>OX381689.1:12405000-13605000 GCA_947462355.1 Caradrina kadenii | reverse complement strand
ATTTAAAAAAAGTCAAATAGAACGTTTCCGAAAACCCCTGAAAAATGTTGGGACGCATATTTTTTCTAAAAACTGAACTAAACTAGACAGAGTGGGCGTGCTTTATGAAATATCGCAGTTTTCAGCTTATACAGTCGTTCGATATTTTCAACGGCTAGTTCCAGCCGGCCATTTATCTAGGATCGTATAGATAGGCATTTTTATATCCGCTGTGAGTTATGATCATCCCGCGCTCCACAGATATTTATAATGAATTTTGTGGGAATATAGTCGAGTGGGTTTTTGTTAGGGGTTGATTTAGATCTTTAAACAATGCTCGAGGATTGAGCGGCTTGCTCATGGGGTGGCGGCGGAATAGGAATATTGATAAGCAACAGTTTGTACTTAGTATTGGGATAATGCATATCTGGTTAAACCTATTAAATTATGTTTTTTTTTTACCTCCGCTGTTCTGTTCTGGTTTCGTTGCGGGATGCAAAACAGTTGGATCATTTTTCTATAACTCATCGAGCTTCATCGCCTCGGCGCTTTTCTGGTAGTCGCTACGTTAATTCTGGCTTTCAGGAGTTGCAGTAAAAGGGTATAGTGTGACGGGCTTGTCCCAAAAAAATGATAGGAAATTTTAGAATATAATTGGTTTATCATTAGTCTGTGTACTTTGCAACATAGATAAACTAAAAGTGTTTAATTAGAAGTCATATTGGAATACCCTGATATTTATATACTTAATGTTTCCAAAAATTGATTAAAATGTATTAAGACACAGTTACGAATCAAAAGTGTTGTAAAATGATATTGTAAAACTCATGCGCCATCATGTCAACATCAAATAAACACCAAATGACACAATTACAGCTCACAGAACGAAAATTAATACAAAATCAAAATCAATGCGGCTATTAACCCAAATTAAAACCATATCCACGTTTAATAAATTCATTTTAAAGGCAAACAGAACAAAAAATCGTTTTACACTATATTACTCCCAATATCTGGGTGTACAATCGAACCAATAATTTTACTTTGGGACAAAACAAAACGTTGTATTTAACGGCTACCACTGTGGGGAGGGTTGTACTCGCGTAATTAAATTTGAAAATCATCGGAAACGTATTAATTGTTGAGCTGGGGCCAGGGAGACGGCGGGCGAGGCGACGTGACGAGAGTGCGCAATAGCGAAATATAAAACCCAACTATTATCAAATGTTCAACTGTAGCAGTGATTACAATTAGTTGTGGCTGTTATACTTGGCTTTACCTGAGGCCTCGCAAATGCGTTGCCGTCCCAGAGACAAAGTTGAAATGTCTCATGTGCCTGTAATTATATCGACACCCATACCCTCCTAACCAGAACACAGCAACGCTGCTTTCCGGCTGAAATTAGTATGATGGTAGTACTTCCCCGGACGAGCTCCTTCACAAAGAGCTCTACTACTACTTAACACCACGTGGCAACCTGATTGCCTAAAAACAAATAAAAGAAAATGCACCTTTTAAAACAAGATGTATATTAGTACCATCTGTCACCAGCTCCCGCCACGTTTATGGCCCGCAGGAGTCCCCATGTTTCTCATTAAGTCAATGAGCTCGCTTTGATGTGACAACCAGATAAATTGGCTCTTAGTTCTTTTTCCCTGTGTCGCAGTCATGTGGTAAAAAATATATATATATGTGTGGATCAAAGCTTCACTGATTTATTTTTGCATAACCAATGTTTTTGGTTTTTCCATGAGTTCCTTAGTAGCTGCCCGGAGCTTGTAAGTTGGTGGTGTAAGAACCGCGTGCTTGGCCGTGACAAGACTACTAGCGTCCTATTGTACTATGAGAGTGTGCGTGAATGTATCTGCGCAACACACAGCCTCCTTTGAGAACAGCCTAAGACAAAAAAAAAATAAGATAAGATAGTGAAATTTCAGATAAAGAATATTATTCTAACGATACAAAATAGGTGCTTTCTCCCATCACAGTTTTATACCGTTTTTTTTTTTTTTTAAACCAAACAAAATTATTCCCATTCAGAATCAGTCTTCTATAAACTCCGCTGGCTTCATGGCCCGCCGCAGTCCCGATGATGCTCATTAAGGCAATGAGTTCAGTCTGATGTGACGACCAGATAAATTGGCTCTTAGTTCACTTTCTACTGTTTACGGCTATTACGGACTTGTTACAATGTAAATAATGGTTAAGTTTGCTTGTTCTAGGAATAAGTTTTAATCTGGCTTTGGTTTTATTGTAAATATTAAATGATTGGTTTCATTTCAGTGCAATTTTTTTTTGTCGTATTTCACATGAACTACTTTTGGGTTCTGTGTAACTAAATCATTTATTGT
Source organism: Caradrina kadenii (assembly GCA_947462355.1). Lineage (NCBI taxonomy): Eukaryota > Metazoa > Arthropoda > Insecta > Lepidoptera > Noctuidae > Caradrina > Caradrina kadenii. The sequence goes on along the minus strand of OX381689.1, from coordinate 13,602,670 downwards.
TCATTCCTACAATAATTGCTAAGAGTAGGCTAGTAGGTACTTATCTGGCTATTTGTAAACTACATAGGTTTCATATTTCTTATTATTATTATAATAGCGAAAGTATGGGTGTATGGATGGATGGATGGATGTTTGTTACTCTTTCTTGTTTAAACGGCTGAACAAAACAGATTATATATTCAATTTATTTACGTGAATATTTAAATGTACAATATTTTTTAGGTATCTTGTTTTTGCATTCCTGTATGATGACTAAGCACTTCGGTTTAATTCTGAAGTAGATATAAGTAGTCAAAATCGCGAAGAGAAGCTGGTTGAAAATATTTCCGCTTTAGAGACATCGATATCGGAACTGTTCAATAAAAAAATATATCGGTGCACCCAAAAAATACTTCAAGAAATATTACACCATCGGTGACGCAGAGTGCGTTCGTGAACCGTGTATTATATAACATCACGCTTGTATTTCCCGAAGGTGTAGGCAGAGATACACCTTTACGTATCGGTGTACTATTACACTAGATATGTTTTTATACCAATGTAAATAGGGGACCTAGTTATTTCTGTATACATACAAGGTATTCTACCACACATCACGTAGTTCCCTAACTACGCATAATGCCTATCAAACTAAGTAACATACAGCAAACATTTTTGCTGGAAACCCACCTCTATTTTTGGTATGAAATAACACTGTTTTTGGTGGCGCGCAATATAATGCAATTAAAACATTGTGCCTATAGGTGCATGTTGCTGTATCTACAGGGCGTTGCGGCGTTTAGGTTAACCATATAAAATTTGTTAAAAAAAAAAATTTACGTTCAATATCTTGGTAACCAGGAAGTCTGTTATGGTCTACAACAAAGAAATACAGCTAAGATGAGAAAAACTCAATAATACTTTTTGCCCGACCTGGGAATCGAACATACGACCCCACGCTCAACAGTCGTGCTTGCCACTACGAGATCGACGGGTCAGTTAACACATGCCTGTTATATCTACAAGTTAAAACTAGATAAGTTAATTTGCAGAACTTGGTATATCATTCCCATAAACAAACATGCGCAGTTCATACGTAGGTACTTACGCTCCATAGAGTCATTATCAAATAATACCAATCAGTTCCGCCAGCCATAGTCGTTGATCTACAAAATGATCGTGTGCTGACATTTCAATAGGTACCATTAAATTAACTCGGGAATCGAATTTGTGACCGAGTGGAGCATTAATATTGTATTAACGGAATTCACTATACTATAGTCTGGTAGGGAAGTCATTGCGCTTGTCATTAAGTGAATGTTTAGATGAGTGTAGTAATGATTGTCATTATATTGGCATTATTGTAGCCCCCACGGAAAGAAGGTTGGCTGTAAGTCAAAAAAAATACAGAACTGTTTATACTTATAGTAAACTAGCTTCTGCCCGTGACTTCGCCCGCGTGGACTCAAGTGTACCATACAACATAGGCTTCGACACCCAACAAAGGTGTAGCTTTCCATCATTTAACACCATTGCATGCAACCATTTGTATAGTAATCTACTTATGTTAAACAAATTTATTGATCTTTATCATTTTAGTTTGAGTTTGTAATCGAATCAGTACTTCCAGAGATTATTTACAAACAAAAACACCAACATGTTCTTTATAATATCAGTCTAAACCTTCGGGTTTACATGTTTCGACATGAAGATCAAAATCCCCGCACATATTCTCAGCTGCCAACACCAAACGCGCGCTGAATCACACTGTTTTAATAACAAACCAGTTTTCGCATTAACATTAACCAAATTAACTATAACGTAAGGCATAGCACACACACAGTTAGCCTCTCCCGATGGATAAATTGAATTACATCAGAGCCCGCTTTAACGCGATTAAAATCTGCAAGCGCCGCGTGGATTGGATTGTGAACCAGCGCTACGTGTTGCCGCTCAACTATTTTTACAACTAGCGTAAATTGGTTTGTTGTAATGAATTGTCCGTGTGTACGCGGGTTTGTATGTAGGTCTCAGTTTAAATAAAGGGTGTTAGGAAGTGTTGTTGAATACTTTTGTTGTGAGGTGTATTTCTCTGTAGAAGAGGAAGAGTTTGTTAAAAGTTACGTATTGGCTGATGTGTTTGTAGGAGTTTCTATAATAAAGTAAAGTTAAGATAAAAACATAAAGTTTTAATAAATAATAAATAAATAAATGCCAGTCCGATTTGTACACGAAGGGTTCAGTTTTAATAACAGCTATAACAATACACCCTCTGTGAAAATTTCAACTCAAATATAGCCGGCTGACAGACAGACGGACACACATCCCAGGTCCTTTAACCTTAGGGTACGGAACCTTGAAACGTATTTATTTAAACTTTATGCAACAAAATACAACTGACTTAATGTCTGAGGCATTTTCTACTAACATACCGAAGGTGGTAAAACATAACAGGGCTAAAAGTACGTTTCGCTGGTCCTGAAATCATACGCGATAAATGTAATCTACAAACAACTTTCATTACGTCTCGCAGCTAATGTGTAGCTCCACTCTGTCATGGTATCTCCAACAAAGTACACAACATACCCAAAATAATTTGAGTTTCTTCAACGCGGCGCGAGCGTAATGGTAATTGGGAGGGTGTGGCCAGGAAAACACAGTTTATGTAGGTACATACACAGTACACGCTGCATGCACAGAGTAGGGCAACACAGAGTGCTGGGGGTCAATGTACGAAGGATACCGTCACGCGTATGACCCTGCAAGGGTGAAAAACTGCACACCATTTTTTCTCTGACTTTATATTTATTTCTATTTAAAAAAAACGAAAATTGTCAGGCTTGATATCGTACAGGATACCTGTATACTACTGAAAATAAGTTCCTAGGATTATGTCATGTCTACTTAGAAACAAAAAAAAAAAAAAAAATATGTAATTTTTTCTAGTTTTGTAGCTGACTGGACCTGTCCTGCTCCTCCGCTATTCTTTTCAAGCTCACATCGTTTGGGATCCAGGCCAGTTGAAACGTTTTTCCGGAACTTGCTGAACTTCATCGCGTTGGGGATTTTCTGGTGGTCGCTGCTGTTGATTCTGGCTTTCAGAAGTTGCAGTAGTTGGGAATAGTTTTGTGATAACGGCAGTGTACATCTCTATCTATCCCTTGAATAAATACAAGCGTGACGTTCTGATGTTTAGGAAACAAAAGACGATGCGTCGTAATTGGTTCATACGAAATATTTTTTTGAATACAAATGTTGGCAGATCTCACGTTTCCTTGACAACCGGCGTTTTAGGAAGTCATTAAAATGATACGTGGTTACTGTTTCATGTGAATATTTTCTCCATGTCTTCTCTGTATCGGTTTCTTAGAAGAAAATACTCGTGTTCTTAATAAAAGAACTCATTAGTTTTTATCCTTAGCAACGAACATAATAATTAAATAATAGTAACATAATACCAGCCTATTGTTTTCCCACTGTAGAGTAAAGAAATCTTCTTATACAAAGAAGGCACAAGTATTGATCAAGACGGATTGACGGCTTCAGACTTACATTATTGATAATTTTAGGTTTCCTCACGGTGTTTTCCTTCACAAAATACAGTGTCACCGATGTATGTCAATGATGTCCAAAATAAACTTAGAATGTAGGTAAGATATAAAAAAATAGATTGATATTTGCCCAGTATCGAATAACACACAAAGTCAAAGCATTTATTTTAATATGACCATCTACAGGCACTTTTGAATTGTGAAGAAGTAACCTAAACTGAAAGTTGAAGCTAGTTGCTCGCTCTAAAACGTAGGTCTCTACGGCGAAGAACGAGCAGGAAACTCTATGGACACTCTCACACTATTTAATGCATAAGAGATCTATCATATTGTGTTATTAAGAATCTGTAATGATAAAATACGTACCTTTTACCAAACCACCTCTCGCAAACACATTCCTAAACCGTTTTTTCTCCATCCAGCCGGTTAATCTCTCTGTTCTGAAGCTACTCTGTGTAATATTTCACGCACCAATAAGACATAGTATACAATTATCACTAATTCGGTAATGCGATGTCTGTCAATCTGTGTGTCAATGTCTCTATGCTGTGGTTAGGCTGTAACGTTACATGACATGGGCGGAGTCGAATCATAATGTTTTCCTCAAAAAATATTTGAATTGTGTTAGCTAAATTGCTGTTCCGACAGGTTAATGAGTTTGCTTCAAAACTAGTATACTGGGCTATTCCAGAAATGAACTTTAGATAATCTCTGACTGTAATAATGTGATGGCTCAGCGGTTAAGCCACTCATTTATAAAATTGCGGGTTCCACTCCAGGCATGAACCAATGTGACTTTTTAAATTAATAATGTACTGTTTAAGGTTATCTTGGACATCAATAACGTAAAGGAAAACATCATAAAAATAAAATTCAATATAAATCTGAAAACGCCAATCCGCCTTGAGCAAGCGTGGTGATCCATGCTCGTGCATTCTCTGTATGAGAAGAGGTCTTTGCCATTCAGTGGGACAATTACAGGCTTGTATTATATTTTGTTATTGAACTCTAACTATACTACTATAGATACTATACCTTCTGTAGTAAAATGAAAAGTTCATAATGATAGAGAGTGAGTAAAGTTACAATACCCATACCAAGACCGACGACAACTGTTCCACGGTAATACAGTTTACACTAGTATGGAGAACAGAATGAACTAGTTCTGTGTGCAATAATGTCTATAATTTGAAGTACCTGTACCTATACTCGTACTATAATATTTGATATTTAACTAAAACTGTAATAGAATAGAATTCATGGTTCAAGTTTGTTGGACTGATTTTGCTAGAAAGCTTTTTTTTATAAAGGACTAGCTGCTGCCCGTGACTTCATTTCTGGTATTTCATTTTTTATCTTTTCTTTTATTTTAGAGCTGGAAATACTGGCAAGACAACCCACCAAAAAATTATTACAGGATCAATGGTTTAGGAACACATAGAGGACAAACATACATACATAAACTCAAGCCTTTATCCCATGGGGATAGGCAGAAACCACAGAACGCTACCTGCTACGATCCTTACGTACTTCTTTCGCCGCATCCACGTTCATACATCTGGTCATACAAGCACGCCGGTTACGAGTACTGCGCACCCAACCTTTCTGAAGAACCTCAACGTTCATTTTTATTAATATAGAAAGATTACATCCAGAGATATTTAGCAAAATACACCAGTAATTGTTTCTAAGCGACTCAACTAACAATTATTTAGCAATTTTTTTCAACTTAAGCCGGGAACACATTACAACCTCATAACATTGCTTCAAAAATTAACACGTACGCTGTTATAATTAACTAATTCTAATGAAGGTGCTGAAGTATCCGATTATTAAAAGCATATTAGTAATAAAATATGTTTTTCGGCTTGTTGAGCGGTGTAATTAAAGCCTTATTATCTGAGTACATGTTTGCTCGAAGGGAGAATTCGAGTGAGTAATTATAAAGTAGATGGTGGGTGTAATTGGTGGGTAGGCAGAGTTTCAAGTGTGTTGAATTTCTGGGCCGAAATGAGATTACTTCCACACGAAAGCTCATAGAAATGAAAATTCAAGATGATGTCGTCTTTGTACCTCGGCAGATGTGAGTCAACATATATTACTTAGTACATTTTGTCAAAATAAGATCGCTCTCCGAATCTGTACCCGAATTATGAGGTGATGATAAAATGATATGTTTATTAGAATACACAATAATATATCAAAATAAAATATGTACTAAAATAATACTAGTCTATTATCGTCTGACTGTTGGCCAAAGGCCCCTTCTCATATAGAGAGAGCACGAGCATAGATCACCACTTTTGCTCAAGGCGGATTGGCGATTTCAGACTTTAATTTATTTGAAGTCCCGGTTTCCTCGCGACATTTTCCTTCACCGATGTCTGTGATATTTCCAAGACAAACTTACAAAGTACCTACACGTATTTCGACTTGAAAAGTCGTGGCTGGGATCCTGTACTGACCAAAGAAAGCAGTCAGTTAGTAGCTCGTTTAAAAGGCTAAATTCCTATAGAGACGAAGTGACAAGAGACTACAAGCTTACTCTGTTGTTCCCAGCAGACATTACGACGCTTAGTGACGCTATTCCATTCAGTCATACAACATGAATAGAGAAAGCTAAGCGGTGGCTTATTTTGAAGGAAGCTCAAGGATTGCCATCTTAAGAATTTGTTTAAGCGCACACATCCTGCTCATTAGCGTCCTCTCATTAACCTACACTATCAATATAATGACGCACCGTAAATCACTCGACACCACACTATAGATTGATTTACTATCCACTGCCGGTCGTTTATCAATCGCTCCCCCTAATTATTGAAGGAAATACGCATTGTAGCGAAAATGTGACTAATTGATCGGCATGTGTGACTTTGGATTGGTTTTGTTGTGATTTTGACTTGTATGCTACCTGGGGGTGTTTACAGGATCTTGAATTAACTGTACATTGTATGTTACATTACTATCAGATTGAGTTTCAAATGTAAACAGCACTTATTTATGTAAAACCGGAGGTTCAGTGTCTCACTCGTTGTTGTTTCATAAATTAGTTATATGTAGATACATGGTGCTCACATGTATACAATATTGAGATACAGTGTAAGCGATAGTAATCGTTGAATGTTGTATTAATGTCATGTCAAAGAAAAAATAAATCGTTTTGATAGAAATAGTTCGATGCTACTGCGTCGGATTATTTTTTTTTAATGTTTAAAAAAAAAAAATTGCTTAGATTTAGAACCAGTTACACTTTCAAGATAATACTCTGTTGCTGTGCCCTAACAGTGTCCATATTTGAAGACTAATTGACAACATTCTAGATCTATTCACAATCTCATCTCAGAGTCAATTAAAGGTAGTAGAATTGGTCCCTTGTACTTTAGCTATAAGTCTTATTTCTGCACCCATTTTTGTCCTATTTCCTACTAATATTATAAATGCGAAAATTTGTGTGGATGGATGGATGGATGTTTGTTATTCTTTTACGCTTAAATGGCTGAACGGATCTGAATGAAATTTGGCACTGAGCTAGATTGTAATATGGAATAACACATAGGATATTTTTTATCCCGGAAATATGTACGGTTACCGTAAATTTGAGGCGGATGAAGCCGCGGGCCGAAGCTAGTACACATATAAAAATAGTTTTTTTTTATGAATCATTCAATTTGGTAACTATTTCAAAAGATACGAAGATCTTTAACCCTTCATTCTTAATCTACAGCTTGCTATTTTGTATTCCAATTTTATTGAACACTAAAATTACTCAATCGGGTTTAACGATCGCCATAGACAAACATTGGCTGTACACACAGAGGCTATAAATTATTTTAGCGTCCATAGAGCATAGACATGTAGATTTCCTTAATCGCCGTCATGGCTAGCGGCTATCGGGCGCACGTTTTGGAGACGTTAGCTTAGTGAGGATAAGACTGCATAATATTTATTTGTAAAAAATGACACGTGTTTGCGCTTGTTACTAAGACATAATGTACCGACAAATTTCTTCATACAAAAGTTGTCTTGTCATGTTTTGATCGATAAGTACTTAAATCCTATGAAGTTTCATAGATGTAAAGGGAGTAATATTTAGGCTTGTGGTTAGTCATTTTGCAGTCAAATACCTTATTTATTAATAAATAAATCATTACCATTTTAAAATTACATACATCCCATCACGCCTGTATTCCCCGAAAGGTTAGGCAGAGGTGTACCTGTACACCCACAGATCGCCGGTATGTTTAGGTCCCATGTAATAGGGGGCGAGACTATTGCCATTAACCGGGCACAAATCCTAACTCCAACCTGCTACTGAGAATTTCATAGAAAAACCCAATAACACTTTTTGCTCGACCTGGGAATCGAACCCAAGACCTCTAGCGTAGCAGTCGCGCTTAAGACCATTAGGCTACCGAGGCATTTTAAAATTAATTTGAAATATACAAAACATCGCGTTTAATTATTAACTAAAATAACACTTTTATGGTACTTTGGTGTTATGGTACTATGTACTTTTGCATGGAACGCGTCATCGGTACAGTCCCTTTAAGGCACATACATTGATCAATCTTTAAAACTGCTAACCCTGGCCACCCCTGCAGAAAAACAAGTAAGTAGCTACCTACGCCGTCAGTCTTCGTATAGTTCGTATTCAGACCAACACTCTAAGGGCACGTCCACACTATCCGTAAACGCGACGTGCCTAGGCGTACGCGTGGCGTCTAAAGGCGGTGTATTTGCGCGTCACACGCAGCACCGCTGTGACCCAATTAACTGATGCGCACATCTGTGTGTCGCATACACGTTGTTATGAATACTGTGGAAAGATATATGAACACTGCGTTTGGTACACACAGTGTGTTTGCGGCCTTAGAATTGGAACAAGAAGAGTTTGACCGTGGGATACGCACTACGTTGACATACGACTTCTTGTTAGCATAAGAAAAATCACATGAATGATACGAGGGCACGGTTGACGCAATGGCAGAGCACTGCGTGTCGCGGGTTCAATTCCCGCACGGAACAAATATTTGTTTGGCCTGCAGAAAAAAATATTTGAATTGGTGAAAGAGTCACCATGATAATTTTGCTTTTATACATTCATACCATCACGCCGGTATTCCTTGAGAGGTTAGGCAGAGGTATACCAATGTACATCCACAGTTCGTCGGTATTTTTGGGTCCCATGTAACAGAGGGTGAGCCTATTGCCATTAACCGGGCACATATCCTAACTCCAAGCTGCTACTGAAAATTTCAAAGAAAAACCCAATAACAATTTTTGCTCGACCTGGGAATTGTACCCAAAACCTCTAGCTTAGCAGTCGCGCTTAGGACCACTAGGCTGACCAGGTAGTTTGATTTTATAATTTAAAAAAATGACGTTAGTTTGTATTTCAAATATCAATAGCTTCTATAACTAATAACGTTTGCCATGATAACTATTTACATCACCAGGGAGGCAATTCTATTAACTTCTAAGACCGTTCCAGTTCTAATATCTCGGTCTCAATCTGTCAAACATGCCTCAATTTTTCATAGGTACTTTTTTGACAAGATGTTGACATTGATGGTAGCTAAGATTACAGTAACGTTGAAACTTTCAATTACGACAATTGGCCTTCTGATAATTTAGATTATTAAGTACAGATATGCTCATAAGATGGGGTGGGCAAACACGAGACTCAGCGCCAACATAGCATCAATATATTCGAGAAGTTTTCATTGATTCATTGATCAATTAACCAAAATGCATCGCAAATAAAGTTGAAAATTAAGAGCAAGTAATTATTCTTCGCTTCAATATTCATACCTTGCACGTTATTATGCAATTTTAAATTCTATTTCTGGTATGTTTTTGTTCATCTTTACTTTTATATTAATATTATAAAGAGGACACCTACTGGACCGATTTTAACCACTTTTTCATCAATAGGAAGCTACAAAAGTCAAAAAGTCAAATCATTTATTTCAATTAGACCATTAAAAGGCACTTTTGAACGTCAATCACATGTTAAATTAAAAATATTGAATCTAGTTGCCCATTCCAAAAGGTAGTTTCGTATGGAGAAGAACGGGCAAGAAACTCCATACAGTATTCCTGAGTAATATAAGCTATATAACATCACGCTACGACCCATGGGTGCGTGGGTGAAATAGCCACGCGGACAAAGTCGCGGGCAGTTCGCTATTTATCAATAAAGTTGTTGTTCTTCTGTGCTGGCTGCTAGGACTGAAAGAATTAGAGATACATGACTACTCTGCCAAGATTCTCCACAGGTAATTAGTAACAGCTAATTCTGTTTACAATATTTCTCACCACGAAATCAAAACACGCACAATTTAGTAAATTGGAATAATCACCAGCATTAACCACAGAATTGAGTTGGCAAACATTAAATTTAATCTATATCGGTCGATCAGTTCCCGAGGTTGGCTCACACGTACGCACATTTAGATCAGCTGCGAGATATCTGAATCTACATAGAGAGGAGCAGAAGGTCAACATGCATAATATTTGACACTTATTATATTTCATTATTAACCTAATTTAGACTAGTAGGATAGAGTTCTTTTTGTTTAAAATGTCTCAAGTATTACTGGCAATCGATTTGGCTCCTGTTACCTTAACAAAGTGGGGGTTTACTAAACATTGCTGCATTGTCCTTCTTGAAATATAGGCGTGATATTATTGAATGATAGAATAACCTTCATGATTGGTAATGGTGAAATGTACTTCCTATGAACCCTGGTCTCTCAGGTCCACTACCTTTTTGCTGAATGGCTACCATGACATGAAATTTGTACTTTTGCTCCGTAATGTTCATATACAGGCTAAAAATATTTTTAATAATAATATTACAAAAACGAAAGTAAGTTTGTTAATTTATTTATTCGACGGCTAAATTGCAAAACAGATTTTGTTGAAATTTGGTAGTTTAAGCTTGATCTCCAAGAGCTCGAACATCTCCATTTTCACGAGCGAAGTCGAGGATAAAAAGCAGTAATAAATAAATAAACGGAGAGATAGTTTTACATACAAGAGATGAATGCAAGACTGACGTTTAATATGTCTCTGTACTTTGAGCTAGTTATCTGAAGTTGCCTAATAATTGAAATAATTACGTTTACGGACGGTAGAACGGGCCAGTTATCAGTGAATAACTCTAATCAGCACTAATCGTGACATTTGAATTCTTGCAACAGTTTACGGAAAAAAAAATATGCCTCGTCATGCTACGACTTATTTATTGAATATAAACTGAAATAATCTCCACGATTTATGCATAGTCATCATGAGGACGTTAGATATCTAAATGGTGGATGATGATGATGGCTCACGTACAGTTGTTTGTGCAATTCCTGTATATAACGTGTCGAGTTTTGGATGGTGACCTTTTTAGGCAAAAAGTAAAAAAAAATGTTTTTTGGGAATTAACGTTCGAATAAGTAGATGGGAATGCTAACACAAAAGTTGAACCCGGTAAATGCTTGAACCTTTTCGATATTAGTCCGTGTTGTGTCCCGAGCGATTAGCACCGCACTCGACCTCGTTAGATGAAAGAAGCTATTCATTGGGACACATTCAAATTACGATTCATAGACATACATGTTTACTATGTGGGCACTGATTGGTCGCAGATTGTACATACTTAATATAGTTAGAATGCAGTTTTCGAAAAACAAGTTATTTAGAAAGAATTTCAAAGTGGTTCAAATCTTATCAAATAGTCATCGTTCTCTTCCTCCTCCCTCATGACTGCATGACTGCATGTCGTGTACACATGAGGTCCTTGCATTATCCACCAGGTTTCCGGCCATCCGGATAGATTGTTGCCCAAATAAACCAAAACCATGAAATAATGATACGCCTGTCCAAAAAGTTTTCCTAAATTATGTTCTCTCTTAGGAGTTAAAAACACGGGGAATGAAAACATGAAGGGCGATTCTTCTAAAAAAAACATTCAAAATATAGTCACAATCTCATCTCAATGGCAAACGAGAAATGAAATTAATGTGGGTAAATTAGAAACTTTTTGACAGATTGGATAAAAGATAATAGAATGACCCCCTGGCTAACTACTAGCCTATATGAGTGCCTTTATGTATCTCCAAATATCGAGTTTAGTAGAATTGCCCCTTCCAAAAAAATGCCTTCCATGCATGTTGATCATGTTATAGTGCATATTTGTAGGGAACAGCTTATTTTCAAAGAAAAAAGTCCACTTAGCAAAGCCTGAGCACTGATTAAATAATCTCCATTACAGTAGTCCCAACAATTTACGTTATTATGGTAATGGCCACGTGTCCCAAACCAAGTTCAAACGCTACCCGTAACAGTAATAGCGCATACAATTGCGTACAATAGTTACCGGATCGGTTCGTACGAGCATCCGATGTTCAGCGGAATAGTTACACAACTTCTAGGCTAGTTTCTGTAAGCACTGCCGGACGAGAAAATGGGACCGGAACGGAATTGTTGACAGATATTTTTTATGTTGTTTCGTTACATTTTTTTTTGGCCAAAATTATTAAGTTCAAAACTTAAATAGTAGTTGAAAGGGCGTTGTGCATTAGAGGTGACATATAGGGTGAGTTTACCACGTTTAATGTGGTAACAATTTTCAAGAATCACTTCCTGCATTTCTATCGTCTGTTGGGTGTGTTATCTCTGTTTTGAATCCGGTGATTTGATTTTGATTGAGCCTGGATGAATTCACGGTTATTAATAATGACTGGCTTCTGTGATTTCACCAGTTGTGTGTGTGTGTTTTAACCAACTGGGGGTAGGTATGCTAAATGCTTGTCTCTGCTTCTTACAAGGGGTAAGGCTTCTGCGAATAAAAGCCGTCGTTTTGATAATGTTATGTCCTTCAAGAAACATAACAGAAGCTCAAAAACAATTTCGTAAATGAGGACGCTCGGTACTGCTTGTTAGTTTTCAATGTCACACTTAAAACTTTAAACATAAAAACATGTCCCATAAAAGTGGGTCATTTATTTGTCCCCAACAATACATAGCAAGTAACATAAGTGGCGACTGTCGGTACAGTGTAGTGCAATAGAGTTTCTTAACTATTCCCCATTCGGGCGGCTGCACACTTTATTGTGCTAACTCCGGGGATTTCAATGAGATGATTTCTCCCGGGAAGGACTTGAGGCTGTGAGGGTTTTATTGTTTTAAATTAAGAAAATAAAGTTTTGCTCTAGAAAGTGTAATAGTAATAAACATAGCCTGTCTCTTCTTAGCTAAGTTACTAGTGCAATCGTCACGAAACTTTTACTGTGTATTCAATTCTTAATTAAAGACACCCCATCATCATCAACATTTTCGTCGGTTATTAACATAAAATTATATTGTTCCATGCAATTTGACAATACAAGTATTGCATTTTTGTATGGAACGACTGTTTTTTTTTTTAATAACCTATGTAAAATTTCATCTTTGTGGGTCTAGAATCGTAATCAGAATCCTTTTTAAAACTTAGCGTCACGATGTCGTTTCCACTTTAGACATATACCAGTATACAACAACGAAGTTCTTCCATAAATCGTGGCTTCCATTTGGGCACAACGTCGCAGGTAAATGAGCATTTTCGTTGACTGGGCTAGGCAAACAATAATGGGCAATTCCCAGTAATGACCGCGGTATGAACGGTACGAGTACACCCGCTGGTGGGTGTGGCGAGAGGTACAAATTAATTAGAATAGAATACTCTTTTATTAATTTTTTATTCTAATCTAATTAATAAATTCTGATATAATAAATTTCTAGTCTAATTGAAATAAATGAATTGACTTTGACTTTTGGTTTTGACATTATACAATCTTTAAAGATGGCACGTTTTATTTTACTAACTTTTAAGGAACGATCACAATCTTAAGTCCGTCTAAATATGTCATGATCTGAATTTCTAGACATTGTTTGTCGCTGAGTTGAAATTATTTAATTAGTAGAATTAATTTACTGGTAGTGGTGTTACAATGGTCGGTCCTATTTTTTTTGGCATATTAAATTATTTTTACGTAATTAATTTTACCAGATTATGAGTAAGTTTCTTTTGGAAGAAAAGAAACTTACTCATAATCTTTTGGAAGAGAAGTTCTAGTGGTCCTAAACGCGACTGCTACGCAAGAGGTCTTGGGTTCGATTCCCAGGTCGAGCAAAAAGTGTTATTGGGTTTTTCTATGAAATGTTCAGTAGCAGCTCGGAGTTAGGATTTGTGCCCGGTTAATGGCAATAGGCTCGCCCCCTATTACATGGGACCTAAACATATCGGCGAACTGTGGGTGTACATTGTTACACCTCTGCCTAACCCTTCGGGGAGTGCAGGCGTGATGGTACGTTTCTTTTGGAAGAACTGAACTCAATTGTCACGTGATTGCTACGACAACTTAAAAATAGCTACATAAATAAATCCTTTGTCCACTTTGTCCTGCACGTGTACTCTGTACTGGTATCCCTGCCGAGCCCTTTAAATCACATAATCACGGCGTGTCGCAACGGCTCAGCGGTTAATAGAGCATGCTGTCCAATGCGAGGGACATGAGTCACTGATTAAACTTCAATGTTACGCGTCTGGCCGGCAATATGGCGGCGTACTTATTAAAGGTTGGAAATTATTCTAATTATGTTCAAATCGTGAGTTTAATGATAAATAGGACAGTAGATAAAAATGAATATTAATACCGACCAGCAATCTTTTGCTCGTGGTGGCTCAGTGGTTAAGGCACTTGCTCCTCACACATAAGGTAGCGGGTTTAATACCGGGCAAGCACCCTTGTGACTTTTTCTATTTCATATGTAATTTCTAAGTAAGAGTAAGAGAAACATCGGTGAAGGAAAACATCGTTAGAATTCTGGTCTTATTTTTAACATAAAATATTTGTATTGTACTTACAATAAGTTGGATCATAAGTTTAAGTTAGTCCTCTTCCTATACTTTTATTTGCTATGCTTGACAGGGTCCACGATTGATCAATTTACTATGTTTACTTACCATCTAAGCCTATTGTGAAATACAATACACGATTGAGGAGTGAAACCTTCAAAAATAACCGTTAATCAGTAAACACTCCAGCGAGTAACTCAAGTCTAAAACCAAAATTGCCAACCGAACTAGCAACAAAGGTACTTATTCCCATGCTTTATGGGGACATTTTCTTAGCTCTAACCATCCCTGTTGACTTTTAAAGCAGGCTATAAACTAGTCCATAAGATAATTTAAAACACCCGGGCGGGCGATGCCGCGGGATAAAGCTAGCAGCGATATATCACCGGATGGAACGCCTTTACAATGCACTCAGACGTACGTACGTATACTTTTATATTATGTATATCCTCCAATGAAAATTCGGATTATTATGTAAGGAAATAGGGTGGTTGTTTGTTTGTTCTGGTCTGTGGAAGGAGGTTTTTGATAAACATGGAACTAAAACATAAGTGGTGAAATAATCATAAATATTTATTAATCTAATATAAAGTAGTACATATACCCAGGTGTAACAAAGTGGTTGAGAGAGGGGTTTTTTTTCAAATTTGAATAGGACCATATTCAAGAATACTCTGTAAAAAGTACATACAGGCCATACATAAATAAAAACAATTACGGATCGACTTGATTACGTGTTTTTATTCGTCGGGTAAATAACATTCCAAGGTTGGTGGTTTTATAGTAAAAGGTTTCATTTTTATAAATACTTACTACACTCCTTTAATGCCCTTTGGTTAACCTGACATACTGTATATAACAGCAATTGTGCTGTTATATATAGATGTCAGGCTGAATGAAGAAAGGCGAGTAGGCAGACGTAGGCTAATAATATTTACACCCTACTCTACCTAGTTGCTTACTCATTCAAAATACTGTGATATTATTATGTTATGTTTTTGTACTTCGCCATTCAAAATATTATTACCGTAAAAATTACCATCAACACACTTTACTTCGTTTTCCATTTACCGTAAAATTATACTCGTATTTTTGTTCAAAGTTTGGTTATTCAACATTGGCCCTTCAGTTTGAAGTGTCGTTTCTTTGTAAATAAGAATAACTAACAAATTTTTCAATAAATTAGTTTATTTGATTTACTTTCCCAGATAGTCAAGGTTTTTAATACGTAATTTAAGGCCTAAAAAACAAGTTTCTAATAAACTATTCTATGAGCTTAATTTCTTAATAATAATTTGAGTGAATAGTAACTTCAAAAATGTAATTAAAGCCAGTATCAGTTATTAGTGATGTTAATTAACTCCCTGACGTGCTATTACGTAACTAATATCGCTGTGAAAAAGCGAGCAATTTTCCGAAAGTGACACGTAAAAGTCCCGCTCATATACTGAGTATGAACACAATGTTAGTCGACGCACTCGGTGTTTTAAAAGCGGCAGGTTTCGTCGTTTTGTTCACTGATTGTAGCTGTTTTTTTTTACAGGTCAATGTTTAAGTTTAAATCGCTTGAGTTTCATTTGCTGTTACACTTGAAGCAGTAATTTTGGTTTAAGTAAATATTTGTTTAAATCGTTAATTTGTAGTTTTTGTTAATAGCAGCAATGTAAGTGTCGACTGTAAATAAGTTTCTATATAGACAAGATTATCAGTTTTCCAAATTATAAATCATTTTTTTTTATAATGAAACCATGAAATCTAATATGATCCAAGACCGTACTGAAAAAACATTGTAAGGGAAACTGTACATAATCCATCTAACATGTTAATACACAGTGAACAACTGATGAATAATAATTGCACCTTAACTTGAAAATACATTTCTTTTTTAAGTATTTTAGACACAAATCTATTAGAAGTCTATCAAATGTAGGTTTAGGTTTAAAGATATTTATTCTCAAAAAATACACATAGTCACTTACATGAGAACAGAGGACCTTATGCTAATATTAATAATAAGTTCGTCACTACAGAAGACATTGTTCATGGTACACCCATCCAGTACATTCAGTTTTTGGAAAGGGTATTGTTTGCTGTTAGGTGTTTAGCTAACTGAGTCTTGAATACATTGAATGAGTATAAATGTATTGTCATAATTGTAATATTAGAGTATTTTATAAAGTCGACAGCTTTTAGTACCTACACAAGGTGCGATCTGGTTATGCTCGTAGTAAATCATAGCTTAAACTTTTGCTCCCTTATTCATAGGTGTAAAATAAACTTATGCCAAATTAAAACATTTAATAAAAATACTAATAAAACATAAAAGTAATAACTGGTCCTTTGATTCGCACCTGTCAAACAACCGCCATTAGAACCGCGGCGGCTTCCCCGCCGCGTGCGCGCCGCCATCGCGTAGTCTATCATAACCTGTCGGGATCGCATACTTACTCATCAGTCACTGGTCGCGTGCTGTTAAACGTCAACCGCGTTTTGGATTCACAATTTTCACTAATTAAAAATAGTAGTTTTAAAGTTTGCGTGACTAGGCGGTTGCCTATAGTTGTTTCTATATAATTACGTTAATAGAATGTTTTAGTAGTCATTATGTAGGTGGGAATTATTATTTTGGGAATTTGTTTGCTTGACTATTTTTGGAAGAGTGTTTTATAAAATGTTCAAAGTTGATCCATTTAAGAGAAAATTTAAATGTTTAGAGACTGTAAGTTTGGGCCGGAAATCAGGAGGGCAGTTTCTGCTAACTTTTGTGAGCGATCACAATCTAATCTCTGCCTCTAATTTATTTAATTTTTTTTATATTGATTGTCACTGAATAAATATTGCGACTGGATTTCGAACGCTATTAATTAGTAGAATTAACTTACAGATTGATCTTCTAGCTTTTTTGTTCCTAAAAATCACACATTTGTGGGTACACAACACATATAGTTAAGGTTTTATAAAATTTAAAGTAACCCCCGACAGAAGAATAAAAATCCCTACCGCAGCTTACAAAAGAGCTGATACTTAACTTCGAAACCGCTTAACCGATTTCCATCAAACATAACTAGGAATACTCCCGACTAATTCACCTTTCAAATAAAAAAAAACTAAATTAAAATCGGTTCATGCTTTCGGGAGCTACGATGCTACAGATAGACAGACACACACAGACTCATCAAACTAATAACACCTTTCCTTTTGCGTCGGGAGTTAAAAAGGATAAAGGTTAAAAAAAACATCAATCAGCAACTCTCCGTTCGTTTACGATTGATTAAAATCAATTTCAATCAGGTGGGGCGTCACCCTGTTTGCTAACCTACGGCGTTAAAAGTACGCACGTATCAGAGTTTGAAATCCAATATCAGATTATATGAGCGGGCTGACATGATTCAATTGGGGAATTGGGTCACCGGTGCTCGTAGGCAATGGGCTGGCGACCTTAGACTACTTGCGACCAATTGCGACTAATCTAATTTATTATTGCGTACGTAATTATGTAGGGACGAATATTAATCTCGTAGATTGTCAATATGGCTCCAATCACTTCTTCGAGACTCGTTGAGTTTCATTGTCTCGGCGCTTCAGTAGTCGCTACTGCTGATTCTGACTTTCAGGAGTTGGGGGAAACTGTGGCAGCTTCTTAAAAAAAAAGATTGTGGATTAGTTTGTTAAACTAAATGCCAGCGTAGTTTCTTTTAAACGTTTTTTGTTTTTCAAAGAAACTTGCTATCTCATATATAATAGAAAAACAGAAACTGGTTTTCATAAGTTACATAAGTCAGACAAATGTTTATCTTCACTGTTTAATAAAATATTCCGATATTGAATGTTAACCGATTTCTAAAATCAAATACAGTTGCCAACCTCTTTGATGTATTCCATATAAAATCCACAGAGAGTTATTCTCAATCGAACGGCTTAAATAACAAATGCCCCCATTTTAATATAAAAAATGTACAGAACATCGACTTTCAATTTCCCTTCCTCCTGTTGCCAAACTTGCGAAATCCTTAAAAAAATACTCCCGCATTCCTTCCATTACGATTCATTCATTATATAGAGACGTCAATTTCCGGCCGCCATGTTGGATCGGTGCCCGTTCGCAATCTCCAGCGGATATGACGTTTTGATCATTTAAAAACACCCCCAAGTACATGTTACTGCCAAGTTTTGGGAAGCGGGTTGGTTACGTATTTTATAATAGAAGATATTTCTTTGAAGACTTAGGATCTTGACATAAAGTTTGGTAGAACTGGATTTCTATCCATTGTGAATTCAAATTATGGACAAATTTCTTGCTAAGATATTCAAAATCCTTCCCTTTGTGTATGTGAAATGAGATCTTTAAAAGACATATCCAGAACGATTTCTACAGCGGTTATAGACAATTATTATTACCTTAACTTGTACAAAAAATATAAAGTCGCTGATAATATTAAATAGAGGTAATGTAAAGAGAGCAGAGGCAAGTAATAAACCCGAAACCTTAATTACCACACCCATAGACAACAAAATCTTTCCCTCCACAACCGACCCTAAAAATTGTTTGCTCAAAGTTTAAAATTAAATTACAACATAAAGTTGAGAACAAGAAATGAAACAATTGGCCCGTCAAGTCCACTGCGAGCCCGTAGCGGTTGAGAGCTCCATTATAATAATATAAGCCTTAGGCTTCGTAGTGAGCGGAAACGCGGCTAATTAACGACGGATCGAGGTCATAGGGGATGGAAGTAGGAGCGGGCGCGTCAGGCAGAATGTGTTCTTAATCAGAAGTTGTAGAGAGAAAACTTGATGACATCGGAGAACTACACGCTTAAAGAAACGCAGTAACAACGTAAATGGATCTGAGATAAGTTTTGTCAAAAAGGAAACAATCCAATATCATGAATTCATAATTTTAAATCTTTTCTAAGCATAACTTTGTGATCTATATTGAACTTACTGGATACAAACACATTTGCCATATTGAATTAATTTGACGTAGGTAATTACCTAATGTTACGACTGAGAGATTGTGGATTGGTTTTTGGTAAAGCTGGTTGTTGTAGTTGTTGTGGGAAGTATAACAATTATTTTATTCGCCTTTGCACCGCTTTTTGTGAGGTACTTACTCACGTTGTGGTTCAGGTGTTCCACGCCCGCCCACAAAGCTGCCCCGTATATTCCGCATGGTGGCGGGCCAGTAGCAAGTGTACAGAGTTTTCATAGTGGTGGATTGTTTTCGTTGGTATTGAGTGCACATTTCGTGGCTATTCACTCGGATCACGAAGTTGCCTGAACACTGAACGTACTCCGTTGTACGGCTTATTTTGGTGGTTAGCGTATTTTGGTCGAGTTAGCCTGTTGTTCTTGAGTTGTATGGATGGCTGGCGTGGAGGCTGTTGTTTTAGGAATTTAACTGAAAACATTTGCATGTTTTAGCGTTCAAAACTGAACTTGGTATAATCCTGATTAACGTTAGGGCTTGGGATTTTTGGGTACTGTCCGAATGTTTTGGAAACCAGGATCAAACTCACACCAGTAGAAACATTTACACTAAGAACAATGTCTTCACTGTCACAATATGATAATGGGGTGTTGCCATTGTAAAATTGTTGCCATTGATTATATTTGTACAGAATTATAATAATGTAGTTTGCTACATATTTCTAGATAACAAGTTTAATGTGATATTGAATGCTGATTCAAATTAAATTATTAATCAAGCACCGTTTATCATTGTTGGACATATTAAGGTTATATTCTGTTCTGTTTGCAAAATGCTATTTTCTATTATGCTCATTATTAATATTATTAGGTATTATTGTGAAATCCTATTACGGCTCACCACATCGAACATTTCTGTTTCGCAGAACTGAACTACCTGTTTTCAGTATATTCATGTTACGCCGCTTCCAGGAACTTACAATAAAACCCACGGCTTCGCTATTAACAATATGAAACTATCCATTTTGATATTTGTAGAGATGTACCGTTACTGTCAGTGTTATAGGAAGTATATTTTCGAAGTGATAGGGAAGCTTTTAACGAATTCTTCTTTCTAAGACGTAACGCATAATATAAAAGCTTTAGATTCATAAATTAACTTCAAATTAAGTTGGTCGTTCTCAGAAACATTGTCATCATCTGAAGTAACTTTGGCTTTTACTCCAAACAATATAATTGTCAATTTAACTGATAAACGTTTCCCTAAGTTATTGCTTAAACTTCAAGTTAAGGAGCAGTTCAGTTTTAATTTTAAACTTTTAACTTAATTACTTAATAAACAAGAGAATGCTCGTCACGATCCTCAGTAGGTACATCCTATGTGGGAGTGTTAAACTCACTTAGATTTCGTGTTTATTTTGTGATTGTCTTTATATAGGAATTAGCTTTTGCCTGTGACTTCGTCCGCGTTTTAGGACCTCTTTACTTGAGCCCTGTCGAGAAATCCAGTCTAAGCTGATGTCTCCTTTCTTTGAACTACACATCTTCCTGATCAATTGCAGCTTTTTTTTTTCGCAGGGGGCGCTCTACGGTGGACGCCATCATGCGCGTGCGAGCCCTATCGACGGGGGATGCAGTGGCCCGGGGCGGGGTCGTCCTGGCGGTGTCTCTTGACATCGCCAATGCCTTCAACACCCTGCCCTGGAGTTGCATTAGGGAGGCACTCCGGTATCACCGGATGCCGACCTACCTCCGTCGAGTTGTCGGGGCCTATCTGACGGATAGGGCCGTAATTTACCCTGGTCGCACGGGAGAATGGAACCGGCGAGAGATGTCGTGCGGTGTCCCACAGGGTTCGGTTCTGGGGCCGCTCCTGTGGAACATCGGATACGACTGGGTGCTGCGAGCCGACCTCCCTGAAGGCGTCGGCGTAGTATGCTACGCCGACGACACGCTGGTCTGGGCGCAGGGAAGGTCGCACGAGGCGGCGGCCGACTTAATGACACGCGGGGTTGCGATAGTCGTTGAGAGGATCCGGCGGTTGGGTCTCGAGGTGGCCTTGCACAAATCTGAGGCCATGTGTTTTCATGGGCCTCGGAATAGGCCACCGTCGGGATCCCAACTAACGGTAGGAGGGGTTCACATCGGCGTCGGGTCGACGATGAAGTACCTGGGACTCGTCCTCGACAGCCGGTGGAACTTCGCGGAGCATTTCCGACGTTTGGCCCCCAAACTGGAACGGGCCGGGGCTGCCTTTAGGCGGCTCCTACCCAACCTGGGGGGACCAAACGCCTCCTGCCGGAGACTCTACGCGGGAGTCGTGCGGTCGAAGGCCCTTTACGGGGCCCCGGTGTGGGCGCAGGGGTTAAGGCGACTTGCCGCCCACTACCTCATTGCGTCCCAACGGGTGATCGCCATAAGGGTCATCCGAGGATACCGCACGATCTCGGGGGAGGCGGCGAGCCTCCTTGCCGGATTGCCGCCGTGGGATCTGGAGGCGCTGGTCCTCGCGCGCCTGTACGAGTGGCGCGTGGAGGTACTAGACCGGGGGGAGAGTCCGCCACCGCGGCAAATTGCCGCTCGGCGGGCCGACCTCCGGCTCGATCTCATGGCGACATGGAGACAGCGACTGTCGCAACCTCGTGCTGGGCACGCCTTAATAGAGGCGGTAAGTCCCCTCTTTGAGGAGTGGCTGGAGAGGCGCCACGGCGCCCTCACCTACCGCCTGACGCAGGTCCTCACCGGACACGGGTGTTACGGGAGGTTCCTGCACCTCATCGGGCGGGAGGAAACGTCCGAGTGTCACCATTGTGTGGATCGCCCCGAGGACACGGTGGAGCACACCGTGGCGGTATGCCCCGCTTGGGCGGAGCATCGCCGAGTCCTCGTGGCGGCCATCGGCGGCGGCGAACTCTCGCGTCCGGCCCTGGTGCGAGCCATGGTTCAGAGCGAGAGGGAATGGGATGCAGTCGCCTCCTTCTGCGAGGCAGTAATGCTTGAGAAGGAGGCGGCGGGACGGTTGAGACAGCGGTTCTCCCGTCCCAGCCGCCGCGGTAGACGCTCCGGACGTCGGGAGCCGCGAGACGACTCCCGGCCACCGTAGATACTGGCCTGTGGACGGTGAGCAATGGGTAGCTCACCGTCCTTACGTTGCATAACGACAGGCCGTGTCGACGGCGCGTTCGTGTTCCACGCGCGCCTCAAAGAGATGTCAGCAAAAGGAAGGGGCCACTGAGGGCCGATGCCTGCCGGGGCTGCGGGTTGTTCGCAAGAGATACCGCGCCCCCGAAACGCAAAGGGCACAAGAAGGAACATGGGTGGGTTTTAGTCAGTAAAAGTCTGACACTCCCTCCCGCCCCGCCCAGGGCGGGAGAAGTTATATGATGATTTACCCACCCACCAAAAAAAAAAAAAAAAAGCAGTTTCTTTTTTTATATTTCTGGATAGGTCCTTTAACAAAAATTTTAATACGGCAAGTACGCCTCCTGAAATACGGCAAGTGAATGAAAAGTAACTTTATAGCAAGCCAACCATACTTTTCTAACGACATATTTCCTTTTATCTTTATTCGAAATTTCACCCATCTTAAAATGTCGAATAAATGCCTGTCAACACTGGGACCTTAGGCTATATTTTTTTCGATATTTTGCCGAATATCTAATAAATACATAAGAACTCGGCAGTCAATTAAGATGCTCCAAGCTACCATTTCGATTAAGATTAAGTAGAGATCAATTCAGAAGCAAGCACGACAACAAATACTAAACCATATTTTATTCACCGACCCAAAATGGACCATCTTAAGTAGCTTAAAGAAATAGCCCCAACCGTTCCCATTACCGAAGCTGAATGAGAAAATTTGTATAGAAATTATTCATAAAGCGACTTACAGATGGACTTCAAATAATAGATTCCCTTTGGAGTCCACGGTTGCCGCTGACAGCTGATTATATGTAAATTATGCCAATTGGTGCCAATTGGTGTGGCCAGTAAAATGGAGGGAGTGGAAATTTGCTAAAGCTTTCGCCCAACGTCTTCAGATTTTTAATGAGAACATTCTGTGATTTGTTTTCAGTTAGAATAAGAGAATTATTGGATGATTTGTTTGTTAGTGTTAAAAAAATCATGCAATTCTTCAGGATTTAAATATGGAGCGATGCTGTAAATTAATTACCCAATAAAATAACAATTAAATGAAAGTACATAACACAACGTGTAAATGATATTTCTTTATATGAACATAGAAACTACGATTTTCAATTAATTTGTATCCTTTGCATTATTAGCTAAGCATAGCTAACAATGCGAAGGTTGATTTTCAAATAAGGTCCTAAGACCTTAATTGAAAAAAAAAAAAAAAAAATTCTCCCACTTCATTCACAACAACTCCCTCATTAGTCCGTTCCAATCCGGTTTCAGGCCTGGCCACAGTACTGTTTCAGTTCTTCTTAAAGTGACTGATGATATAAGGCGAGGAATGGAAGACACAAAAGTTTCAGTTTTAGTGCTGATTGATTTTTAAAATGCTTTTAATACCGTCAGTCATGAAGTCCTTTTACCCATCCTCTCCTATCTAATGGTCTCTCCTGAGGTTTTAAATTGGTTCTCTTCCTATCTTCGGGGGCGTCAGCAGTCAGTTCTGGAACGTAACTCCTCTTCTGGCTGGTGTGATCTTGATGCTGGCGTTCCTCAAGGCGGTATTTTAACTCCTCTACTTTTCTCTATTTTTATAGATCATGTTACAACCGTGCTTCAGTGTGCGCATCATCTTTGTGCTGATGACTTGCATCTCTACAGCCAGGCTGGTGTCGACAACTTATCCGATGCGATTGAGGAGCTAAACCGGAATTTAGCAGTAGTGAAGGATTGGTTTGATCGTTTCGGGGTAGCGGTTAACCCAACCAAGTGTCAGGCAATCATTATAGGGAGTACTCACAGCCTGCGCAAGCTTGATGGTTTAGCGGTGCCGCCGCTTACCTTTGATGGCACAGTCATTCCGTTTAGCTCTGACGTCAAGGATCTGGGTTTGTACGTTAACTCTTGCTTGGACTAGTGTAAGCAGGTCGCGATTGTGAGCAAAAAAGTCACGGGGACGTTGCGGTCGCTTTACCGATTTAAAAATATTCTCCCGTCACACATAAAGGCAATGCTGGTTCAGTCCCTTATCCTCCCCATAATTGATTATGGCGATGTGTGTTACTATGACCTGAATGCAGATCTTCTCAATAAACTTGACCGACTTCTTAATAACTGCATTCGATTCGTATTTAATCTCCGTAAATATGACCATGTGTCCGCACATCAGTCGCTCTTAAAATAGTTGCCCATCAGACAGCGCAGGGCGTTAAGGGCCTTGACTACTTTGTTCTCTCTTCTAGACAAACCTAGTTCTCCTTCCTATCTGACTTCTCACTTCCAATACTTGTGCTCTGCGCACAGTAAGCATCTTCGCTCCTCCAATAATCGTCTTCTACGATGTCCTTTTCACCGCTCTGGTTTTCTTAAATCTTCTTTTCTTGTCCAGGCGGTTTTCCTTTGGAATGCGCTTCCTCAGAATATCAGGATGGCTTCCAGTCGTTTCATATTCAAAGTAAAAGCTCGTGAACACTTGCTTATGAAGTTGGCAGACTCGTCTCACAATTAGTTTCTTATATTTCTTCACCTATGTATTTTTTTTGGCTTTCTCTACTCTGTATATTTTGTTTGTATGTATGTATGTATACATGTATTTATTATAAAATACATAAATGTAAAGTAAGCAATGGAGCACCATTGCTGTATTTTATTTTCTGTTCGAAAGAGTTACCGCGGTCCTGGAACGCATAGGCCATTAGGGGAAACACGGATAGGTTTTAGTCAGTAAGAGTCTGACACTCCGTTCCACTCCGCTTAGGGCAGAAGAAGTCATTTAATGATTTCCCATCGTTAAAAAAAGAGCTGTTTTTATTTCAGGTCTCCAAACACGATAAATTTTAAAATTTTCATGCAAATTTAAAATTAGACCTGCTGATTTTAAATAAAAAAATAGTTCGTCATTGAGTTGGCAAATAAGTGACGTCACAGAACCCTATTGCCATACAAAATGTAAGGGGGAAACGCGTTTCGACATTTTATAAAAATATACATCAATTTATTGGTGATATCTGCCCTACCTATTACAATTATTTGTAATAGTCTCATCGTAATTTAGACACACGTCGTCACAGAGCTAAATCGATCACAAAGGAAAAGTAAAGTATTTCTACATCCAAGGATAGCTTCGGGCGGTGGAGTGACATCATGCGATCTTTCGGGAGCTGAGTAAGGGGTTCTATTTCCTATAGAACAATGGGGTCATATGAGTCATTTACCTTTGTGGCCGTCCGGTTCTACACCATTGGCAGTAGTGGTTTATAATGGTGTAAGGATGAAAGCATAACATGACCTACATGGCGCCGTGGAGTGGCTCGCATCTGGTGCTTTTGTTCATCTTATAAGAAATATTGAGATTAATCGCTATCAAAGGCGTTGATCTAAATAAGTTTAAAGAAGCTTGTTTTTTTAGTTGGGTACAAAATTGTCTCGAAGTTATAAAAGTGTAATGTATTAAACTGTCCGTATTTAGTTTAGTTAAAATGGGTACTTATATAAATTGGAATTATCATATTTTTTTTTTATTCTTGTTTACTTTTTGAATAATGCTCACTCTGGCACATGCGAGATTTAACTTTGTCTTTGGGACGGCAACGCATTTGCAAGGCTTCTGGTATTGCAGATGTCTGTAGGCGGTGGTGACCACATAGCATCAGGTGGACGGTCGCGTCGCCTTGTTTGCCATCCAACGATGTTTTAAAAAACTGTATAAACTATTAACTGAATTAACTGTGTATATTAGAAGTTCAGTCTCGACATGAACTTCAATACTCCGTGTTACCTATGCAATGGTTACTGCACACTGTTTTGTGTTTCTTACAAATAAATTCTAATATAAGCAGAATAGATCCAATATATAATATCTAAGGATAGTAGCAGGTGGCGTTCTGTGGTTTCTGCCTACCCCGATGGGAAAAAGGCGTGAGTGTATGTATGTATTGTCAGTATTGCGAATAAATAAGTGCTTGGAGTTCAAGTCCGTGTCTGCACGTATAAGCGAGTTTTTTTTTGTCTGGAAACGCATCCGCGATCGAGTCCAAACTCCAAGTATGAACACCACTTTATATATAAAAAAAACAACTTGTTCCACCTAATGAATACAAAGAAATATGCCAAGGTTTATTTATCCATTTTGCGAATGTAAGCAGTTAATAAATTATATTTGATGTATAAAGATGAGTACAGAACCCTTCTGACATAACAAATACAAAAACCCTAACATTTTACAATAACTTATTTATTGTTCGCACTTTATTTCACCGACGGAGCCATTAGTTAGCATATTTCGCTTCAATTTTAATGCTACTGCTCTCCAAATTAAATTCAACCATTTGCTTATTGCTCTAAGGTTGGAATTAGAATGATGTTATCACTAGGACAATTTCTTTTGATCAGCCAATAAATTCAGCCGATTTCAGTCAGAAGTTTGCTCGTTAACGAGTGGGCTTTTGTTAGAAATATTTGTTTAAACAACAATCGAGTAATATGTTTGTATAGGAAGTGTTTGTCAATATGTCATGTTCGTGAAAGTTGTTGGTCCTTTCAGGGTTGCTGAAATGTTGTTGTTGCGGATTGAGGAAGATATGCTTTGAACTTTATAAGTCGCTCTGTGGTTTGGTTATGTTGAAATGGTTATTTGTATATTACAGTGCCTTTTTTAATTAATACAAAAGTTATATTTTTTATTTGTAGAATTGATTATATTTTTTTACCATAAATTATAGTTCAAATTTAATTTAATTTGTGCTTAAACTAAGTTTGGTTTTTCAAAACCTGTAAGTCAAGTCCTATTTTTATTACACGTAGCAGTTTCAAGTACTTTGTATGACAAACTCTATTAAAAGACGAAATATTAACGAAGCCATCTACACAGAGTGATAAAGGTGTTTTATTTAAACCAGTAGATGTATGATTATTTTTATATATTTCATGTAATCTAAGAAGGTTGCAATTAATTCTAAAAGTGGCTCTAGCCATCCTTTGTAGCATCTTCTAGTGTGGAAATGTTAATATTACAGCTAGTCGTCACCTCTTTCCTCTTCAAACAAACACAACTATTTAGGACCAGTAATACACGCTAGTGTTGTGTTGCTAGTGACGTGTTCCACACTAATTCCTCCATCCTCAGTTCCCTGCCGATGCCATCTATCACCTTGAACATGATCACAGACCATTTCTAAACTGCGTAGATACCTATAAATACATTTATTTCTCTACAAATGACTCAAGACCGTGACTCCAGACAATATGTTACGTCACGACTGTTCCTAATTCCTATTTGAAGTTTAACATTTGGGGATCAAAGGACCAACTTTTTCACACACATCGTACAAACTTTAGTACGTTGAAATAAGGTTCATTTTACTGTGTTCACAACTCTGTAAACTTGGTCATTTTGATGTATGAGGGTGACAAAGCAACAGTTTTAAGATTTGAGACAAGTATTAAGCGTAGTTGTTACGTAGTCATTTATTAATCGTGTGGAATGACATAATGAGGTGTGTTAGATTTTTGTTTTAATTGGACACTGTTAGAAAATGATGGACATATTTTGGGCATAACCCATTATAGGGTGTCAATAATATTGCAGCCATAGTGTTAAATATTTCGTCTGTCAATAGTGGGCAAATTGGCAGTAGTCGAGAAATATTGCTTGTAATTTATTTACGATATTATCTATGTAAGGTGTTGTGTGCAATAGTACTGAAGTGCTTCATAAATGTCAATTAAGAGTTTATAAATAGGTAGCACTTGTATACAACAATAAACACTCACGTTAGAATAAATTTATTTAACAATCGAGAATGTCGACTGGTTTTAAATAATAAGTATAAAGTTCACCATATTTTACAATAACAACAATTTTACATTATTACGTGAATAGAAAAAATGGCTCTACATTATTTTTGTTGTTATTATGGGAACAACATTTCATAAAAATGATGTTATGTTACCTACATTGTTATTAAAAAAACTCTATTAAAAAAATTTCTTCATCCACTTAGTAACTACTTGTAGTTGATGTAGTGTTGCCAGGTGAAAATTACACAACCTTATTATTTTTAAGAAGGTAACATACGTACTTGCTAAAATATACGATATCTGTTTCTATGTTCTACAAGCTAATGACTGTTTTACTTCTAATTACCGTTCAAACATTACTAGCACTGCATCAATTACGCATCCAATTTTAAGTATTACATCATTAACACCGTAATGAATGGTGTGCAAACTGTAACCTCTTGTCTGAACTAAACCCTGGTGCACATTAGTTATTATGATTGATGGAGACGCGTAGGGTTGCCACGCTTGCACTATTGACATGAGAGCCCGTAATTAGATATTGACACGCTATCATTTTGAAAATAGAAGCCGCATTTGAATTGGACACTATGTTCTGCGATGAGTTTTTGTTTTAATGTTGGTAAGCCTGTTTTATTTACTAACTTACCTATAGAGATGTGTACATTTAAGTAGTTACAAACTGCAAAGCACATCTCGCGTTTCACATTTTTATTATCAATTTCATTGCCCATCAAAGTCCATGCAGCGCAAGACCACAGGGCTACCAACAGGGTTTAATGTATTATTCCATGTTTTCTGGTACATTTAATTTAATAATGGAAGAAGATTACTCCATGGGTCACGGTAATGAGAAATACTGGGTACTTGAACTGAGGATTAGCATGTTGTACGTACATATTGAACTATTGCGATGTGGCCTCGCCAGGGGAGTTGTGGTGTTCACACTCAGCAAGTTCTGTCTCGCCGTCTATAGCCAGGGCACAAAGTAATCATTAGTTTAGACGCCACTTACATTCTACAAGGGTCTTAGTTCAAATTATTATTTTAACTTAGTGGTTTAGAGTACAAAACCCTTGTGGTTTTAAAACAAGCCAGTTGGATTGCTTTTGAAGTAAATACAGATTTTGTAATAATATCTCGTCGGACTGTCGAAGTTCAGTCTCTTGAGGGTTAACTCCAGACAGCTAATACTAGGTCTAGAATCTATCTAGAGTACACGGCAGGGTTAACTAAGCATTACTGAAAAGGGTTGAAATAAGAAGTATAAAAATGATAGCAGAGACGGAGATGCCATTTTAATATACTGCAATATCTACTATGGTGGCTTATTTCAAATCGCTGTGTGAAAGAAGTTACGGCAGTGTTTCTACTCTTGTCAAAGTAGTTTTAAATTTTTTCTCATTAGTTTGTTCTATTGCCGGACGAGATTTTATATTTTTTGAACTAGGTTCTTCCAGTTTGGACAGGACATGACTAATTTCTACCATTTTAAGACATTATTTTCCTGTTTACGGACTAGCTTTTACTACTATTGGTTAAGTTACTACCATTGCTGGGCTAGTTTCTACTAGTTTATAATTTTTTTGGACTAATTAGGTACCACTTTTGCAGTATTAGTTCCCTCCCTACACAAATCGAATTAGTTTCTACAGTTTTAACATTAATTTTCATTACACCAGTTCCCGCTATTGAACAATTTATAAACCAATTAGCACGCTAATCTCACATTATATTAAATCATATTCATATATTAACATGTGAGTGGCAACCCTAGAGGTAACAGAGGTTGTACGTTACTAGCTATTAAAGTTTTAGTTGAGACACTCGTTGTGTTAAATGTCACGCTTTGGGCCGCGCCGGGCGGATCTCATATGCGCTAGAGATGATAATACCGAGGGAGATTAGAGAAAATGAGTGAGTGCTGTTGTATCTGGGTAGGTACTGGACATTTTATCTGTTACTGTGTGTACTAGAATTAATAGATCAGTAAAATTTGGTGTATCGCGTTGGTCTTTTTTAACCCCTTTTTTAAAAACAACGGAGTGTTATAACTTTGACGTGTCTGTGTGTGTGTTTGTCAGTGGCATCGTAGCTCCCGAACTCATGAACCGATTAAGATTTAGTTTCTTTTATTTGAAAGGTGAATTGGTCGGGAGTGTTCTTAGCTATGTTTCATGGGAATCGGTTCAGCGTTTTCAAAGTTATCAATTTTTTTGTTAGCTGCGGTAGGGATTTTTATTTTTCTTTCGGTGGTTACTTAAAATTTTTAATTTTATGTTTTTTTTTTTATGAAAACTAATCGCTACACATACATACATACCATCACGCCTGTATTCTTCGAAGGGTTAGGCAGAGGTGTACCAATGTACACCCACGTTTCACAGACCGGTCTGTGGGTGTCAGTACACTTTAATAGGCTATATATTTTATCAGTGTGGTATAATATAGCTCACCGAAAATGTCTGGCAATAACGAGTTAATGCTTTTTGATAAAATTATATTTAACAAAAAACAACCGTTTCTTCTTAACCTAAGTAGGTAAGGTACCTTTTGCACCTGATACCTGAAAATATTCTTCTGTATTTATATTCATTAAGTATTTAGTAAAGAACATGAGTTTATTTTAAAATGATATTAACTGCCCCGTTGGTCTTGTGGTCGCGAGCGCGACTAATGAGCATTGGGTCCTGCAAAGTGTTATTGGGTTTTGCCATTAGGAATTTCTTAATAGCAGCTCGGGGTTAGGATTTGTGCCCAGTTAATAGCAATAGGCTCGCCCCCTACTACATGGGTTTTAAAACATACCGGCGAACTTTGGGTATACGTTGGCACACCTCTGCTTAACCCTTCGGGGAAAACAGGCGTGATGGTATGTTATGCTATGATATTCAGAAATGCTGGATAAATAAATAATAATAAAAAAGTTCTTTTAAAAACAAAGTCCCTCACAACTCTATAACTCTCCCTACAAATTACAGTTGCGCAAACGCAGCTTCAGTGGCACATCGACCGTCGATTGGCCGCCATCTGGCGCCGTAATAGATCCTAACCCACCCATACCATCACGCTACCATAACTCCAATATTAGCATCCATTGCCTGCCTATAACTAAGAGCAATCTATTCAACTACTTGAAAGGCAGTAATGGATATCGATTTAGGCGGTTCGCTCGTATTATTTTCTGATGTTAGAGTGGGATGGCCTTCTATTATCTCAATGACACAACTTTAAATCGTGTTTCCATTTCGTGTAAGTAGTATATTAGTAACTGAAGTAATTACTGTTTTGTTTACTATTATTGTAATAATATAATACTATAGGACTTTGTTATCAGATTCAATTGTGCGTACTTCAAACTTTGTTTTTCTATTATGGTATGATAGGTAGGTCTTTTAGGTGCCACTGGGTGAAACGAGTAATAAAATGAAAAATGTTAAGTAACCCCCGACAGAAGAATAAGGATTCTTACCACAGCTAACAAAAGAGCTGATAATCTTGAAACGGCTGAACTGATTTTGATAAAACATATCTAAGAACCATCGCTAGGAAATCTGCTTTCAAATTAAAAAAAACCGCACTCAAATCGGTTCACCCGTTTAAGAGCTATGGTGCCACAGACTGACACACAGACACGTCAAACTTATAACACCCCTCTTTTTGAGTTGGGATTTGAAAAGACACATCACACAGCCGTTAACTACGCAATCTGGTCATCAAACTAAGTAACATTGAGCAAAAATTTTGTCAGGTATTATTAACGTCTTTTTTGGAAATGCTCAATGTGATGCACGAAAAATAATGTTTACGGGTGCATCCAATAGTAATGAGGCAATGGAGCTATGTAAGTTATAACATTTAAAATTGGTTTTCGTAAAAATAAGTTGAAACTTTAACCTACAATGTCTCCGTAACCAGCAAGATCTCAAGTACGGGTCAGAAGAAAGAAAATA
Source organism: Caradrina kadenii (assembly GCA_947462355.1). Lineage (NCBI taxonomy): Eukaryota > Metazoa > Arthropoda > Insecta > Lepidoptera > Noctuidae > Caradrina > Caradrina kadenii. The sequence continues at coordinate 13,570,436 of OX381689.1, read as the reverse complement.
TTGCAATGATGGATAGAACATGTATGTTCACGTTAGCACGGTTGCAACGTAGACATTAGTCTGAAACGAAACGCTTTGCATCTACTCTGCGGTCATCCGCACATCCGTCAATACGCTTCTTGTAATATTCTGTTGTTGAATATTTGTAACCGTTTCCTTTTCTAATTATTAGTAAAACTGTCAATTAATACAAATCGCTTTTATTCATTTCATCAAACGCAATAAATTTGTGTATACCAATTTATGTTTTTTTAATTTATTTTATTTTGGGTTATCATGCATATTTCGATTATTGTCATGAATTATTCTGAGAAATTGCAGAGTGTAATTTTCAAGCCTGTAGGCAATGTTGTCATGTTGTTACGTCATGCTGTCTCCCTGTCATAGAATTATAATATATTAATAGGCCATTGCGTACAGATTAGCTATTCAACCAGTAGCATGTGCTTACGGGGTGGTTACAAGCACACCATAAAAAGTAATGACTAGATTTAATCTAGATTCCTATCATGTTTTGAATCATACTTACCATCACGCTTGTAATCTCTGAAGGGTTAGGCAGAGGTGTACCAATGTACACTCATTGCTCGCCGGTATGTTTAGGTCCCATGTAATAGGGGCGAGCCATTGTCATTAACCGGGCACATATCCTAACTCTGAGCTGCTACTTAGAATTTTATAGAAAAACCCAATAACACTTTGCTTGACCTAAGAATCGAACCCAAGACCTCTAGCGTAGCAGTCGCGCTTAGAACCGGTAGGCTAACGAGGCACTTTTGAATCATGTGTGTCCGTAACTATTGCTTCTATTTAGGTACCTTTATTATTATTAACTAAGGCAAGGTGCTAACAGTTCCTCATGTCATTGTTGTAACGTCAGAAATCAGAGTAGCCCTAATTACCACAGGTCATAGTGCTATTGTCAATAAACCTGGGCTAAAAATAGCCGGCAGCTGATGTGTTCGTGCCTCTGTTTTCAGTCTTAATTATAACTCCAGTATTAGTTAGTACTCTTAGAAATAGTGCTTTTTATTATTTTAATAATTGGATTGACAGGTGCCTGTCAGTTCCCACCTGTGGGTATTATAGAAGGATTGTATCACCTAAAAGATTTTGAACTCAAATAGTACAATATCATGGCGTAATTGAAGGCCCTAGTCTAATTGGTAAACGGTAGAATCTATGAAAATTACATTCATTACCAGCTATTACTCTCCTTTGTATGTATTCGTAATGGCACAGCTAGTCTACCATCTCAACCAAGAATCAGCGGTAGGTACCGTCAGAAATTCTGCAGGATACCACATACCATCATCACGCCTGTATTCCCCGAAGGGTTAGGCAGAGGTGTACCAATGTACACCCACAGTTCGCCGGTATGTTTTTGGTCCCATGTAATAGGGGGCGAGCCTATTGTCATTAACCGGGCACAAGTCCTAACTCCGAGCTGCTACTGAGAATTTCATAGAAAAACCCAAAAACACTTTTTGTTTGACCTGGGAATCGAACCCAAGACCTCTAGCGTAGCAGTCGCGCTTAAGAGCACTAGGCTACCGAGGCAGTTACCATACACATACTGCAGAATACGCCAAAAAAGCCAAAACGTGAAATTTTAGTCAACGAATCACATCTGTTCTCACGAGGGCACCGAGCAGATACCTGATAAAGTACCACAGTACACGGCTAGGTTACTAGGTAAAATATTGTTTAAGTACAACAAAAGAGCATGTTATACACTAGGTAGTATGTTGTTAGTCCTAGCACCGCGAGCATGTGTTTGAGTAGCAAGTTAGTCTGTGGTAGTACAGTCTGTGTACACTTAGGCTGTGGCAATGTGAGCACAATAAGCCCTCTGTACCGTATTGTAGTATATTTCGTACCGTGGCTTTAGGCAGAGGTGCAACAGTTGTTTTTAAAAATCTTAATTGCTAGAATCCGTTCTCAAGTAAGAAGGTGTCTATCTACAACTGGAAAAAAATACTAGTAGCATAAATAGCTGAAGAGTTTGTTTGTTTGAACTCGCTTTCTCAGGAACTACTGGTTCGATATGAAAAATCATTTTTTTGTTATACAGGGTTATTTGTAAAACAATGACAACCTTGCAGGACTGTATTACTATCATCATAAACAACAACTTTTGTTCTATAATTTTTTACAGAATCAAGCAACGCAAGCGCATTGAAGTCAATGACCGACTGAAGGATTTCCGTAAATAGGTCAAGTACAAACACCCCCGCCGCCCTAACCCCGCTCGCCTCGCTATTTTACTATCGCTTTCGTTTGCTTCGCATAGACTTCGTAACATTTAGAGCGTTCAATTTAAATGTTTTTATTTTTGTATGAAAATCTGATTAACTGAAATATGAAAAAAATGTCAATGTCATAGAACAAAAGTGGTTGATTATGATGTTAATAACATAGTCCTGAGAGGTTGTCATTGTGTAACAAATAACCCTGTATATAAAGGTTTAGGCAAAAACAGTGAATTTTAACAACAAAAATATATTTTCTACCGATGATTTTTGCTCATTACTTAGTTTGATGGGCAGTGAGCGTGGGTAACGGCTATTTGATGAGTATCTTTACCGTAGTACGTCTTATAACATATAATATTCCTAATTAACATAAAAGCGTGTACTGTCAAAGCATTTAATCTCATAACTAATTAAAATTTCTAAACTTACATCATTTGTTTACAAGATTAGTAGAAAATTAATCTTATACATATTTATAATACTTTTTTATTGCATTCGCAAACGCCCGCACGTAGATGGCGCCACTATCAAACGAGCCCAGTTAACGATTAATAAATTAATAGAAATCTTAGATTAACGCAGCAATCCGACGATTTCTTATGTCAATGATGTTGTAACTTGCATAAGGGCTCACCTCGGTTTATTCATTATGGTAATATTGAAGATAAGGGCATAGTGAGAAGGCACAAGTGCCTACGCAAAATTAGGTAAACTTCAAATATTTGGCGAGATAGTGAATATGTTTGATAATTTGAAGGCCAAACGTTCGAAATCTAGTTGCAATCACCTCTCAACAACAATCAATGTTAAGAAAGCAGAAACATAACCAGAAAATTAAAAATTCAGCCCTTCCTCATTGTTTTTAATTAACGTTGTTATTATCGTTGTCTTCCCCTTAAAGCTTTGTACCTATCTTCCAATCACCCTGTATAAATCTGTGTTTTATACAAAATAACTATTTTCTGTGTACTTACCTAATAGTTTTTTTTTAAACCGTTGTCCCACACTAGGAATTTCTGCTGTATCGTGGGTGCGTTTACAAACATATAAACTCACATACACAAACAGCCAACCCGGAACAACTATCAGTAGGTCATACAAATATTTGTTCCGTGCGAGAATTGAACCCGCGACACACAGCACATTGCTTAGCCAATGCGACGACCGTGCCGTCAGAATTTAAGTCATTTTCTAATCATTTTGCGCAACTTCCACTAACGAGAAGCATCATTTTATTCTAATGTTGTTAAATAAATACAGTATACCAAATTATTATTTAGTTAATAATTATCTTGGATATTATTATTATTATATTATCGTCCCATTGCATGGAACCTAAACATACCGGCGAACTGTGGGTGTACATTGTTACACCTCTGCCTAACTCTTCCGGGAATACAGGCGTGATGGTTTGTTATGTTTTTTATTTAGTTAATCAGTCAATTATTTTAAAGTAGCCATAACAAACACAATTTTGCTAGTTCACATAATTATCAGCTGTCGGATTGAAACAGTCTTCTAAAACTTAAACTTCTTCTAACGTCCACGACGCGAGCACGTGATAAATTTAAAGCCAATAGTTAGTACAGATCAGAGATCGCCCAGTATTATTATAAAGTTTATTGCTCTAATGAATAGTAATAGTGTTCATAGCCATATGTTTTCAATTGCCCGGAGCCATAGAGTAGCTGGTAACAAAAAAGAAATGGAATTAGTTGATAATAATAAACGTGACACTGTGACATGGTGTTTGGTCGTTATAAGATTACCAAGCTACTGTTTTTTATCGTATTATACAAGCATGTTTTGTAAGAATGATTAATTGGAAGGAATTTTAAGAGATTTTTGTCTGTTTCGGTTTGGGAAATTGAAGTTTGTCTTTCTGATAGTTGAATAGTGATGTTGTAGGAAGGTGACGATGATTTGTAGGTGTATTTCTTAAAGTTCGTATGCAAATAAATAGGATGCACAAGTCAAATAAACTCATTTACATTTATACAAAAAGGCTTAGTATATTAGCTTTTACCTTCGACTTTATAACATACCATCACGCCTGTATTCCCCGAAGGGTTAGGCAAAGGTGTACCAATGTACACTCTCAGTTCACCGGTATGTTTACGTCCCATGTAATAGGGGGCGAGCCTATTGCCATTAACCGGGCAAAAATCCTAACTCCGAGCTGCTACTGAGAATTTTATAGAAAACCCTAATAACACTTTGTGCCCAACCTGGGAATCGAACCCAAGACCTCTAGCATAGCAGTCGCGCTTAACATCACTCGGCTAACGAGGCAGTCACCTTCGACTTCTTTGGCGTTCATATCAGTTATCGTTAAAAAGTCGCTTAAATCATTTTCCAGATACCAAGTCTCTTTGTTAAATTTCATTACGATCAGTTTAGTAGTTTAGCCGTGATTCAGTAACTGACAAACAGAGTTAGTTTCGTACTTATAATAAGTGTGGATTCCATCTTGCACTTAGTTTAAAGGACTTGACAGAACCAATATTTGGCCAATAATGATTTGCTATTTCCATACACAAATTAAAATAGTTCAAATGTGTCTACTCTTGTATAACAATCTCGAATAACTACACTCAACACACAAAGTTTGCTAACTTTAACCAATCAGTACTGCTGACCCTACAAATAATAGAATTCCAATTAGGGTCATGTTCTAAATTGCTGGAAGTAAAGGGCTTTATTTACAGTTTCACTAACTTCTCCAGAATCACTCAAATATACTCAAGAATGTACAGAAACCTTAATATTGAAGGATCAATCAACTGTGTTTGACTCATAGTCTCTAGTGGTCGTACGACTGCTGGGTGATCGACCCTGAGCTTAAACTCTAACTCAACTCAAATAAACCTTTACAGGAATTTTTGAATTGTCAAGCAGTCAGTCAGTCAGGAACTTGAAGCTCCTTACAATAAGTAGGCCCTTATGAACTTAAAAAAAAGAAACAAATTTAGGTGAGGTATACTCGATAAAACTATTTGGTATACAATCAAAATTATTCGTCTTTTTACTACACTGTCAATATTCGTTTTTTTTGTATGCGTAGTAACCTTATACGGTTATGACAAACTTAAGACAGTGATGTAAAAGAATTGACTGCTCAGCACACTTACAAGTTTGTTTAAAAGTAATTGCAAGTAAGCTGCCTGTATACCAAATAGTTTTGTCGACTGTACATCATTTGTGAAATCTTCGGGTGCAATGTAATCTCTATCTCTTTTTAATCATTTCCTCATTGCTGAGGATTATGACTTTTTCTTCACGAATTCTGGTCTGCCTCCATCTGATGCTGTGTGAACCTGGTGAAGGGCGAGGTGCAGTGTATTAAGTGTAAGATATCTAAAGTAAAAACAAAAAAAAAACGACTTAACATAGTCGGAAGAGGATAAAAGGTGACCAGTCCTAACTGATGGCGGCTGTTTATGAACATGACATAGATACCTATAAAGTCCAAGGTATAAATTGGTTTATCACTTAGGTACCTACTGTTACAAAATTAACGAGGAGGAGATTGTCAAAGTACCTGCTATCTACTAACATCTTTTTTTGCACCAGTTTCTTTCGATTTACTCATAAAAACAGCTATTACTATGTATAAATTTGATCATGATAAAGAAATGAGTTCCGTACGTCGAAAACTCTGTTTCCAAGGACCATTACATGGATAGTACGCTACATCGCCTACACCAGTGTAGATAAATAGAGTTGCCGGTAGTTACTTTGTTATTCATGAATCAACCAATTCCTGGCGACGAACGCGACCCAAAATACACCAATCCAATACAAGATTCTCAGAACAATATTTACTCACGACTGCCAAGAAATCACAGCAACAACCTTCCGAACAATCAGTCGCACATTACTACGTGTGTTCATCAAAACTCCTGGCGCTGACAGCCCCCCCCTCCACCCCAGCCTTCCGACCAGATAATAGCTTTTCCCTGTAACAGTGGCGTATCAGAAATCTTTATTAGGTAATTATTTCTGGGCCACCCCCCCGTCGCTAAGTATGACAAACATATTTGTGTTTTGTTCGCTCAAGTACTGAAGTGCTGTTAATCATTTTGACTGGGATTTTTGCAAGGTAAGGTTTGGTATTGATGCTGCAGACATGCAGCTTCTTGTCCATCTTCAGCCGATGAGATCTGCTGTTTGATTAGTGCAGCATTAACCAGAATAGGGCTCCTTGTATATGATTGGGTTTGGGTATGTTACAGGTTAAGACACAAATCACACGCCGAGGACAATACTTAACTCAAAGACATGAGTGAGACTCTGCTGGTTTAATGATTATGTCATGTTGGCTACAATTTTTGAAGCCAGAATAAAAGATTTCTTTCAAATGGACGGAAAATAAAGCATAATTAAATAAAGTGAGAAGGCTCATAAGAATGCCTGAAACGGACTATGACCAAATTAAAAAAATGTGTCGTTGGAAAACATGTTCAAACTATTGCCGTATAACTAACCGATTGTATGTTGACCACGTAGCTACATGATACACTAGCGCGTCCTCAAATCATAACAATCAATAACGGATAACATAACTGCAGGCATGACAAATGACCGGGGGGTGAGGGTAGGACAGAGAGGGGTGAAGAGGGGGTGTCGAAGGTAAGACGACGATAACTCAGGCCAACGGCCGAGTTTGTGCGAAAAACAAAGAAAGGTGCCACGATATATTTGTTGCTTATACGTAGGGTGACCGTGGGTTGTCTGGGTTTTTTGGGACTAAAGTGACCCACTGACCACCCTTCTGATTTTATTAAACAGTAGTCGAGAATTATTTATTCATTTATAATACACCGTTGTCTGAATGGGTAAAAGTAAGGATTCTTGTTGATTTACATATGTGGACGACGAGTATTAACTCAGCATACCACCTCACACCACATTGTACACTTAGCAATAAACGCTTTTGACTTTGACATTGCATGTATTCTCATATATGACGTTTCAGCGTCTCTCTGTGACCACTTTCTATCACTGATATCGTCAGCCTCATACTAATCTAACTATAAAACCAAAAATGTAAGAAGAAAATGTATACAGTTCAAAATAACAGCAAATGTTGACACAGAATTGACATCAATATTGTTTCTTTTTATTTCGCCTCAGCCCCTTGAGACGAATTCAAAAGAAACAATAATGTTCACAAAAATCAAATAAAATAAATTAATCATCACTTTCCTCCTAAATATTGTAACATGGTGTTCCCACTTATAGACAACTAGATTTTCCCCGAGGATTTTCCCTTTAGGGGTTGTGTTTCTGAAAATATCCCGGTGGGTGCCAACGCCGAGGGTAGAAACATCCCTTTTATTGAGTTCGCCTCGTTTTTACAACTTTTATTACTAATTTTTTTTTATAAAACTTGTTATGACCGCCTTTGTACTAATTTGGGGATGAACAAAAATAAGTTACTTAATCATTTTATTTTAGGCTGGAGACATTTTTTTCTTAGGGGAGTAGCCTTGTTAAGCAATAGCTTTGTGGGTATTTTTGAGGAAGTTACTGCGCTTAATAAACTTGGCGTCTATTGTTTAATGATGGCTTGTTTTCTAGCTTATTTTTGAATTGGAATTTATTCTTTCAAAAATAAATGTGACGTATTTCTTAAACAGGTATTATGGAGGCTTCTCTTATGTGTCACTAGCTTCTGCCCGCGACTTCGTCCACGTCAAAATTGATATTATTTATTGTCCCGCGGGAAACACATTTTTGTGGGATAAAAAGTAGCCTATGTGCTTTTCCAGATTATAATCTATCTCCATTCCAAATATCAGTCGTTCCAATAGTAGCAAGAAAACAAGTCGAATATTAAAAGAAGACTTACCAAGCACAGGCTCACCGTTTGGCACGTGTTACAACGATCCATTTAATCCATTCACAATTTCCATCAAACGCAATCGATCGCGCTCATCTCATAATCCCCATCAATTTGTCAATCCCCATTCAATGACTCGTAAATAAAATCAACAATATTGGCCTAAAAAAAATTTACGACATAAAAACTCGTTTACCCGCAAAACGGTACCCGTTCTCCAATACAAATCCGACAAATAAAACAATATTTTATCTTAATTACTTCCATCCCAAATGACCATTCAAATACGTGGCACGGGATTCGAACCCATGACCGATCCGTAATTAATTTCGCCGTGAACATTGACAAACGGACCGGCCGGGATAAATCTACTGCGTATATCATTACGATTTGGGCCCTTTTCCCTTTATAAATACGCGTTGGCCGGTGTAGGGAGGTGCCTTACTTTCGGGGTGCTTCGTTGTTTACGCTTATTAGCGGGTGAGCGCGAGATTAATTAAATGAAGTTATTGCTTAAGCCATTTTTATTAGTCTTTTACTTTTAGTCGTTTTTGGTCCTTCGATCCAATTTGCTGAAAACCTACTCGATGTTGTGTTTTTAATTTCCCGAATTCCTCAAGTTTAAAGGGTTTTCGTCTGTGTAACACTTAAGAGTCAACTTGTCGGGTGTCTGGGGGAGAATTGTTATTATTTTTTGAAACGATCGCAATTGAATCTTATTCTTAATCTGTCAAAAGTAACTCTAATATCCCGACATTGATTGTCGCTGATATGAGATTGCGACTAGATTGAGATCCCATAATAGAGGCGCTGCCTAGTTCGGCGACCACTGTACACATAACCATGTTACCTAACTAAACTAAATAGGAACAATAAGCATATTATTAGTACTTATTGATTGTAGCGATGTAGCGATGGACCAACCAAAAATATTCTTATTCATGATTTCAATAATGTCCTAGCTTTCACTGAATTAATTACCCTCGAATAATAGTCAAAGTCAAATCATTTATTTCAGTTAGACCAATAAAAGGCACTTTTGAACGTCAATTACATGTTAAAAATAATAATATTGAATCTAGTTGCCCATTCCAAAAGGTAGTTTCGTATTATATTTTTATTTACATTCCTAGAAACACTAAGATAAAATTCCTAGGATATTTGACGTATAGAAGTATCAAGTTAACGTATTAACTAAATCCAGAGCTTGTAATATTAACCTTTATTAAAAGTAAATATTCCCACAAATTGGGCTGATCGCATTTTAATTCATAGAAATTGCTTTATTTTCTTAAATCATTCCACTCTTCCCGTTCTATCGTTCATTAAGAATGCCTATAATTCCTTTATTCCCTAATATGGCCATTCCGTCCCCACATTACGCATAGTTTTTGTCACCGTGGCTTTGCTAGGCCACCATTGTCACTATTTTCCTCAATTATCTTCTATTGTTGCCAAATGCAGTGGAAATGTGCGGAAGATGGCCCATAATGCCTACAGCCGATGGCAAGTGCCATGAGCCATATTATTACTTGCATATTGATTGCGTTATTATTCGATTGTAATTATGGATGGATAAGGATAGTGCTTGCTTACCTCATGGTCACATAATTATGATAAGTGTTTACCCTAGAATTGAGGTATATTGTTGTTAACGCAACTATTCAATACACTCCAGTCATGCAAATTATTGAAGTGTGTAGTGTGTGTTGAACAGAGAGCTAATTTATAAGGGGTTGTGATTTCGAATCCGGGCTCGCACCATTATAACTTTCGATTCCTATGTACTCTTTAAGGTTATCTTGGACATCACTGACATTGGTGAATAAAAATATTATGAGGAAACCTGGACATAAATCTATATTAATATTATAAAGAGATAATATTTTTGTTTGTTTGTTTGTAACCAATAAGTTCCGAATCTATTAGAACGATTCTAACCATTTTCGCCAATAGATACCTAAATTATCAGGAAGTAATATAGGCTGCATAATATCACGCTATGACTCATGGAACCGGAGCAGTAACTAAGGACGTAACTTAACGCGGTTGAATAAACCACGCGTACCAAGTCGCAGGCAGAAGATAGTTATTAATAACATACCATCACGCTTATGTTCCCCAAAGGGTTAGGCAGAGGTGTAACAATGTACAATAACAGTTTGCCGGTATGTTTTAGGTCCCATGTAATAGGAGGCGAGCCTATTGCCATTAACCAGGCACAAATCCTAACTCCGAGCTGCTACTGAGAATTTCATAGAAAAACCCATTAACACTTTTTGCTCGACCTGGACACACAGTTCGTCGGTATGTTTAGGTCCCATGTAATAGGGGGCCAGCCGGGCACAAATCCTAACTCCGAGCTGCTACTGAGAATTTCATAGAAAAACCCTAATAAATCGAACCCAAGACTTCTAGCGTAGCAGTCGCGCTTAGGACCACTAGGCTAACGAGGCAGTTCCAGTTCGAGGTCGAGATAGTTATTATTATAAGCCTGAAACCGCCAATCCGCCTTGAGCAATACTGGTGATCAATACTCGTGGCCTTCTCTACACGGGAAGAGGTCTTTGCCCTGAAGTACGACAATAATAGGTATTTATTTTGTGCTGCTCTGGGTGGTAACAGTACCTTTGTTCCACGTATAGATTTAGCAGAGTGTTGTCATTTGTATTAATTCGCCGTTGTTATTATCATTAAGCTTACGACAATTCTTTATTATCTTTAGCCAAAATATGTTTCATCTCTATCTTTAGATCGTTCCATTTTCACATAATATCGATAATCTGGTTGATAAGGGCACCGCGGTAAATAAATGTTAGATAAGTTTCTCATAATCATAATACGAGGACACGTTTGGCGGAGGAACACAGCAATTGGCTGCTGCGTTCCGTGTTGCGGGTTCGATTCCCACATGGAACACATATTTGTATGGACACCGACGCGCATGTGGTGGTATGTGATGCTAAAGCTCCTGCTTACACACTATCTCCTTTTCTACACGAAGTAGTAACCTTGGCCACCATGCTAAATAATTGATAACGATCCTTTAAGTACTTGACGACCAATCCGACGAAATGGACTTTAACATAATAGCATTAGTGTAACTGCCTCGTTGGCTTAGTGGTCCAAAGCACGACTGTTACGCTAGAGGTCTTGGGTTCGATTCCCAGGTCGAGCAAAAAGTGTTATTGGGTTTTTCTATAAAATTCTCAGTAGCAGCTCGGAGTTTGGATTTGTGCCCGGTTAATGGCAATAGGCTCGCCCCCTATTACATGGGACCTAAACATACTGGCGAACTGTGGGTGTACATTGTTACACCTCTGCCTAACCCTTCCGGGAATATAGGCGTGATGGTAATTAATTTTTTTTTAGCATTAGTGTTTCATTTACGTAACCGTCGATATTTAATCTATTGATTTGCACAAGTCTGATAACACTACTTGTTGACACATTCTGTGCTGTTTATCGACTGGTGCAAAGATTGACTCAATAAAATAATCTGTTAAGCAAAGATTTTTACTTAGAAACAGCAAAAAACAAGATACAGAAAAAGATGCAGTGATTAGATTACATTAAAAGATAATGTTAAAGTAGCTAGGTACCTAATGACATATAAATAACTAGCTTCTGGTCGCGGCTTCGTCCGCGTAGTTTTTTTAACCGGCATTAAGTTACGTCTTTGGTTACTGCTCCGCACCTATTAGTGGTAGCGTGATGTTATATAGCCTTTAGCCATTCTCGGAACCTGAGAACCATTAGGTTTTAACCGTACATAAGGCAGCCTCAAAACACTGAGGCCGAGATAAATGAACGATACTTAGCATGTTAATTAGCTAATCATTATTACTGTCACTGTCACACAATACACGAACTACTTGTGTAAGATAGAGATGCAGATATAGGTAGGTTAAAGTATGTTATAAATAACGCACACTCAACATTTTGTAAAAGATTTTTTCAATACATTTTCTATGGTACGAGTCAGTGTGCAGGCGCACATAATTATCTCGACGTATGAGTCACCACTTCCTATTGTTAATGTGATCGTACATTTGTGCAACGTGTTTTTATTCTAGAATTAAATCTATGCTAATATTTTGTTTTAAGAGTTTGTTTGTTTGTTTGGTCGAACGCGCTAATCTCAGGAACTAATGGTTTCAATTGGAAAAATCTTTTTGTGTTGGATAGTTCATTTATCGGAGAAGGCTTTAGGCATATTATATATCACGTTATAACATCACGCTACGACACACGGAAAAGGAGCAGTAACCAAAGACTTAACGCTGGTGAAAAAAATAAGTCGCTGGCAGAAGCTAGTTTAGGATAAATGTATTATTGAGTTATTTTGGATTGATGTTAAAACGAAATACTTATTCTCATTTAATTTTTATTTTACAATCAGTAAGAACTGAGCAAATCTAGATAGGATAGCTGTATGTACCAATCTTCCTCTTGTAGTGTATTCCATCTAACCCTTCGGGATACAATAAAAACAATGCATTCTTAAAGTATTAGAACTTTATTACAGACAACTAAAAAAAAACTTAAAATGTCAAAAAAACAACATACAATTGCGTTTGGTTTAAATGACCAACTTTCAGACATTAAAATCAATACAAAAATAAATACAATACCATATTCAAAAATTAAGCACAGCCATTGTTTTACTTCTTCAACACTGATTTGATGAACCCTTCAAACGCTGTTAGTCCGGGAAGGTTACCCTTCTTGTACCAGTCTTCCTCCTTCAGTAAGTTCCACCACGCGTTCACCTTGGTGTACTTCGCATCCACTGGCACTATCGCGGCTAGGGTCGACACGCTAGCTATACACGACACATCCGCTAGCGTCAAGTGGTCGCACGCTACGAACTTGCTCCTCTGCAAGTACTTGTCCAAAATGTCATAAGCGTCATTCACATCTTGGAGTTGTTGCGCTGAAGGTGACTTTGCTCCTCCACTCGTAATTGCTTTCACAATCCCTCTAATTGAAGTAAAGAGGTTAGAAGTGTCGAAAAACAGCCTCTGATTAATTGTTGCTCTTACATTCAAGTCCTCAGGGTACAATTTTGCTTGTTGTTGACCACCGTATTTGGAGACCAGGTATGTGATGATTGCGTGGCTGTCAGCGAGAAGGAAATCGCCATCTTGTATGTAAGGGACGCTGTGTAGAGGGTTCTTCTCCCTGTACGCTGGTGTCAAGTGTTCTCCTCCCATGAAGTCGACGTCGACAGGCTCGTAATCTAGTTTGATGATTTCAGCCGTCATCAGGACCGACCGGACGGGTGGACTGGCGTCTATTTTGAATATTTTGAGCGTCATGTTGCTTGTTTCAATGTTAGCGCGCTACTGAAGGCCAGTAATCACTTCAACTACTTATATTTAGTTGTGATAAAATGATTACTACGGTGCGAGAGAGATAAGTGGACGGGTTTAAGTAATAAAAACCAGCGGTAAGTATGACTAGACAATATTTGCTTTATGCGAAGGTCATCGGAGTTAAACTTTGAGCATTATTGTTTGGCAGCTGATCTAATGTAAAGTTACATTCAGTTTTTATTGATACGTTAGTTAGTAATGTTTGATAAATTCAATTCCTAACTTACTCAGGTTAGGGCATTCTGTTTTTTTTTTAACTTTGTCCTACACAAACAGACAGACACGGAACAACAAACTCATTTTTTTTTTATCTGTCTCTATTTATATGCAAGCAAATAAAATAAGCACTTAAGTCTGAAAAACAGAAAAAATAAATCAAGTTGCACTCTCATGCATGAGGTTATGGTTCGAAACAGGACAAGTACCAATGTGACTTTTTCAAATCACTTGTGATTTCTAAGTTTTGGGCTTCACTGTCATCGGCGAAGGATAATATAGTGAGATAATTTGAATTTATTATTATTATAAGTTTAAATTCGCCTTGACCCAGCTTGATGATCAATGCTCGTGTCTACTATGTAAGAAAAGAGGCCTTTGCCCTGCAGCAGGAAAATTAAGGCTGGTATTATTATTTATTTTAAGTCACCGAAAATTACCGCTCCGCATTTTCTTACGTTTGAGAAAATCTATGATTATTGCATAACATTGTCGCGTCAATTGAACTAATTCTTTATTGCCTAATTCCCACTTATGGAAGCAATGAGATGACACGAAGGAGCGAGCAAGTTCGTGCCAAGGTTATCACTTAAAATCGTATAGTTGGTAAAAATAGCACCAAGGTCAGCCGCAGATGCGACTGCCAATATAACGCCGTGGGATTTAGAAACTAGGCGGTGTTATATAATTGGAGAAGCAGTATTTAAAATTGACTAAAAGGAAAACAGAACTGAAAAGATATCATTGACGACATAGTAGGCGCAATGGTTGAGCGATGGGCTGCTGCGCTGTGAATAGCAGGTTGGATTTTAGCACGGAACAAATACATATATGGCCTACTGTGGTTCTGGGTCTAGTTGGGTGTGTATGTTGGTAAAGGGACACACCATACATGAGAAATCGAAAAAAGTCTGTGATAAAGGCTGTCCCAAGGCTGTGCTTGTAGGCAGAAACAAGTGGTCAATATAATTTAAGTGTAAGACTAAAATCGCATTATTAAAGATTAGATTCTGCCTGCGGCTTTAGCTGCGCAGACTTCAAAAATAACTCAAGTCATAAGTTATTCCAGCGGAACACAAATTAGGATAAGAATCGTATTGGTTGAGCTAGAAAAAAAAACATTTTTTTTTATGGTGTATCAAGTTTTTTAACTAATGTCGTTTATATAGATAGTTGTAGAATTACTAGGACTATATATGGCTACTATACTTGCTGATAGATCAACAGATTTATAAATAAGCTCATAAAAAATTCTGACTAAGTTTGTTCAATATCTCAAGGCCACACTCGACCGGCAGTCGCGACCAGCGCAATACTTACCTACTACCAGAACCAAACCGTAGTTGTTTATAAACTGATGAGACTGTTCCACCGCCTCTGTTATTGTGCACGCCTGCCTCCTGTCAGGTAGACCTGACCTGAATTAATTAAATTGTAAAAATCTCAATAGAATTGAAAAATCAACAAATTTGAAATCAGAAAGAATTTCAAGTTTAGAAATAAAACAAATTAATATACAATTATGTAAAAACAATCATTTATCGATAACAAAAAATAACAAAAGTACTAACTAAACACTGCCACTGTTTTACTTCGTGATCGATTTTATGAACACTTCGTACTGAGCCACTCCGGGTTCATTTATCTTTTTGTACCAATCTTCCTTCTTCAGCAAATTCCACCATGCATGCACCTTGGTATATTTATGATCCACAGGCACATACACGTTGGTTGAAGAGACAGCAACCACTAATGACAGATCAGCTATCGTGAAATGGTTGGAAGCAACGTATTTTGTCTTCTGTAAGTATTTCTCCAAGACCGCGTAAGCATCGTTCATACTTTCGACTTGTTTGGCAGTAGGCGCTGCTTTGCCGGCCAGGAGATCAAACACTATGTCCCTTGCCGCACCTATCAAAATCGTACTCTCGAAGAACATCCTCTGAGTGATAGTCGCACGTATTCTCAAGTCACTAGGGTACAATTTCTCTTGAAATTCAGTGGTGCCATATTTGGAAAGCAGATACGGAATGATGGCATGACTGTCAGCGAGAGCAAAATCGTCTTCTTCTAACAAAGGGACAGTGTGCAGAGGATTCTTATCCAAGTATTCCGGTGTCATGTGTTCCCCGGCCAAGAGGTTCACATCTTGGGTCTCGTAGTCTAGCTTGAGAAGTTCGGCTATTATCACGACGGCTCGCGCCGGTGGACTCGCGTCGAGTTTATATATTTTGATCGTCATGTTGGCTGTTTCGACGTTTGCGCGCTACTAAAGGCGGTGGTCACAGCAACCGCTTATATTATCTGTGTGGTTGCGATGATACGATGACTGTACAATCATGGAACGAGTGAGATAAGTGTAGATAATGACCCATTAGGGGTCTCTTCAGCTATAATAATATATAGAAAACCTTGGGACTTGGCTTATTGTTTTTTTGGCTCTTTGGATCATATTGTTTTTCAAACAGTCGTTTAATTGATGTTATAAATAAAAATATGTTTTTATTATAACTCTTTAACAGGTTTTTACCCGACTGCGCCAGAAGGAGGGTTATGTTTTTCGAGAGTATGTATGTTTGTATAATTGTTTGGCACGCTCTGTAGCCCGAACGGCTCGATGGATTCTAGCTTGAGAGGTGTCGTTAGATTCGTATTTATTGTGAGAGTTACACTGGGTATATCAAATAAAAAAATAAAATGGTGGATTGAAACAAAAAAAAAAACAAAAAATAAAAAACGGTATTTTAAAAAACTAAAAAACCCGACTGCTTTTCTGAGTATTATTAAAAAAGCCCTACAACAAGAAAGTCATTTTACACCATTTCACTTAACTTAAGAATCACCAGTTACTAAGGCGATGCTTATACGCTTATAAAAATCCTTACAAAAATGTTAATTTAGACCTTACATAATTGTCTTTAGGCGCTCTAGGAATTTTAGCGCAAACGGGCACTCGACTAAGAGTAGGTAAATTATAGAACAGAGGAGCTCATTGTATTTAACAATATTTTAAATACAACATATATTGTAGCAGTCGGGACCCATTTTAGAAAATCAGCCGTCTAATCAGCAGATTGGAGTAATTTGCAATGTAATATAGGTATGTGCTCTCCATTCACTAAGCCTCCATTTTTAGAATGGGTTAATAATACTCAGAAAAGCAGTCGGGTTTTTTAGTTTTTAAATTACCGTTTTTTTGATGAAAATGTTTGAAAGGAAATAAAGAATGGGGTCGAAAATGTGTCAAAAAAATAATTGTATTTATGTAATTGGCAACAACAATTTATTATTCCACAGATAATAATTGCTTACAAATCAATTTCCATTATTTTTTTACCGTTGGTTGCGTAATCCCAATTGATTTCAAAAACTCAATCATAATAGTAAGTCCATGCAGATTTCCCTTTTTGTACCAATCTTCTTTCTCCAGGGCCTTTAACCATGCGTTCAGCTTTGGATACTTCTCATCCACCGGCACCACCACATTCGAAGAGGACACAGTAGCCACACATGACACATCAGCTACCGTCAGATGGTCGCATGCCAGGAACTTCGTCTTCTGCAAGTATTTTTCCATAATGTCATAACTGTCGTACACATCTTGAAGTTTTTGTTCGGTTACTGTTCCTGTATCGATCATTGCCCTCACTATCGCTTTGCTGGTAGGAAACAGGATCGAAGTGTCTAAGAACAGCCTTTGATCTATTGTCGCTCTTAAACTTAATTCTTTAGGGTAGAGTTTCGCTCGTTGTTCAGTGGTGCCGTATTTAGAAACCAGATACGTGATGATCGCGTGGCTGTCAGCAAGCAGGAACTCACCGTCTTCTAGCAGAGGGACGGAGTGTGCGGGGTTTTTCTTCAAGTATTCTGGTGTCAAGTTCTCTCTTGCAGCGAGGTCCACATCTTGTTGCTCGCAGGTTAGCTCGAGAGCTGCAGCCGTCATGAGGACGGCTCGGACCGGGGGACTTGCGTCTATTTTGTATAATTTGAGCGGCATGTTCACTATTTCGTTGTTTGCACTAAACTAAAGGTATGATCGGCGGTTATCACATGATTTGTGTACAGATACGAATCGTGTGATTACCTCTACTTACGTCAAAACACATACATATTAGAATACATAATTGCTGCTATGCGGGGGAGATAAGAGAAGGTAATAATGAGTTTTTCTGGGCCATTTTCATACTAACATAATGCCTGTTGTAGTGACATTACTAATATTAACTTTTACATTATAAAAACTACAGATTTAACTAATAACTAATGGAGGTATAATTTTACTCAACATAACACAACGCCTGTTTCCTCGAAAGGTTAGGCAAAGCTGGTATATAGCACATCCGCATTTCATCAGTTCAAGAACTTCCTAATGAAACAATCTCAACACTTTGTTGGGCTTGGGTATCGAACCCAAGACGCAATGCTCTGCACTCGCACTAGCAATCCATTTCAACGAGGCAATCAATATGTGATAATTTATAATGTTAGTAAGTTATCCGACTCCTTATCTAGTAGGTGTGACAAAGAAGTGACATGACAGAATTCAATATTTACGTTCGTGATGGTTGAAAATAAAATAACCTTGAAATCGTTGAAGACCTGTTATGCAGAGTGTGTCCATGTATAATTAAATAGTTGATGATGTTGGGATGGTACCTATATTTCATTATATTCTACAGTACACCGTGTCTCGACCTCCCCCTCCTCCTCGACTGCCTCGGTAGCCTAGTGGTCCTAAGCGCGACTGCTACGCTAGAGGTCTTGGGTTCGATTCCCAGGTCGAGCAAAAACTGTTATTGTGTTTTTCAATGAAATTCTCAGTAGCAGCTCGGATTTAGGATTTGTGCCCGGTTAATGGCAATAGGCTCGCCCTCTATTACATGGGACCTAAACATACCGGCGAACTGTGGGTGTATATTGTTGCACCTCTGCCTAACCCTTCGTGGAATACAGGCGTGATGGTATGAATTCTACAGTACAATAATATTACCTTGTCAGTTACTAGAATTGCTTTGAATTGTAAATAGAGTCGATGGAGGCTTTACAAATAAACTGGCTTTTGCCCCGACTTCGTCTGCGTAGATTAAAAAATGCAGACAAAGCCGTGAAATTATCCCACGGAAAAACAAAAACGGGATAAACATTAATTATCGTTTTAAGCTAGATCGATATCTGTACGTGTGCCCAGGTTATTCCGTTTTGGGGGTTAAGTGTGAAAGAGTAACAAAATCTTTCTATCAGTTTTCCTTCAATAGTATTTAAAACCTTTTTGTTTTATATAAACAAAAAAGCCATTTCAATAAAGTTATGTTGGTTAAAATTAAAAGCATAATTTGTTTAGAATTAGGTTATATAATTATTTATTTTAAGTTATTACTTAAAATTACAATACAATTTAACTAAACTAAGCACTAAAATTTTCTTTACTTCAGCATTGATTTTACGAACCCTTCATACTGAGCTAGTCCGGGGAGATTAGCTTTCTTGTACCAATGTTCCTCCTTCAGGGTGTTCCACCACGCGTGCACCTTGCTATATTTAGCATCCACAGGGACCAACACAGCAATTGAAGAGATACTAGAAACTAATGAGATATCAGCGACTGTCAGATGGTCACACGCCACGAACTTCGTCTTCTGCAAGTATTTGTCCAAAATCCCATACGCGTCGTTCACATTTTCGATCTGTTTCGTAGTAGGCACCTTCTGACCAGTTATAAGTCCAGTCATGATCTCCCTGGCTGCACCAGCGACGTTCGATGTGTCGAAAAACAGTCTCTGATGAACTGTCGCACGTAATTTCAAGTCGCTAGGGTACAGTTTTGATTGTCCACCGCCATATTTGGTAACGAAGTACATGATTATTGCGTGGCTGTCGGCGAGTAGGAAGTCTCCATCTTCTAGCAAAGGGACGGTGTGTAGAGGATTTTTCTCCAAGTATTCTGGTGACTTGTGTTCTCCAGCCATCAGGTCCACGTCTTGGGTCACATAGTTTAGTTTGAGTAGCTCAGCCGTCATAAGGACGGCGCGCGCCGGCGGACTGAGGTCGATTTTATATATTTTGATCGTCATGTTGACAGGTCTAATGTTTGCGAGTCACTAAAGGTTATTAAGAATAGCAATGGCTTTAATTTATATAGCGATGTTAATGTGAATGACTAGACAGTTATGTGTAGAGCGAGATAAGTCGACAGAATATCGTCATTGGAATCTGAATCACTTTTTCTAGAAAAATCTTTTGAATAGCTTAAAGACCAGAATAGCGGATTTAATTTTGACGGGATCAACCTATCTGCCTAAATATTTCTATATATTATTTTTTCTGTATATTTTTTTTTTGTGATATTTTTATTGCCTAAACAAATTTTATAACTTAACTTCTAAGATGTATTTCCTTTTTACCGATTCAATTAATTTGGCCGTTTTACATTCTTTATGTAATATACTTATATAAAAAAACGAAAATGTAAATATGATTTTAATAATAGGTAAAAATATTATAACTCAAGGTAAATATAAAAAGATCAGCAAGGTCAGCTGACTTCGACTTAACTGATGCACATTTAAAATCGAATTGTGAAACCTGTCAAATAATTCACATGCCATTCATGATTTTTGATGTTCGAATTCAAAGGCAAAATTATCAAAAAATCATTCAATGTATACCTAAAATATTATAAATTGCAATGACGACAACAATTTTCAAATTATTTTATTCAACAAAAATATATTTGTGAACCTGCAAAACATACACATCACCACTCTTATATAACCCCATCCAATTACCAGTTACATTCAAATATCGGACCAATTAATTTTGTTTCAACGCTAGCGTTTTGACGGTGAAAAAACAAAGCCAAAGGGAGGCAAGCACGTAATCTGAGCATGAAATATAGCAAGATAAAATCACGGGTAGTTATCTGAATAAAGTCGTTCCCATTCAAATGTGCGCTGAAAACTGTGAGAGCCCATTTCGGCTGGACCTTTATTGAAGAACAAGCTATAGGAGTAAGCGGGTTAGCGAGTTGGCAGGTTCTCATGTATGAAAGGTTAAATTAAAATTCAAGTTTTCTCACTTTATTGACGGAAGTGTTTCTGGAATATGTTGTAGTCGCTAAAGATTACCTAAATACTTATTTAGTCGATCGTAACTAAGACCTAACTAAAACAAGCAAGTTTTTATTTTTTCATTAATGATATCCCTCCTCAAAGGACTACTAAAGGACCACTTCTAGGAAGCTTCTTTTCTTCTGTCAATGGTTAGATTAGAACCTATTTAAACATACACGTGCCTGTCGAAAGAGTTAATCTAAAGCAGCTTTTTACAATAACAAACAAAGATAATTAATTTATAATAGGTTATAACAACACTGATAATATGGCCCCCAAAAATGTGGATGACATAATTTCAAACAAAACAGCATAGTCACGGTGATAGTATCACAAAAGAACAAATGTTTGGAGAATTTAAATAAAGCCGTAATGTAAGCATATTAAGAACTAAAGGAGTACTCATTCACAACAAGTATGTTTGCATGACTAGCAAGAAACGTGTTACAACAGGTTCCTCTTTATTGCACAACTCAAAATTAAACTACAGATTCTATTTAAAAATATGTTACTGTAATCCTCGTTCTTATCGTCCATGACAATCAATTTGAGATCACAGTCGTTCTTGCATCAGCTGTTATGGCAATGACAACTATGCCAGTGCCATTACCTTGCCGGACTTGGATCCCAGCACTTACATGTTCACACAAACACATCCGGCATGTTGACATGATACTATTTGAAAAAATAAATTAAACCAATTTTAGGTTAAATCAACTGAACAAATAAATTATGTTTCGACAAAAATAACGATTCATGTAATGGACGAATTCTGTGATCATAATTATCGGTTTCTTCATTGTTTAATTTTGTTTTATATTTGCACTTCGGGATAGGTTCGAGGGCCCACAACTCGCTTCATCTCACATTTCAACCCACACCCGGCCACCCGATTACGACCAGGTACACACTCAAAGCTGGATTTCGATATAGCTGTTAAGGCCGTTTACCATGTATCACGCTTTTTAGCTACGGGATAACGGCAGAGACCGAAATAAAAGTGTTTTTGTATGACTATCAAGCGGTGGGTTGTTGGGCTGTAAAAGTGTATGGGCTAGCTTTGAGGACAGAAAGGTTTGCTATGTTTGTTTTAGATAAAAGGGTTGATTAAAATAATTGTGTGGCTTCTTCGTCCAGTGTGGACTAATGCCATGATGTTAGATCTGATCCCACTTTTGAGATGAAAATGACGAGAATAAAGCGACCCATTCAAACCGAGGTACTATGTATTTTTAGCGAATAAAAGAATGTTTTTTTTTGCAAGTGTAACTGAGCTGCAATATAAAATATTAATGTTAATTATTATCATAATCAACCTTGTTGGTCTTATGATCGAAAGTGCGACTACTGAGCGTAAGCTTTAGGGTTCGATTTGTGTGAGCGTTATTGGATTTTTCCATTAGAAACACCTCAGCAGCAGCCCGGAATTTGGAACTTCGTGGTTTGGCACCTTCGTGTCTCGGAACACTTGTATCGTCGTTAATCCTGTGAGGGAAGAGAAAATGCATCAGGGTATGCGAACACTGTTGTATACTAAGCATCTTCTGCGCACATGGCTAGTCTCCATTGAGATTGGCCGCCATTCCCGGAAATCGGTCGGGAAAATATTTTATTATAATCTGCGATTTATTTCCATTTTAAACAAAAAGTCACACATAATACAAGCTTAGCTTAAAAATATAGAATTCATTTATGTTTGCTTAACTTATTAAAAATATATACAAAATGGATCTGCTGAATTTTCTCCGCAATTTCAGGGTTGGTTCCATAGTAAAACTGGTTCGTAATGATTAGTAGATGCCTACTGTGATATTTTACAGGTTTCTATCCTAAAATAAGGTTGTATATTAGTCAAGGTTCTAACTGTAGCTTGTAGTTGTATGTTGCGCTATCTTCTATTTCTGTCGATAACTCCAATCAAGACACACACCCACACCACATGTAATGGATTTATTTCCAAATAAGTGATAATAATCGAGCTAATAACGATGAGTTCGGTAGTTCTTATCTATTGGCTGGGAGCGGTGTTGTGCGACACTGCAACTTGCCTTATCAGCATGATCATAGCTTCGATGGAGTCACTACTCTATATATAGTTATTATTGTCCCACTGCAGACCCCATGGCTTTCTCTTGCGCTTGCACAAAGCAGATTGGTAATTTCTTACTGATATACCTATGAGTCCAGATTTCCTCACGTTGTGCGTACCTATATGTTTCTCATGTCAATGATGACCAAAATAACCTAAGAAAGTACTTACATAATATTTATTGCTGAACTAAATACATATAAATACATTTGATAATGTTGAGTAAATACGCAATACATTATGTACCAATGATTAAAGCATGCAAAATATTATTTTTCATTAATTATCTAAATAATGAGAGATAAAAATTAAATCAATTTAAAAATCGTTTAAAAATCGATAAGATCATAAAAAGACAAATGTAAAATAACATTTCATTACATACAAATAGACAAAATATTGTCATATTATTAGAAATAGGTCTAAATTGCCTCTAATAATAATGTAAGCGGAATTAAACAGAATATGTCAAAGTCAGATGTCAGAGTAAAATAAATTAGACGTCAAGATATTAGTTAGTTTTGTCACACAATATCATATCGGTCAAACAAGGTAAACATTATCAATAGTAATGGAATATAAATCGGACGCAGAAAACAATCACCCCAGTGCCAATAAACATCACAAAAAGTTCTTGTCTGATATGTATTCATTTATTGTGTTTCACAACAGTCACATTACTTAGCATTTGCCCTGGTTACGAACCCAGAACTTTGTGGGTTGGCTCAACTTACATCCTTAGCTGGCTTAAAAACCGGCGGTTTACTATTATGACTAGAAAATGTTATGAATTGCACAATTGTAATGTGTTTTCTAAAACTACAAAAGAAACACCCAATTTACACAATTTTTATTCCTCGATTAGCGAATAATGCAAGCTGTAATATAAAAATGGCGTTTACAGGGTGTAACATACTAATAACGGCATAACGACGTATTGTGGAAGTCGATGGAAGTCGCTCGCTATGTCTAATGGATCCCGCTTTGTACACTTTCAACGCGAAATCATAAAAATTGTTGGCAAGCGCGATATGGAAGCCGCGCCGGGAATCCGTGTTACATTTTTAAAGAATAATGGAAAAGTATGAAGAATGTTATTTGTGTTTCTGTTGACTTAGAATGAGCTGCAAATAAATACTTGTTCAAATAAATACAACTGTTTAGATTTATATATCAGACTATTATTGTCGCACTGCCGAGCTAAGGCCTCTCCTCGTACAGAAAAGGCAGAGCATTGATCACCACACTTACTCAAGGCGGATTTCCAATTTTAGACTTATGTTAATTATAAGTCCTTTTTCCTTCACCCATGTCGAGTAATATTGTTTTCATGTTCTTCAGACAATGTGCCATTGAACAATATTTAAAAAAAAAAATGACTGTCTAATTATCTATTATTGCCCCAAACTATTGAGTGTTTTCAACTTTCATAAAACATGCTATCACGCCTGTATTCCCCGAAGAGTTAGGCAGAGGTGTATCAATGTTCGCCTACAGTTCGGCGGTATGTTTAGGTCCCATGTATTTGGGGCGAGCCTACTGCCATTAACCGGGCACAAATCCTAACTTCAAGCTGCTACTGAAAATTTTATAGAAAAACCCAATAACACTTTTTGTTGGTAATATATAGATAAAGCTCATAAACAATAATAGCTAACAATATTGTACAATTTAAACAAGAGAAGTTGGCAGGGGGAGCTTTAAGGGCATCAAACAGTTGGTCCGTATCGCTGTCAATGGGAAAAGTGTCCAAAAGGCTGGTAGAATTGCCACATTTTATAGCAATGCTGGTTCTGTTGCCCAAGAAAATGTGACGTACTAATATAAATTTGCAAAATGTGTAAAAACGGCTACATCAATCATCAGCTTTACTCACCATAATTTTAAACTGAACCCTAAAACAAACAGGATGTATATTTTATACCTTCCAAACAGAATTATGTTCGCGAGTAAGCTAGCTAAAATCAACTTATTGGTATCTCGCCGAGTTTCGTATAATACGAAGGATATACGCACACACAAGGCTTCCGTTTTACGAGATAATATAAAGAAATATTTAACGACGCTTGTACCATCAACCTATGTTTGCTAAAAAGGTTTTTATCCGGTAATTTTATTTTTATTCTGATGTTAGATATCTCCCGTTTGTTGTCGAATTTCTTACAGCCTGTTTGATTTTCCGGGACGATGAAGTCTTTATTAGTTTGCTAATTAATTTTAGATGGACACCTAAATTAGTTAATTCTTCGTTTGGGAAGAGTGTTTTTAGCTGTTTGTTATGGCTTTACTTTGGGCAAATAGATCTATTACAGTGTTATCTATACTTCAACATTATAAAGATTTTGTTTCTTTGACCTACCTCCTCTCGAAAACTATTGATTCGATTTGAAAATCAATTTTTGGCCTTTCTATTTTATAGGCTATATAGTATCATGCTACGATACGTGGGAGCGAAGCAGTAATCAAAGACGTAACTTAACGCGGGTGAAACCGCGAAATCTCGGCTGATCTCCTAAAGGGCTGGATCGATTTTGCCGGAATTTTCACTATGGTACATTTATTTTGAAAAAGAGATTAGAGTTCCGCGCAAAAAAGAAACCCCGAAATAACGCGGCATTTACGAGAACGAAGTCGCGAGTATAATGAGCAAAATTATTTTTCACCGTTGTACATAGCCTGCTGTACTGTACATAATTGTTGATGAAAAGTCAGAGCTGTTATGTAAGAACAGGGATGCTGGAATGGATTTGTAAACAAGCCTCCAGATACGAGGATACAATCGTTATTAGATTTATATGAACAGTCCTGTGGGTTGGGACAGGGGAGCGGCTACTGCGGGAAATGAAATATAAAAAAGGAAATTTAATTTTAATGGTTTTTTATGCCTTTAATCTTCATAGAAAAAAAGGGCAGTTGTGGAATATTAAACAAAGTTAAATTAAGGTTAAAAGTACTCGCTGACTTGTACCTAATTTAAATCTATAACAATATAATGAAGTTAGAGAGTTTGTTTGTTTGCACTCGTTTATCTCAGGAACTAATGGTCCTATTTGAAAAATTCTTTAGTATTTTTTAGCCCGTTTATCAAGGAAGGTTTTAGGCTGTATATCATTACGCTACGACAGACAAGAGCGGAGCAATAACTAAAGACGTAACTTAACGCGGGTGGAACCGCGAGTACAATACATAAACCTATTTAATTTCCAAACGTTTTACACTTTTAGTAGAAAACTAAAAAGGCAGCCATTTAAAACAAAAAAGTCACATTTACACGCTCCGCAGCTCCATTATTAATTCACTCCCACAACTTGTAAACTTCAGACTGTATACTTTTTCTGCTCTCAATTGTACAGTAAAATTGTATCAAGCGGCCTCGTTACACGAGCCATTATATTGTGTCTGCGTCATTACTCAAATTTGGTGAATTTTTCCTTATCAACCGTTATTGTAGCCACGTACCCGTCACGTACCCAGAAGTTACCCTGCCGTTACCCTGGCTACAGACGGCCCTGTATGGGAGTAGTTAGTACATGGAGTGAGAGGCAAGTAAACACAGCGTGACAGGTTGTTAATTGGAAATTCGCAAGTTACCAATTGTGAGGATATCGTGAGGAAATCTGGACCTGAGTGTAATTAATACAAGTTTGGAATCGCCTATCCACCTTGAGCAAGCGTGGTGATCGATCCTCGTACCTTTTATTTATTTATTATTTATTTATTTATTTATTAAAACTTTATGCACAAATGTAAAACAAAATACACCGTACAAAGGCGGACTTAATGCCTTAGGCCTTACCTTTTCTGTATGAGAAGAGGCCTTTGCCCTAGAGCGGGGCAGTAATAGCTTGGTGTTATAGGTACCAGAAAATTATTATAGAAAGTCTACTATTTTTGCAATAAGCATAATCTTTTGATCTTCTGGATATTTTGAGCTAAGATAACATTTAGTAAAATCCTTTTCTGTTTGCAATTTCATGGGGAACGTTTAAAGTTTGCCCTGTTTATCAATGAAATCGTTGTAAGAAGCTTGATCACTCCATTCGCTATTTACTCCGAGAGGAAAACAGACAAAAATACACTCGTAATGATAACTTTATTGGTCTCCCTTTTCTTTGAAGTTGTCAATTTTTTGCTCGAACAGATTTAAGATGTGACACGTGTTTAATGGTAAATGTGTCGTTATGTCCTTTTTATGGGGTCTTTGATATGTGTACAATTGTACATTATTAATGTTTAGCATCGACTTAGGTTTCTATAAAGGAAAATTATTCTAAAAATATATACTTACTTCATTGTAACAGTCGTGCGAAAGATCACAAGGAAATAATTCGCTTTGAGTTGATGTTGAATTTTCCACAATATTTGTGTCAAAAATAGAAAAATAATACCAGCTTATTATTACCCACGGCATGGCAAACGCCCCTTCTCATACAGAGAAGGCACGAGGATTGATCACCATACTTGCTCAAGGCGATTTAAAATTTGTTTTAATTATAAGTTGAGGTGTCCTTACGATATTATCCATCACCGATGTCCGTAATGTCCAAGGTAGACTTAAAAAGTACATACGATTTGAATTAAAAAGCCACATTGGTACTTGCCCAGCATCGTAAAGATATCTTCTGGCAATTTACATGTTACATATAAAAAACCCAAGGGGAATCAACATACTTTAAAATTATTTAATCAAAATATTCAAGGTTGTCTTTCGAAATTACTGGAAATAGAAATGTTTTTAGAAAAAACTAAGTTTGACATTATTTGCTTGACTGAACATTGGTTAAAAGACCATCAAGTCATGTCTATAAATTATAAAAATTATTGTGTAATTAGCCATTTCAGTCGAAAACGCATGATACATGGTGGATCATTAATATTAATTAAAAATTCAATTAATTGTAAAGAAAGAAAAGATATAACCGGACTATCGGTTGAACATGCCATTGAATTGTCCTGTGTTGAGCTTGATAAGCATGTTATAGTATGTGTATACAGACCTCCAAGTTGCCAGAATCTATCTGTGTTTGATCCTGTAATGGAAGATGTGTTAAAAAAAGTTAGTTCCACTAGTAAATCAATCATAGTATGTGGTGATTTTAATATAAACTTATTAGAAAATAACTGTAATAGTATCAGATTATTAAACCTTTTCAAATCATTTAATTTGTCAAATGTGTTTATAGAACCAACTAGAGTGACAGCTTCTTCTGCCACTTGTATTGATAATATATTTTGTAACTGTGATTACTTAAATAAAGAAATGGTAAATAAACTGCCATCTGATCACAGTGGGCAAATGATAACGCTTTGCGCCTACAATCCTTTACAAGAAATTCAAATAAGGTTTAGGCCAATAACATCTATAAATTTAGAAAAATTTAATGATTCTCTAGCTAGTAAATTATGTGTTCAGAGTTTTAATAATATCAGTGACCCAAATGAGTTCTATGCCGAGTTTTTTCAACTGTTAGATACGCAATTTAATAACACTTTTCCAGTCAAGACTAAAAATATTTACACTAAGTTCTTATTCAGTGATTGGGCGACTCCTGGCATTCGTAAAAGTAGGGGAAAATTATTTGAACTGTATGGCCTAAAGCAAAATACAATTAATTCAAGCTTTCATCAGTATGTTGCAAAATACTCTAAAACTTTTAAAAGGGTATGTAAAGTAGCTAAATCTCTTTATATTAGCAATAAAATAAAGTCATCAGATGATAAGATTAAAACTACCTGGCAAATAATAAATAATGAAACAGGTAGAAAGAAACAGCGCAATAATAAATTTAGTTTGGAGACTTCCCATGGGACTGTAAACTCAGATAAAGAAGTAGCTCAGGAATTTGAAAACTTCTTTGTTAATATTCCCTTGGACACAACGGAATCTTTAAATTCATCACCTGCGCTTTCCATTTCCCTTCTTAGAAATAATGTAAAAACATGCCCTTTGGAGTTTAGATTTCAACATACGAATCCCCAGGCTGTTATTAAAACTTTTAAAGATCTTAAAATGAAATCAACAGAAGATCTTTGGGGAATGTCAGTAAAAGTCTGTACATCTATCATAGAAACTATTGCACCCTATTTTGCTTTTATATTTAATATAAGCGTGGATCAGGGAGTCTTTCCGGATCTCATGAAACACAGTAAAGTAGTTCCATTATTTAAATCCGGTGAAAGTAAGGAACTCAACAATTATAGGCCTGTGTCAATACTGCCAGTTCTCAGTAAAGTGTTTGAAAAGTTATTACTCAATCAAATGTTGCGTCACTTCAATAAAAATGCCATCTTTCATGAACATCAGTACGGTTTCACCAAAGGGCGTTGTACAACTGATGCCGGTGTTTCCTTAATTAAAAACATTTTTAACGCCTGGGAGGAAGCGCAGGATGCCATTGGAATCTTTTGCGACCTCTCAAAGGCGTTCGATTGTGTGGACCATGAGACACTATTATTGAAACTGGAGCACTATGGGATTAGAAACACATCTCTGGATTTACTAAGATCATACTTGAAAAATAGACAGGTTAAAGTTCAGATAAACTGCGTAAACTCATTGGGGTCTGAAATGACAATGGGCGTTCCACAAGGGTCGATTTTGGGTCCTTTCCTCTTTTTAGTTTATATAAATGATTTGCCACAATTACTCCAACATCAACCTAAGATGGTGTTATTCGCAGATGATACGTCATTGATTTTTAACATAGACAGACGTTCTAAAAATCTGGATGACGTAAATAACGCAATTCTTCAGGTCCAAAATTGGTTTACGGTAAACAATTTAGTACTAAATGAAAAGAAAACCAAATGTATTAGATTTTCTTTACCTAATGTTAAAAGTTGCGCATGTGACCTTGTATTGAATGGCGAAAAACTGGCTTTTGTTAATCAAACGGTTTTCTTAAGAATCACGCTTGACGAGAAATTACAATGGGGACCACATTTAACATCTCTTGCAGGGCGGCTAAGCTCCGCAGCTTTTGCTGTTAGGAAGATTAGACAATTAACAGATGTCGATACTGCGCGTTTGGTCTATTTTAGCTACTTTCACAGCATTATGTCGTATGGCATCCTACTATGGGGTCGGGCTGCTGACATTGAATCCATTTTTATTTTACAAAAGCGAGCTGTCAGAGCCATTTATAATCTCCGTCGCTGCAAATCTCTTAGAGAACTTTTTAAAAATATTAATATTATGACAGTGGCTTGTCAATACATTTATGAAAATATTATGTTTGTAAGAAAAAATGTACATCTTTTTGATAAAATAAGTGATAGACATAATTTTAATACTAGAAATAAGGACAAAATAGCGCAGCCATTTTTTAGATTATCTAAAGTGCACACATCTTTCATGGGGTACTGTGTTAAATGTTATAACAAAATACCTTGTGATATATTAAAATTAAATGAAAATCAATTTAAAAAATGTATCAAAAGTACACTTTGTAAACAAGCTTATTACAAATTAGAAGATTATATTCAAGATAACAATGCTTGGGAACATGCTGGTCCTGCTCCATAGGACAATTTAAATTCTTGACAAAATCAATTGGTTGCTAATTTAATTATATAAGTACTTTGTTTTGATTAATTATTTTTCTCTTCGACATTAATTCTACATTTGAGTATTCCTCACACACTGATTCTTTGTCTTTGAAATGTATAAATGTATTTAATATTACAATTAACTTAGCTTTCATTTCTAATTTGTGGCACTGAGTACGTATTGCAGTACTTTGAGTGACTTTTATTAATAGATCGTTTTGACATCAGTATAATTTTATGGAATTGTACAACTTATTGTAATACATTTTTTTTTTTTTTTTTTTTAAAAGAGTATGTATGGAGTTTCTTGCCCGTTCTTCTCCATACGAAACTACCTTTTGGAATGGGCAACTAGATTCAATATTTTTAATTTAACATGTGATTGACGTTCAAAAGTGCCTTTTAATGGTCTAATTGAAATAAATGATTTGACTTTGACTTTGACTTTGATCGAGCCCACAACATCGTGCATGAGAGGCAGGTGCCTTAACCACTGGGCCATCGTGACATCCTAATACACGCTAATACTAATGATTGTGTTGACAGAAAAAAACATCATTAGAGCTTCAGAACGAATGGCTATCATTATGTCTAATGTTAAATAGTCCAATTGCTATGACGTCACGCGCGAGGCCGTGAGCTCAAAACCAAAATTGCACCTTTAACTTTCAACCCCACTACCACAAGCCAACAAAACGACAGCTACCTATAGACATCTACTAACCCCTAAAAGGCTCCACGTCGCGATAATACTTAAATTAGAACAAACCTTTAAGTTCGTCCCAAGTTATAAGTAACATTTAATGTCGCGAACTTTGTAAATTAGTAACATAATATTTTGGCTGGTATTAGGGACACGCTATGACCTTCCGTGATCGGTATTGGTGAGAAAGGGGGTGGTCTTTATGTCTGTTCATAGTTTATAGAAAAACCTGCTTCTTAAGCTTCGGGTCAACATTCTGAACCTAGATTTTCTATTTAGTAGGTTATTCTTAAATGGAAACACCATAATTTCGTACTTATGGAAAAATTATGAGGAAATCCTGAAAATTTTTGGTTTACATAACTGGCTATGCTGGATACAGGGTGGTGAGCAACTTCAGTTTTTACTTTTTTTTTTAACATACCAATTTTGTCGGTTACATATTCAAAAATAATCTGATCAGTCGATTTATTTTTACACGATTTCAGAGTTTTACTTTGGTACCCCTTTTACTTTGGGACCATGAAGTAAAAGTTGTTCATAATGATGAGTACTTTAAGATTTCTGGTAAATAAATAATGATTTTATATAATGGCAAGCAACACTCACTGGAATGCTGCCAATGTCAAAAGTGAATTGAAAATGTACAAGAATGAACTCAAATGTAGATGTAAAAACCGGCCAAGTGCGAGTCGGATAGTCGGTTAATATTTATTTTATTCTGTTTTTAGTATTTGTTGTTATAGCGGTCATCGAAATACATCATCTGTGTAAATTCAAACTGTCTAACTATCACGGTTCATGAGATATAGCTTGGTGACAGACGGATGGACGGACAGAGGAATCTTAGTAATAGGGTCCCGCTTTACCCTTTGGGTACGGAACCCTAAAAAAAACAATTTTGATCGGTATATTGTGATATAATTTAGATTTTATTGGGTTGGTACGGGCCTATTTAAAAAAATACAGGTTCCAACTAAATGTCAAGCTCACTAAAAATCTTATTTCATCGACATGTATCACGACACATCACTGGTATACAAACAAGGCTCCGTTACGTTTTGTTAAGTTTTAATGGTGTACTGTCGACGGTGACGCGGAGATGCGTCGAGGTGGGAGCATCCCTGACACGACTTTGTACAAGTTTTGTTTGTTATTCAACTGTTATTGGACACAATTTGTACTTTGAAGAACCCTGAAACGTAGAGAGAGAAGGTGAGAAGCGGGGTGAGGGACTGAATCGAATGTTTTTGGTCGCCATCTTGGACACAACGCCACCCGTGGTAATATGGTATGTGGTAATCATAGGAAAACGCTTAGTTTCGTTCCTGCCAGATACTTGGCGCAACCAACCTGCTCTATTTTTCTTAATTAATTATTAAAGCTCTTTGCTATCTATTGATAGCTTTAAAATGTTAATATAGAACTGCCTCGGTAGCCTAACGGTCCTTAGCGCGACTACTATGCTAGAGGTCTTGGGTTCGATTGTCAGGTAGAGCAAAAAGTGTTATTTGGTTTTTCTATGAAATTCTCAGTAGCAGCTCGGCGTTTTTTAGAGGATTTGTGCTCGGTTAATGGCAATAGGCTCGCCCCCTATTACATGGACCTAAAGAAATATTCTTCTATATTTACGTTATAAAGCTGAGGAGTTTGTTGCTTTGAAGTCACTAATCTCCGGAACTAGTGTTACATATAACATAACACATATCATCACACGAATATTCCCCGAAGAGTTAGGCAGAGGTGTACCAATGTACACCCACAGTTCGTCGGTTTGTTTTTAGGTCCCATGTAATATATTATAACAAATAGGGGGCGAGCCTATAGTAAGTGAGCCGAGTATATAGTAAGTCATATCTATACTAATACTCGTATTATATACCTGAAGAGTTTGTTTGGTTGAACGCGCTAATCTCAGAAACTGCTGGTTTAAATTGAAAAAATATTTTTTGTGTTGGATAGTTCATTTATCGAGGAAGGCTTCATAACATCACGCTACGACACACGGGAGAGGAGCAGTAACCTAAGACGGTACTTAATGTGGGTTTAATTGGTTAAACCACCTCAGATTTTCTCTTATGTTGGAATGATTTTGGAAATTTAACGCTGATTAATTTTAAAATAATCCCATGCATACATTTGGGATGTACAATAAACTGTTATTTCTGGATAGTAACACATTTGGCATACTGAATTAGTCCAACGTAATTAATTCAATTATTGAGACACTGTGGCTTACTTAGCTCGTTTTGCCAGAATCATTCTCAAATATTAAGAGCAAACCTAATTAAACGGCAAATTACAATTTGCTCTGTACACGCAAATATTCACGACAGTCCATTATGGTACAGTGGATATTAATTATTAATTAAGGAATCAGTTTACAAGCTCCGGCTGGAAGCTATGCTAATACATGTGGTCACTTAACTCCAGTTAGGATGTGTACATTATATACAACGCAGGAATATTATTGAATTAGTGCATAATCTTAGACGATTGGGTTTTAGCAGTTTCCTAGATATGTATTATAATTTGTGAAACAATTTTCTGGAAAAACTTATTTTAATAGGTACCTAATTATGTAGCCCTGTAGTAAGGCCCTGCAAACAACTGCGACAGTTTGGTGCTATACCCCTCTAAAAAAAACCCAAAGGGGCGGGACTTATGTCTGAAATTAATTGTTATTTATTATTATACAATTAAGCCGATCGGCCTATTCAGCTTGTTACTCTCAATAAAACCTTTGATAACACTGCATCGACCTTCTTATGAGTATAGCGATCCCAAGAAAAACGTATGGGTCGTATAAGTGTCCATAGACTTGAACACTTAATCAAATCTTGCGTGGTTCTCCATAGGAACCTACTGTTTGGATCAAGCAACTTTACCTTTCCGAATAACCGACTCCCTGACTATTGAGGGACAACTCAAATGGGTTAAGTTTGACTTTAATTAAATAATAAAATCAACAGCAGGCTTTAAAAAAACAGTCTTTATACTGATCAAATTACGTGAAAAAGTTTTCATTTTGCTAATTTTAAGAACTTAATTAGGGTACAATTAAAATAAAATAAACAATACATTTTATATTTCACACAATTTTTTACGATTTCGGTTAAAATTCAAATACCATCATTCTCATCTTTTACCTCACGACACTAACAGCAAGCAAACTCTTCTTCAGCCCCTCACTTCAGAACTCACGTAAAACCGATTCCGAACTCCAAAATAAAGCCGTTTACAAACTAAGAATGGTATTAGAATCGCGTCGCAATCTCTGTAAAACATTTGGCATGTCGTTTGTAAGTTTAATTACGGATCCGTGGGACGGACGAGCGGCTCCACACGTGAGCGGCCTGTCATATTAGTTCGCCAATTTTCATATGAGCTTAAATAATATGTTAGGTTAATTGATGGTGTGAGGTAGGCGAGGGAGCGAGTGGCTGAGGGTGCTTTGGGGAAGCTTTTGGCTTCGCTTTCAACTTACTCATTGGATAGATGCTATAGTATAAACCATCCTATAACAGGTGTATGAACGTGGACGAGGTGAAAGGAATATGTAAGGATCGTAGCAGGTGGCCTTCTGTGGTTTTTGCCTACGTCCATGGGAAAAAGGGGTGAATTTATGTATGTATAAACTATTTATTTATTAACTAGCTTCTGTTACGTTAGGTTTACGTAATTTCCGAAACACGGGTGTGTCTTACCACCGACTTCTAAGTTCTGGGTTGCTACTAACAAAAATCTGATGAAAAAAGCTAATAACAGTTTTGCCCGACACACACACTTAAGACCACGAGATCAACGAGGCCGTTTCAACCATAATTAATATACTCCCCAACTCCTTACCCGCTATAACCTCATCTCTTGGACCACCCAAAAACCCGAAGCGGTCCAAACTTAGTAGGGAGCAAGTTGTCGGCGCGTGTGCTCTTTACCGTGTGCTCTGATGCCGCCTGCCACCTGTATTGTAATTAGTTAACAGTACGTGTACAAGTTGCCGCACTCGATGTTCACAGACTGCTTCTAATACCTATGTGTTTGGGTGTAGTTTGGATTTATTGATAACAAATTGAGTGACTGATCCTTGTCAGTGATTTTGTCTGTTCTTTAGTGTCGTTGATATTTCGTATTAGGTGTATACAGGATTCTTGATTATATATTCCTTGGGTTCGATTCCCAGGTCGAGCAAAAAGTGTTATTGGGTTTTTCTACAAAATTCGCAGTAGCAGCTCGGAGTTAGGATTTGTGCCCTGTTAATGGCAATAGGCTCGCCCCCTGTTACATGGGACCTAAACATACCGGCGAACTGTGGGTGTACATTGTTACACCTCTGCCTAACCCTTCGGGGAATACAGGAGTGATGGTATGTTATGTTATGTGTGCTGATTAGGTGTTACGAATCCGGTGACGTCGTACTTAATCTATATTTGTAATATTATAAGACTGATGAGTTTGTTTGTCCAAAAACATCTTTCGCTAATAGGGCTAACGTTATTCCTGAGAACTTATACGTGAACATTTTTTTGTCAATAAAAGAAGATATCCCTTAGAAATTATACGCAGTCAAACACGCTGGCAAAGTCTTTATAAAATTTTATGTAAACGTGAACCAATTCAATCTCAATGAGTTCTTTAAGTTATTTTTCTAAAGTACTTTAAAAAATTGTTTGAAAATGCCCTCCACTTTAAAGACGGAGTTCTCTTCTGTCTCATTTTATAGATAAATAAACAATTGAAATTGTAAATAAATAATATGTTAAGGTTGAAAATATTTAACGTGACAAATAAGCAACACGTATTAATAACGGTCGATAATGTGCCACAAATTTCCAATACCATTCAATACGCTTGTCAGCATATACATTCAGTATATGAGGTACACGTTACATTCACTTTGCGCATCAGTTCTCTGAATCAGGCTTTGAACCGATATTCCTGTGTCACATACAACTACCATGTAACGACCGCACGATGTATCAAAGGTACTTAATTACTCAATAAATGGATGCAATACTGCACCTTATATTTGTATAGATATTTCTAAATAGCTGTATTAAATTATTCACAATAAAAAGAACACTAATATAAAAGAAAATAATTAAGTAGTAACTGTGCTACGCTAGAGGTCTTGGGTTCGATTCCCAAATCGAGCAAAAAGTGTTATTGGGTTTTCTATGAAATTCTCAGTAGCACCTCGGTGTTAGGATTTGTGCCCGGTTAATGGCAATAGCCTCGACCCCTATTAGCTAGTTATTCGTTTTTTTTAAGAAACCTTAAAATTAGTTAATGAATTCACTTTGTATGAGTAACAGTAATATTTTTTTTTTTTCTAAATCAATTCAACGACCAGTAGTAGTAGAGCTCTTTGTTAACGAGCTCGTCCGGGAAAGTACCACCAACGTACCTATTTCTGCCGCAAAGCAGCGTTGTTCCTGTATTCGGGTTTGAAGGGTATCGGTGCCAGTGTAATTACAGGCACACGAGACATTTTAATTTTGTTTCTGAGATGGCACTGCATTTGTAGGGCCCCTGGTGTTGCAGATGTCTATAGGCGGCGGTGACCACATAACATCAGCTGGCCGTCGGATTCTTTGCCATAAAAAAACGAGGATATAATACCAATCAATTAAATAACAACATGTTTTATGTTGTATATATTTATTCTTTCCGTCGTCTCACAGAAAAAATAAAATAAGCAACAAAACGTCGTCGCTATGTACGCCACTTGTACAAAGTTGGGTGTAACAAGAGGGTTTGTCTTAGGATCGTCAGACGTAGCCCGCGGCCCGGCGCTAACGACTGCACTCCTAGCCCACCTTAATGCCCCCGCCTTGTCCTCGGATTAATTATTTGTGAAGTTTTTACAGTATCATATAAAGGTAAATAATACAATGTTTGAGATAGTCCCTGGCAGTGGAGGGTTATTTCTTGCTTTCTTTTCATATGTGTGTACGGCTGCTCGTTGCGTGATGACGGTTGAAGAGAATTGCATTAGGTGTACAGCTTATATTTATGCATTATATATGTACAACGAAAAAAAGCTTTAGGTCTGAACGCCAATTCTACTAATTAAAAACGTTTAAAATGTAGTATAGTCAAAGTCAAAAAATGTCGACATTTTTGACGGCAAACTTTAAAAACTTTTAGGAATCAATAACGAAGAAACCCCGATGGTCACAATGAGTACTGTTTTTTCAAGCAAGGAAGTATATACCCTTCGGTGAGAAAGTTACTGTTTATACAAATTTATTTACTAAAAATACAATAGCTCGTCAAATGATGGTCATGTTCCGTTTCATTTTCAGTTCTAAATTATTTTACGGGAACATCAAAATGGAATAAAAATCGTCCTATGTGTTAGGTTAGATCAATGTATATGTGCCATATTTCAGGTAATTTCAATAAGCCCTTTATGCGTGAAAGAGTAACAAATATGCATTTTCACAAACTCTCATTGATAACAGTAGTTGGAAGGCCAAACAAAGTAGATGTCTAGACATAAATTAGTACATTTAAAATGTATATAGATAAAGGTACATATGTGCCAATCAGACGATACATCAAAACACTCTCAAGTAAACACACTTATGTACTCTGTAACGTATATTACATATTGTTGTACAGACAAATGTGACAAGATAACATTTTACGGCAGTTTACCGCGGTAAGCCGAGAGGCAGCTTTTAAGGAGGTGTTGTGTGGAATACCAATGTAAGTTGTAGGACGGCCGGGAATATTTACTAGGTGTGTTACGTTTTAGTTTATGCAAGGAAATGCTATCTAGAACTTTTGATTTCTGGGTTAAAATAGGGAGATAGAATGGCGTCAATCTACGTACCTACTATGTAATATGCAGTTTTAAATGATCTCCAAATTCAATTCACACAGGTGTACTCTCTCTTCCCTCACCTTTATAGTCCGTTGGGACGGTAATCCGACACAACCGAGGAGAGATGAGGCCCAGGATTGACGGCTTTACATTGTCTCCGAGGCATGGGGGAGTCACACTACCAACTTCCAAACTCTAGGCTGCTTTAAAAATTGCTCCTTTAATTTCGTAATGGAAAAAACCAATAAACGCTTAACAGTTTCGCTTGAGACTACGAGACTACCGGGGTAGATAATTACTTATCTATAGTTGTTTACTTATTAATCAAAAAATATGTCAAAATTTCGTTTGCGTACTTCTCTCTACTGATTGAATCAAAATCATTACTCCACTTGGTCCCCTACTTAATCCAAAACTAGTCTAGGGGGGGGGGGGCACAAGTACATACAAAACTGAATGAAGGTCCAAAGAATTCTATACAATACATTATAATATGTTTAAGTGCTACCACATCATATCACACCGCTTTGTGGGCCACCCTTATGCTCTGCTCACCCCACTACAAACCGGTTCCGTGTCACGCTTGTAGAACGTTTTACGTCGAGTAGCGTGCCTAATGACTAGGGTTGTCGAATGTTCTGGACACTACTGCTTGTATGTCCTTGGTATGTCTGTTTGTGTGTTGTTATCATAGTAACTTTTAAAGGTCATATTTTATTAGGTTAATTAAGTAAATGATTTGGAAGCTTTTTTAATAGCTTTCGTTTCTCGGTAGCAATATCATAGTTTACAAAATTACTTCGACATATTATATTATAAACTCTGGGTCTGGCTGTTTGTGTAAGTGAGTTTATATGTTTAAAATCGCACCCCCGACTGAGGAGAAATTCCTAGTGTGGGGCAACGTTTTTTTAAATAAAACAAGGAAAAAACAAACTTCATTATAAAATGGTAAATTGCGTATGAAAAAATAAATTAATTCATTCAATTAATTGAAACAAAATGGTTTTGAATATTTTGTTTTTTCTCCCTTGTCTTCTTAGCGAGTCGGTGGCAATTATAGGTATATACTTAATAATTAAATTTTTTATTTGGCCCAGTATTCAGCTACGGCAATGCCATCTGCTGAAGCGGTCATTAGGTCCTCACGCATGTAGGTGACAGGGCATGCGGCGCAAGATAAAAGGTGGTCCATGGTCTGCGGAGAGACGCTGCAAGGCACTGAAGGTTGGTGCCATCTGCGAAGCCCCACCTGTGTAGATTCTCTTTGCTGCAGCCGACTTGGTTGCGGAATCTGTGCAAAGCGTCCTTTGTGCATACCCGTAAGAAAACATTTCAAACCTGAATTTATTTTAATCCAAGGTTATAAAAACAAAATCTCCAACGTCCAAAAGTTCCCGCGGCAACCCTAGTCACAATAAGTGTGTGGCCCCTAAACGTGACAGAATGATAAGTGTGTCGAATGCGCGAGTTGATTGAAATGACGCCGCTAGTGTGTTCCTATGGACGAGAGCGATGTCGATGAATAGGGCGAATTATCATAACTTGTATTATGCAGTTTAATAAATAGCTTGTTGTGAGATAAATAGACTGCGGAGCTGTTCTTTGTAATCTTGATTTTGTTAAACCCTTTAATTCGTGTGGCAATGTTAGTGTGCTTCTAATGTGAGAAATAGTTTCGGTAGGTACAAAGTTATGTATTAATCGAAAGGAATTGCGAAGTAGAGTAACAAAAACCAACTGTGCGAGAGTCGGATTTACAAAGGAAGGATTCCGAACCACAGTATAATATTATTTTTACACTACATCATTAAAAAACATTTTTCTTGTTTGTAAAAAGTTAAAGTTTAGCGGCTATAGTAAATACATATTTTTCGAAAAATTTAAATGTCTAACTAGCTTCGCTGTGGAGTTTAAATTCATGTACGAAATCTAAAGTAAAAATAAAAGTGTTCAATCTATTAATCAATCATTTATTTGCAACAATACATACAGCAATACATTTTTCGTTTTAATGCTCCTTCCACTTTGCATTACGTAAAAATTATATTACTATCTTGCACTGGCGAACTGTGGGTGTACATTGGTACACCTCTGTCTAACCCTTCGGGGAATTCTGGTGTCGTATGCCTATATTACTAGCATTATTTCACTGGCATACATAAAAAAAGCATATTTCGTTTTTTTTCCAACATTAGAACTAAAACCTAGGAACCTTTGCTGCTGTTGCGCTCTCAAGTACAGATCCAGTGGTCGGCGTCATTAAAATGAACCAAGGGATATGGGTAGTAATGAAGCTAGGAACGAAGCAATTAGTACTCACTACAATATTATGACTTCCTGCAGAAATACTGCTCATCATTACTGAAGCTAGTGATGCAACTTCATGTTCAAACGTTGTGGGATGAAAAGGAACATTCTACTTTTAATTTGTTTCTTGGTACAACTATGGGAGAAGGTATTAGGCAGAGGTGTACCAATGTAGTACACCCACAGTCCGCCGGTATGTTTAAGTGCCATGGAATAGGGGGCGAGCTTATTGCCATTAACCGGGCCCAAATCCTAACTCCGAGCTGCTACTGAGAATTTCATAGAAAAACCTAATAACGCTTTACTTGACCTGGAACCTGGAGCTGAACCTGACTTTGTATGTATGTAATCGTATCATTAATATTAGCAGGGAAAACTGTACAGTATCTATCCAACTTGTATTGAATAGTGGACAATGGCTGGTATCATAAAATAATATAAAACCATAAGTAGGTACTAGGTCAAAACCTATATGTCTGTGGTACTAGGTATAAAATATTCAGTCTGATACTCTTGGAATTAGCGACTGGGGTCAATTATTTTTCTCGTAAATGACGTTCAAAAGTGCCTTTAGATGGAATAATTGAAATAAATGATTTGTCTTTGAATTTTCAAGTTTGTGTAATTGAAATTATTTCATTAATTTTCAAGATTTTGAACTTGGAGACTGTATGAGATAACTTAGGGCGTAAGCGCTCTTAACAGTCAGGAAAAAATGACACTCTTCTACTGTACTCTCGTCCTGCTCTTGTGGTTGAATTTGTTATCATGCCTCGATAGATGGCGTTGCCGGTCGATCGATGGCGTATGCTGACACAATTAAATTCATTTTGTTTTACTAAACATATTCCCAAGTAACAAATCTTTTAAACTTATATTAATTGTTTGATTTGCATAACGTTTGAATATGATTCACCGATTTGAATCCATAAAAATAATCTTTGTTTACATTTTTAGTTCCTACCGTAAGTAATAGATGGCAGTAGTGATGGTAGTAATGATCATACTGTTGGAAGTTTATTATATGATTTTTTAACCATATCAACTAAAATTATTATTATTATCATTACTTATCTACTTTCAAAATAAATTTAATAATTTATTTCAGTATTTCTTTTTTATAATTAATTAAATTTCTAAGTCTTAAGACTTATTGTGGTGATAACAATTTATTTACAAACTTTGTTAGTAAAACCCTTCGAAAAATAAAAATATAATAGTTCGTGACGTCACTACTGCAAGGGCTTGAAACCTTGTAGCAGTGTTGTTCACAAACACACAGTCTAATCTGCTTGCAACCATAATCAAGATGCTGTT
This sequence comes from Caradrina kadenii, assembly GCA_947462355.1. Taxonomy (NCBI): domain Eukaryota; kingdom Metazoa; phylum Arthropoda; class Insecta; order Lepidoptera; family Noctuidae; genus Caradrina; species Caradrina kadenii. The sequence goes on along the minus strand of OX381689.1, from coordinate 13,528,834 downwards.
GGTACTGGCCCGCACCCGACTGACCAAGGATGCCCATCACTCCATCATATCTGCGTAGAAGCAGTCTACGTAAGCTTCTGCAAACCTTTTTCGAAGCGCTGATACCTGATCAAAAGTTTGTAAAGTATTTTTTTGACAAAATCAATTCAATGTTACATTTTGGTGAGATGTGTTTTTGCTAAATTGAAATTTACTGTAAATTATACCTACTTAATATTTCACATTGTTCAGGAGGTACGTCAACAATGGCTAATGCCTTTACAAAACACACATAATTATATTATTTGTACTCACGCCTTTTTCCCATGTGGTAGGCAGAAACCACAGCACGCCACCTGCTACGATACTTACATACTTATTATCCTCGTCCACGCTCATACCTGGTCATATAAGCACGCCTTTACTTAAATATCATTATTGCCTATTTTACTACCTATTTACGGATTTTTTACATGCAGCTACAATCAGTGCTCTGTTTTATCCGACCACTGTTCTTGGTTCTAAGAGAGGTTAGGTAATCCAAGGCATTGATTCGTAATCGAAAATTCTGTACTTTAAAACAGGAACTTACAATACCTATTCTATTATAGAGCAGACAACAAAAGAAAACTCTTAGCGAGTTTATAAAAAAAAAAAATAATACGATGAAGAGAAAAATGAAGCAAACAGAATGAGAAGAGGCTCTCTGATGGTACTTGAGAATAAGTGGTAATCTCGATGAAATAATTTCCGGAACGAATCTTTAGTGTGGCCACGAAAACGGCGGAGTTGAAAACCAATATTCAGGCAGTCGTAAACACCAGTGATTTTGAATCTCGCCCTTTACATTTTCTTATGCTACGCTGTAAAGGCGATAGTATACCGAAGTTCAGAGATTCGAGCCATCCAAAATTAAATTACTTGTTATAATTAGACTAACAGCCACGTTTGAAAATAATTTACAAAAAAAGAAATTCCTTTTCTAGTTCTGTATGGAGAAATTTAGAAGGAAACTCTATATTTATTAACTCTTTAAAAAAATTTAACACATTGTATGGGGACATTTATTAAAAAAAATATTTCTAACCATAGTCAAATAAAATAAGTAAGATGTTTTACTTCTATTTGATAGAAGTAAGTTCTCGAACATTTCGTGGCCCTATTGTTTTTTCGCCCTGAGCCTGTTTGCACTAATTGCCTTCAATATTTTGTTTGTATTGATTTCTTTATTCAACGTAAGCTCATAAGTATGTATCGATTCTTATTAAAACCAATTTAATGATCTTACTCTTAGGGATTATTTTTGAAGAGAAACTTTCCTTATTTCATTTTGTTGTAAATATCTACATTTTTGTTGTAGGTAGGTAAATAGTAAAATGATACGATAACAATGTGCAGTGTTGCTATCTGTGGCTGCAGAGATCCTCTAGCGACGAGTATATAATAGGAACCTTGCGGGCTGGCAATCTTATTTTCGAGCCATTTGGTCATTGGGTTGTGGGATCCGAGTGTCCATCTCATTTTTTAAAGAACAAAAGATTAGTTGACACTTTCCATGACCTAGGTAACCAAGCGCTAGCTTCTACCTCGGCTAAGCATTGTTATCCAACATGGCAATGCCATCATTCTATCGGGCAATTGACAGAAGTGCGGGGGCGTTTTGTGACGCGCGTTTTGTTTGTTATTCTGTTTAATTGCTAAAGGAAATTATTAATTTGTTACATTTTTTTTTGTTTTGTACATAAGTAACTAACGTAATTAGGCATGACATGCTTACAAATCCGCCTTGAGCAAGCGTGGTGATCAATGCCCATTGCCTGTATGAGAAGAGGTATTTTCCCTGCAGTAATAATGAGTTGGTATAATATCATTATTATTCTTTTATCTTCAAAACTTTCTGCTCCCGGCTTCAAACAACACGCCATGGCCAAACCTTATTCAAATAAACCCCATTTGTTTTAAAGCTTCCTTGCCTAACTACCCGCTAAGAATATTAACTTAAGTAATTAAAGGCGCGAGATAAAGATCGCTGTTAACCCGTGATGCATTACTAATACCGCTTAACCCTCAACTTAAATGTGCTAAAGGGTTCAATAGTTCGGGCTCGGGACCGAACTTATAACCCTTCCGATCAAGTTCGCAAGTTGAACTGTTTGAACTATCGCCGCTTCGATGAGAGTAATTTATCATTATGACGTCGATTTAGGGATGGAAGAATAGTTGATTTATTTATCGTATGTGTTTTACTTATTTATTTATAGGTATCGTGGTACCCAGTAACTTGGTTGTGGAGATCAGACAATTGACCCCAACATATTTGGAAAAACCGCAAAGCACATGATAATTCTAAATGGAATATTTTGAGGATAATCAGATTATGGAAGTTTTAAAATATTACGACTAGTAAAAGAATTACGCAATTGTTAAAAGAGGAGTCTATGACCTAGATGTATTTTTTTTCGTCTGTGTGTTTGTTGCGGCTAATCTCCAAAACAACCAGACTGATTTTGGGTGGACTACTGGTAGATATTTTTAAAGTAGTAACTTAGGCTATTTTTATTTAAAAACAAAATAAGGATGCGCTCAAAACAAAAAAAATAACTCTTTAAATACGCAACATGCACTCTGACGAAGTCACAACAATGAGCTAGTTATCAACATCAAACATAAATCTTTGCGGCAACGAAAGCCAATTTTTCTCTTATTAATTGGACCTAGATATAAAATTCGAAAATATTTGAGAGAGTTGCCATTGAATCGGTTTAGGACTAAACAGTTTATGTGGCTAGTGGAGCACGGGTTTTTATAATCTGAACGATTTTTACGTGGACATTAAAATATTTCACCATACCTTCATATATATTTTTATTTTCGTTTCAAATTGTAAGTCTGATACTTTGACTTATATAAATTCAAAATTAACTTTGCAGGACACATATGTATGGCGAAGTATGAAGCTTACTGTATTTTAATTTTAAAAAACTTTTTCTACCATGCTTCTCGCAAATAAAGATCATTCATTTATTCACTCATATCTTTAATTTACTGATTAAACTTACCGGTCTAATTGATCTGCTGACAAATTTATTTTATAGCCCATAGCCGGCTTATGCTAACTTATGTTCAAGACTTTTATTTAATTGGTATTAATTGACATATTATAAGCTGTGGAAGTGACATCGTGATCTGGACTTTTTCCATGGATTTAGTTCAAGATTCCCTTAAGAGATTGAGATTGACCCTACATAGTTGAAACTTCTGCTGTTCCATACCGTGTGTGCGCGTGTGTGTGTGTGATCGTGTACATGTTGCACTTATCTACGGAACAGCCGATTTTTTCGAAAATTTTAATAATGCACATGTTTCACGGTAACATTTAAACTATGTAATTGTTCACTTTTGTATGGAACATCCGTTTTTGTTTTTTAAGAACTGACAAATAATGTAAAGACACATTCATGGGTAGGCTTATTTTTGACGTGAGGTGGTCTACAATCATCTACTGAACCCACGGTGAAAGTTTATGCCACAATGTCTGTTTCACCATGTATAATGTAGACTAGCTTCTGCGCGCGATAACGTCCGCGTGGCTTATTTCACCCGCGTTAAGTTACGTCTTTCATTGCTGCTCCGCTCCCGTGGGTCGGAGCATGATGTTGTATAGCCTATGTTACTCAGGAATAATGTAGCTATCTACTGGTTTAAATCGGTTCAGTAGTTTCGGAGCCTATTCGTTACATACATAAGAACAAACAAAAAAATCTTTCCTCTTTATAATATTAGTGTGATAGTGCAGACTACAGGACGAACATCTTAATTAAATAAAAAAGTAAAGATGGCGTAAAACCCGAAGTGACACACAAACACTAACAAAGTATAAAACCCATTCGTTTGACAGGCAGACGCGCCTAATAACTAACTAGCAACAAGCTATAAAAAATCTAATCTAAAGTACGCACGTATTAAAAACGACATCTGCTGGTCCTAGGTTCGACTCCCAGCGGCAAATTACATAGGCCCAGCAACTAGCCAGCTGCTTCGAAAAGGATAATTGTTTTAATTTATTATGGCACTTTCTCTGCTGCTATTATATCTAATGCTAAAATATAATTATAAGTTGGTGTTTTAGCTTATAAATTACAGTGATAAAAGTTACACAAGTATTCACGTAATTTATATTGAAAGTAAATATTTTGTGCAACCTCGTTAAAATTAATGATTAACAAATATTGAACGTATAAAGACACAAGAATATCTGTGTAATAATTGAAATGGAATGAGATCAAATCTACACTAATATTATAAAAAGGTAAAATTTGTGAGTTTGTGGGGTTGTATACAGGGGGTAATCCCTGGATCTACTGAACCGATTTTGAAAATTATCTTACCCATAGAAGGCCACGTTATTTGCGAGTGTCATAGGCTATATAACATCACGCTACGACACATGGAAGCGGAGCAGTAACCAAAGATTTAGCGCGGGTGAAAAATACCACGTGGACGAGGTCGCGAGCAGAAAGTAGTTAGTAATATTTCCCACTCGTACCACAATTAATTTGTTATATTTCTCCACCTATGTATTTTGATCTCCCTCTACTTTGTATATTTTGTTTGTATGTATGTATATATGTATTTATTATTATATTTTATTCTTGGACATGTTCAGTTTCACTTTCTTGCACCTACTATGTTTTGTCTCTGCCTCGCCCTAAGGTAGACTGGTAGAAACTGCCTAAGGCATTAAGTCCGCCTTTGTATGGTGTATTTTATTTTACATTTGTGCATAAAGCTTTAATAAATAAATAAAGAAATATTTACAAAACCATCGTTAGGCACGCGTTAATGTAACCCGCCATGAAATTATTCTTAAATAAGACAACAACCTTCACTTGCAAAGAAAAAATAGTTTGAATAAGTTACAATATTGTAGTTAGAGTAATCCTTGTAAGTAGGCAAGTCTATAATTAATAACATGCCTCGTTGCTGTCATGGCTGCTTCGTTAGCCTAGTGGTTCTAAGCGCGACTGCTATAATAGAGGTCTTGAGTTCATTTTCCAGGTCGAGCAAGTGTTATTGGGTTTTTCTATGAAATTCTCAGTAGCAGCTCGGAGTTAAGATTTGTGCCCGGTTAATAGCAATAGGCTCGCCCTCTGTTATATATGTGACCTAAACATACCGGCGAACTGTGGGTGTGCATTGGTATACATCTGCGTAACCCTTCGGGGAATACAGGCGTGATGGTATGTTGTTCTTGTTGTAAAATTAAATGAAAATCAATTTAAAAAATGTATCAAAAGTACACTTTGTAAACAAGCTTATTACAAATTAGAAGATTATATTCAAGATAACAATGCTTGGGAACATGCTGGTCAAACTAAATAAAAAGTTGAATTCATGAAATACAAGGGTATTTCATAATAAAATCCCCAAGATATAATCTAAATTCTAACTTTAAATATATTGAAAGAAGATGTGTTGTTAATGTCGATTGGAATACAACTGTACAGTTTCACTCCACTAGTTATATTTTCATTCTTAAGTTTGACTTAACTGCTCAACTTTTCATTCTTATTTTCTTCTTCTTTTCTTTTTGTTGATATTATTGGTTGAAATTAATAAAACGTAGAACTGATATGAATAAATATGTATTTTCCAAAAAGTAATGCTGACAAGAAAAAAAAACAAGCAACTACCGCACACTCATAGACAAGATAGAAAGACAGAAGAGAAAAATAAAAAGTAAACAATGGTTGCGTTCTTATTTACTAACACTTTTACCCATATTTGGTTCTTGGTTTTTGAGTACATAGTTGATTGGGGTTACTTAGGCTAATTACCATAGTAATTAAACAAACTAATTTGTGAGTGAACACAAACATACCATCACGCCTGTATTCCCCGAAGGGTTAGGCAGAGGTGTACTTACCAATGTACACCCACAGTTCGCCGGCATATTTAAGTCCCATGTAACAGGGGGCGAGCCTATTGCCATTAACCGGACACAAATCGTAACTCCGAGCTGCTACTGAGAATTTCATAGAAAAACCCAATAACACTTTTTGCTCAACTTTGCAATTGAACCTAAGACCTCTAGCGTAGCAGTCGCGCTTAGGACCACTAGGCTAACGAGCCAGTCTGTGAGTGAATAGTGCCATCAATTATTTTATGAATAAGAAGGCAGGTTTATATAATACTGGCTTCTGCCCACGACTTCGTCTGCGACCAATTTGATATATTATCCCACGGAAACCTACATTTTTCCGGGATAAAAAGTATTCTATGTGTTATCCCACACTACAATTTAGCTCAGTACCAATTTCCATCTAGATCCGTTCAGCTGCTTAAGCGTAAAAGAGTAACAAATATCAATCCATCCATCCCCACAAACTTTATCATTTATAATATTATATCCTACCGTATTACTATATTATTTCCTTTTCTTAAATTTTCATTGGTCTCATCACATCATTTGCATTCATGACCAATTTTATACGTTATTTCATATAATTGCCAATAGCTTAGCGTGGCAGTAAAAGCTTTAAAACTTGCCAACATACAACAACATTCAGTGGTAAACAGTGGCTAAATGACACGTTAATAGCAGAGAGTGGATGATTGACACGCCGCGTGGCACATCGCGTGACGGCTGGCAATAATGGCAATAGTGTCACTACTTCCACGATTACAGAATTAATTGCCATGTACGTGTGAAAGGGATGGTGGGGACGCGTTTTATTTTTAGTTTAAAATCAATCAAATTGATATGAGATTTGACTGCAGATAGATTGAATTGACTTTTAGTGTTCTTACAGCCTTTAGGATCTGGACCTCTGAATATGCACTGTTGGCCAGGTGTATTAAAAATATCATAATATTACACCGTAACCATCACCATTATTTTTTTTATTTATGGTGACTACCTCGTTAGCCTAGTGGTTTAAGCGCGACTGCTAAGCTAGAGGTCTTGGGTTGGATTTGGTTAGTGGCAATAGGGTTGCCCCCTATTACATGGCACCTAAACATACCGGCGGACTGTGGGTGTACATTGGTACACCTCTGCCGAACTCTAAGGGGAACACAGGCGTGCCGGTATGTTATCATTTTACACATTAATGATTCCGCGGCGTGTCTCGGAAAACATATTAACTATCGTATGATCTGTCTGCCTGAAACATTGGCTAGTCTACATTTTTCTATAAAAATGATTACCAAACTCCCCAATCAAAAACTAGGTCATTTAACCGGCTTACCACACAAATATTCGGTATCTTGTAGTTTGGCACAAGCCGGTCTCACAGCTGATATAAGCCACCACCTGCCCCAGGTGCGCATGCGTCGATTGACAAGTGCAATTTGTATGTGTGTGAGTAGAGAAGAGGAGACGCGGGCTAGTATGCAGTGTATGTGTGTACGTACGCATTGCAACATTAATTAATGTTTATAAGATAGTAATTAAATTATATTGGTGCTGTGGTAGATGCAATCGGGTTTGATTATTAAAGTGTTGTATGGCGATATCGTTTGTGTTAGTTTTCTTAATTTATAAAATGTATAGTAGGTACTACAAGTTTTAATTTTTTTCTTTGTTTTAATTAGATATACTGTTCGCTTTGATTTTAAATCACTTAAGCAGATTTCATAAGAATACTGTGAAAAAAATATCACGGTGTCGCAGATTCAATTCCCGCACGGTACAAATCTTTGTATGACCTAAAAGTAGTTGTTCCGAGTGTAGCTGTTTATGAATGTGTGATTATATTTTTCTAAACGAAATTACTTTACAGGAGAAATTCATAGTCGGAGCAACTATTTTTACTTAAAAAAAAAGAAAATGTATTTCTAAATATACATAGACAGTTTATTGTTTTATGTGGCTACGACCATTTTGAAGCAACCTCGTAACAAAGAATTCCGTAACTTAACAGTTACGAGCGACCTAACATAAAAAGCTGATTCACTGTCTTGTTATTTTTACACCTCATGACTAACATGATTATTTTCACATAAATCGTTCAAAAGAATATAAAACAGTCTTATATATTGTCTGCGATAAAAAAAGTATATTAAGTAAATTTTCAGTTAAAAGAGGACTTAGTTCGTATTTGGACTTTCGAGAATTGCTTTCATTATTTTATTCGTAGAAAATAGAATTTGAAATGGAATTGAATATAATAGAATACATGAATAGATTTTATAAACTTGAAAGTTGCATTAATAGTTGTACCTAACTCAAATTAAATATAGTATTTATTCTTGTTCTTAGCGTATGTACAGCTACTGCAACATTATTCGCTGCTGTAGTCATTAGTAATCAACATCATATTAATTTCTCATAATAAAAAGTTTTTTTTTTTCTTTTTAACACAATAAATAATTTCCAAATAAACATGTCCATTCTGCCCCACACTACCCTTACCTACGAGTGCGATGCGTAATCGCCTGCGCACGCAGCCGCCGACCAACGGCAGCGCATTTTCGAAATTTTAAAATTCGAATTTTTTGAATGAGCCCGAACCCGATGCTAGTATAGTAACGTAACGGTTCTTGCATCTGGTGTAAACAGCTGATTTTGACGTATGATGACAATGTCAATTCATAGTTGAATGATCCCGTTTTGAAATTATGAATGGAAGTTTGAATTGTTGAGTAGTTTGTATAGAAAGACAAGGGTTGCGAATTAAATAGTTTCGACTTTAGAGAAATGTACCACAGTGGGGTAAAAAAACTCTCCTCTCACATGTTTTTTTGTTTTTTTTAACAACTGCTACCTCTGTAGCAGTTGTTAGATAGTTTTGATGTTGTGACTATGGAACACCTTTGATATGACGTGGGTGTTCGTTAAGTGATTATTTCCTCGTTATTAAGTCTGTGCCGGCTGCATATTAACCAGGGTTATACTAATGAAGTACTGAATAATCATTTTAGTCTTAGAATCAAAAAACTAATTATGTATGTAGGTACTTATTTTTATGGTCTAAGTTTGACTTGGATATTAAATGATTTCCTATGAAACCGGAAACTCGAGTTATTAAGGCTTTCTCAATTCTGCTGCTTTTATATTTAAGAGCCATAACTTAACAATATTTGTAATCATTTACTAAGACCTTTATTATAAGTGATTTAGGATTACTTTTCTTTGATCGGTATTTATTTTGAACTACAAAAAGGCGGCCAAGTGCAGTACGCAATATAAGTTGGTCGACTATTAAGCCTATTAAGCAAAATTAAGCTAACAAATAGCAGCTTTCAAGAGACTCCGAGTTAAGCCACGGACAGACAGACGAATGGCCAATGCTGCAAAACTATACTATAAGAGCTTCCTTATGTACTAAGCAACCTTAAAAAGGGTCATGTTTTTATAACCCTGGCCTAATTTGTAGATCATTGAGTTGAGTCATGTACATGGTGCTCAAAAACGTGCTATTTAATGCCAGCTTTCTGAGCACTTTAATAATATAGGAGTAAAATAAATTTCAAATTGGCACCTAGACTTATAAAGATTAAGACCGATTTTATAATATCTTAAACACTCACATTAAACTTCCTGAGGGCATTGAATAGGTGCAGAGTAATACCCACTAAATATTCCTAGTGTTATTATAATTTTATAAACTAACCGACATCACCGCAATGAACTTTATACAGTGGCTACAGGCGGAACCGCAGGCGATTGATTACGGTTTATCTAAAATATATTTATTTATTATAAAAATGGCACATCCACAACGTGTACTGTACAGGGATATTAACATTTCAGTGCAATAAGGCTATTGTTTACATCTATTTATGCATAATATTTGCTTATAAGAATGGTGTCAGTTTTTGATTTTATAAAATTGAGTGAACGTTATGAAATGCATGCAAAAAAACATAAAGAACGCATTGATCCCCGTAAGCTGCCTATTAGCGAAATAATCTGTCTGAGTGTTAACTCTATCATCAAATCTGTCAGTTAAAATAAATATTTTGATTGACAGTCCAAAGCACAGAACTGTGACGAGTGCAGCAAGTACCTGTGGGGAAATAAATGCAAATCTATTGACATGTGAGTTGCTATTCCGCTTTAAAATTTTCCCGACACACAAAAACAGCAAGTATGCTTCCTTAACAATTGACGTTGCTTCTGTCATAGTACTAAGTATTGTTTTCCAATTAAGCTGGTTTTAAAGAAGCATGTAGTGGTAGTAGTAGTAGTGGGAACTACGAGGCGTGGTTGCCGCAATGGACGAGCTTGGCTGCTGTGCCGCGTGTCTCGAGTTCGATTCCCACACCAAATTAATATTTGTACTCAGGTGTCTCAGGTTTGGACGTTGGTGTATGTGTTACAGAAAAAAACTCTAGTGAGGAGCAACGTTTAAAAATAATAAGAAAGAATGAACGTTACTCCGTTGAAAAATTGCCAATTAACAATAGCAAGAACTGTTCGGCAGTCGACGGTTACATTGAGCACTTTCACCGAAGCAGTTATCTACTCGCATCGAATCGTAATTTACTTTTAATAAACTTCTAAAGGGCGGCGTCGCATTATACGCCAGTTCCGTGCAAAATACCAAATATTTTTAAATTCCGAATAGTCGCTTTTTATGGTTCCAAAGGACAATGGGTGCATTCTTGCAGAAGCTATTACTTTTGTAGAAGACACATTCGACATTTATTTTCGTTACACAAATGAATTCTATTAATAATTTAGGTTTTTAGATAAAAAGCATTTTCGTGACTTTCTGACTGACTGGCATATGCATCGCAACATAAATAATAATTCCAGTCTATTATCGTCCCACTGTAAATCAAGGCCTCTTCTCATGCACAGAAGACAGGAGCATCAATCATTACGCTCGCTTAAGGCGAATTGGCGAGTCTTATATTAACCAAAGGCTAGGTTTTCTCACGATGTTTTCCTTTACCGATGTCAGTGATGTCCAAGATAAACTCAAGTACATATGAATTGAACAAGCCACATTGGTACTCGTCCGTGTCTGGTTTCGAACCCACAGCCGTGCTTAAGAGGTCATCGAAACATGACAATCATTAGAATGTGTTCGTCCTTATTCGTACGCACATATGTCAGAAGCTGCGTCAGACGAGTCGACGTTAGTATGCTCGATGCACTAAGGCCGCGTTCACATCAAACGTCTGTCGTCACCTATCAGCGTAAAGTTCAAAATGTATGAACAATTATAGTCAGGCGCCGCCGTCTAAGAGCTGATAGTGACGGCTGACTGTCAGCGAGCGTTATGTTTGGTGTGAATGCGGTTCACCAAGTAAAGACGTACCTACTTTATTTTGTTATACTCTTGTACTGCTGTATATTTTTGACTTTGCTATAACTCCAGAAAGTAACACTTTAAAATTTTAGTTAACTAGCCTCTCCACAATTTACGATCAGAATTCTGATCACTGTTCCCTATTATTGGACATCCGATGTTGATGAGCGGTTTCTGATCACGCTTTAAGAAACAATTTCCTCTTTCATGCATTTGTATGAACTTGAGATTGTTATTAGGTTATCGTTTTATAAGGGGCCAATTTCTGGGGTTATACAGAACTACCTGAGAATGTAGACTTATAAGTGAGTGTAGATACCGATATTTGAAATTTTTGATATCAGACCTTATAATATGTACATCTAGTTATCCTAAACATAGATAGAATGATTTAAAAAATATGTCGACTGTATATTTTACCAGTTTTTACTTAACTTCACACTTGTATGTATGTCTGTTAAGATCAAATCCTGCAACTTCTAAACTTAATAGTAGCAGCCTATTAATGTTACACATACCATCACCATCAAGCCTATATTCCCCGAAGCTTTAGGCGAGGTTTACCGATGTACACCGACAGCTCGCCGGTATGTTTAGGTCCCATGTAATAGGGGGCGAGCCTATTGCCATTAACCGGGCACAAATCCAAAGTCCGAGCTGCTACTGAGAATTTGATAGTAAAACCCAATAACACTTTTTGCTCGACCTGGGAATCGAACCCAAGACCTCTTGCGTAGCAGTTGCGCTTGGGACCTCTAGGCTGACGAGGCAGTCAAAATGTAGTAATATTTAATATCAATAAGCTAACCGACACCTTATCTAGAAGGTGTGAAAACAAAAATTGAAAAGTGACATGCCTAGATAAAATTCAACATAGGTATACTATTATTATTACGATCGAATACAGGACTCCACATTCACTCGTACTGACTACCACTAGACCAACGAGCCAGTTAAAGTTCTGGTTTTAAATGACTACATTTCTTTAACTCCCATCCTAAAAATAGCCTCACCAATTGACCACAGAGTCAGACCGCGACAGATGTAGCTCGTTGACCGAGCAACAATGATAATAGCTCGGCGATGCATTTAGCGTTACTTGTTAAGTTAACTAAACGTTACTTGTCAACTTAATTATATAATTCTAGGTGAGAAGTCTCTTGTTTAGGTTTTGTTAGGGGTTAGGGTAGTTGCACATGTGGCGATGGCTTTTCTGTGTTGCAAGGTGTTTCGATGATGTTGCTATGGCTGTAATTTAAATGTAGCTTTATTATGATACTCAATATACAAGACCTTGTATGTATATATTTATTATAAGTATGTAAGTGTTGAGGCTCAGGTTTTACATAATTGCTAGCTTCTGCTCGCGACTTTATCCGCGTAGTATTTTCACTCGCATTAGGTTACATCTTCGGTTACTGCTCCGCACCTATTGGTCGTAGCGTGATGTTTTATAGCCTATAGCCTTCCTCAATAAATGAACTATCCAACACAAAATGTATGTTTCAATTCAAACCAGTAGTTCCTGAGATCAGCGCGTTCAACCAAACGAACAAATTCTGTAGCTTTATAATATTAGTGTAGATTAATAACAATATTATAGACTAGTTATCGGTTAACTAAAGCTAAGCGCTAAACATTAGTAAGTTATATTATTTAGAATAAGATAAAATAAGGTAAGATAAAAAAATATTGGTGTACAGGCTAAATTCACCGATTTAAAAAAATCCTCAAATTATTCCAGCCTTTATCGGAAATTAACCCGTAATAGCTTACTGATTCCTACCGTGGATAAAAAAATTACATGCCACACACGTCCGAATATTACCCCTCGAATCAAATCAGTTCACGTTATACAATTAAGTCGCCGTCCATAGGAATTAAGTCGCTCACGTGCGCCCGGCCTTACACTTTACCTAATTACCGGCTTTGTTTAACAATCGTAATGTTATCACTAACCGTTGATGACTTTAACAAAGTTATTATAACGCAAATTAGTACACTGGCGTAATATCAAGTTGTTACGAGTATTTACATCTTGTTAATTAAGATTTCGAGGTGTATATGAGATGTTTTATAGTCTGTGGCGCTAATTATGAGATAATTATGGTCATAACTTCTTGCTCAAGGTATTGGGGTAAGCAGAGATAAGAGATAGGGAGAATTTATTGGACTACCTACATCTTTGTGTTGGATAGGTTATTGTTCTTTTTGTCGTTCTTCCGCATGTCTTGTCATGCCAGATGCCTTTGGGTACCTGTATCCGCATATTTCCGTTTTAATTAAGTTAATATGTTCTGCAGTGTTATACTGTAAAAAACTCTCGGTCAATTTAGGTGAAGTGAGACTGACGTGACTTGTCCATTCATCAGGTAGGGATGATAACTGCGCACTTCACCAATATTAATAATAGTAATCTATACTTATGTTATAAAGAGGTAAAGTTTGTGAATTTGTGCGGCTGTAAGGCGTAATCTCTTGATCTACTGAACTGATTTTTAAAATTATTTTATCCATAGAAAGCCACGTTATTTGTGAGTGTCATGGACTATATAACATTACACTGCGACCAACGGGAGTGGAGCAGTATCCAAAGACATACCTAACGCAGGTGAAATAAGCCACGCGGATGAATTTGTGGGTAGCTTGCTAGTATGTGTATAATAAAGAGGTAAAGTTGGTTTGTAATCTCTGGAAGCTCTGGTCCGATTACAATTTTTATTTCAATAATGAAAGTCTACACTATTGCCAAGTATCATAGACTATGTTTTATGTAATATTTGACCATCATGCACAATAAGCCACATGCAAAAGCTAGTATATAATATTTATACACCTACTTAATAAGTACACAAAAAGAAATAAGTAACAATTTCATTAAAACCCACATCAATGTAATAAATTAATAAGTCTCCTAGGTCACCAATTAAACTACAATTTAAAAAAAACAACAATACAATTAACTAGATTGCAATCACTGTTGATGACAAAACTGTACTGAACTAACAAATTAACATAATTATACAATCAAATCATTAAGCCATTAACTAATAAATACTTTTACATTACAATACTGAGGTCATAGATTCGGAGGTCGGTAACCCTGCGCGCACGCACGCTTGTCGACGCGTGTCAAATGATCTACATAAATATAAGAACCAATTCTATTTGCCATCCCTAAAATTATGAACATAGGAAAATAAACTGTGTGCGGAAGAATTAAGAGTGAAAATTAAATTGACAGTGTGAGCGAAGAGTAAACCAGGGTTGGCATTTTTTCAAAATGAGATGCCCACATCCGATTGTTTTTATTCAAAATGCTGGAAACATTTAATTGTGTATACGTAATGTTAGGAAATAGTTGAAATGCAGATTACACTGTTTTGTTCGTGTATCGTTTGGTTGCTACGCGGTTCGTGGTTCCGTGTCAGCAACCACGTTTTGGTCGATAACGAGATCAGATTTGATGTTAATAATGTTTTTTCGACCGTTTCATTCGAGTTTTGTTGGTTTTTAAGTGGTTCCTCAACCGTAATGGCCTAAAAGTGATATTGACCGACAATTTGTTCAAACATTCTTTTTGTACGCTAGGTTTATTTCAGAACATGTGTTAATAAGACGTGACAGCCCTACTATTAGGGATGGGCTTAAACATAACTGTCATATTTTTGAGACGAGGTGCGAACTTGAACGTTTATCTATGTATACATAAACCATCTCAAAGGCTAGAATAAATTAAGTTTCAAAATTTCGCATTCTCTTTATAAAATGAGCAAAAGATCTTTTAGCAGAAACTATTTTTTTTTTCAAAGACCTGTCATAATATTAAAGGCTTCAGCCATTGTCTGCCCTATTAGTGTCAGGTGCATCAAAACCAGACGTCTATTTGAAGTAGCTTTGAACTACGCGTACTTATATTAGTCCATTATTATAATAACTTTAAGCGGGACAAAAATAAAAAAATAATAATAACTTAACAAGTTGTAATTTTTTTTAACTCTGTTTTGCTAAATTATTTTTCGCATATTGCGTATACTTCATTTATTGGTAGGTATTGTGTTATATTGATGACATGACTGCATTTAGCTGTTTTTTTTCTAAATGGCTTAAGTCTAAATTGCTTTATATTGATCGTGATTTAACGAAGATTATTACACTCTAATTTTGAAATAACGGTAGAATAGTACGTAACCTTATATAAAATAGAGTATGATTAACCTCCATCTTCAAAAAGGTTAACATTGCAAAACACTTCTTTCCCTCAAAACCCATACAAAAATGTATAAACTTCGTACAAAGGAACAATAGCGTTGCGTCACACAAAAATATATCACGCTTGGATTATATAAAGAAATGTATTACTCTTTCAATTTAAAATGTCCTATTCAAAGCTGACGGCTGAAGATCGATGCATCACTTTAAAAATGTAGCCTAATAACTTATGAGTGGCAAACTTTATATTACTGACCGAAAATTTTAAGATCTCTACGGTTTAAAAGTGAAATTGTTTATGTCGTCCGCATTTTGAATTTTGTTTTTGGAACGTTAAGTTTTGCAACGATATTCAATGCAGTGCCTGTGGACTCTACGTAGAAGATTTAAAGGTGGGTTTTCAGTGTGTGTGTTGAAGAAGGTTGTACAAAACTAGAGGTGACGAGGTAGGAAAATATTCGGCTTCAGAACATAGATGTCGAGTGATAGTGCGTGACATATTTCAGGGTTGCCAGTTGCTAGAAGTCGATTTTGTGGTTTTTGTAAATGAGTCCACAATAAGTTTGAAAACTTTGTTTAGCTGATATACTATGAGTTAGCTTTTGCCTATCATAATTTTAAGAAATGCGTTTAAATATAAGCAGAATATTAACTGAACGACTAACGATTATATTTGCTTTCCAAAGCAAGAAGGTGAGGTGTCACACCACCAACATCCATTTGGATGATGAACTCCTTGAGAGTGAGCAATTCTTGATGGAACAGCCCAATAACACATTGCAAGGTCGAGGAATTAAACCCAGGACGTCCAGCTCAGTCATGCTTGCCAACAGGGCAGTTATATCATTCTTGACGCGCACTCAGCCATGTCCACTTGTCAAACCATTTAGAATAGAAATACTAATTAGTAAAATATGATGTGCCACCAAATGATAGATGATGACAAACAGGCAGCCCTACACGAGACATGGTATTTATTTCGCTGCGCTGACGCATCCCGGTGAGTCACGACCAGTTTAAGTAAAGCAGGCGCATGCGCGTACTGGTACACCCTACTACGCTGGGCGTAGTACTACGACTAATTAGCTAGGTGATATTTTTAGATTTATGAAGATGTGATCTGATTTGATGCGAGCGTGAGTCATGCTTGGCTGCGGGTGTCATTGGTCTAGATTGCAAGTACATGCATGGAAATGCCTTAACTATGTTTTTATTACAGCGATTTGGTTGTGGAAGCTATTGCCTTATTTTTGTCTTACAAATTACGACGGTACTAGGGTATTTCTACGCAAAATATTTACAGCTGACGAAACAAATAAACATCTTATTCTACGTTGACAAAATAAACTGATGCAGGTCAATCGTTAACATTGCCATAAAATTGTAACAAGAATTTATAATACACAATAGTTAAATCCTTAAAGGACGATATTCATAAAGGGAACACTTTATATCCACGATTTGATTGCATCGTGGTAACAATCTTAAACATATTCACCTGCATCCAATATTAACCTATTAACAGTTCGCTAAACTAAATCAGCTTATCGTAGGACATACATGGACATCCAAAAAATGCTTTTTCGTACATTATTATGATACAAAATATACTAGTACATTTTTATAAGTTGACACATGTCAATGATATTTTCAATAAAATTAGTAACGTTAACATTATATTTGTATATGTACAAAGTCATAGAACACACTAATTGAATCCTTAAATCATTAGTTTCAAAGTCTTAATTGGTTGTGTTAGCTGAGTTAAGTTTCGAATGTTTAATAGTAATAGGGCTGGGGTCTTCTCTGATTAATTTCTTTGCAGGATCTAAGATTGTATCATTGTACTCGTTAATCGTCAAGCTTCTGTTGATTTTGGCTTCAGCCGGTGCAGTGGTGATAGGTGGATTTCCATTTCTTACACATAAACGTTACCGTAACAGTTAATTACACTGCAGTTGTCACATTCCATAATAACTTATGCACCTAAATCTTACCAATAGAATATGGTAACTACAGTGCCTTGCTTTTTAAATTAATTAATAAATATATTTTAGTCCCTTCCATTTGTGCGCCGCGTCACATCTTGCTTGCAAGCCGTCTGTCGGTTGTGTAATAGCGTCAGATTTGGTCCTCACTTACTGCCAACACGTGGACTTCACTTCTATGTGTACCTAGCAGATAATTATTAATTTTTGCTGTTTCAGAAATACATACGGTTCCGTCACAGCAAATAAATTGCCATTCAAATAACGGTTTTAAATAATGTGCATTATTTTTTTTTTATGACAAACTGAAAAATGTGACGCGCAGGAAGCTAACTGTTGGTTTATTCGGGGCGATTCCATCCAGGCCGTTACCATGTTAAGTTGCTGTTATTATAAGCGATGAACAAAAAACTCCTTTTTTGTGAAAAACATGGGGATTATACCAAAGACTTATTTTTGAAAAGTACTATACCAAACCTGAGCCCTTAGAGGGCGCTGGCTGTCCTGATGATAATGATGAAGCTCGAGTTGGGCTGTCAATTCTTAATAACAGGTGGCATGACATCTTAAGCTCACTTCACTTAGTGACACTGGGCGTGACCAAAATGACTAAACCACACCAAAAGCTATGACTCAATTTAGCACTACTTTGATATTTTATTTATTTAAGAAATACACACAATAAATTGCATAGGTAACGCAGGGTATTAAACAGAGAGTAGAAAGGAAGGATATCAATACAAAGTTATCAGTAGTTATTATTTTTAATTGTCGATATTTTTAGTGGTTAATTACCTACTAATATTGATATCAACTGCAATGCGTAAAAACTTAATTGTCGCAATTAAGTATCTATTAGAAAGGAAACTAAGTGTTTATTGTTCCTATTCTCAGTTATTAAAACCTAGCCTGAATTCCTAGGTAGCTAGGTTTTAATAACTTAGAATACTTTGTTAGTACTACAAACATTAAAAAAGAAAAAAAGCTTTTTTTTTTAATGTTTGTAGTACTAACAAAGTCAACAATTATCTAGCTTAACGATGATTGGCTAAGCAGATAGGTCCCTCTCTGTCAGATGTGACTTGATAATATCACATTTTATGCGGGCCATTAAAACGCTATAAAAAGTAGCCAAGTGTAAAATGTACCGAGTTTTTTCCTCAGCGAACATGTGCACAGATACTTATAAATTAGATATCAAGCGCCGTTTCGCATTTCCGTATAAAGAACTTATTTACTTAGCTAAGTTTTTAAATAGGTACTAAGTTTGTATACTAGAAATTTGTCTATAATATAAAAGCAAAACGACACTCATTCATTCCCTGTCTTAACAGCCAATCTCGAAAACTACTTGACTTATATGGTTGAAGTTGCAATTCAGGAGTAGGGAAGTAGGATAAGCTACCTAACTCGCTTACGTTTAAGTATGACAGCTGGATCTTAGTAATTACATTTTTCAGAATATTATTATAAACTAACTGCCTCGTTACCCTAGTGTCCCTAAGCGCGACTTCTACGGTAGAGGTCTTGGGTTCGATTCCCGGGTCGGGCAAAAAGTGTTTTTGGGTTTATTGTGTTTTTCTATGAAATTCGCAGTGACGGCTCGGAGTTAGGATTTGTGCCCGGTTAATGGCAATAGGCTCACTCCCTATTACATGGGATTTGAACATACCGGCGAACTGTGTGTATACATTGATACACCCCTGACTAACCCTTCGGGGGATACAGGCGTGATTGTATGTATTATAAACTATTATTATTACACAATTTTGTGGGCACCTCTCATGTACGAGGTAGTAAGTTCGTAGCCGGGCACGGGCAAGTACCAATGTGACTTTACCATTTTCATATGAATTTGCATTTCTGAGTTTATCTTGGACATCACTGACCTGGACTTAGTGAATATAGGTCTGAAATCACCAATCTTTTGAATCATTGGATGGCAAGCAATCTGATGGGGCCCACCTAATGTTAAGTAAACACCGCTGCCTTGAGCAAACTTGAAGATCGAAGCTCATGCCTTCTCTGTATGAAAAGAGGCTTTTGTTCATTTATTTTTAACCGAACACGCAAAAACGATGGGGTGTTATAAGTTTGACGTGTCTGTGTGTCTATCTGTGGCATCGTAGCTCCCGAACGCCTGAACCGATATTGATTTACTTTTTGTTTGAAAGGTGAATTACTCGGGAGTGTTCTTAGCTATGCTCAATGAAAATCGGTTCAGCAGTTTCAAGCTATCAGCTCTTACGGGGCTTACTTAAAATTTTTAATTTTGTGTATTTTGTATGGCAATTCTTATGGAAACCTTCCTCCTGGGGAGAACGGAGGGTACCAAGTAAAACCATGTTCTACTACAATAAGTCGGTAGCCCAGTATTAGCCTGACGCATGATCCGCATCCCCGACTGGGAGGCCTTTGCAGTGCGGTGGGTCATTAATAGGCAAGTATTTTTATATTTTTATTTGAATTGCATGGGATAGACTTTTATCACCTACCGTTATTACCGTAGGCCGTGAACTAACTAGTGTTTCACTTTACCTTCAACAGTGTTGCTTGATAGACAGGTGGTCAGTATTTCTAGTGCGTCTATTATCTGCCTAGACTTCAGACCATCGCTTCATGCTAATAAGCAGGTATTAGACACGGAGACCGTATAGTTAAGGGTCTTTTTTACCTAGGACGGGTCGAAAAGGTACTAGAAATGACTAGGTATACGTATATTTTTATGATTTTAATCCTTATTTAGTATTAGTTAAGAGGTATTTTTAGCCTTTTTAATAGGCTTTGCAAGGTGTGCGGCGACAGGTTTAAATTTTTTACTGGCAATAGTAAAATGTGTGATAGATTCAAATCGAAGATTTAGTTAGCGTTTGCTTAGACCTCTAGTTCGTTAAAATCATGTAAATAATTATGAGAAACTTAAATGTCAGTTGCTCTGTTCTTTGAATATGACGCGTCTTTTCAAAAACTACATACGGGGACTCCCCCCCTGCCTGCCTGCCTGCCTGAGGGCTGCCTTGTTAGGCTAGTGGTCCTATGCGCGACTGCTGCGCTAGAGGTCTTGGGTTCGATTCCCAGGTCGAGCAATAAGTGTTATTGGGTTTTTTTATAAAATTTTCAGTAGCAGCTCGGAGTTAGGATTATTTGTGCCTGGTTAATGGCAATAGGCTCGCCCCCTTTTAAATAGGACCTAAACATACGGGCGAAATGTGGGTGTACATTAGTACACCTCTGCCTAACCCTTCGGGGAATACAGGCGTGATGGTTCATACGGGGTGTAATAAGACACATTACGTAGCCATTAACTACGCGCACCGACCATCAAACTCAGTAACACTGAGCAAAAAATTTTGCAAACAATTCTTTTTTGTGTGTATCATCAATGTTTATGTTGTGTACCGATGAAATCATAATAGTTTCGGAAGCTTGTAGTTAAAGTATGGGTACTTGTGACTCAAAAGTTCCCAGGTATAGTCCACGAACAAGAAAACAAATCGCATTAATAGGAACAGTATGTATCTTCGGCTTTATTAAGTGCCCTTTTACACTCTGTATATATTCACTCTTAAGACAGAAACTCTTCGCTTTATTTTTCCATCGCAATTGATTCTATTTTTAGATGCAACTGGAACTTCTAATGGGCCTCAAACCAAGCTATATCATCGGATAGGCGTACATTCGTACAACTGTGCTGACCCCAGCAACACGCGAGTATTGGGCGGTCCTACGAGACGCAAGAGCGATGGACTCATCGATCACAAATTGAAGGGCTCGCGCCTCCGTTCGCTTTCACACTCGGATTTGTAACGTGACTTTAGTTTGACGTGTTCGAATTGTGGGTACTTGCTTACTTGGCTATTTCATTTTGTATATATGGGTAATTTTATTAACAGAGGGATGGGTTAGAGATAATATAGGATTGCCTATGATCGTTAAAGTGGTTGAGATCTTGCAACTTTCGTTTAACTGCCTCGGTAGCCTAGTGGTCTTAAGCGCGACTGCTACGGTAGAGATCTTGGATTCGATTTCTAGGTCGGGCAAAAAGTGTTATTGGGTTTTTCTATGAAATTCTCAGTAGCAGCTCGGAGTTAGGATTTGTGCCCGGTTAATGGCAATAGGCTCGCCCCCTATTACATGGGACCTAAACATACCGGCGAATTGTGGGTGTATATTTTACACCCACTAAAGACTCAAAAATACACAATAAAAAAATTACGATCCATGCTATAATGTTTTGTGATTCATCCCAAACATTTTAATGCCACGCTGATTTAATTATAAGAATTAAAGAGCAGACAGCTGCTGGTCACATGGTGGTGAACATGCTTCATTACGTACAATATGTTTGTGTAATTGTAATCCGAGGATCAAAGAGAAACAGTGGCTCGTTCCCAACATGTGCGACTTGTTGTTGTAATAGAAATCTGATAGTAATGTATACTTTATAGCTGAGTATTTAGGTACAAGCAGATCGATGGGTTGGCATAATTGTGGCGGAAATGTCACCTTGAATAGGTTTCCGTACAATGTTAAACTAGAAACGAAGAAAACAACACGTTTCTTGTATGGGCTCCTCCTTTGTTTTTTAACTTAATATTGTTTTAGCGGCTCTGTAATAAGTACACGCTCTGTAAACATTTTAAGTATCTACCTATTAGGGTTCAAAAGATACGGTCCTGTGATTCAACTGTCTTAGTTCCCACAACTAAATTATTCAGAAAAGACAAAGTATTAAAAGTAACTTTAACTTACTATTAACATCAGAACAACTATAAAATCGGAACCCCCTAGTTTGAACTGCCAAACCCGATGCCCAGCGCACAACCCTCAATAATGATCCCGACATTTCTATTCAAGGGAGGCGATATTAATAAGTTGGTCCTTCGTACCCCCAGCGTATCGCACAATACTTAACATGTAATGCCCGATCCCTTCGTACGGAGATTAAGGTCTATTTTATTTTAAATCGCTTTTTGAAGAAGGTCTATTAGATGCGAAATTGAAAGAATATCGATTTTTGAAAGCTTTTGGGATTATATTTTGTTTTGAATGTCTCAATGGGAGAAAAGCCTTTAGATGCTCTCTCAGTTTTTTAGGGATATAATAACATAGATTATCATTTATTTAAATCCAATTGTTAATGTCAATTCTGCTTTTTTTAGGAACGATCGCAATCTGAGCTCAGTTTTTGAGAATTTGTGAACCTCTAATTTTTCTACCGGCGAACTGTGGGTGCATATTGGTACACCTCTGCCTAACCCTTCGAGGAATACAGGCGTGATGGTATGTATGTAATTTTTCTATATTTTTTGATTAGTAGTAGAGATTGCTACTTTTTGAACATTGTTAATTAGTAAAATGTATGTTCAGAAACGATACAAAAACAATTATTTTCAATAAGCTTTGAACTCGTTCACAATCAAAATCAAAAATATTGTTAATAATAAATTGTTAACAATTATTATCTTTTTAAATGCAATTTGGTCTTACTTTTAAATCAACGATTATTTCAATTTAATTCATGTTTCGTTTTTTTTATCTTGCAATAAAATATGGACCTACATAGGTAACTGTAAATGACATGCCAAGAGTTTTATCTTGCTGTACAAACTATCCGTTACGTTTGAATTTTAAACGCACATATTTTATTCAAATTGAAATGTAAGAGCGATAATGAATTTGTGTACTCGACGTCATGTTTACTAGTTTAAAGAGAAATTGTTTAATAACTCACCTATGTATCAAAATGCTTTTTCAAACAAAAATAGAATGTAACGGGTTGCTTTAAGAGTTCATTTAGCAATACGTCAAGTTGTTTCGCTATGATCTAAGGGTTCATTTACATTTGAGTTCGAATTTCGAAGTAACGTTTTCTTTTTTTTTAATTCAGTAATGTGTTTAATCTCAGTACGAGGTGCTGGCCTTGTCATTGGGTGTTCTGTTTCACATGACATATGGCATGGTTAGGCTTTGATCCAAGGACTAGCTACTAAGTAAGTGACGCAATTTAATTTTTGATCTAATATCTCTTTGCTTATAAATGTTACAGGATCTGATGATAAAGAAAGCGAAACCAAAAAAAAACTCATTTTTTTTTGTTATAACGATCAATTTATTAAAAAAAAACTTTTAATTTCATAAACTTAAAAGTTTACGATCTACTATGTGTTAATTAAATATATTAAAACGATAAGAAACCTACTGCGAAAAATATTAATAAGAAATAAAACTTTTCATATCTTAGCAATTTCCCTCACATTATTTGAAACATAATGAGTACTCGACACCACGTGTAATAGCACCTTAACAAGGCGTAACTCCGGCCTAGGGCAGGTGGCGGCTATCTAATAGATCTAGCTCGGTTATAATAAATAACTCAATAGTTACGCGTCTGTCTGTACCACTGTGTCGATAGCGAGAACCTTTCGATACTATTTATGCTTTAAAGCTTGGTGGAGTAGTGAGTGGATGGAGTGTTCTCAAACGTAGTCTCATTTATATTATCCTTTGTATAGCGAAAAATGTCATGCCATCAAATGCTGCATGAATGTGACATTTCATGTTTTATAGACTATAAATCTAACTTATTTATTTATTTATATATTCATGGAAGACTTACAGCTAAACTAAACAGAATATAAAATAGTAGGTGAAACCGACAGCCAATTACAAGTCTTCACTTATAAAAACAGACTGGCAGAGATGGTGTGAACAACACACGCACTGCTCACACAAAAAATAAAAGTGGAACAACATCCAAACTTAAGCTAAGAACACCATAACTAATATATGTATCAGAACATAAAGCTACCGAGTTTACATTTAGAACATAATATCTGTTATCAAACAAAGTTAAGCAAAAAAGCTAAGGCTCAGGCACCTTCACTTCCTTAATTCATTTTAAATAATAATACCAGCCTGTTATTGCCCCACTGCAGGGCAAATTCCTCTTTTCATGCAGAGGAGGCGCTTTTAGACTTATATTTATTTATTATAATATCAGGATTTCTCACCTGTTTTCCTGCAACGATACCAGTGGTATTCGAGATAAAACTTATGAAAGTAACAAAGTCACAGGGAAAGTCAAAAAAAAAATGCGGAAATTACACAAATAATACCAACAAGTTAATGGCTATAATAATTATTTATAGATTGAACTGCTAACACACTTAGCTCCAAAAATAGGTTACACAAAACACTTTTAACAAAAGACATTCATCACAATATTTCTGCGGATAGTTCTCCAACTTCGTTCGTCGATTTCTCGCTACTCCATTTCCTTTCTATTCTGTGCGCGACTGGAAATTTAGAAACGAGTCGGTATCAGCTACTGCAGTTGATCTCTGAACTTAATAACTCAAGTGATAACTGTTGCTTAAGGCTTGGGACGTTAAATACACATTATTGCTTAGTAAGTTATCGTACAATAACATAAATAGTAACCGGTTTTCAAGTAAAATAAAATAATTATAGTGATGACTTGGATATTATGATAGTGAGAACAAACTTAAGATGTGTTAAAATTATTGACTAGGAATCTATATAGACGGGAAAATCAACGCTCTCTTAGCGATATGGCTCGACATATTCGGTTTGGCATGAACCAAAGATTACATAGAAAAAGTGCCAAACCGTTTATGATATACATAAACGGGTCGGCACATTCGGTTCGACATTTAATCTCTTTAAAAAATAACCTATAATTGGCATCGGAATTGAACGAATAAATTCTACAAATTAGACATGCCCGGCTAACTGCGATTAATGTTCATATCAGCGCCATTTCAAACACAAGTACGTAGGTACAAATAAAGCCGCCAGCAAAGCTCCATCCTAATTACTGAGCGATATCTATAAATAAAATAGTAGGGTAAAACACCCAGTTGTAGGCCCAATGCCTACAGAGGCGCGGCGGATAAAAGCTGTACTAAGCGGATATTGCCACGGGTCGGCAATCACTGATTTCCGCTTTTCCGCTACCAATAATACTGAGGCGTATCGATTTATACTCTATCCGCGATGTCTGTTTGTTTTGATGTCGAACTGTGTATAAAACCGTTTAATTAATAATTAACTTTAGTGGTACACCGCAAATGATCAATATTAGGGAGATTACGTAATTTCCTGTTACCTTAATTGATTTTTAGAGTAATTAGGTTTTGACTTTAAGGTCTGGCAGCAGTTTGTCACTTGCTCTGCTTGGCAATTAAGCAAATTTTGTCAAGATGTGTTTAATTTTAAAAAGGTAAGCAATTTAACGAGACCTTTTTACTAAGCCTCCGCTTTCCGTCCATCAGTTTATCATCAAGCTGTATTTCATGATACATAATAAGCAGAGAGTTGAAACTTTTATTGAGTATGCGGCTACAACAGCAAATAACAAAACAAATTAAGTTGAAATTTTAAAGAGGTCTCCATACAAGAAACGTGCGTCTGTGAACCTATTGTTCAATATTGTACAGTGGTACGGGACCCTTCGTGTTTGATTCCGACTCTTACTTGGCCGGATTTTAGATGGTTTTACGCAGTCCTACATAATATTCAATTCGATCGAAATAAAACCAATCCAAGAATCTTATTCAAATCCGTGACACGGCTTAGGACCATGTAAGCTCTAAAGGCGTAGGTAATAAGTTAGTTTTCTAGAAGCTTTTTTTACATTTCTAGTACCTACGTACTTACGTGAATGAGCACGTTATTTGTAAAGGTCCAAGGCTCTCACGGTACACGCCCATTTGATCGTGATAGATTGGGCCTGATTCAGAATGACCTTCGATCCTTACATTTTCGCACTCATCTTTCAAGGGTTGACCTAAAATATCTTCGCGATAGGTAGGTTTAGGTATGTCTGTGTCGTATTTTTGGCGAAGAATTTGAAAACAAGTGGTTGTGTTACGGTTTCTTTGTAAAATTCTAGGCTTAGGAATTTATGGCAGCGCGAAGTCGCGACCAATGAAAGGACTGAAAGGGAGGCCTTTTGCTCAGCAGTGGGGTACGCACTAATTATAATACAAATCTACTAAAAATAAGATCGCAGATAAAGTAACGTTTTTACAGAACTTGATATTTTCATAATAATAATAATAAACAACTTGACAGACAGACTGACAGACAGACGGACAGACAGACAGACAACAAAGTGATTATAATATTACCAGCCTATTTGTCCCATTACAGAACAAAGGGATATTTTCATACAGAGAAGGTACAACCCGATATTTTCATACAAAATAAAAATAAGTACCTATTATGTTAAAATGTTCATTCAATTCATAAATTAATTACCTCATCAACCCAAAACCGAGCCAACCACAAAACTCCACGTAAACTAAATCCAATACATTCATAAATTCCGTAGTAAAATCATCTAAATCTTCTAATTGTTTCTGAGACAGTATTGTGTGGCTGGTGGGCCTACAGGCCTACAGTCATTTGCCGTCAGACCCACTATTGTGCCCCATGAAATATGGGGCAATTAAATCTGAGTTATGATTTAACTACCCCTACATTTTTAAGATACACCCCGAAAAATTAATCATGCTTTGAATTAGATTGTTCGCTGTTGTAAAGAGTTGAAAATTGTAGGTGTTTGGAATTTTGTTCAAAAGGGTTGAATGTTTTTTTTTAAATTACATAATAATATTAAAGGTTTATCGACCAAAACATAATCAATGAGATTTCTTGCAAGTTTTTCTTTAGGTACCTAAAAGGGCGAGTTTTAAGAGAAGTCCTTTTTAGTGATAGTGTTTATTTAATTGAGATCAAAGGTGATCTATACTGAAATTATAAAGCTGAAGAGTTTGTTTGATCGCGTTGTGCTACGTTTTACGGTTCCAATTAAAAAAAAACCGCTTGCGTTGCAAAGCTCTTTTATCGAGAAAGGTAATACTCAAAGTCAAAGTCAAGTCATTTATTTCAATTAGACCATTATATAGCACTTTTATTTAATACCAATGTACATTGCAAAGACAAGGAATCAGTGCGTGAGTCTTACTCAAATGTAGAATTAATGTCGAAAAGAAAAATAATTAATTAAAACAAATTACCTATAATTAAATTAGCAACCAGTTGTTTTAGTCAAGACTTTAAATTGTCCTAGGCTAATAGGCTAAATAGATTTAGTAATTTTTTAAATAACCGATGGAAAATTTCGCAGTTCGCCGTTATGTTTAGGTCCTATTTAATAGGGGGGAACCTATTGCCATTAACCGGTTACAAATTCAAACTTCGAGCTGCTACTGAGAATTTTATAGAAAAACCCAATAACACTTTTTGCTCGACCTGGGAATCGAACCCAAGACCTCTAGCGTAGCAGTCGCGCTTAGGACCACTAGGCTAACGAGGCAGTAAAAAAAATGGAAAATGATAATTTTGGTTATCTAGAAACTTGAACTGAATCCACGGTAAAAAACAATGTCCCTCCCACCACGTATACCATATTTACTAACTTATTATAAAGGCATGAAAAAGTTCCTAATCAAAATAACGTATCATTCATGGTGATAATTACATTCTGCCCCATAGAACATGGAGATGGTCTATTTATCCATAACACTGGGCATCTACAGGGTGTTTACATTACGCCTATGCTACCATTATCGATGTTTTTGAAGCTGCTATAATATTGATATCAAACAATTCGATACTTATTGAACCACAACAGTGTCACTGTCAACTGAGAGAATACGATTATCTTCGATGATGCTTTTAGCTGACGTGTCATTCATAGTCACTAACTTTTGCGTTTATAATAAGTAATAAGATTTCGAATGTAGACTCAACACTACTCAACTGCTTCGTTAGCCTAGTGGTCCTAATCGCGATTGCTGCGGTAGAGGTCTTGGGTTCAATTCCCAGGTTGAGCAAAAAGTGTTATTGGGTTTTTTTATGAAATTCGCAGTAGCAGCTCGGAGTTAGGATTTATGCCCGGTTAATGGCAATAGGCTCGCCCCCTATCACATGGGACCTAGACATGCCGGCGAACTGTGAGTTTACATTAGTATACCTCTGCCTAACCCTTCGGGGAATATAAGCGTGATGGTATGTACGTACTCAATACTATTGCAAATGAAAACTCGCCTGTCAAAGTCAATAGAGTTCATTCAGAGATACAGCGTCTATCTATAATCCTTATCTTACTACATCTTTCTTTATCGCTTCGCACCTAAGCTTCCCCAACGTCCCCAACAAAGGGCCGATGCCCCCATACAACACAATGCCTTCGGACGGGCACTCTTGTGAGCCACTGTGTAGACGTGCCGGCCCATTGCCATACCAACGTGTCCCAAGAAGCCTCCCGTCCTTAAAAAGTCCAAAATAGATTTTCCTTATAAATACGTCTTATGTGGAAATTATAGAGAAGACTGGGCGAATTGGTTTTGTGGGGTTGTTTGTTGTTGGGGCGGACGTTTCAATAGTTGTTATTTTGGCGTCTAGGTTTGAAGGCATGTTTTGTTTATGATCTTATATATTTCTAAAAAACAAGTAAATATTTTAACATTAAATGATAATTATAATGAAAACGAAAAATGCTGTTGACTGTGTGGAGCAACACCAGAAAATAGTTCAGTAGTAGTAGAGCTCTTTGTGAAGGAGCTCGTCCGGGGAAATACTACCACCATACCTATTTATGCCGCAAAGCAACGTTGCTGTGTTCCAGTTTGAAGGCTATGGGTGCCGGTGTAATTACAGTCACATGAGACATTTCAACTTTGTCTCTGCGATGGCACCGTATTTGCAAGGTCTCTGGTATTGCAGATGTTAGGTGGCCCGTCGGATAGTTTGCCATCCAATGACATAAAAATAAAAAATAAAATTATATATTCTTGCAATTATGTAAGTGGACTTAAAATTTAAATGTTATTATAAGTAATATCATAAAAATATGTAAGTTAGTGCTTCAAAACTGCCTCGGTAGCCTAGTGATCCTAAGCCGGACTGCTACGCTAAAGGTCTTGGGTTCGATTCCCAGGTCGAGCAAAAAGTATTATTGGGTTTTTCTATGAAATTCTCAGAGCAGCTCGTAGTTAGGATTTGTGCCCGGTTAATGGCAATAGGCTTGCCCCCTATTACATGGAACTGTAGGTGTACAGTGGTACACCTCCGCCTAACCTTTCGGGGAATACAGGCGTGATGGTATGTGTGTTAGTTAGTTTCTTTTTATTCAATTAGGCGGTTTCTCTCCCATTGAATTAGTTAATTACTAGTTATTTTTTCAATTTAAACTTAACTTTATCTATATTTACGGACCGAATAACAACCTTTATCAGCAATACCAGGAACCCAATTCTGTAATATGGCGTATAAAAACAATTGAACCCTCGTAAACATTCAGTAAGTTCATGTGATTGACATTCATACTTAATTCCAAAATTAACATAGAAATGATAAAGCCTTATCATTTAACGATTTAACTAAACAACTACGTCACCGCTAAACTATAGTTAAACTATCGTGTAACCTGGTTACAGTAAACAGTAAAAAAAATAACCTAATCTGGTTAACTCTGACAAAACAGCTAAGGGCTTTGACCCTAAGCGAGGAGATGTGGGGTACACGGGACAGTTGTCGGCTGTGATTTGTTTTTAATTAAGTTTCGCTTTGAAGTTAGTTTGGGTTTCATTTGTGATTAAATATGGTGAGTGATTTATGATTGCGTTCACTGATTACATTTGAGTACGAGTATGCGAAATAGGGTTAGATAATGAAGGGTTAAGAGATCTCATATATCTTGTAAGTAATTGTAATCATATGAGATGAATTTGCTGGTCATAATTTGATAATAACACGATATTGCTTTTTTAATTTACCTTACAAGTACAAACAATACCATTATTTGACGGTATCTCTTGAAATATTACGATTTTATTTACATCTATTTTTTTACCAATATACACGAAATAAATGCGACATAATTCATTACGTATTTGAATACCAAACGTACTCATTCCTTCACTTATCTAAAATTCCCATATAAAACTAGTATCTCATAATAGGTGTCGTCACCCTCGGGACATATTCGACCTATTTTCGGTAAGCCACATGTCTCAGATTACCGTACGAGTATAAAAGAAAAAAAAAGATTAATAATAGCGACATGTAACTACTACTAACATATTGTTAGTAGTTAATTTGTTTGTCTGTACGTAAACAGAATATCGTGTCTATGGGGCAGGTTCGTGTTAGCGCGAAAGTAAATATGCTAGGGACGTTAGTTGGTACTTCTACCTTATAGCTTTTATGTCTTTTTACGCGAGATTTTCTTCGATACAGGGGACGGTTATTTTTTAAGTTTTCTTAAAGTTTAGTTAATGAAGGCTGTTAAAAACTAGTTTTAAAATGTGATAGTGATCTTTTAACTTTGTGAGGAGTAGTCTATGATATTAAGATTTTGTTCAGGTTTTCTTCTTAACATTGACATTTTTCCTGGTTAACTTCAAAAAGAAGTTGCTTCAAGAATGGATCCTCGAGAAGGTAGCTCGACATAAAGTTCGTAATAATTCCTTTCAAAAAATGATATTCTATAAAAGTTTGGGAACATAATTTTCTTTAAACAACTTGATGACGAGTTTGTTGCGGACATCTTTTATAATTAAGTCTCTTGTCCACTGGTTGGGTAATTGTATAGAAAAAACAATCTTGTTAAAAAACATTTTACCTCATTAAGTACCTACTACGTACACTTAGGGATATACAACCATGTCACACTTATTTCTGTTGTCAACCAGGAGAAATTCATAGAGTGGAGCAGTGTTTAATTATAAAAAAAGAATATCGATTTTTGAAACGAGAACACCCCAGAAAGTTTCGTACATAGTGCTGTAATTACGTTTTTTTTATAAAATTAATCTGTAACCCTTTAAGATAGTCATATTATAATTGCCAATTACACTAATAACCATTGACATTTTGATTATTGACACAAAACAAATGTTTTAACATCAGCTATCTTTTGCTGGGCTTACCTACTACAGGTTTGATGGATTAGATTCAGACGTATCTACTTTTGACGCCCATATATAAGGTATAAGTAACGCTTTTGGTGATGTATTAAACTAAATACGCCGTACATCTATCTACATAGCTTGCGCTCTCGTGAAAACTAAGCAAGAAATAGTCTACAAGTTAAGACTTAAAGCCTATTTTCGTCTGACACAAAATAGTAGGTAAAATATACAAATCAGCGGCAGGTAATGACTGGCCGAGATATAAAGAAAATGACTCAATATTACGCCGAGTGTTGAGTTGTACCGTCAGCAAAACTATTTGTGTAACATAAAATTTACAGATTCTGAGTAATGTGGGTTGGGTACACTTTACTAGGACTTCTGTTGACTCATTTACTAAGCTACATGCTATTGATTGGAGTGGGTTCACGTCAATAATGCAACGGCTGGGGTTCGAATTAACGACCCCTTCGCTCTTCGTCACAATCGTTAAAAATACCACCTTATTCTCCTTTTTTATTAGTCTGATTTTTACGTGAAATCAAGTTTAAGAAACGAACGTAAAAATAAATATTATATTAATCTTTTGTTTCTTTCTTACACATGCATGTGTTCTACTGCAGGGGAGAGGTCTCTTCTCAAACTGAGAAGGCACGAGTATTGATCACCATGCTTGCTCAAGGCGCATTAGCGATTTCAGACTTATACACACACATACTTACACATGCAGTAAGTCATAAGGAAATAAAATACTGTTTTTTCTATCGCTACAGGCTTCCTACGTAAGTAGGGTCATTAATAAGTTGATAAATGTGGTATAATTCCGCGGGTCTCGCTCGTCCCAGTCATCGCCGCGCTATCGCACACCTCATCTTAACTGATTTTTAGCTTTGTCGACTTGAGGCCACGCGAGGAGCGATTATAGATTAGATTATATACAAAAAGATATAACTATTTAATATTTGATAATATACAAAATATAATATTGGTACAAAAATAATGGCAATGTTGCACGATTCAACTAAATTACACTTTTTTTTAAAGGCGCACAGATGAAACGGTGTATACACACATTCACGTTCCGGTTTACACGATTCAATTTAGTTGCTTCATCTAAATTGAACAGAGTAAGTGAACCGTGTAATATTGCCGTTACACATCTGCAAACAGACACGTAATCTTTTTTTTAACCAATAAACCTAAGAAGCTTTACCTTTTTTTTAAAAACAAATCCCTTTGCTTATACGTACATATTTTTGAACATAATTATGGCTATAAGCACAAAAACATATGAAGTTATTCTTGGTGTTCGTCGATATTTATAAAGAACTAGCTTCTGCCTGCGACTTCGTACGCCTAGAAGTCAAAAATATATCTAATATTTTGACACTCGTCAATAGTGTACTTTTCTATCAGTAAACATTTTCGGAATCGTTCCAGAAATTACCTCTTAAAATAAAATAAATTACCTCTTTATAATATCAGTATATGTAAGTGCCTACAAATGTAACAAATAATTAAAAGAAACAAATGATTTTACGCGAATCGAAAAGCGCCTGACAAATAAATAGTAATTCGCGTGAAACAGCGAAATGTGAATCCCTTCTCGTAATTAACACTTAGTAATTTACCTTACATGTATTTTTTCCATAATATTAATCAGGTCTCTAATCAGAAATACAAAAAAAAAACATTAATTCTTCCTTAAATCGCTATCTTCGTAGCCACACCGCTAAAGCCACAGGATTAATGACATCGCCTTCAAGCGTTCATTAATAATTTACGTTTTTATGCACATTGCGTGACGACTGGGACGTTTACCTTACTTTTAATTATACTAGCTGCGGCACGCGGCTCTGGCTGTGTTTTACTTTTGATTGGTGCAGTGTTCTGTGCAATAGCAGGGTAATGAATAGTGTAATGCTTTGTGTATTGATAGTACCTATCACGGAGTTTTAAAGTTTTATTCAATTTCACATATTCACAAGTACCATGGCAATGATATGTTTCCACTTTTTCAAAATATCTGGTATGAAAGCAGATTGACTGATCAGGGCAGATTTCATTAATGTCTGCGCTTGGTGACTTTAATTTTTATAACTTGGGTGTACGTTTTCTAGACATTTCAGTTACTTAGAAAAAAAGATTCAAAATCCTTACTTGTTAAATATTAGTCACCGTTTACCTACTATAGTAACTAAAAGTAAGTACCCACTCTATATTCCTCCAGGACTTAAAGAGTTTTATCACAAACAGATCAGCAGTTCTCACGTTTGTTAAAACATACAAACTTACAGAACTTAAAGTAGCAATAATGAAGGAATAATTTATTAAGTTAACGTTGATATATTCGTATTCAGCTATATCGTCGCTGTAGTGTAAATATAAATAATAATAAAATATGTAAAAGAGAAACACGCGAAAGGAACCTAAATAACATAATCAAAACGGACTTGACAGTTGTAAATAATTATAGTGACATAATTAGGGCAGGAAATTTGATGTATTTGTTTTTATTAATTAGCCTTTTTTGGCCATTTTTCGTGTTCACTGAAGGTTGAACCTGACCATAGGTTCCCAGATCTTGTGGTCGTTTGTTAGTCTACTAAATATGTTCCAATGGGACTTTTTAAGGTTCCTAAGATACCAAACGGATGCCAAAGGATGCCTCCGTTGTCTGTCCGTCACAGGGCTATAATTATCTTTTAAGCCGTAGTAGGGTAGACATTAAATTTTTTTACAGAATAATTATTAGATATTATGGCTACTGTAACAGTAAATAAGTACAAAATGAAGTTAAAAATTAAGTAAAAATAGAAGAAATATGTTTTTTTTGTTCGTGTTGTGTTAAATATTTTACCTTCAGTACGAGTCCGATTTTCATTTGGCCGGTTTTTAATATAGCAAAAGTGTCATGATTGATTTAAGATGAGATGTGTGAGATGATGTGATCAAGTTTAAAGAAACTTGTACTGAATCGGCGCAGACAGACATTCAAGAGGAGAAGGAACGATCACAAGCCTTTTCATTTTAGCAGTAAAAAAACCACTAATTGCATCGTTAAAATAAAACTAAAAATATAACTAATTAATCCTCAGTAGTAAAACTGCTAACAATCTGTTGTGAACTCCCGAACCAGCTTAGCAACAGAACACAAAACAGAACTTGTATAATTACAAGAAAAGTTTCCACTAAAAAATGGGCTGTAACATAACTTTTTATTACTTTAACATTATAAAGTGTTTGTTAAGCCGTTTTGTTAAAGTACAACCACACACCGACTCATTAAAAAAATCTAATTACAACGTCGTTTAGGCCAACGTACTAATAACGTAATAACTGTACCTAATGTATTGTTTAAACTTATCATAATTTTAATTGTTATAATTTTTCTGAATGGGCTAAGCAGGAAGCTAAGCTTGGTGGCATGGTATGGCTTTGTGCACCATATTAATGGTGGCTGATACCATCAGAAGGCGTGAAGATGGTGTATTTTTATTAATTATGACGTTCGTGTTTTTAATTTATTGATGGTGTGGTTCATACATCACGGTGTGCAGCGAGTTCGTATGAGAATTAATGCTGCAACTTTATCTTAGAAAGAATTTAACAAATTATCAAGATAATAAAATAGATAACATTAGCAATAAAGGTAGGTACTTAATTATGTTGGACTTTTACTGGATTAATCACAAAAGTACCTAGTTAATTTTTGGCCATAAAATTTATTTTTATGTATATGTTACCGGCCAAACCCGATTTCAGGACAAACTAGTTTGGCCTAGGCTAACTAGTTCTTCCTACACGCACTAGGATTAACTAGTATAGCCTAGGACAAACTAGTTTGTCCTACGCCCGATAGGATAAACCAGTTTATCCTAGGACAAACTAGTATATCCTGATATAAATATGAACATTCCAGGACAAACTAGTTTGTCCTAGGATAAAGTCATTGAGTGAACGCGTCAGGACCTGTACATGCGGGAATTCCCCGCATGTACAGGTCATTACATTTATATAAAATTCAGTCACTTATTTGAAACACGAAATCTCGATAACTACTTTCCTGTTAGATTTGAAATTTGGCTTATAGGTAGTTTATAAGCAGAAAATGTCAGGTAAGAACGGATTTTGTATCAGGATTAAGGATTTTTGACTTCAAAGCGGAAGGAGTCGCGGCATCAACACATATTGTAAAATACTAAATATTACTTACATTAATTATAAACGGTAAGGAACGTAGGTAGCAAAAAAAAAAATCACTGCAACGTATTTCTAGAATAATCAGACCGATACGATTGAGAAATTCACCAACTGAGTAAAAGCATGCGATTTTATTTTATTTTATTGGATGGGAAACTGGTAGACCGCCCACCAGATGATAAGTGGTCACCGCTGCCTATAGAGATCTGCAATGCCAAAGGCCTTGCAAATGCGTTAATTGCCATCGCAGTAACAAATTTGAAATGTCTCATGTGTCTGTAATTACACCGGCACCAATACCCTTTAAACCGGAACACAGCAACGCTGCTTTGCGGCAGAAATAGGTATGATGGTGTACTTCCCCGGACGAGCTCTGTAACAAAAAGCTCTCCTACCACTAAAACGATTACATTACTGTATTTCTGTATTTTACTAACTCACATATTTCAGCAACCATAAAACAACCAGTTACTAAGCACTAAACTCATGTACACAAACTACAAGCTACATGCGACAACAATAGCAAGAAGTTTCCAACACTAGTGCATAAAATCGATGAACATTCAGAATGAGTGTACAGTTTTATACTTAGCAATGATACGGGGATCGCGTGCGCTATGAACTACTAAGTACTGCGAGTGTGTCGCGGTGACTGCGGATGGCGGAAGGTAGATGGATATGGTGTATTGTGAAGCACTATGTCACATGACTTCGTCCCGCGTAGAGATTTGTACCTTCATCATCCACTAATAACAGTAATAACATATAAGTTTATTGAAATTGATATTCCTTAGGATCATGGTAAATTTGTCACTTTTTTTTTTTTTTTTTTTTTTTTTTTTTTTTTTTTTTTTTTTTTGGTGGGTGGGAAATCATCAAATAACTTCTCCCGCCCTGGGCGGGGCGGGAGGGAGTGTCAGACTTTTACTGACTAAAACCCACCCATGTTCCTTCTTGTGCCCTTTGCGTTCCGGGGGCGCGGTATCTCTTGCGAACAACCCGCAGCCCCGGCAGGCATCGGCCCTCAGTGGCCCCTTCCTTTTGCTGACATCTCTTTGAGGCGCGCGTGGAACACGAACGCGCCGTCGACACGGCCTGTCGTTATGCAACGTAAGGACGGTGAGCTACCCATTGCTCACCGTCCACAGGCCAGTATCTACGGTGGCCGGGAGTCGTCTCGCGGCTCCCGACGTCCGGAGCGTCTACCGCGGCGGCTGGGACGGGAGAACCGCTGTCTCAACCGTCCCGCCGCCTCCTTCTCAAGCATTACTGCCTCGCAGAAGGAGGCGACTGCATCCCATTCCCTCTCGCTCCGGACCATGGCTTGCACCAGGGCCGGACGCGAGAGTTCGCCGCCGCCGATGGCCGCCACGAGGACTCGGCGATGCTCCGCCCAAGCGGGGCATACCGCCACGGTATGCTCCACCGTGTCCTCGGGGCGATCCACACAATGGTGACACCCGGACGTTTCCTCCCGCCCGATGAGGTGCAGGAACCTCCCGAAACACCCGTGTCCGGTGAGGACCTGCGTCAGGCGGTAGGTGAGGGCGCCGTGGCGCCTCTCCAGCCACTCCTCAAAGAGGGGACTTACCGCCTCTATTAAGGCGTGCCCAGCACGAGGTTGCGACAGTCGCTGTCTCCATGTCGCCATGAGATCGAGCCGGAGGTCGGCCCGCCGAGCGGCAATTTGCCGCGGTGGCGGACTCTCCCCCCGGCCTAGTACCTTCACGCGCCACTCGTACAGGCGCGCGAGGACCAGCGCCTCCAGATCCCACGGCGGCAATCCGGCAAGGAGGCTCGCCGCCTCCCCCGAGATCGTGCGGTATCCTCGGATGACCCTTATGGCGATCACCCGTTGGGACGCAATGAGGTAGTGGGCGGCAAGTCGCCTTAACCCCTGCGCCCACACCGGGGCCCCGTAAAGGGCCATCGACCGCACGACTCCCGCGTAGAGCCTCCGGCAGGAGGCGTTTGGTCCCCCCAGGTTGGGTAGGAGCCGCCTAAAGGCAGCCCCGGCCCGTTCCAGTTTGGGGGCCAAACGTCGGAAATGCTCCGCGAAGTTCCACCGGCTGTCGAGGACGAGTCCCAGGTACTTCATCGTCGACCCGACGCCGATGTGAACCCCTCCTACCGTTAGTTGGGATCCCGACGGTGGCCTATTCCGAGGCCCATGAAAACACATGGCCTCAGATTTGTGCAAGGCCACCTCGAGACCCAACCGCCGGATCCTCTCAACGACTATCGCAACCCCGCGTGTCATTAAGTCGGCCGCCGCCTCGTGCGACCTTCCCTGCGCCCAGACCAGCGTGTCGTCGGCGTAGCATACTACGCCGACGCCCTCAGGGAGGTCGGCTCGCAGCACCCAGTCGTATCCGATGTTCCACAGGAGCGGCCCCAGAACCGACCCCTGTGGGACACCGCACGACATCTCTCGCCGGTTCCATTCTCCTGTGCGACCAGGGTAAATCACGGCCCTATCCGTCAGATAGGCCCCGACAACTCGACGGAGGTAGGTCGGCATCCGGTGGTACCGGAGTGCCTCCCTAATGCAACTCCAGGGCAGGGTGTTGAAGGCATTGGCGATGTCAAGAGACACCGCCAAGACGACCCCGCCCCGGGCCACTGCATCCCCCGTCGATAGGGCTCTCACGCGCATGATGGCGTCCACCGTAGAGCGCCCCCTGCGGAAACCAAATTGGTTGTCCGCAAGGTCCGGCCCCATCCCCACTAGGTGCCCGACGAGGCGGCCCGCAATCACTCTCTCAAAGAGCTTTGCCACCTCGTCGAGCAACACGATGGGCCGGTATGCGGACGGCGAGTCCGCAGGGCGCCCCGGCTTCCGTATGAGGACCAGCTTCCCCGTCTTCCAGCGACGTGGGAACTGGCCTCTCTCCAAACATGCGCTTAGGAGCCCCTCCAGTCGAGGCCCAAGGGCCTCTGAGGCCAGGACCCAGGCTTTGCCAGGTAAGCCATCGGGTCCCGGGGCGGTATTCTTGGCTTTCAGCCTTCGTACCGCCATCCTCAGGTCTACCCCAGTCTCTTCAGGGGTGTCGTCGTCGTCGTGGTCCGTTTCCGGCATCGCAGGCGGCGGAGCCATGGGCGGGGGAGGATGTTCCCCCCGCGAAGGGATCAGAGCGCTCACCACGTCCTCAACGAGCTCCGGCCGGAGACTCTGCGTCAGCGGGGGGGCCCAGGTGCGGAGCTTACCCCGCACCGTCTTGTAAGGGCGCCCCCACGGATCTCCGTTCAGAGTCCCCAGCAGCTCCTCGCGGGCCTGAGCCTTGGCCCGCATGACAGCCTCGTTGAGGGCGGTCTTCGCCGCTCTGTACCTCTCGTACAACTCCGCCTCGATGACTGCCGCATTCGGAGGCCGAACGCGGAGTCTGCGATGCCTGGCATATGGGTGCCGCGCAGCGACGCACGCCTCTCGCAGAGGCGTCAGCTCGCGCGACCACCAGTATACCTGCCGGCGGGCGCTACCTGGCCGAACTCGGGGCATTGCCACGTCACAAATCTCGGACATGGCCTCCTGGAACCACCCCACCTCGTTGTCGATGTCGGCAGGCCTGTCCGGTGATGACACCCAGGCCTGCACGATCGAGGCTTCCAGGAGAAGCTCCCGGTTCAGCTGCTTCAGCGCCCACCGCGGACCACTCGGGGCCTGTATGACCGGCGCGCTGGAGTCCTGGGCGGAGACGTCGAACCGGATATACCGGTGATCGGAGTAGGTCTCCACCCCCTCCATAACGCGCCAGTCGAGGACCCGTGGTGACAGAGCGGGGCTGGCGAACGATATGTCCACAACAGACTCGCCCCGCATCCGCACGCACGTGGCGACAGAACCCCGATTTAGGACGACTAGGCCCTTCTCCAGAGCCCAGTCCTCCACCATCCTTCCTCGCACGTCCGTGCAACGAGAACCCCAAGCCAAGTTCTTGGCATTGAAGTCCCCGAGCACTAGCACGGGAAGGGAATGGCTTCCGACGACGACACTCAACTCCGCAAGGGAGTTGTGGAACTCGGCGAGAGTTCGGTTCGGGGAGAAGTAGACTCCTACCACGACAATGTCCCCGAACCGTGCTGCTACGCACCCCTGTCCCCTCCTGACACTCTCCAGGGACGGGGTGCCGGCGGCGGCCGACGCAATTATGGTCACTGAGCCGCTAAGGTCCTCCACCCAGGCATCCCTGGGCGGGACAAAGTACGGCTCAGCGACCACGGCGATGTGTATCGACCACTGCGCCATGCTCTGGAGCAACAGATCCTGAGCGCAGGCGCAGTGGTTGATGTTCGCCTGGAGGAGGCGTAATGGAGCCGTTATTGGCAATCCATCACAACCCCCTCCTGAATCACCCGTGAGGGTCCTGGTGTGGCCGCCGCGGCGGCGGCGGCGGTGGCGGCGGCGGCGGCGGTGGCGAGGACCACGGCGGTGGAGGGCCGTCCCCCGGCCTTGGCCGGCGGAGCGCAGGCCCTGCTCCCAGCCCGGTGGTCGGCCGGCTTGCTGGCCACCGCACATGCGTCGCAGTGCGGCGGAGCATCACAAGCCGCGGCCTTGTGACCGGGCTGACCGCAGCGGAAACACAATGCGCTGCGGTCTACCTCCGAGGCGCATCGGCATGCCACGTGGTTGCCCACATGGCAGCGGAAGCACCTCAGGGGTCTGGGCTCGAGCAGTTTGACCTGCGCCGATACCAATCCCACCAGGAGCCTTCGGCCCTCCACTATGGCTCTGGCCGCCGTCACGGGGCAGCTGACCGTTATGGTCTGCATGCCCACGCGGTCCGGACGGATGGTGCCTGCCCTCACCTGATCGGCAGGGCATCCACCCGTCCTGGCGACGGCGGCCACCACCTCCGCGGCGGTGACGGAGTCGTCCAGGCCCAAAATGCGCAAATCTGCGCACTTGACCGGCCTGGACACTCGGGCCTCATCCGCGTCTAGGGACGCCCTGAGCTTTTCAGCCAGGGCGTCAGCGGACGAGCCACTAGTGGCGCCGGGGATCTCCAGCATCCGGGCCCCCGTTGCGGTGACCCTTAGCCGGAGGCCCCCAGCGATCCCGAGCTCCGCCAAGCTCACCGCCGCTTTCGCCTTGGCGAGCACCTCGCCGTAGGTGACGCCCCTCTTCTCCGCCTCCGGCTGTAGTGAGATCACTACAGCCGCGGATTTAGGGGCGCGTAGCCTCGCCGCGGCTTTACGCGCTCTGCGCCGCCGCCGCTCCTCCGCCTTTCTTGTGGCCGCCCTGGCCTTTCGGGTAGCCTTTTGGCCCCTCTCCTTCTCCCCGGCCACCTGCCACTCGGCCTCGGCCGCGGGAGAGCTTTGGGGCGGCTCAGGCATAACCGCCGCCACCGCCACCCTACCCCTCCTCCTCCGGGGCGCCGTACCACTCACCGGTGCCGGCTTCACCGGAGCCGACTTTGTCGGAGCCGGCTTCGCCGGTGCCGGCTTTGGTAGGACCGGCTTGGCGGCGGGCGCCGGAGCAGCCCTACTGGGGGGCTGCCTGACCGGCCCCGGTCCAGAGGCGGCTGCCGCGTACGAGGCCCTCTTGGCGCCACCAGCCGCCAGGGGGGGGCGCAGCACGATGCCCTCCAGAACGGAGAAACGTTGCTGGAAGGCGGCCAGCTCTTTCCGAACCAGGTTGAGAACCTGGTTCTCTACCGGCATGGGCTGCCGGCTGGCTGGCTGCTGGCCCCCACCCGCCCCGCGAAGCTCGGCTAGTTCCGCCTGGAGCCTCCTGTTGCTCTCAACCAGGGGCCCCATGGCGGCCGTCAGGCGAGCCACCTCCGTCCGAAGCCGACCGACCTCGTCGGTCTGCGGCGTCGCGTATGCGGCCTCTGCCGCCGCCACTATGGTGGCCGCCGCCTCCGATATGGCCCGGTCTTTGGACGTTTTCGCCCTCTGCCGAGCCACACGTAAGACGGCGGCCTCCACGGCCTCCGCAAGCCTGGCCTTACGCTCCAATTCGGAGCCGCCAGCTGCACTCACCTCGTCGCCGGACTCGCCAAGGGGGGGCTGCCCCCCCGCGACAGGCGTCGCCGGTCGCCCGGCAACCCTACTCCGGGCCGTCACCCTGCCGGGGCCTCGCTCCTGAACCCCACCGCGCTTGCTGGTGGGGATCTTACGAGCCGAGGTCAGCTCGCCCTCAGTCGACGACCCCTGGTCGTCGACCGGTCTGGAGCGCAAATTTGTCACTTAAGAGTACACATCACATGGGTACATAACGATCTTGAGGAAACATTCCATTTTGTCTAGCGGATCAGGAGACAAAATAAAATGATGATGGGTGATGATGGTTGATGATGTTGACTTTATGATACAAATACACGGTTTTTATTCTATTAACTTCATTTAGTACTAATCACATAATCTTTTTATAATTTCCGACACATATTCCATAGTCCATTAATTTTCACCGCACTCTAACATCAGTCTCCATGGATTAGCCAGGATTAAAATGTTAGCAAAAACCCATTACAGCTCCATTCATGACGATATATGAAATAATACGATAACAATTTGCCTTCATCTAGTAATTGGGCTCTAGATCAATTTAAACTCGTTTGACATCAGAAAGTCTATCAAATCCCCTTGACGTGACACGTAATAGGGCTAAATAGAAATGTATGATGGGGATAGTAGTTGGATGATTCGGTTTAGATGTAGTTATATTAACCGTCGCACTTATAGACGTCGATTAACGTAAATGAATCATTAAGGGTGACTTTACTGTGAGCGCTTGGCAGGTGGTGCAATAGAGTTAACTTACTGAATATGAATTAGTCTAGGTACTGAAATGATACTGAAATTTACTACGTAATAAGAATAATTGAATGATCTATAATGACTCCAGCGTGTGCAGTATCAATTATGGTACCGACAGTTGTGTCAGG
The DNA here is from genome assembly GCA_947462355.1 of Caradrina kadenii. Lineage (NCBI taxonomy): Eukaryota > Metazoa > Arthropoda > Insecta > Lepidoptera > Noctuidae > Caradrina > Caradrina kadenii. The sequence goes on along the minus strand of OX381689.1, from coordinate 13,486,355 downwards.
AAATGGTTTGGCAGTAAAAAGTTTTGACCAACACGTAGAAAAACTATAGCTCAACGGCTGAGTCTAGAGGTAGTTACAGAAGGCAGTCGTCTTGGACAAGGCACTCATTGTAGGGAGGTTCCTCACTCTGTAACCTTACCACCGTCAGCTTAGGTTTTACCACATCGCTGCGAGTGGAGCGCTACTTTGTGAATATTTTTTTGGAATCTCTCTTTATTTTTTGGTGTCTATTATTAAATAATTTTATTCTTCTTTTCATTTTTTACTATTAGCTGAGAGATTTCTTCAATTGCTCATATCGGTGTAATAATATTAGCTTCTCGCCCGGATTCAAAGGTGCAACAAATGTTCTTGAATGTTATGTTAGCAGTATTTTAAACGTAATTACTTAAAAATGGTCAGTGTACAAGATACTTTAGGGGTGGTCCTAATTATCGTAATAAAATACTTCATTAACAATAATCAACGGCTATAAGTATAACGTATGTAAGCAGCTTCAAAAGAACTCATTTTAAATACGCTAAAGAGAATTTGTGAAAATCAAAATTACATAATAATATTTGAACATTAATTTCGTATATTTACTTCAATCATATCGGCTATTGAAATGAAATGAGATTTTAATATAAGAGGGGCAGAGTAAATGAGGTTCGTTAAAATTATTTCCATTTGAATCATATTATTTTATTTCGCAAATAATTATTTACGTGACATTCATGTAGGTATTTTAAAGTCAATCAACGAAGCCTGGTGTATTTTCAGATTTTTTATAAGGCTTATCACAAAATATGCTGAGAATGGGATTTTATTTATTTTAATAAACAAATGATTATTTATTTATTATAAGAAAAGCTTACAGTTTAAAATCTATAAAGTTTATTTACAATAGGCGCTGTCATTTGCCATTTACATAAACGATTGTTATTATTATTATTTATAAGACAAATTAACGATTATATACCTCTAGCTTACAAAACAATTTTCTTTTTCCTTGAACAAAACATAACACTTTCTATGGATGTACGCATATTATAGTTTTTAGGAATACGCAATGTGGAATCAAACAATCCAAATCAACATATTATCAAAACAGAGTCATTATCATGAGAACAGCCTTAAAATGCACTTGTGTAATAATGATCATCTTCATCAACCCACAAACTGTTGATAAAAACTAAAAATGAAATCAAATCATTTATTTCAAATAAACCATCTTTGTTGTCAGTCGGTCGAAGATGAAGCTAGTGTCTCGTTCCAAACAGTAGGGTTTCTATGGAGAAGAACGAGTAAGAAGTTCCATGGACACTCTTTTAAAATCAATGAAAATTACAATGTGTGATTAAAGTTAATAAAATCCCTGTAGAGAATGTAGTGATAGATTCCCGTCTCATGGCTTCTATTTCTTAGTGAAACAGAATATCTTTACGACGTGCTCAAGATAGTAAACAGCAGATACAGCTGATTGTTGACTTTTTTTTCCTTTTGCTCCGAGCAAGTAGCAGGTAAGATTCTACTACGAAACTCGTTCACGTAGAACTACATTAAGCACATAGATACTTTTCTACGAGAAATATAGGGCAGCAATAGAAAAGATTTTGAAAACATCATTTTTATGAAGAGAAATCTGGAAGAGGCGTTCCGATTTAAAAAAAAAACTTTCTAAGTCAAAGTCAAATCATTAATTTTAATTAGATCATTAAAAGGCACTTTTAAACGTCAATTACATGTTAAAATTAAAAATATTGAATCTAGTTGCCCTTTCCAAAAGCTAGTTTCGTATGGAGACCGGGCATGAAAATTCATACATACTCTTTTAAAAAAATGTACTACAATAAGTTGTACAATTCCATAAAACTATACTGATGTCAAAACGATCTATTAAAAATAACAGTCACCTAAAGTACTGCATTGCGTACTCAGTGCCACAAATTATGAAAACTAAATTAATTGTAATATTTAATACCAACATTTCAAAGACAAGGAATCAGTGTGTGAGGCATACTCTAATGTAGAAGTAATGTCGCAGAGAAAGATAATTAATCATAATAAAGTACTTATGTAATTACATTAGCAATCAGTTGATTTTGTTAAGATTTGCCTTTTATATAATTAAATTTACTATTAACTGGCGAGTGTCTTAGGGTTTTATGGTAAACAGGTACTTGTCTTTCACGCGGACGAAGTCGTAGGCTAGTCTTCGATGTTCTTATTTGCTTCACGACGTCTTCACAATATTCTTTACTAATTTGTATTTATTTTCTTCTTTGACTGATGTTAACTTTGGCTTTTGTCCTGTGTATCGATCCATTTGTGAATGTTATGTATTACATTACATCACTTTTTTTTTTTTGGCGGTGGGAAATCATCAAATAACTTCTCCCGCCCTTAGTGTCAGACTTTTACTGACTAAAACCCACCCATGTTCCTTCTTGTGCCCTTTGCGTTCCGGGGGCGCGGTATCTCTTACGAACAACCCACAGACATCACATCACTTGAAATGCTACTTTATGCCACTGTTATAATGTACTTACTTTTGGTGCACTTTATTAAATAAATAAACAGTCAAATCCTAAGTCTTAAAATATAGAGATTAAAAAATACATACATAAACTCACGCCTTTTTCCCATGGGGGTAGGCAGAAACCACAGAATGCCACCTGCTACGATCCTTACATACTTCTTTCGCCTCGTCCACGTTCATACATCTGTTCATACAAGCACGCCGGTTACGAGAACTGCAAGAGATTAAAAGCCGTGGCATAAAGTTGCGGGCAACAACTAATAGGTGACTGGTTGGTTTAAAATGACAGATTATTAGTTCAAACAAAAGCTTTTTTATACCATTTAGTATCTACTTACATGTTTTCAGTCGCATACTAGTACAAACTCCAGGTTTACAACCGTTTCTAGTAGCACAGTTAGGTCAGTTATTTCGCGCAGTTGCACTCGGATGCACTTCACGCTTCATCGCTCGGGTGCGGGGCAGGTACCCAAAATCACTATACCTCGGACATGCGTTGTAAAACGTTCACAGAGGGCATGGAAACGAAAAAAATGGTGCAGCGTCAAAGATTAGGTGGGTGTTCTGTTACTATTGTTGTGATAAGGGGTTTATTATACTGTATGGGTTTCTGTAGAGTAGTGATGAGGTAGGTACTAAAAGTCAAATGGTGAGAATTCAGCCAATTGAAGGTAGGAAACCTTTCAATAAAACTAAACACAACCTTCGGTTGACTGGTAGGGAATGCCAAAGGCATAAGTCCGCCTTTGTACTTTTTTGTTGCATACATTAAAAATAAATATTAGTGAGAATCCTTTTGTCCTATACGAGAAAAACATCAAAAATCGAGGGTATGCCTAAATTCTGTGTGGTTTTTTTAAATTTCTAGAATGTAAGAAAAAATACAAATTTGTTGTTTTCTTTTTCAATCTGCTTCAAGCAACATTTTTCAACTTGCAACACTTATTTATTTATATTCATTAAGACATACACACAACAACATCATGTTATTACTTGTTCTCATCGTGACGGTATTTCTACCAACTCTAATCCAACTATTATACCTAAACGCATCTCCCTACCAAACCCCAAACGAATCCGTCCCATCTGCATCCTACTCTATGCCCTCACCAGCGGATGCACAAAAGCGGGCCCGTCAAACTGGTTCCCACTTTTTTTGCCCCTACGGCCTCGGACCCACGCACACGTGCACGTGCGCAGTGTGCGTGCACGCACGCGTGTGTGCGTGATCAGCTGATGGTAACAGCTGTAGTGTGATCAATCGGTTTAAATACGTAATGTTGGTATGCGGGGAAATGCTGAGGTATGCCCGAGGGAACGGAAGGATTGATGGAATTTGAGTGTCTAATTGATGTTGTGGTCGTACTGGTGCCTACGTGTCAGCGAGCGGGTACTGGAAGTTAAGTTATAAGTTACGTCCTAGTTGGTTTACGACAGAGAGCCAATAGTAATAATATAGTGCAAAGTGAAGTGCTACTAACATTAGTCATAAGTCTTATTTACTAGTGAAATATTGTATCTAGTTTATGTATGTTAGTTTGTAAGGTCTATGAGTTATAGAATCCTGAAAATAAATGACTCATATTATTGTTTGCAAATCGATATGTTCTGCAGTTGCTTACGTTCCTCTATTCTATGTATACTGATATTGATGAATAGAATACAAGAAAAGAAAGTGCCATTCAATAGTGTTATTACATAAAAAAAATGTAAATGTAACTTTTAAACTTCCACATACCAACTCGAATTTAAATTCTCACACTGATATCATTTTAATATAATTATTATGCAGTTATTCACAATAACAGCCAAGTTATTACCCTTATTAAAAGGGCTAACAGTATTGCTACCATCAAGTTGCAATAACTTAGTCTTTTACGACTTACGAATGAACAGTTTAGGAATATGTTCCTGGAAGCCTGGTATAACGTACCAGGTGCTTGCTGCATTTGGAACTCGACCTGCAGTGAAGGAATTACGTCATACTATGAATAATTAACACTGGCATTTTTGGCGTACCTAGTTAGGAGTGTTTACGCCACTTAGTATTTCGAACAAGCTTTCAAGTTATAATTCATAGAAATTAATGATCTGATTTTAATTAAACTTAAATTAATTTTAATTGAATAATAAATAAATTTTTAGTTTTATGTTTGAATAAAAAAAAAACTTAATACGATATACGCGAGGTACATTATTGTAAGAAATGAGTGAGGAAGATTTTTGAAAAAGAGTTTTGTATAAAAAATGTAGGGCGATTTAAAGTTTGCCATATAAAAAGCTCAAAAAGTATCCCAAACTTACTTTAAAAGTATTCAGGCTAATCTTACGAATGGTTATAAACTAAAAGCATCTCTCAACAATCTACAAGGTTGGTAATGATGACCTAAATCCAGGGTTCAGCTTACGTCTGATAGGCAAAAGTCAAAGTCAAAGCATTGATTTCAATAAGATCATTTTTAAGTCTAGCTCTTTTACTTTTTTACCTATAGAAGAAGATAAAGTTTCTAGATTTTATCTTCATCTTCTCATCTTACAGCCACTACAATTTTTGTATTGTCGTTTAGTAAGACCAAAAAAGAACTTGCGACAGATGGCGCTAGACACGTTTTATTATTGAAAGTTTTAAAAGTAATTTAACTTTCAAGCTTTCGCGCATGACAAATTGACACATTACTTTTACGTTTGAGAATCCGTTGGTAAAATAGGTACTACATAGTTTATTGCTAAAAGTACAAAAGTTATCAATTCCATTGACTTGTACAAGTTAGGTAGCAGGTGATAGTATCTACAAATGCCTGGCCGCAGCGAAAGGTGAAAAGCGTTCATAAAAAAAATATGGCATGTAACTAAATAGCTTGAATTAATACGCGATTAATTTTATTACCTCAATAAACACTGTCTTAAGTTTGATAAAGTAAAAATGTGTAAAACTAAAATGTTTAAAAAGGGTTAACTTTTTACTTTAAGTTATGATTGTAAGGGTAGTGTGTACAAGCGTTTGCTTTTACAGATGTTTGTGTACCATTAACATAGGGATATGGGTGGCCAGTAATAAATGTTTCACTTACTTATGCTGTGTCAAAAATACCTAGGTGTAAACTTCACTCATTTGTGCTTAACCTTTCTTTTTTTATTAGTTTATAATTCAGTTATAATGCTTGATCATAGTTCAGTTATAATGCTTGATCCTCATTCATTATGTTTACCATTATTGTTACGCTGAGGAACCTAGGTCATCAGTTTAGTGACCATTATTTGGGTCAAAGTTTGAAATTTTACCCCATGACCTACGATGTTCAAATTCTTTTCATTTGAATCTGTTCTTCAATTCCGTGAGAATGTAATATCTATAATTCGTTGTTAATACATACATATTTTAGGTGATATTTATTATATTCCTTCGATTGGAGACTCAATGGAGACTAGCCAAATACGGAGGAGATATTATAGTGTACACGTATGTGAGTAAACACAGGTGCACTCCCTCTTCCCTCACTCTCATAGTCCGATAGGACGGCAATCCGACACAACCGGGGACGGATCAAGCGCAGTACCAACAGCGACATGTGTCAAGTCTAGCTTCCAATCTCCAGGCTGCTACTGACCAATTTCTTATGGAAAAATACAGTCCGACCTGGGAATTGAAAGCCAGAATCCCGCAGTCAAATGTGTACCTAATATTTCGAGTGATTTAACGTAACCAATCGTAATAAGAATAAAAGTTTTATCACCAGTATTTACTAATAAGAGACTTTGTTAATTATGCCCTGTCAAAGTATAATATGTAATTATCTATGCGTATATACGAGAGGACATTTATAATTATTACAAACATTCATTTTATCAAGCTTTGCCACTAAAAGCTCGGGTAGCTTTGATAACTAAAGCTTAGTATTCAGTAGCGGTCAGCCAGTTAAATACACTAAACTATAAGTTAGTTCGACTAACTCCATCTAACTAGGGCTTACGTACACGGGTTTACATTTAGCTAAGTACTTATTATCGTAGGTTACCAAATAAATCCTACCCTACCATACTATTATAGAGGCGAAAGTTCGTGAGGATGGATGGGTGAATGTTTGTTACTCTTTCGCCTTTGGAACTGATGAACGGAATTAATGCGCGGAAAAATGTATTTTCGGAATGAATTTTTAAATCAAGTTGAAAATGCTTGGTAAAGGTGGGCATTCCTAGTTCTTCTATTGAACATAGCTCAAAATAACTGAACGTCACACATCACTCAGGTCACAATTTAAAAATCGAATGCATTCGTGCACCTTGCCTCCCGGCGAGCTTTACAAAAAAGGAACGTTTTGACGGCGCACAAATAAAACTGCTCCATCCCATTCTGACATATTACAACTTTCCATATCACATACACAGTCTGTCTCTGTTACTCCACCCCATATCTCTTGTACTTTTTTCGAAACCCTCTCATTACTATACGGACTACACACACTACAAGCCCAGTTGAATTGTGTAAACACAGGGTGTTTGTTTGTTTGTGTTGTGTTGGTGTGTCAGTGTGGGTAGTCAGCTGAGTAAATCCTTGAAGCAACACGTGTGTTGTATGTGTGCGTATGTGCGTTTTGTTTAGGTGTCGAAGTGTACAGGATGGGAGATGTAATTTTAGATGATTTTTCATAAGATCTCGAAGCTTTTGAAGTTTGGGCATTTAAAAGGAATTTGTTTGTGGTTATCCTAACAATAATCTTGTAGTTTCTTTCTCACAAGCACATTGTTAGAGAAATGTAAGAAGATAATTATCGATAAAAGCTAATAAAACCGTCCATAACTATTATGGTACCTTTGCACAAAAGTTTATAACTAAACTTTAATGAAAGCCATTTGTTTGATAATACACTGTCTGTATTCTCCCATAAATTAAATACTCTTAATTAAAAATTGAATTCTTTTGATGTCTTAAATGTCTAATTGACATTTCATGTACACTTCCATTTATTATAACTTCGCGTGACATAATTATTGAACTGTGCTCATTGAATTATAATTGTGAAAAAAATTATTGACTGTTCAAATAAATAACGTACATTCGAAATGTTAAAACGAATAACTACTCTTTATCGATCATCATAATTATCAAAGTCTGTAATCGGCTTTTATTTAACTTGGGCGTTGGAATAAAACCATCACTTGAGTATTCGGTCATAATCACATAATTACATATGTACCTACTTAGTTATTATTAAGCATGCAATAATGCAACACACCATAGTTTTGAGATAAATCTTTAACGTGTGGTTTTTACTTCAAAAAAACAGATCGTTACTCCTACCGCTCGTAACCTTTTTCAAGCTAAAATTGTTTCTTTTTTCGGAATGTTCTGGAAGCAATTTTGATAGTAAACACTTCTATAATACGGTCCACTATGCTAAATGACAAATAAAGCTTTATGCTCTAAATGTTAGTTACCAGAAAGCTTGTTATTGTTAAAGTGTAGGAATCCAGTATTATTAAAATCCTAACAAATAACAATATTATAAGAATATCACACACCACACCATGAACACGCATGTCTACAATTATCATAAAATGACTTACTTTTATCGCCGTATTTCTAGGGAATTCTAAAAAAGTACCACAAGATGTCCTTGAAGTCATATGGGCTGCGCCGGCGCAACAGCTGATGTTACCTGACACTGACGTCACGCACACCACTATACTACACCCACACAGTAATAGGATAGGGAGGGTGTATGTGTGAATGCTTTGCCAGATAATTTTCGAAGAATAGTTTGAATGTTACCAGGTAGGAAGTAGCAGAAGGCTCACCTTCTTCACTTGTATAGTCGAGCCATACAAATATAGCACGTCGACAAGGTTGGTAAGGCAGCAAATTTTTTTAATATCAGTAGTTGCAAAAATTGAAACCTCGTACAGCTAAAACATATCTGTTTTAGAGAATGTTTTTAACGTATTTACAGAATAAATATCGCTTATATTTTTTCACTACAGACTTTGTAATAATTGTTATAATGAGGTATTGATAAATAGTCTTATGCAGCTTGATTGAAATATTTAAAAGCGCACACGTAACACAAACAAATTTTACCAAATGTAATGTATTTGTGTAGTCTTTCTTGGAGATTCTAAATAAATACATAAATAGAGAGCATAATAATAGAGTACAGTAAAGTTTAAGAACAAAATCATTGTAAAACTAATATGTCTTTTGCTGTTCTTATTTCTGTATGGACGTGCGAGAACGTAAGCTTTATAATACACTTTTATTTGCTTTTGTGTGAAGTAATACTTCCATATTTCCTTATCGTGTGTAAGGGTTATCTGGATATGTGTGCGTGAGAAGCTTCAACAGATAACTTTTGAAGAAGAATTTAATAGTATTCGGATGTGTTTTAGGAGCTTAGTAAAGTTGTATTTAGTTACAGATAGTATCTTTGAAAACGAGAGTTAGTTCAAAGACAGATAAGTAGGTATATAGCAAGATAAATTATCTAAAATATTCAATTTTGGATGGAATAAATTGTTAGTGTCTCATACTGAAACTTTGCCTAGACATACTGTTATTATACACATATAATTTATCCGCGAAATATCTAGTAGGTAATAATCCGGCTTCATTATTAAGTTTATATGCTATCGATTATTTTAATTTTGTCACGCTTATTATTGTAAGGCAATGGCCTCTTATACAGAACACTCACGATCATTGATCACTACGCTTGCTTAGGGCGATTTGGCGATTCCAGGTTTATATTAACTATAAATTCGGGTTTCCTTACGATGTTTTCGTTCTGCCTCGTTATCCTAGTGGTCCTAAGTGCGACTGCTACGCTAGAGGTCTTGGGTTCGATGCCCAGGTCGAGCAAAGTTTTATTGGGTTTTTCTATGAAATTCTCAGTAGCAGCTCGGAGTTAGGATTTGTGCCTGGTTAATGGCAATAGTATTCCATTTTACAGCCACATTTTAAAACCCTCAAGTATCAAAAACTTGCCAGACACAACGATCTATCCTCGTCACAAACATAGACACGTTCTCACAAACAGCAATACAATTTAACTTGAACATAATTGACACGTATTTTTTTTCATCACAAAAAGTGTCAATACCATAAAGCTTCCATTGAAGCCAATAACGAGGATCTACAAAATAATTGCTTTAAATTAATCACCCAATAGGGACCCACGGGTTGCGAGAACCAGTAATCAGTCAAAATGTATTTACAATAAGCCAACTGCGGAATGACGCGACGTATTCCGTTCAAACTTAAATATTTTGTCAAAAATCCAATATGGAAGAATGAAAGAATTTATTTCTGTTTTGTTACAATTGGGACGTTTAAAAAAATAATGTCAGCTGCTGGTTCATTTGTTAAAGTCAAGTTAGTGAAGGGGTTGAACTTACATTAGCTGTTTCATTTTACACATCATTTGTTTCTCTTCAGTTGGGGTAAACAAGCCGTGCTTTGACAATTAATCTCGATTTTTGTTATTTAAAAAGAAAGCTTTGCCCCGCCCTAAAATATTCTCCTGTATCGTAGGTGCGTCTACAAACATATACATTCACATAGATAGTAGGTATTAGGATATTGTGTTATGGTATGGGTACATACTTGACTTGAACGTGGATGAAGTCGCGGGGAGAAGCTAGTTATTAATAATGCTGCTGTTAATCACACTATCAGATAGCTATAAGAGCGAATTTCATCAAATTTTGTATACTAAATCTAAGCCTTTTTTTTTCTATATATTCAAAATATATTCACGGTTACTTGTACTACGTATAAAAGTATGGTGAAATTCGCCCTTAAATCAATAAATTATTCGTATCATCGTTATTCTATCCCGTTCCCAAGTGGCTTGGCTTCCAGTATAAACACACGAGTCTCAAAGCGATTGCCATCTGACTTCCGCAACACAACGAGGTAGGTATACCGGTATATTTGCATGATACAAAAAACATTGCGAATCTATAGCATTGATTTTATTCAACATACAGCAGAAACTAAGAACGGTAATGGTCCAAAATAAGCACACAAATATAATTATGCATTGTCCTTAGAGATAGAGAAAATGATTCTAGATGTAGATTTGAATAGACAATCTAATGTTATCAAATCTTTTTGAGTAAGTCAAAAAGTCAGGACGTACAAAACAGTAGGTTTGTATGGAGAAGAACGGGCTAGAAATTCTATGAACATATATTATTTTAAAATCAATAAAATATTACAAATGATTGCATCATTTATATTTAACTCTATACGGGTATAATGTGAGAATAATGCAACCAGTTATACACCTTAACTTTTTTAACGTATACGGACTAAAATATTAATAAAAAAAACATTTTAAAATAACTTTAGGACTGATGGCGCCCGTTTACTTGACATACGTATCGGCAGTTGGCACCATTTAGCTCAACCATCTTGAAGGGAACGAAATCAGCTGACAGACCTCGATATTTGTATACAATATTCTTAGAACCTAAACACAACGTTCAGTTCAACAAGAATAATAAGCAAAGCATGAACAGAAACTTTTAAGATGTATTGCAAAAAAAGCTCGAGACGTTTATGAACAAACTTCCAACATAAAGCAGAAGAGACAGGTAGATTTTTTTATAGTAAAACGATTGAAAAACTTGGTAATGGATTGTAGACTTTAAGAAATGGGAATAAGGGCGAACACACAAAGTTTTATAAAATCGTTATCACCCTTCAGAATAGGTACAGATTTGAGCTACTATATTAAGCAGTTTTTGCGTTAACATGCCAAGTTAACATGCCAAGTTAACATGCCAAGTTAACATGCCAAGTTAACATGCCAAGTTAACATGCCAAGTTAACATGCCAAGTTAACATGCCAAGTTAACATGCCAAGTTAACATGCCAAGTTAACATGCCAAGTTAACATGCCAAGTTAACATGCCAAGTTAACATGCCAAGTTAACATGCCAAGTTAACATGCCAAGTTAACATGCCAAGTTAACATGCCAAGTTAACATGCCAAGTTAACATGCCAAGTTAACATGCCAAGTTAACATGCCACGTTAACATGCCAAGTTAACATGCCAAGTTAACATGCCAAGTTAAAAGGACAGGAATAGGAATCAAAGAAAACTTCAACAAAAGGTGATATCAGTTTTTCAGAAGACTGAAGAAAAATGTAATGCGGAATTACATTTTTCAAATCCAAAGCAGAGTATCTTTAAATAACTATCTTCATCCATCCAGTAGTTTTCGAGAGAGACATAGTACCGATAGCACCGATGTTGTAAAATAGATAGACAACTACCCAGAAAATAGGACAAGAACTCCTTGTTATAGAAAAATATGCGAGAAGAGAAATAATAAAGAGTGTGCACACAACTCACGGTTCTCAATCGACGCAGTGCGTAACTGGCAATAGCGTCTAACGCCTCTCTCGTAATTACAACAGGGAATACTACTCCCCTTAATGTAAAAACAGTATGAATATAATACAATTTAGCTAAACACATAAGCAGTCCTTCATCGCTCGTTGCCAGCAATATTATCCCCGTAATAGACGTGACAGTTACCAAATGCGCACACTAATTTATCTGCACCATATTCCCTTTGCAGCTACTCCAAACAGCTGATGTATTATCATAAACAATATTTACGACCTCACTGAAACTTCAACTCTATTCATAAAATGTTAGGGTTGGTATTTTCTTACGCGCTTTCAAGCAACCCAGCAACGTTTATTTTTTGCTCTCTCACGTGTGAGATGTTTGCATGTGTGCGTGCGCCCTTCGCTTTTTTCTATTTTCTGGCCTCACCAGTCCTCTAAGAAAGGGTGGGCATACGAATACTGCAGCGCATTACTTGCATAAGTTAGATGTATTGTTTTGATTTGTACGTTTTGTACTTTTTTGGACAATCCGTCTTGGATTTTATTTTGGTTCTATTGTGGGTCTGGTTTTGAATCTTGTATTGTGATACCCGTCTCTCTTGTAAGTGACCAGGTAGGTATGTGTGTAGGTAGACGATTAGGGTAGATCTGAGGCAGGATTGAAAAAGAAAGAAAGTGGAACCAGTTTAGAATACTCTTTTGTTATCTTGACCACTTTCTTGAAGCTTATGATGTCTTTAAAGATCAAAAGTGCTTCTTATTATTATTAAAGTGTAGATGTGCAAGATCAGACTCAGCATGTCTAGTCTGAATGATGAGATACAGCTAGCAAAACTAAACACACACATTCTTAAACATTGTCTTTGGTTGCTACTTCACAGCGCTTTCTATTTTAGCAGTACCATGAATACCAATCAATAATAAAGTTTGTATTCGTCTTAATCGAAGTTCATATTATAAAAAATAATAACAATTTCGCAATTTGACAAAGATGAAATCGTTATTTCTGATACTTAATTAATATATTAATTATTATAGATTAATTTGCACACCTATTAAGACCTTAAGTTCGAAATAAGTTAATTCAAATTAGATTCAAGCAAATAATGATATTTTTGGGAGTATCCTAGGCACTCCTTTATTTAAAGTCTGATTGTGTAACAAAACGCAAACATACCGAATGTTTGGCTGAAGTTCGTAATAGGTTGAACTCACATTCGGCCCATCCCTAATGAATATTATTTCAACAGACTTGTTTGCAAATAGGGCGAGGGATTTCAAAGCAACTTAGAGAATAATACTAATACCAATCACAGTATCAACACCAAGGGTAGACCCCACCCTAAGGAAATAAAAATTCTAATTTATATCCAAACTGACCTACTCTACAAGTCCACACCATTAATTCCTTTATACGGCTACAGCCATTGTATTCTCGTATAGGTATTATTATAGTGAGTATAATACTATTGTATTTGACCAAAGAGTATGGATCAAGAGTGGCCAGTCCATTTGCATAAGTTGCCAACCGGTACAATCAACGCAGCGTGGAATAGCTGGAGACAGTCACAAATAATGGCGTATGGTGTGAGGCAAGTATTAAAGGGGCTATTGTTTAGCTTTGTTCTGTTATTTGGGAGGGAGGCAGCGGCCACGTGTTTTGTAAAGACGTTGTTAGTTGCGGCGAATGGTCTGGTTTTGTACTTTGAAATCAACTGTTAAAGGCTGCCCTGAAGGACAATTCTCCTAACAAAAAACGTTAAAAAACGAGTCGCAATCTCTTTTCAGTGATAGTCAATATCAAAAACTTGTCAAAAATATACACTAATTACGGGTATTTTTGACAAATTAAGACTGAGATTTCCGTCTGGATTATTTAATGCATTTCTCACGATCTGGGATTACTCTCACTGAATTGAACTGCGTGAATTATGATAGTAAACGCCTTACAAGCACAAAAACGTAATAAATAAGAGCTCAGCTATTTTGAAACTACAAAAAAGAGTTTCGCAGTTCATCCCTTATAGATTTTTCTTACAATAATTCTGCCAAATCATAAAATAAATATAACAATATTTTCAGTCTTCTTAAAACATAATTCAGCCTCCCCGAACATGACACGCTGCTCGCGTAAAACATTTCGTTCTTTATACCACGTGCAACCATCACGTGTTTAATACGAACCGTGGCCATAAAACGACCGAGCTGGTGGACAAATAACGTTAGGTACGTACTTCTCACCTACAAACAATGCCTACAAATTTTGATGAAGAAACTTGCTTAGAAGTTAAAGAAAAGGAATATGGCAAAGGTTAAATGGTCCTGTGAAGTAAGGTTCTGAGTTACACAACAGTTCAAGATGTGTACTACATCTTGAGCAGTTGTGTAACTCGTAAATTTTCTAGATTAAATGTATAAATAAACAATCAGTTTGCTTGACAATTTGTCGCATTCATGTTTTGTCCGAGAAACCAGGAATAAGTATTATAATTATGTATTATAGTTATTTTAATTAGAATATATTTCTGTTATTCATTCTTTATAACATATTTTTTTCTAATTATGATTGATTTGTTAAAAATTAAAAACAAAGTTATGTATGTTGTCCCAAATACGTTTAGAAAGTACTTGCAATTTCATCTCAGCGAGAATAAAATTAATGTCAAAAATGTAGGTAAATGCAATCTTTGTGAAACTTACAGGAATCGTCTCTCTGATTTGACTAGTTACAACTTTTTTTTCCAGAACCGCGGAACCCTAAAAAAGGAATTAAGATTTTTACAGCCTAGTTAATACTTTTGGATGACAGACGAGATTGTTATCAAGTTCATTTGACCACGGGTTTGATGAAGTCAAGAATACTCGCGGGCCTCGATCGTAAAAAAAATTAAATGAGAAACAAACTTTTTTGTATTCCTGACGTGCGTATGTTTAAGTTTTCCAGTTTATAGAATTAAAAGCTACGTGGAACTTCCAGCTCAATGTTCTTGTACATACATTTATTGGCAAGATGAAAGCTATTTGCACAGTGTGCCGAATTTGCCTTAATTAAGTTTCCTTTGGTAAAGTATAAACTTTCTACAGGTCACGAACTGTATATCACTGTTGTTTATCTCTTGTCACGAGAAAAATAAATTATATACGTTCTTTGATGGAAGTTTCGTTCTTTCTTTTGAATTATTACAGGCAAGTACCAATGTGACATTTTCTAGTTCATAATTATGTACCTTCCAAGTTTATCTTGGACATCACTGACGTTGGTAAAAGGAAAACATCGTGAGGAGACCTGCACCTATTGTCCACCTTGAACAAGCGTGGTGATACTCATGTATTCTCTGTGTGAGAAGAGGTACTTGCCCTGAAGTAGGTAAAGAATATGCTGGTATATTAAAATATACTCACCGTTTTTACATATATGTAAAAACAATAAGTAGATACTAATTATATCTTAGAAAAATTACATCAGGGTCATCAATCTAATCTTAGTTTTTATCTGTCAATAATGCCTCTGATTTCGCTGGATTTATTGACATTGTGAATAGATTTTCAACATTTGTAGTTAGCATAACTAGCCTTCTGACTAAAGCTCATGTAATGAAGCTTCTGAAGTATTTATAGAGCCAGCGTGCACTTGTGATTTTTAATCCAGCGATAGTTTGATCGTTCTGGGATTCAGTATAAGGTTACATGGCAGTGCGCGCATTTGACGATTAAAGATCTACCGTCTTACGATAGCAACTAAATTATCGCTCGACTAAATATCACAAGTCCGCACGGGCTTATAACAAACTATATCACTACCTACAAACGTCTTGACCTACCTAACTTCAAAAGTAACACCTGTATAAGAATAATACCTACCAGAACAGAAATAAAAACAGGTACAAGGAAATCCTCTCTAAAAACTTCCGAGAAACGACTGAGAATTTCTTGGAACTACCTGCTAATACTCAAAAGTGTTTTTATGTTACTATTTTGCTTAAACCAGGACAACTTTACAACTCTAAAGCAATTATCAAACACTTATTCCGATGTCATAAAGTTCAATTTAGTGTGGTTACAAATTTGGCAGTTGATGTAGGAATGGGGGTGGTTAAAAAATTAAGGAGAGAAATGAAACAAAAGTAAAGATCACAGGGCTTGAGGGTTCTCATAAATCAATAAGGAGTCGAATAGCCATGGACACTTAAATAAACTTTTTTTGAAGATGGATACTTAATGCTGCAGGCGATATTGTTGGTAGAAAGTATTTTAAAATAATTTTAAGTCTTCTTGGAGTATGAGAAGTAAATTAACTTGATGATTTGGAAGCTGAAGAATTGCTTCTGAGTGATTTGAATTTAAAATATTTAAAATCTAGTCGCAATATCAAAATGTAGATAAGTTGTAAATTTGACGTATTGAGACCGAGATTAGCTTGCGGCCGTTCTTAAAAGTTGATAAAATTACCCACTGATATTGGATGCGATTTTGTTTTCTCATGCTATCAGTCTCAAGGAAACAGGAAAACTAAAGCTAAACTAAATCTCTAAAGTTCCATCTGTTATTCAACATTATTAATCTTGATTCTCCGAAATGTATAGATAATTTTATTTAGAATACGATAATAATATGGTTCTTTGTATCTCGTACAAAACATGGTAGGTAGACTAATTAGCATGATGTATCTCATCTTGTAGTATTCTTTCATTAAGCGAGTTTACTACGGTATCTCTTTATAAATTTTCAAAATCCAAAATCTTGGTCTGAAAAAGTTTTGTACAATATTGCTAATGTGAGTTCGCTTAATTTTTTTCTAAAGTAGTTTTAAAATCGTACACTATATCAGCTTCAAAACCCTTTTTTATATTCTCTTCTGGCTTTTTAGATATTATCTTGCGTATAGGTCATAATTTTCCAGTTGTAAACATGTCTTGGACTTGTAAATTTGTATAACATACCGCACGGCTTTTATGATTTTAATAGATATCCTAATAAGTCAGTAATGATATTTCTCCAAATTTGATGTGCAAAAACCATGTGAAAGGAAAGGAAGCAGGAATACAGGTGCGAATGAAGAACCGAACTAAAGTGAACACCATAGTTCTTTTGAAGTGGTGTTGACTTCCGTCAACGATGTTGTAAACAGCTGACACATCTGGTTCTACTTCAATGAATACTTCGCAAAGTAGATCGCCATTCTCTGCATTCTTGATATTAATGGTTTCGCTTTTATTATTAGCGACTGCCATGTGGATACCAGAATCTTTGATTGATCAACCCCCGGTTCCTTGAACGAAAAATTAATGTGACATATTGTCAAGCGTTCGTAAGCTGATTAGTTGACTGTTCTACAAACTGTGGGTCTTTACAGATAATAGAAGTTCGTGTTTTGTTATTGATATTTATGTAGACTGAGTCTGAGTCTGAGACTAAACTTAAAACGAACAGATATTTTATCAATAAAATTATATCAAAAGGAATCCAAGGAATATTACAAATATCCCCATGAATGGCAACACAAATCTTAGTTTACAAAACAGACTTGTACTGAACCCCGCAGCATTAAACACAACAAGTTATACAAACAGATCTCGGAAACCAATAAAAGTCATTGACTGCCAAAAATTCAGTCGACTTACAAACTTGGACCAAATCAGACGCTTCGTAGAGCCACTGAGAGCTCCAAACTTTTGCGAATATTCAAAAAAGGTTTGCCAAATAAAATTTCATCTCACGAACTGAGAAAGTTGAGCCAACTTCTTCAACTAGTCTTCTATAAAGTGTTTGTAACATCTGTTGTATGGACAGCCGGACAAACTTACTTGAGTAGTTTACCCCAACCTTATTACCAAGTGATACAGTCACTTTTCCTTTGTTTGGTACAGTTATTATATGGTCCGGCTTGCATTGGTTTTGTACTCCGGCTAGAAGCTTGTTCATAAAAATAAAGGGGTACCTATGTGTTTGAATGCGAATGAATAATTTTGGACGTTTAATCCTTTTATTAAAATGTTGGGACTATTTTAATGACCTGGGAATTAAACGAAACTATAATAATATGGGTATGTGAGCGACTTTTTGTTACGAATAGAAAGTCAGTTGAGCGAGAATACGGTTTTAATGGTTTTGTTACTCATGAATGTAACCCTTAAAATAAGAACCGAATCCAAGAGACTATTGCAAGAACAATCAACACACACTTCACAATAAAAATTGTTGAATTTGATTTTGATAGATTTGAGATAGATGGCGACACTTGCTATTAAACGAAGTTTATTTCCAAGTAGAAAACTAAAGAAAAAAAGTACTTAAAACCAATTACCAACGTACTATCACCATCCAGGAACAAAATTCAGTGCTTTCTATCCATTTTCCAGCAACACAGTTCGTAGTTAACATAATTGCAAGTACTTCCACGCACCCACCTTCCCACACATGTACGTGAACAAATCAGTCGCATTAACAATTAATCTACCCTCTAATTGGCGCAGTGCTTGCAGAGACTGCACTATACGCTGCACTCGTTTACAAGTTAAATCGGGGAAACCATGCCAATTAATTGAAGGGACTTTCCGGAGCAAGCGGTAGTGTCGCGGAACTTGGAGCTACGAATGACGCAGAGATGGTTAAGTTTGAAGTTTAGAATTCTGATCTGTTTAGGCAGGCTATAAGCAGTAATGTTATACTAGGTATTATGTTAAGTGTCAATGTATTTGATGCCAATGTAAAGTGTGTGCCTATTTATAATAGGCTAACTTTTAATTTATTAAATTATTCTACGATTGGTTGCTTGGTTTCGGTATATTTAGGTGACCACTGAACCTATGATATGCTGTGGTCCTCCGTAGCACAGCCGTAGTAGGACGAGCAGCTGTCAACTAATTTCAGTAAGTATTTTTTACAATAAACATTTTTTCTTTCTTTTTTTACTTTCGAGAAACTTAAAACTACCCGTCCACTATCCACCTGAACAGTAAGTACTTACAAGGTAAATACCATTCAAGCAAGTCAATCACTTGACAGTGACACGGCTGGCGCAGCGACAAGAAGCGCGAAACCTCTCATCTTTTCTCTAGTGGACATCAGTGACAGGCTCACTTCGTGAACTTTCATGGCCAAGGTTCTCAGTTTTGAAGGACCACTTCACGCAGAGTGGAGGAAAAGGACCATTAAAAAACGTTATTTTGGTCTCTTTCTAGACTTTATTACAAAGGTACACCAATTATTATTAAACACCGCCCTTCCATATTTTCAGTTTGTCTTCAGTTGTCTGAGGCCTATTATGTAGATACGTTTCCATGTTACAAGCGTGCTGATCCCGCATCTCCTTCTGCGCCTATCACGAAGTCATTACAAGACTTGCGGTACTATTCTGTGAAAATATCCATCGGTGAAGTCACTTGAAGTGAGCTGTTGTCCTAAATAATGTTCTTCTTCTTTTCAAGTACGTGGTTCTATATAATCCTTTCTTTTTATTCTTTTTTCCAAACTACAACACACACTAAATAAACCGAAGGAGGTTTTGTTTTTACAGAATAGTACCGCTGGACGAACTAAATATTTTACAATAGTTACCTACTCCATTGCTTTCATAGTTAGTATATAACTGATGTCTAGAGTAAAACTGCTTTACAACTCTGTGTACTTGTATTCTAAGCTCATTTACAAGTACGTATCGACTGTAAGAACCAATTTAAATTATTGTCAACTTAACGACGCACTGCGCCGCTTGTGCACTCTGGCTTAATTGCACAATTTGCACAGAACTGTGCTCTGTGGCTTATTAATGCATCGAGTTGTCTTTGAATGTTTAAGTGTATTGGTTGTTAATTACCTGTTCGTGTCACATTGTTTTGGGACTGTTTAAATTATTTGGACTTTGGAATAGAGTATTGTTAGTCTGTGCAGTTATATCTGCAGTGTACAAAGGGTAATAATATCTGCATAATCACTTTCAACTTAAACAAAATTATCATTAGATTCGGTAGCTTTGTGTCCGCAAGTAATTATATCATTGCTTGTATGCAATACATTTCAAATATTTTAAAACAATATGGAGTTTTTTTCCCGTTCTTCTCAAAACGAAACTACCTTCTGAAAGAGGCAACTGACGTTTAAAAGTTACTTTTAATGGTGTAATTGAAATATATCATTTTAATTTGACTAAGAGTCCTTTGACTTCGATTTATAAGAAAATCCGTATTGTATACAATACACGGATTCTTATAAATCGTTCAAAAACATATGTTCAGACATATTTATTCCATAAATCAATTCCTAGCTATTTGTAGGCTGTAAACGACGTTTGAGTTTTTCAGGGCTTTCAAATAAATCACATTTATCTGTGACTATTTGAATACGTGCTTGTGTAGGGACGCAGACGGGTCTTTCAAATAATTTACATCCTAAACAAGCAAACCAACTAAACAGTTACTAGCAATCAACTAAAAACTATCTCTATTAAAATAAAATTATGCCACAAGTTCCGCCAGGAACCTCGCAACTTGTTCCCCAATTGACTCTCACGATAACGCCTAATTTATATCCCGGACAATAACAAACCACATAAAAACGCTACATAAATACGAAGCGCAGTTAAAACTCCACAATTAGATAAGAGACAACGACAAATTGCTAACGCGCCAACAAATCTAAACAACAACTAGTAACAAATAGCCGTATTTCAGACTACCACTAATTTACAATTAATGTACGGTTTAAGATGCAGTTTAGACCAGTTAAGGAGACCTTAACTAATGGCACACTCGATGCTAAAGTAAAATGGATTAGATGGTGCTGTGCAGGGTGGCTTCGATCTCTCTTGGAGGGTTACCGACTTCTTCGCTTTGAAGGTTGGATTTGGGGCAGAGTTATATGTTTTGATATGACTGTCTTTTGTTTAAATGTCATCAAGTGTTATACAGTCTTCAAGTAAAGGATCACGTGGTGGTCTAACAAATGTAAGCACCACTATGTGATCCTTTGAAAAAAAGTTTGCCAACTCCAACTCCAACATTTTTTATAAATGAATATTCCAGTGAGATAATTATGTGAACAATATTTAAAATTTTGAAAAAAAGACAAGACTATATTGAAGTGTAATAAATGATAATAATATAATTAATGCGATATATTAAATAATTATGCCCATGAACACACACATTGTCCGCGAATTCTTTTTTCATACCCTAATTAAAATTGCTTATGTTACTCGCGAATAATGTAGCTTTCCATCGGTGATGGAATTTTTAAAATCAGTTAAGTGTTTTTTCGATTTATCTATTACATAAAAATAACAAACAAACTCTTTACAAACTTATTTTAGATAATCAAAAGAGTGTTTCAATCGTGTAGATTGTAGATCCTGGAACAGTAACTCATCATTATAATGATTGGCATTGCCATCATTACACTGCTCAGCATGATCACTACCGGTGACACTTGGGAGGCCTATAAGAGCCAATGGTATGCAATATGTGTTGATAGAAATATAAATAGGACCTGTCACGATTTCTGAGCATTCATTTCAAACATCAATATTCTCATCTTGTAGATGCCATATTCTACCATATTCCAGGATCCAATTTCTCTCTTTCTGATGGTAATAAGGGTTGATAGGACTCAATGCTGTATACGCGATTTGAATGGCCTATTTCTAAAAGGTGCTTACAGAATGACGTGCTTGTTTATTTTAGAACTGACTCATGCCCGCTACTATCTTTTAGGTCGGTTTTCACGGGGTAATATATTTTTTTACGCGGAACCCCATGTAGGTTTATAAATTAAAAGTAAATTAAGTAAACTTTTAACAGCGGTTGTCTGTCAGAAAAAGTTCCGTCAAAATCGTTCCAGCCGTTTCGGAGATTGGCCGGAACAAACAGGCACGCAAAAATTAAAATAAAAAGGATATGTACATATCTTGTAACATAAGTATTTATTTTGCCAAACGCTGTTATTTTGACATTTTTTTTTGTATAGATGAAAACTTGTACTAAGACAAAGTCTGCAACATAAACGACGGACATATTTCCTTCCATCTCCCAATAACTACAACAAAAGCAAAACAATCCGTAAATTAAAGAAACTCCATCTGTTATCCTCACAATATAAAAACATATTGTAGCTAAATGAATTCGGGAGTGGAGGGCAGAGGATGCCAAATGTGCGGATAATGATGATGAATTATGATCCGATGGAGGCGAGTCATGGTGAGATTGTTTCCTGCCTTAAGACGGGCGGGGAAGATGGGGGGGGAGTGCTTTATGTGTTGCGTTTTGTGTTTTATGGTGTTTATTGAAGGGTTTAGGCGACGAAGCCGCTGGATTTGGCGGACTAGAGTGATTATGTTTAGAATTTCTTAAACAATATAGGTCAATGTCAGAACTTTAAATTTGATTGCCGATAACAGGTTTAGGTAAAAGATTTTTTGCTCCACAGTAAATTTTGTACCACTTTTATAACTGCAGATCCATCAAGTTACTTATTCATATTCATCATTTCGGTGTTGGTGGTATATATAGGTGTAAACGCATTACTTGGGGCCTTTGAATATTGGTGTGTCAATTTTGTTTCGTAATATTCTTTTATGCTGTACCAACTCAAACAGAACGTAATTTATCCTTCTATATAAAGATTAACTGCCTCGGTAATCTAGTGGTCTTAAGCGCGACTGCTACGCTAGAGGTCTTGGGTTCGATTCCCAGGTCGAGCAAAAAGTGTTATTGGGTTTTTCTATGGAATTCTCACTAGCAGCTCGGAGTTAGGAGTTGTGCCCGGTTAATGGCAATAGGCTCGCCCCCTATTACATGGGACATAAACATATCGGCGAACTGTGGGTGTACGTTGGTACCTACACCTTTGCCTAACCCTTCGGGGAATACAGGCGTGATGGTGTTATAAAAAGGTATACGAATGTTTATATAAAAGTTAAAGATTCACGAAACAAACAGATCTTTTTTTAAACTCTAGCCTAGACATGTTTCCTATTCAACTGTCATTGAGATACATAATAAATATTCTCAATGCATATAAAAAAATGAACCCCACCTGCTTCCAAAATCAATAACAAAATAACACGTGTATAGCTTAATTAGTTCAGAGATTAACGGCGCATGTACGCTCACTGTACGCTCGATATACGCTCACCTATGACGGCTAATAAACGCTGAGCGTCGTAGCCATGCAAATTAATCACACAGAAATATTCATGCCGACACATGCCATGAAATGATAATGAACCCGTATTGTTATTGGGGGTAAGTGAAGAGAGACAGCGGGTTGGGTTTAGTTTTGTACTGTGATTTGTCAATGTCTGTGTTAAAAGCTATGCTTGGCAAACGAGGCGAGCTTTTTTGGACAAAGCCGATAGATTTTTTATTGTATAACGTTATCAAGTACTGGATTCATATATACGAGTATGATCATAGTACGATGACGCTGTGTTCATGGGCATAATTATATCAGCTGTGGAATTTTTACTGGATCAAATTCATTAACATATTCAGGTTACAAAAACAAAGAAACTGGTCCTAGGAGTCGCGCCCTCCTAAGTTTTAACAGACTTAACTTAAACATGACCAAGAACTTTGACTTCAAAAATGGAAAACAAAAAGCAATGCATCAACACAACTGAACATTTAGTACTAATTGTTGCATTAAAAAATGTACACAAATTTCAATAAATCATCCTACCCGCTACGTTCTTACAACTTGCACTACACTACCAAACACAGGGTTAGATACCGCTTGTGTAAAACAATACCGTTTACAATAGAATGCCTCTGTCTGCACAATTAGTATAGAGAAATTGCTTTTGACCCAATCCTGTCTAATAAACAAATGCCATATCGGCTTCTGTGCGATTCCGGCTTCATGCTACACAGGCTTCTTCTTTGAAGGCTTCGGCTTCCAATGCTCTTGGAAATATGTGCTTTAGAGAGATTGCTCTCTCTTGTATAGGTTATTTGGGGAGCAGAGATTTTAGCCTTTGACGTCAGCCTGTGTGTGTGAGATCCGCTGTATAGAGCTTTGTGATTAAGTCTTCGACTGATTTGCTTTTATTATAGGTTTCCCAGTTAGAGGTAAGAATTCATTTAAAATGCGTTTTGTATGTAAGTTAAATAAAAGAATACCAGCCTATTATTGTCTTACTGCAGAGCAAGAGCCTCTTCTCATATAGAGTTTTGCCCTGATCAACACGCTTGCTGAAGGTGGATTGGCGATTCTAGACATATATTTTATTATAGATCCAGGTTTCCTTATAATGTTTTTCTTCACCGATTTCAGGCATATCTAAAACCACCTGCCCGCGACTTCATCCGCGTGACTTATTTCACCCGCTTTTAGTGACGTCTTTGGTAACTGCTCCGCTTCCGTGAGTCGTAGTGTGATGTTATATAGCCTATGTTACTTAGAAATAATGAAGCTATCTATTGGTGAAGAAATTGTTAAAATCGGTCCAGTAGTTTCGGAGCCTTTTCATTACAAACAAACAAACAAATCTTTCCTCTTTATAATATTAGTATTGATAAACTCAGAAAGGACACATGGATTGAAAATAAACATTGGTACTTGCCTGGTATCGAACACGGAACATCATGCATGAGAGGCGGGAGCCTTAACTATTGGGCCATCCCAACGTGTGTGTTATTGGATTACTAAATCTAGCAACTACTTTAGTGTTATAGTAATGAAATTTTTAATAGTCCCAAAAATGTTAACACAAAAACAGATTATTACTTACTACTCCCCCGAACTTTCAAACTCACAGCAATACTACTTGTAAGTTTTGTGGTAGTTTCCCGAACCAACCTATTACTTCTTACTAATATTGCAAGTAATGGTAGAACAATCTGTAAGTAGCTACAAGTAATTACAATCACTTGTGATCTTTCATCCCGGTGCGTTAATCATCGCTCAACAAGAACTAAGGAGGGTGGAATGGTCCTTCCCAAGTTTCTAAGGACCATTAATTTCAATAAGGTTTTGGGGGGTAGTGGTGGCTTTTCTATTGTCATCGATCATTGATATTATAGTAAAATATTCTTGGGAAAATTATTGCTACTGTTATCACAGATATTTATTGAAGACTACCACTTTGTCCGTGATTTTGTCCGCATACATTTCATAACTCCCCTACAAACTCAATACTTATTACTTTACTGTTTACTTAGGTTCGGACTCGTGTCAAGCTTCAAGTTGATTAAGTTAAGAAGTAAGATTTTTTATGCAATTAAACTTCCCGGACCTTACCCTTAAAGGTCGTATTTTCAAAAAACCTTTCTTAGTGTCTCTCTGACTTCATAAAGTTAAGCAATATGCTAGATTTCACGTTCCTAGTCCCAGAAGTGTTGGCTGTGGGCTGATACGTCAATCAGGTTCTTCTTAAGATTTTAGCAAAGGTTGGCTGTCATCATCATATCAATAGATGGTTGCTCTTCTTCAAGGAGCAAGGTGCGCATACGTTAAGTACGAAATAATAACCATTCTGTGTCCAAATATAACCATTGTTAATATCGAACTGTACATAAAAAGTCTTTTTTTATTCATAAACATTCAAAAAATATGGCGTACAACTCTATTGTCATCCGATTATATTACCATAAAAATATCCAAAACGGGTTTTTATTTATAAAACATTTATGTCAACTTTTTATGAATAAAAGGGTGAATGAATACATATTATTTTAGCCCGAGAAAACACACAGTCCTCGCTTTTTCATCCCCAAACATGCTCAATATAAACATTTACTATCAAAAACATACGGTAATGAATAAAATAAATACCCTGCACGCTTGTGCCGTGAGATCTAAAGCTATGTACAAATATAATGTTTGTCTGTTTGTACATATATCTTATATCTCTTTGATAGCTGCGTGTGTACTAATATCGTTTCCGCAAACTTGGTTGTAGGTAGGGTTGCCTCATTAAAACTGAAGCTGTTATTTTAGGCAGGCAGTAATTCTAAAACTGCTTCAGATGTCTAAGCTATCAACATTAAACGCAAGAAGTTCGTGTATTTTGATATCCTATTAATTGGAGAAATCTTATAATTTCTGTAAGTCAATCTTATCCTTCCCGAGAAAATCGGATTATAAATATATTACTTGGCGTTATAAATATTTTAGCTAAGTAATCTAATTATTTATTGCAAGGAAAGAAAATATAGGTTCGTAAGCTACTCGCATACTACAATTTCGTTTTTCATTCTTATGGCCAAAAAGAATAAAAAGACAATAAACGTCCAGTGCCAGCCCTACTCCCAGCAAATGTTTGCAACATTCAGGTTATGAAGTTTACGTACGATCAAAGGGGTGACTGATGCGTCGAAGATTTTGATACGGAGATCGGAGAGGAATTAATATTGGTACGAGGTACCTGTAAAAGGAAGGATGATCACTTGCTTTGTGGTACAAATATTATGAAGAGTCATAAGGTTATTATAACCCGGGATATCGAACAAAAAATTGATGTGACAAGCGCGCGTAAGCTGCTATGATTCGTTGACTGAATTATCACGAACTGATCACAGCAGCTTACCATGTCGCACATGAATTTGATTTTCTTTCGAGAAACCGGGGTTAAGTTGTTTAAAATACCTCGCAGTCGCAAACATTTTTTGCATACCGTCTAGACAGCATAACTTATGACGTCACACGCTCCCGAAAAAGCACACACAGAGATGTTAAAGTTGCACCGAGTGCTTTAACTAGATACGATCTAACATAATTCCGGAAATTACGAGTTCTTATCATGCTTTAAAACACGGTGAAAGACGACGTTTGCAGGGACGTAAGTTTTTGACGCCGGCTGAATTTTAATAAACTTTGCCGTTTTCAACTGGAAATCTTTCAGTGGTAGAATGTTGTTAAGCGGGATTTAAAAAGGGTTTTTTCTTCGTAGGATTGTTTTTGATGGTTTTGGTTTTTAGTCTTGAGAGTCTTGAATGTCTTTTTGGGGTTGATCGTGTAAAGAGTTTAAACTACAGTCTATGTGGTGATCTCCATTTAATGTGGCTTTTGAGACAATTTTAAGAAAATTGGTTATTTTAAAAGCATAAATTCACTCTCAAATTCCAAAATAAGTTTTCAGAATTACTCAATTAACGCAGCAAAGTCTTTTCTCAATAATTTTCATAAAATCTCTTCAACCATTACCTGCTTCTCTGTTCACCCTCGAACAATGCAAATTACACGTACAGGCACTAAGTAGCGATCCGACGCTCGCTCATTTCCGATAGGTAGACCACTTGACAGCTATTTTCAATTAACTCCCACAGAACTGCAGAATGCGAACTAATTAATGGCAAGTTTTCAATTGTAATTTGTGTTGAGTGAACAATAACATGATATTTAAAGGAATAAGGGTTATTATAACAAGAAAAGTTTTAATTTTAAGTTTTTTCTTGAACTGCAATACTGGGTGTATAATAAAAGATATCATAGTCATTAATTACGCATACGCCCATGAAACTAAGTAACGTTAAGCAGAAATTATTTCTCGAAGATGATTTTTATTTTTTGTCACTATTTATGGTAGCACACAATGTAAGGGGCGCATGACGCAGGGACGCAAAACATTGTGCAAACGGGTGTGTGTAACAGTACAAGTGTCGTGATTATGTAGTGTATTGATATTTAAAATTTAGTAAAGAACATTTGAAACTAGTTTACTTAAAAAAAAATTGAATCTTTGACCTTCAATCTTTCCGTAATCAGTAGATTCTTAGGTACGGTGTGACAAAATACATAATCACTATGATAGGCAGGACCTTTCGCTCTCATTTTGTATCTTTTTGCAACCTTTAGTTTGGTAGAAAGAGAACTTTCGGGTTTGATATCATAACCCCAAAGTCAGCTGTCTCGTGCTCACAGACAAGATGGGAGTAACTATGCTCTTAGCGAAAAACCGCTAGATATTTCCTGGGTAGCATTAAATTAGAAAAATCCAGTAACATCTAAGAAAAAGCTTGTTGTGCTCGGAACACGTGCCGTCAGTACACGCCTGGATGCTGCGTCCTAGTTTAAACTGTGTAAAGTGTTCAATTTACTACTCATCGTTTACACTGGCGCACTTAAACTTTACTGTTTGTTAACGAGAGAAGTATTTAATCGCTATCTTATTTTAGTGTCAGCATTCGGAGTTCTTATGACAGAATGGAAATCTTAAGTAACAGTAGAAGGGTGCGGCAGAAAATAAAATAAAAATGGAAAAATAATAATATTGGTACTTCAATCAGCAATACTTCTGTAATCAAAAGATTGCCAAGCATAGTCCTTATCAAAAATGATCCCAATAATATGAAGATAATTATAACTTTCGGCTTCGCTAAGTGTCTTTCTACACTCTTTATAGTAATGATTCCGTTTATAATTAATTAACAAGTTGGTTTGTCTTAAAATCAAATAAATTCCACAACTCTCCGACTACATTCCTAATTACATTTCTTCAGTATAGAGAAATACTCTACATTGAACCAACAAAATCCAACTGCTCGGCATCCAGACTACTCGAAGAAAACAAACATGTCTTCATTTAACGCCAGACAGGGTGGAACAAGACACACGTTCTGGTATGGACAGGTCAATTTTCAATTAAAGCGCTGTTATCGCAGTGTTGATTGGGTTTTATTGTTAAATGCCTGATTTACAACGAGTACCTGTGGTGTAGTGGAGCATAATATGCTTCTAAACTGGTGCTAAGTTATCAATGCAAATAAGGCATTTTAATAAACACATTTTTCAATAAATCATTAAATGATGTATGATTAAAGACTGCAATGTGGTGGAATTTACAAAAACAGTTAATAATAATATAGTACAATAGTAACATCACAGTTGAGACCATATCGGCTATCTCTCTCTTTTGCAGTTTAGATGGTCATGAGCATATTTCTTAAGAAAATCGATCGTTCTATTATCCTTTACTAACCAAATACATGAATAAAAACTCGGAACCGAAAAACTGCAATAAAAATGTTTTCAATTAAACTCAAAAGGCGTAGTTTTTCTAAACGTAACCGTACCGTATTGATTTATATCACGTGTAAATTTACTTCAGTCCCATTAAAAGTAAATCAAAGTGGTACTAAATCGTCAAATTCTAACTACCGCCCAGAATAACTTGGTCCTTTAGTACGCATGGAAACTCGCTGGTCCTTTGAGCTTCTGCTCGTATTTTGAGGGAGCGGGCGTGCCATTTTATAGTGGGGGGTGAGGCGTAGTGTTGAACCACAAACCGCGTTTGGGCAGTCAACATTTGTGCAACGTTAGTGAGATCATAAATTTAGGTTTTTTATATTCTATTTATATTCTGTGCGATTCTTTTGATCTTGTCGGTTGTTAAATATTTTATTATCTTTATACCTTCATTATGTAATTAACTTTTAGACCTGGTTGCTTTGAGAAGTCGCACAAACAATTGTCGCAGAAAACGATGAAATGATTATGCGGATTGAATAAAACATAAAACAAACAGAACAAGTTCACCTATTTATCCAATTAGATATTAGAGTCATGCCAACCTTAGCTTTTCTATGTACCCTACCTATATTTTGTCACTTACAATGAATAATTTTAATGTTTGTGTTGGATTTTAAGATTTAATCTTTATGGACTAACTTATAGTTGCTTATTTCAAGTAGAAATGGCATTTGTAATTTGTATGATTGCAATAAACGTTGCCTATAAACTACCTAGCTGCGAAATTTCAGTTTCATTGGTCAAATAGTTGAAGAGATATAGTTTTTAATCAGTGAGTGAATGACCTCTCGCTTTTATAATTGACACTACAGAAAAGTTAATAAAAAGCGTTGTAAGTAAATTATTATTAACACACTGTAAATCGAATCGGAATTGTTAAATATAAAAGTTATCATTACATTACCTATTCGTATCAAAACTTTAACATAAATGTTACCTACTAACAATTAAAAACTTAGCTAACAAAGCGCACTACTGTTTTGTAAACCCGACACCGGCCAGCTGTTAGTTATAACCAAGCAAAAAAGTGATTTGAACATAAATAGCGGTGTTTATACTTACACCATAATATTACGATAGTAACCTGACTCCGCTGGTCAACTGCGCATATATGTGACGTTTGTTGTGATACGCTTACCCTTACTATCGTTTCGTGTGATCAAAAGGACCAGTTTTTTTAACATTTTTAACATTGCTGTTTTATAAAAATCTCTGAAATCTCTAAATCTCTAAATCTCTAAATGAGGTGCTTTTGAACTGAGCTGTCAATGCCAAGCGTTAGGTGGCATAGCAGGCCACCTCAAGCTCACCAGATTGGTTAGTTACTAATAATAAATGGAACTATTATTATTAACGATATTCTTTAAAAGAGAAATGCACCTTGGAATTAAAGTTTTTTTTTTGTAAATATCGAACGAATTGACGTTCCCTAGTCTTTCAAGGTTTGTTTTGGGTTTAACAAAACTCGAAGTAGATTTTTAACCGCGTCCGCTGATATAAGGTGTAAGGTGTAAAATGCTCACTCGTTTATCAATCTTTACTATCGACTTCTACTGGTACTACAAGAGCTTTCTTCTGCGTAGGTATTTATTGTTGATATCCCATCGTACAATAATCCATTGTCTCAAATGTCTAGTTTATGTTTTTGCGTCTACCTACTAGTATGTACTATAAGGTTATACGCACTTTGATTAGTATCGTTTCACCTCGAAACGTTTCTTTCAACGCAATTAATAAAAGTTTGTAAATAACTACTAACTACTACCAGGATGTTTATATACGATCTGTTAGTGATTTTTAATGCGAATATTATTATCATTATTGTTTTCTTTATGTAACGCTACGTCTAATTGAACGTATTGTTGCGCAGAATTGCATAATACTTGGAACAATCACTATTTATGCTATTAGATCCTGGTTTAAAAGAAATATTATAGAGTTCTTCTGGCTGAGGCTGTTGGTAGAACTCCTTAATTTCCGAGAAAGTACTACCAACACTCCTATCAATATTTAATATTATTCGACGGTAAAGTTTATTGTTTTAGCCAGGAGTTCTGATAACCAGTCTAACCAAGAGGTATTGTGTTGCCCAGTAACTGGGTTGCGGAGGTCAGATAGGCAGTCGCTCCATGAAAAACACTGGTACTCAGCTGCATGCGGTTAGACTAGAAGCTGACCCCAACACAGTTGGGAAAAGGCTAAACAGATGATGATGACTTATACAAAGTCACACTTTTGATAAAAGTCATCTATTTGATATCGGACGAGACGCGGGTAGAAGCTCTAGTTCTTGATTCAAATTGAAACACGCGGGATTGAAATTCGACCTTCATATACGAAATAGCAAACATCATAATTAACTATTGTCATCAGAAACACAGCAATGCAGTTTAATGGCAATATAGGGTACCTAACATGGGGTAGTTTCTTCCCTATCTGCAACGGACCCCAATCTACACATGATGACGCCATTTATGTTATCAAAATTAAATCCAATAACTGCAGCTGAATGCAAAGGCTCTTCAGTTTAACCTTCAATTATTCCGCCCTTGCGTTTACGATCAGATCGATTGGCTGCTCATAAAACTTTCAGTACTATTACGTGTCACCCGTCGTCATTAAATAGGTGTGACTAGTGTTACGTGCTAGTGGTGTGGAATTTTAGATTTAGTGGGGTTCTGTGGGAGTGTAGCTGGAACCAGCTTCAGCTTTCGAACTAACTGTCCGACTACTTGACAATTTAAAAGTGCTCATAAATGATTTCATTGGAATTATTTTATGATAATTATGTTTCTAGCACAGGCATGATTTATTGGCGGACAAGTACCTACGTGACTTTTTCTACTTCATATGTACTTTCTAACTTTATTTTGGACATCACTGATATCGGTGAAGGAAAACATCGTTAGGAAACCTGGACATATATTAATCAGAAATAGCCATTCCGCCTCGAGCAAACGTGGTAATCAATGCTCTTGGTTTCTCTGTAGCAGAAGAAGCCTTGACCCAGGTTAGATAGTAATAGGCCGGTATTATTATTGTTGAAAACAAATCTGTCATTTATGTCCCTATAATCAGAAAGGAGTCAAAATACATATCCATAATTGTGATCCAATCGTCGCCTTTCAAATATCTTAATCCCTTATCCATTGTTTATGGCATCTGTATAAATAAACCGCATGGCCTGCCAATGTTCAATGACTAGAGTCAGACACTTAGAAATAGATTCCACATTACAGTTCGGATGCGAGGTACAAAGTTTAGTAGTCATAACCTCTACCAACTATCTACAGCCAATGCCAGAGGAAGCTGACGCTGCTTATTGTCAATAGAACTTTGAATACTTATCGTACATTGTTAGTTCAAATGGTACTTTGAACTCTATCATCATAGGAGCTGTAAGTTTGTGTTTGAGTTTTGTAAGTTGATAACAAACGGAACGTTGATAACGACCTTTGGGAGAGTTCTAATGCGGTCTTTTAAGAGGGAACGGAACCCTCTCCATGTGCTGATGGTGTTCACCGGGGTAGTTCTAAAGAGGTGAGAATCCCATACTCCCCGGTCTTATCCCCAAAGATCGGACGTTTGAAGGTTTTCTTCGAAAGCAAAAACAAAAGGGTTCATTTGGGGTCGTCCTCATGGAAATTATTATTTGCTTTTTGAAAATTAAAAAAAAATATATATTATGTAAATATATGAATTTACCTCTGTGTTCCAAATACTTGAATTAGTATCACGTCCTGGAATGAATACGCCGAATTATAAGTCACCGTGTATAACGATCTGCGGCAACGTGTGTGCGGTAAACTTATATGGCCATTATACAATTACCCAACAACTCCTCGGTAAGCCGTCCTGCATAGTAATGGGACGAAGGACACGGTTCCTAATGTGGACCAAAATAACCTTAATATGATTTATTTCGTACATGGTCTCCATATATCTTAATGTTAACTTATGTTATGTGATTTATATGAGGAATCAAGAGCTTGAGGCAAAAAACTTTGGTTTAAACAA
The DNA here is from genome assembly GCA_947462355.1 of Caradrina kadenii. Lineage (NCBI taxonomy): Eukaryota > Metazoa > Arthropoda > Insecta > Lepidoptera > Noctuidae > Caradrina > Caradrina kadenii. The sequence goes on along the minus strand of OX381689.1, from coordinate 13,453,496 downwards.
AAGTGGTCCATGTAGTAGTAAATTTCTACCTGTAAATACAAAACAATGGAATAGCTAAACGGGCAAACAGTCCCAACACTTTATTATTATGTTTTATGTGTGTATTATGACAAACTTATTAAGGAAAAAAGCTTTTGGTTTTATAATTTGTTTTGAAAGTGCTTTTAGGAACACAATATACATATTCCTTTTCAATTTTGTTTGAGCTTTCACAAGCTTACGCCAGCAACTCACCAAAGTTTCGTCACAAATGGATGAATGGTTTAAAAACCCATAGAGGACAAATGTACAATTTTTATTTGAATCAGTAGAAAGAGGATGTACTAAACTTAGACTCATTTTATAAAATACTGCGTCAAAGTTACTAGTTTTAGACAGGTAAGGTCTTCCAATATATTTTAGATTCAAAGTTTTAGGCTGACATTTAAAATAACTCCAGTGCTCTTTTTGTCTAAATGAAGCACTTAGCATAATCATTATTTTACCTTATTCTTTAATGAATGTAGGTAATACTACTTAGTAAGTATTTTGAACCTGTTTTAACATTTAAACCCATAAGGTTTTCTAACCAAATTTTTGAACCGCGCAACTCCAAAACATTTTGGTAGAGATACGTATAATTAGTGTCAAAAGTGGCGTGAAAACTTGTCTGTGAAATACCACTGTTATACATAATATATCAAATTCGCCCGGGGTTGCGTAACGAGGGCTCACAGGGGTAGCCTCGGGGATGAAACTCAATATTATTTCTAATGCTGTTATTTCCATGTCAGTTTGGACTTCGGAGAAGTGAATAGAATTGGTAATGCAATTATGTGGTGGCATTACTTCTATGTGGATACAATGATAATACACGGAATGGAAGGGACACCACAATAAAAACTTTTTCCATGGATCCAGAACATGATTTTAGAACGCCAGAGAAGAAGTTTTAGATCTGTTTAAAAAAATATCAGCTGTTTTCAAGTGTGTCATATGTTTAAAATGTATGGATCACATGATTTAAAAAATATGGGCGATAATTTTCATGTCTTGGGAATTTAAAATCATGTAAAGATGTCCCTTCCACCCCATATGAAGAGGACTGGGAGAATTATTTTAATGCTAGGAGCTTTAAAATAATTCAGCACTGAGTTTTTCTCCCACTCAGAGCATTTTCTTCTTTTTTAAATTTATTAGTGTGCTATTGAAATTTTGAATGACGTTTTGAAATGGCTCAGTTACTGTAGTTGAATGTTTCAAAATCCTATTTCAAACAAAAAGTAATAAATACTCTTTTTGATGTGCAGAAACCATTTAAACCATGATATGTGGTGTACACGCGACAGCCCTATTCGAGCAACCCTTTTCTAAATGTTAGACAGTTAATATTTTAGGGAGTTGAAAATTAGAATTTCGATGAAGACGCTTCATGGTTGTAGTGGTTTTAACGCCTCCTGTCAGCTCCAGGATTTGATTCACCACTTTCACAAAATTTTAACCTGGAATTAGAAATGACACTCGGGTGCTCTTTAAAATTCATAGAACAAGACATTAGTCGTCATACGTTTAATGTTAAATTACGTATTAGTACCGATTTTATAGCGCCAGCCTATTATTGTCCCACTGCAGGGTTAAGGCCTATTGTTATATAGAGAAGACACGAGCATTGATCACCACGCTTGCTCAAAGCGAATTGGCGATTTTAGACTTATAAATACACACATAAACATACCATCACGCCTGTATTCCCCGAAGGGTTAGGCAGAAGTGTACCAATGTACACCCACAGTTTTTCGGTATGTTTAGGTCCCATGTAATAGGGGGCGAGCCTATTGCCATTAATCGGGCACAAATCCTAACTCCGAGCTGCTACTGAAAATTTCTTAGAAAAACCCAATAACACTTGGCTCGACCTGGGAATCGAACCCAAGACCTCTAGCGTAGCAGTCGCGCTCAGGACCACTAGGCTACCGAGGCACTTATCTTCACATACATTTTTGGTTTCTTCACACCGTTTTTATTTTTGTCGAAATACTAGGAATAGCAATATATGACTTGACCTTGGCTTTAGAACCACATGAAATAACTTTCTTTTTGCTAATGTAAGCGGTCAATGCTACCTTGAGAGGTCTGTAATACTAGTATATCATGTGCCTGTAACTACACCGGCACCCAGACCCCTCAAACCGAAATACAGCAACGCTGCTTTGCGTCACATATAGGTATGATATGGTGGTAGTACTTCGCTGCTTCACAAAGAGCTCTACTACTAGTACTTGATAAATAATATCACAATTCCAAATGTCTAGTACAACTTTACTAACGTTCTAGTGTGGTTTATCTATCCCAAACTCTCTACTAACACACCTGAGCTAAACGTTCTGACACTAGTTAGGACCAGCGATAGCCCTAAACCAGGGAACAGATCTGTGGCCCACATTTGATAAGGTTACTCCGTACGTGCCGATAAGCCAATATGACTAACTCTGGGACCGTTAGCTGCTGGTGCAAGTTTTGTGCTTAGACATTTGAAAAGACATTTTGCAGGTAATGCAAAGAATCTGAATTTTCCTAACTTTTTAAGATTCAGTAACTAAACGATTGGTCTCTGCGCTGCGTTTCGCGGGTTCGATTTCCATTCATAACAAATATTTGTATGGCTTACAAATCTGGGTGGTTGTTTGTGTATGTGAGTTTAGAAAATCCTAATGCCCATACTAGGATTCATATTATATGTTTTGTAAAAAAGGGCTTTTATGAAAAAACGTAGGTGAAACCGCGGGGTATAGCTAGTATATTACAAATCATTAAGTTTCTTTAAGCCTTTAGAGACACATAACCTCGTATTTTCTAGCCCACCCACAGCTATGTTACGTTCCTGAAAACATTTTCTCCCGTTTTAGGTATATTTTTCATTTTCCCGCTAATTTCTCATCCCTCAAACCGTACAATCTTGATTAGCAACCCAACAAATTGAAACTTAAAGCCGTTGCAATAAAGGCATTTATGTGATTTCTCGATTGCTAAGCTGGTGACTCATGGTCAGATAACAATTATGTTGCTTCGAGTATTTCGTACCGGTCGGCTGCTTGGTCAATCTTGTGATCTAATCTGGATCAGTGCTCAACTCTGTAGGTGACGATAATGGCGGGGGATGGGTGATGACATTGATGAATTTAAGAGGACTGTACCGAGACAGCGCAGCCCATTCAAAAGTAGTCCAGTCATATTTTGGTCGACAAGTCATTAAACTCGTTGACAAAAACTCAACGAGTTTATAGTAGATAGATAAGGGCACTAATGTTTTGCTTTATTTTCTTTTTATATTACAAAGACGTGGTCCTACACTAGAAATTTCTCCTGTACCCTGGGTGCGTTTACAAACATATAAAGTCACATACTCAAACAGCCAGATTCGGAACAACTATTTGCAGGTCATACAAATATTTGTTCCGTGCGCAAATCGAACCCGCGATAAGCAGCGGCAACCAATCGCTCAGTCAATGTGAAGTCTGTGTCGACTCATGTTTTCAAATGATAATAGTTTTAAAATCTGGTACGAGATTATGAAATACTAACGTTGAATTTTTAAAATCTAATTTATTTCGGTCTGACAAGAATGTCCGAAACATTTAAGAATAAAATATAGCTTAGTTTTTCTTTGATAGAATAAAAGTTGAGTAATAAATGCAAAGCCTCGACTTGTACCCATATAAAGTGTAATTCACTAAATTAACAAAAGCAGATAATAAAATTATGATGGCAAAGCATAAAAACCCTCTCTTTTATTACTCATTTGGACAGACAAAAGCCAGCTCCACTCTAATTTGCTGAAAACACGAATACATTCCTTTTGTACAATAATGAAGAGCATACATTTCATTACTCATTAAATAAAACGACAAATGAACACAGATACCTATTCTTTCACCTCTCCCGTCCCATTTATGTTATTAAAAAATAAACATTGCGGTTAGAACTGGTCTAATCCGGCGCGATCCGGTTTTCACACGTCACAAGGGGTGCGTTTGGCCAACTTTTTTGTTTTTAGGGGAAAACACCTTCGGTGGTGTGAAAAAATTATTAGGTAGCCGCTAAATGTAGATTTTCTCGGCTGTGGCGACGTGGGGGAAATAAAGATGTAACATGTATGAAAATATTGGGGAAAAAATGCTGTTTTTCTGGTGGAACAAAATTTCAAGCCATGGCAGGGGGTTTGATATTGTTTTGAGAGTTTGGGACCCGTGTAAAATTCATTATATGGCTTAATTTTATTAAGCTCATGTAACGTATGAATAGCCTGCTATATTGTAGAAGGTTGCTTTGTTCCACAGTAACCGAATTTGATATGATATCATTACATGAAATCGTGCACACAATGCGAAAAAAATATTAAATAGGGTACCTCAACATCATTTCAGACAAACAAAGTACGTAGGGTACGTATTTTGTATGTTTTTTTGCAAATTATTAAGTTAACTACTAGGAAAGCTGCCTTTGCTCAAATAATCTTTCTACAGGCTGTTCGGAGATCAACAGCTAAACAAGAACCAGCAAAATTCTGAGTAGGCCAGGCGCTCGAACAATAACTACTACCATAATTCAACAATAACATTATCAGCTGTTCATACGTACTTTGTGCTCGGCTGTACAGTTATTACGCAAGTGCTACGTGGTTTATCACGGCATGAATCACTTCTGTTGCCGCCTGTCTCGCGTCAATGCGCTGTTTATTGTAATGATACTGTCGCAGATGGCTGTATGCGTAGACGCAGGAAATTGACGTGTTTTAGATGAATTGTGTCACTGTTGACCTTTGTTTTACGAAGCTTTAAAGGAAAGATAATAAACTTCTCTTATTATAATTTGATTTGAAAAAAAAACATGTACCTACTAAAACATGTAGTATTATTTGCAACTAGCTTTTGCCCGCGACTTCGTCCGTATCAAATTTGATATATTATCCCACGGGAACCGTATATTTTTCCGAGATAAAAAGCGTTATGTGATATTCCACACTACAATCTATCTCAGTGCCAAGTTTCATCTAGATCCGTTCAGACGTTTATGCGTTGAAGAGTAACCAACACCCATCCATCCTCACAAACTTTCTCATTTATAATATTACAAGCTCGTTCCAAACCAGCAGTTCCTGAGATTAGCGCCTTCAACCAAACAAACAAACCCTTCAGCTTTAAAATATTAGTATAGGTTAGTTTAGTAGGATATATAAGTGACTTATGACAGGGCTTTAAATTGTGTGATAATTTTTTTTCAAGCGTAGGACCCCTTTCTTTTCAGTCGCACTTGTAACCACCAGAGGTAGCCAAAGCCAATACCCAAATTTGTAGGTAGTTGGTAAAAATAGCCGTTCAATATAACCGATAACATTTTGTAGTCAAAAGCTGTAACACGGACCTGAACACGTAATAAGATGATTGTACAATGTTGAAGAGTGTTACACAATATTATTGACACAACAGCTAAGCCTGCGTCAGCGTGGGCCAAACACCTTCGAGTTTTTCTCGTCAAAGGGCACATTTATGATGCAATAAAGTACAATTTTAATATTTAACATGTAATACCCTGCTTGTTGACTTGTCAACATTTGTTTTCAAACTAAACAGAGCTTCATTTTATTAAAGGACCTGCCTTTGCCGCTTCTTCTTTTGTGTGAACGCGGAACATTTTTTCCGTGTAATATAGCTTTGATTAATTTTTCACACGACTGACAACAAAATTGGGAAAAAGGGTTTTTACCAAGTTCTTCTTGTAGGCCGATTGGATGAATGTTTCGTAGTAAAAGTTCTAACGGTGATAAGGACTTATCTAATATGATAAAGGAGACTGAAACTTGTTTTGTGTGGTCATGCTTAATCTTTTTCCTACTATGTATGTTGGGGTCGGCTTCCAGTCTAACCGGAAGCAGCTGAAATCAATGTTCGGTATGGACCGACTGCATGTCTGACCACCACAACCCAGTTACTGTGTAACACCTAATGCCTAAGGCATTAAGTCCGCCTTTGTACGGTGTATTTTATTTTACATTTGTGCATAAAGCTTTAATAAATAAATAAATAACACGGTAGTCCTTAGTAAGACTCGTATCCCCGAATGACAGCCAGGACCAACGGCTTCAAGTGCTTTCCGAGCCACGGGGGTGCCATCCTACCAACTTTCAAACTCCGGGTTGCTACTGAGAAATGTCTTATTGAAAAAACCCAATAATACTTTGGCCGACCTGGGAACCCTGGACCTAGCACATCAAACTCAGCAATTATACTAACGACCACGTGGTCTACGGGACAATAACGTAATTGAGTATATTTTTGAAAATAACATAACATACTATCACGCCCATATTCCCCGAAGGGTTAGACAGAGGTGTAACAATGTACACCCACAGTTCGCCGGTATGTTTTTAGGACCCATGTAACAGGGGGTGAGCCTATTGCCATTAACCGGGCACAAATCCTAACTCCGAGCTGCTACTAAGAATTTCATAGAAAAACCCAATAACACTTTACTCGACTTGGGAATCGAACCCAAGACCTCTAGCGTAGCAGTCGCGCTTAGGACCACTAGGACAACGAGGCAGTTATTAAGTTATTTTTGAAAATAATTATAAAAATGTCTATCTAAGCTGTAGGTATCAAATATTTTGTCTGCTGGGCTCTTCCTTCTTACAAGTTACATCGACACAATGAAACAGACACAAAATGGAAGCTTATAGTCAAGTAGGGTCCCTCAAAGTACAAGAAGGCTGCTATAAATAATTGAGTAAGTAATAGACGTACAGCGCGTAGTTATACTCGGAGCTAGTTACAGCTGCTACCGTAGTTACGTTGCACTATTGTATCATCATCATATTAGCTCGTAAACGTGCACTGGCCTTAATATAGCCCCTTGATAGACTGCAATTTTCGCTTTGTTTTTTGTAATCGCCTTGGTTGACCAATACTTAGATTCTTTATTGCTGGATTCTTATACAGTAATTAGCATCTAAAAGAATAGTAAAATCCTCAAATCATACTGAGGATGACCAGTCAATTGTATGATTTACGATAAGTTAACTTGTATTCAGATATGTATAGTTTCTGAATACAACTAAACATGAATAATATTAAATTTATTCTTAGTTTGTACGTTAAACTCATTCTATATGGCAAATGTGTTTCTATAATATTTCTATTCAGCAATAACAGTTAAAATTTACATCTCAAATTCATTATAATAACTACGCAAAATTATTGGACAGGACCAGTCATGGTGGCTATCTTTAGGGGAGGCCTAAGTAGTGTACGTTGATCGGCTGATATGATGTTGATGAACTACTAAAAATGGGAGAATTTATGGAGAATATTAGGAATATGGAGAATATGATGATTAAAGGCTTTATAGCCTAATTGAGTTGTTACCTAATTCTATTAACAAATTTATTATCTTTTAAAACAGATCTTCCTCTCTCCTAACCCTATGTTCCTGTGCCCTACAGGGTCCATAATGATCTCAATTATAATGTTACCACCTAAGTATACATATGGAAAAGCAACAAAGATATTAAGTAATAAGTATTCAAATGAGATTTGGCCTTAAGCAAGAGAATACTCTAGTAACATGCCTTTTACAAGATTCTTATTGTAAGACTATTAATGTTGAGATACCAAAGAATTTTTAGCTCCCTTATATAAAATTACACAAGCAACAGAGGCAGAAAAAACACGTACAATTTGACTACCAAGTGTACTGCAAAGGTAAATTATTATACAACCAAATACGTCATAACATAACAAAAAATAAAACACTACGATTCCAACAATATTTGGAAGTAGCTAGGGAACCAGCAGCTGAAAGCAAGTCATTTAGAAGCAACAATCACGAGTGAATGCATCCACGGTAGCCATTTTTAATTACAAAAGTAAACCAAACCAGCACTCCGTTAAATTCTAAGCGGTCAGGTAGATACATCAAATTCAACATAGGGTCGGTACACAGTGACAGAGGAAAGCGGTTTACAATCATACAAACCATCACGCCTGTATTACCCGAGGAGTTAAGCAGAGGTTTACCAATGTACACCCACAGCCCTCGGTATGTTGTAAGTCCCATGTAATAGGGGGCGAGCCTATTGGCATTAACCGGGCACAAATCTTAACTCCAAGCTGCATGTAAGAATTTTATAGATTCCCGGTTAATGGCAATAGGCTAGTAGCCCCAATTACATGGGACCTAAACATGCCGGCGAACTGTTGGTGTACCTTGGCACACCTCTACCAACATAAATAGACCACTTTTTTAAGGAGCGCGCTATAAAAAATATTCTTTCAAGTATGGTTAAAAAGAATCATTCTCACTTACCAGCCGCTACCCGCTCCGCTTAGCACCCAAACCTCCGTCATTGTAGTGATGAGATAGCACCCGAAGACAGACAGTTTAATCGGGCCCTTTACTTAATACAATCTGCGCACAGATCTAAATTAATGCAAGTATAGTCCGTAGTGCGGTGGGACTTTTTATTGTAGCCTATTTGGTGTAGGCAGAGTTAGAGTATATCTTGGCTACGCGAATTGCAGATGTAGATTCTCTCTGGAATATTTTATTTTCAACGTTGAATTTGAAATAAAAGTTACTGTTTTGCGAGAAATAGTCTTTATTTTTTCTGATGGTCCAGTGCTTAAGACTCGTGCATGCGGATGGGGTTCAATACAAAACAAGTACAGATATAATTTTTTAAATTCACATTATGTTCTTTCTAAGATTATCTTGGACATCACTGGCATCGGTTGAGGAAAACGTGTGAGGTAACCTATTAATAGAGGCCTGAAATTACCAATCCGCCTTGAGCAAGAGTGGTGATCAATGCTCGTGCCTTCTCTGTATGAGAAGAGGCCTTAGTCCTATAGCAGGTCAATAATAGGTTAGTTTATTTACAAGTTATTTTCTTGTAAACAGCATAATATTTTCCTATTCTATAAAATATAACTCGCTTGTGTTCATACGCAAACTACAAAAGATGAATCTCTCAAAATCATATTTATCGAAGGAACCCAACGAAGCTAACAAAATATAAAAGCTAACCATTTTAAAATACCGAACAACAAACAGTTCTTACAAATCTAAAAGTGAAGTCCAAATGTTCCGTAAAATCAGTTTCATTGGAGCTGTATCGAATATTTTCATGACAAATGCCTGCTATATTTCAGACGGGCTATCTTGGGAGTGCGAACAACTGCTTCTGTTAAACCTCTGCAATTTATAAACCGGCCCAAGGGTTCTGTGCCATCGTATTATATTAATATCCAGCGAAAATCACCATAAAAATCTCGTTTCTTGTATGGTTGTAAATTTTAATGTTATTATCTAAATGTAAATATTTATATTCGTAATATTTACAGCCTTAAAATTAAAACTCCTTAATAATAACAAAAAAGAAACTAAAACTAAATGGCATCAAAAAATTCCTCCACATCGCCGTCAACTGGAAAAGTGCCCAAAAGACTGGCGGCATTGCCACGTTGGATGGCAATGCTTAACCTCTAGCCAAGGCAAAAGCCAGCCATTGGGTCGCGGGAAGTGTCAACCAACCGTTTAGATAAATAATAATAAAATGTAAATAAAATAACATAACTTTATCAATTATTTTTTAAATGGAACTGCTGTTTTCTAAAAATGAAAGGATAACAAACATTTATCCATCCATCCATACATTATCTCAAATTTTCGCTTTTACTTTGTAGTAGAATTGGAAATAAGTATTTTAACCCGTGACAGTAAATGTTTTACTGTAACTTTCCTAAGACACCCTTAACTTAAAATTAAATAAAACAGATAATACATTGTTTACAATTGAATCATAACAGGATACTTACTTGCATTACTATCAAAATTAATAATTAAAAAGTAATTAAATCACTAGTTCTTTATATCATGCAAGCAAGTAATAAATACTCAAAATAAGTGCGACGACACTACTCAAAACCCCACTAGACATAAACAACACAACCGTATATCTACAATATATCCTAATATATAATATTGTGCAATTAACCCAAGTTTAACCGTTAACCATAAAACGGGTTAAGGGTTAACAAATTAAATTATTCTAGAATTATATACGTGGTTCGTTTTATTGTGGAATGTCTGTGTTCAGACGGATGTAGTTAAAGTGTTAAATATTTTTACTGTCTGTCTATATATTTAGTATAAAATAAATATAATGATGCGATACAATTTTTTTATAATTATTGGGTAGGGTTGTATTTCAACTATCGTATTAAAAGGGGTCATTAAGGGGGGAATTCAACACATTTTTATACCTAGCGAACGAATTAAATATAATATAATTTTATTTCTATACCAAAATTGTCAGACGACGTAAATTTGATCACAGATAAAAGACTAGAATCACTAGAATAAAAGTTTGATGAAATTTTCCTTAGTTGTATAAGAATATTTTTTCTTCATGGTATAGACAGCGTCATCAATTTATTGGTGGATGACCAATTGATGACGCTGTCTGTACCATGATAAAAATTTGTTTGAAAACGTGGTTACCAGTTGATGACGCTGTCTGTACATACGTAAAACACAAATCATCATACCATCACACCTGCATTCCCCGAAGGGTTAGGCAGTACTGTACCGATGTACACCCACAGTTTGCCGGTATATTGTAAAGACAAATAACAGAAATATAGATTCTGCGCAATCGTAATATTTACATGATTTATTTTTACTAAAACATCTGAAGGCCAATTCCCGTAAATAAAAACGTTAAAAATCTCCATTTTATTTCAGCGACAATCAATGTCAAAAACTTAGGCAATTTAGAAGCATTTTTGACAGATTGAGACAAATTAAATTCTTAAAAAATAAGAGAATTGCATTACTGTTACCAGTAGAATATTAAATGCACAGCGGTGGAAATCTCTTCGGTCGTCTAAACCAGCCTTTATCTTGACGGTTTAGCGAATGCTCGTGGAGGTTATAAGTTTATTAGTTCGCAGTTTATAGAGATACTCGTAAAATGTACTAAACTAATCTCTGTTTGTACAAGTGTACTACTAATTCATGTTTGTGAAGGTTTCCGCGGTATTCAATATACGAGCTATAGCTGTTGCCAGCGACTTCGTGCGCGTGAGTTTATGTCCGGACTTTTTTGATAGCAAGATATAGCTTATAGTACTCAGGGATAATCGCGACTCTAAGATGTCAGACTACAAGTAATACGGGCCTGTGGACGGTGAGCAATGGGTAGCTCACCGTCCTTACGTTTAACATAACAACAGGCCGTGTCGACGGCGCGTTCGTGTTCCACGCGCGCCTCAAAGAGATGTTAGCAAAGGGAAGGGGCCACTGAGGGCCGATGCCTGCCGGGGCTGCAGGTTGTTCGTAAGAGATACAGCGCCCCCGGAGCGCAAAGGGTACAAGAAGGAACATGGTTGGGTTTTAGTCAGTAAAAGTCTGACACTCCCTCCCGCCCCGACCAGGGCGGGAGAAGTTAATTGATGATTTCCCACCCCCCAAAAAAAAAAAAGACTGCAAGTAATAGTATGTTTTGTTACTTGTGAGAAATAAAGTATGAAAGAAGCTTAATGCTTAAAAAACATCAAATAAGTTCATACCTTAGACAGGGAACCCGACTTATAGCCATGAACTTGGCTGGCTTATCCGTTTACCATAAGATGGAAATGCTGATAGAATACAAAATATCTAGATTTAACCATAATAGAATAGTCTAAATACATAAAACTCTTTACGAAAATTTATCTATTTCATAAATAACGGTATTGTTTAAATAAGTTATTATGCTAAAATCGAAAACGACACGTGATAGCCATAAATATTTAATACTTTTCAAGAAAGTAAATTCGTCTATTTCTTATAAACAGTAATTTATTTAAAAGTGATTTATGTTAAAATCACAAAAGCTTCATGATAGCCTTTACGATATAACTACAAAGTATAAACAACAACTTGTGTGGAATAGTGAAGGAAATCCATTTTCACATCAATCCAGTCACGAATGACGGTGTGGCCCCGAAATTAGCAGTTAAACTTTTTAATGTATCTGCTTGATACTGCTACGCGGTAGAGTGGGGACTTGGGAACCTAGGATTGTGCGTGAGGATACTTTGTGAGTTATATTTTGCTTGCTACATACACATAAATACCATCACGCCTATATTACTTGAAGGGTTAGGCAAAGGTGTTCCAATGTACACCTACAATTGTGGCCGGTATGTCTTAGGTCCCGTGTAATAGGGGGCGAGCCTATTACGATTGACTGGGCACAGAACCTAACTCCGAGCTGCTTCTAAGAATTTTATAGAAAAACTCAATAACACTTTGCTACCTCGTAGAATCTACCTCGTAGATTCATTGTTGTCCCTCGTAGACTCCTCTCGTCAAATCATAGTAGACCCATCGTAGATGGCTCGTAGACCACTCGTAGGTCACTTGCAGACATTTCATTGAACCCTCAACCTTGGAGTTATCCAACATAAGTCTAGTACTAGTAAGAAGACACATTTGATTCAGTACTTAAATAAGGTAATTGTAATTACGCGTCCCTTCACTGCTTAGTAAATATTAATTATTATTGTTCGTGCACGGTCGCGTTATTTCAAAATAGGATATCAATAGGTGCCAAGCATTTTGAGAAAAATAAAATAATATGTGCTTACTTTCCTAAGTTTGTTTTAATTTCCAAGTAAGAATTATTTAGTTCTTTGTTTTACACTTATCAACACCAAATACACAAAATAACAAAAAATCTTACATAATTTAGAGATAAATTCAACAGAGAATGCTGAACAAAGCCCTGTATTTCAGTGAGTTCCAAGGTTTTCTTTGAAGTATCACGTTTCAAGTGCACAATCACAATTTCCTAGAATTTCGAACTCTAAATTTTGTTATGTGTATTCAGCTGGTTATTTTGCGTATTATCAAACTACCAAGAATTTGATAACAATTCCTACCTTCTTAGATAGGAAAAGTACAAAGTTAGTCTAGAAAATTTTTCAATGTACGCTGTAATAAATAACATACAATACATATAAATAAAAATGTCTTGATTTTTTTTTTTTTTGATGGGTGGGAAATCATCAAATAACTTCTCCCGCCCTGGACGGGGCGGGAGGGAGTGTCAGACTTTTACTGACTAAAACCCATCCATGTTCCTTCTTGTGCCTTTTGCATTCCGGGGGCGCGGTATCTCTTACGAACAACCCGCAGAAAATATCTTGATGGCGCATTGGTTAAGGGCCTCTCTTGTACGACGTTGTCGGTTCGCAATGCGACGTGAGCAAGTACTATTGCGACGTTTTTATTTAATTTATACTTTGTCAGTTTATCTTATACATCACTGACTTGACTGAAGGAGATTTGTACACCTACTCATAATTATCATAAGCCTGAAACCGCCAATCTGCCTTTAGCAAGTGTAGTGATCAATACTCATGTCTTCTCTGCCTGACAACAGGTATTATATATTTTTTTTACAATAAAATATTTGACAGTAACATGGAGTGTTGCAATGGCCGTTCAAAGTCAAAGTTATATACTAACCTTTAAAATATTTCATAACATTTTTCATAGTACACACAAAATTGATTCGTCAAACGTGGTTTGACTCTTCATCAATCAAAATGCCCCAGGTTCAAAGTTTCCGCGTCCGCCCAGCGGTGGCGTGATATAATCCCATATCTGTCACCGCGTCGCATTCGGTGACGGCTAACGTTAAATACTGTGCGTTTACTACGCGTTTACGAGCATAAAACAAAACAATATAAAGTTTCCCTACAATTTTCTATTGCTTTTAACTAAATTGATATTTACAAAACTATGGAGGCTTTACAGACTGTGTTTAACGCTGATGTTTAGTGTAAAAGTCAATGAAATTAGTTTCCCTTCCTTTGATTGCACGCCTCAAAAAATACAACATAGGTATTACATAACATACCATCACGCCTGTATTCCCCGAAGGGTTAGGCAGGCGAGTAACAAATGTACACCCACAGTTCACCGGTATGTTTAGGTCCTATGTAATAGGGGGCGAGCCTATTGCCATTCACCGAGCACAAATCCTGACTCCGAGCTGCTGCTGAGAATTTCATAGATAAACCCAATAACACTTTTTGCTCGACCTGGGAATCGAACCCAAGACCTCTAGCGTAGCAGTCGCGATTAGGACCACTAGGCTAACGAGGTAGTTGGATGATAGGTATCCCAACAGTATATTGACATAATTACCTATCTTTAAAAGCACGTTAACGCCACCTACACCAATTCTTCGTGTTACACAACCCTGTCATTATAGAATTGAGGATACAATTGAAAGACTCACGATCATTGACTGTGATTGGGGAACGAATGGGTTCGCGCCGGAGTGAAGGACGGCGTGCTGATAATTGTGGATTGTTCTAGTTCGAGGGTTCTTATGTAATGGAGACTAGGTTTTAAGAACTAGTTGCCAATTGACGTGGCTGTGGGCTAGCCATGTACATAGCGTAATCAAAATATGAGGAATTAATTTTTATACCCGCAACTGCTGATGCTACAACCATTTCCATCGAATGTTTAAGTATCGAAGATCCTTGGAGCTAGCTTAGGGTGACTGCATGAAAGTGAATATAGCATAAAATGAAAATGGTATGCGGGGTGGGAGGGATGTGAAAACTCAATCTTTTAACGTGAATTCTTTAAATGAACATTGAAGATTTTCTTTGCTCAACAAAATAAATCAGCTGATCTATCAATTTTGAACGTGTAGTTTTTGAACTGTGGCATCATTTATTAAATCCGTGTTATTCAAATGTTAATGTCTTTGTTAGTATTTATTTTGCTGACGTGTCCCTCTAAGATGGTTGAGCTAAATGGTCCTGATACACGCGTCATGTTCGTGAACGGGCGCTGTCAGTTGGGATTGGTCATCTCTTAACTGCCATGGCTTACATCTTTATTACTGTTATTTTTACTTTACTATGTTTTGTTGTTTCATATTCACCTTCATTGTTTTCACATATAGACAACAAGAATATTGTAACCAAGATTTTGTAAAAACCAAATTGAAAGAAAATAGTGTCCATGGAGTTTCTAGCTAGTTCTTCTCCATAGAGACCTACGCTTTGGAGCGAGCAACTAGCTTCAACTTTTAACTGTAACTTCTTGACAATTCAAAAGTGCCTGTAAAATGGTCTAATTGAAATAAATGTTTTAAACATAAAGAGGATGTAGTGACAAATGTTGAAAAAGGTATGCTTAGATGGTTCGATCATGTTAAGAGGATGACAGAAAGGCGATTATCAAAAGGGATTTATATGGCAGATGTGAGTGGCAACACCAGGAGAGCATGCCCTAGAAAGACCTAGCCTGAACTTATTGGTGAGGTTCTTCAAAAAGGTCGGGTGCGCAGTACTCGTAACTGGCGTGCTTGTATGTTTACATGTATGAACGTGGACGGAGCGAAAGAAGAATGTAAGGATCGGAGGCGTTCTTTGGTATCTGCCTACCCCCATAGGAAAATTGAAAATTGAAACTTTGAATTTGACTTTGTCATTTTTAATAAGTTGCTTGTTCCAAAACATAGAACGCCTCTATGGAGAACAATGAGCAAGAAACTCCACGGACACTAATTTCAATTAAGTTTTTACAAAATCCTGGTTACATGCTTCAATATTAAGTAAAAACAATGACAGTAAAGGTAAAAAAGGTTTTTTTTTTTTTTTTTACACAACAGTAACAGTGAAGAGAAATATAATAACACAATTAAAATTCGGATACATTGCAGCACATCGTTAGCATTTTTAATATTTCCACATTAAAAGAAACCAATTATACACAGAATGAACTTCTTTGCATAATTGTATGCTAAGCAGTGCAGGTGGTACTTTCAGGACCACTTAAGTTCCATGCTCTAATCTTGCCTTGACAACAAAATACAATTTTTATTATTGTTAAGCTTTTGATACAAGGCATTTGTTACGGGACGCTGGTGCTAGCGTAACTTTTCAGGTACCGGCAGCACTACGTTTACTAGTTCAATTGTTATAAATACAATAACAAGTCTATATAATTGAAATTACGCCTATATGTGATAGTGGTCGAATAGGCTCACCTCCTGAGACATACCACAAACATGGGACCTAAAACATACCGGCGAATTGAGGGTGTAGATTGGCACACCTCATACAGGCGTGATGGTATGTGTGATGTGATAGTGTACCTGCAAAACCAAAGTTATCCGGTATTTACCAAAGAAAGTTATCTACAAGGTCAAATTGACCTGGTTAAACTTTACAAAAGTCAGGTTCAGGGGTCAAAAATACCAGCCTATTATTGTTCCACTGCAGGACAAAGGCCTCATATCAAATAAGGCACGAGCTCTGATCACCACGCTTACTCAGAGCAGAGTGGCGATTTCAGACTTAGATTCTACATACATCTACACTAATATTATAAAGCGGAACGATCTTTTTGTTTGTTTTTAAGTTTGTAACGAATAAGCTCCGAAACTACTGGACCGATTTTAATATTTTTTTCACTAATAGGTAGCTACTTTATTCCTGAATAACATAGGCTATAAACCATCAAGCTACGCCCACGGGAGTGGAGCAGTAACGAAAGACATAACGTAAGTGAAATAAGCCACGTGGATGAAGTTGCGGGCAGGTCGCTAATCTATTATAAATTCAGGAATCCTCATGATGTTTTTCTTCGTTGATGTTAGTGATGACCAGGAAACACTTAGAAAGTACGTATTATGAATTGAAAAAGTCACATTGGTTCTTGCCCGTGCCCGGTTGCGAATCTACAACCTTGTTCATGAGAGACGAGCGCCCGTACCACTATCTCAACCTAACGAAAGAAAGTCTATAGAGTTTGGCCAGTGAATTTCATTAGTCTAAACAGCAACGGCCGGCCAAAGCAGAAAATTTCCGCCGAGCGACCCATCGACCTTGAAACATTATACCTAACATAAAAATACAGAAGCAAGCTAAAATTAACTACAATTTGCGGTGCTTAGCCACAAAATACTTAACTTAAATGCGTAGAAAATATTTAGCTGAGTCGTTTTAGATATTTCGTGAGGACACCGCGCTTTCCGGCTACAATAAAAATATGTAAATTGAGCCACCGCCAAGGAAACCATTTGGCTTAATTGCAATCCCACCACCGACGGTTTATATATTAAAATCACGCGACAACCCTAATGAGTGTCTCTATAGGTATTGTGTTTGTATTGTGCTGTTTCTGTTTAAGAAATAGGTACCTGCAATGTTTGGAAGGTTCTAGAAAGATCTGCTTAGATAGGGTACTGTGCAGACGCTGGTTAGTTTAATCATATTCAACCTTATGTAGTACCTATCTAGTTCATTTTCTACAATGTGAATGACGTGATAAATAGTGTTCTAAAATAGAAGAATAGGTACACTTGACTGTCTGTCTCTATATTGTTAATTGATTTTTTTCAATATAACAAGAAATAATAGGTAATAATAGTAAATAATAATAAAGGTATAATAGTTTGGAAGGACTTAGAGGCTAGAGAAAAATAAAATAGGTAAGTCGATAATAATAACTCTTTAATAGGAGACAATAACATTTCAATAGTAATACTAGTACAGAAATATTGTATTTCAGAGATGTTATCAGTTTAGTTTTTAGTTTAGTAAAAAAAAATGAATTCTCAAAACTAATGAAATACTATATTACATAAAACTCGTAACATGAAAATGATATTCCACGTCTGTTTGTTCAGAGCACTCACAATACGATATTACAACGGGAAATCAATTCATCAATCTATCGGTTCAAATACAATGAAAAACCCAGTACAAGTTAATTTAAAATTTAATATTAACTAAAGTTGAAAACTGAATACACTCAACAAATTGTTGGCAAATATAACTTTTTTGTTCGATTGACCTAACAAATAAAAAACTATACACATATGATTCGGTAAATGGAAATAAAAAATCCATTTAACATACCTCCTGGCTATGTAAAGGTACCAATTGTCGAAAAACCCGGCAATTCTGACAGCTCTCCACCATTTTACCCGGGTGTGATACTCCGGAAGGGATCACGGTGGGTCAGTTTAAACTAGCCGCTTCCAGTATACATTATGCTCGTACTATGTTTGAACGGTCGCGAGTGCATAACCGGAGGCGATGCAGTCCTGTTGATTTTTTATTTTTTATACCCGGGTCCGTTGAGAGCTGGGCGTTAATCAATACTTTGTACATGGTGCACGCAAAACAACAAAAAAACACATATTGTTTTGTACACGGATAACATTTTTTATCCGGATCTGCGACCGGATATGGGCAAAATGAAAGAGTGTATTAAATCGATCGTGAACAATATTTAATATTCGCTTTGTGTTGGTTTTTGTGAGGGTGAAAATAGAGCACGAGTTGCATTATTCGAGCGTAAAAGTTGGCTTAGAAAATGGGTTGACGCGGCTCTTTTTCAAAAAACGTAAATGGCGCGGTTTTTTGGTTCACCACGAGGCTTTATTGCCTTTTATTGGGGAAGTTCTACGTGATAAAGTATTATGTGTGTAGATTAGACGGATGTTTGCTGCATTTGTATGTAGTTCAATATGTTCATGCTTGAAAAATAGATTTCAATTATTTGAACTATCGGCTATTTTCCTAATTAAAGTTCATTTACAAAACAAAATGATTAATCATCATCATCATGTTCATCATATCAGCCGATCGTTGACCACTGCTGAACATAGGCGTGCTCTAAAAACAGCCACAATTATTAATATAAGTTAATAATACACGTACCGACAAAAAAGCATTAAAATCAATTAGTTGAGAAACCAAATGCAATTCTTTTGGTATCCCAATGAAAATTAATTCTCTTATAAAAATAAAATATTACTCTCAAATGAAGCCCAAGGAATAACACAGATCAAATATTAAAATTGCAAAATAATTTCCTATAAAACCGTGTACTGGTGAACTCAGAATTAAATTAACATCCAAAAATGTATCAGTATTTACGGAAAAACAATTTTTAATATTTTCCGTAAATTGCATTACGAAGCACGTGTATACGCATCCTCAGAACATGTTGAAAGCTTTTAAAATAACAGAAAATGAATGAGTAGAGAAATATAAACGGAGAAAAATGCTTGTTTCAATGAAATATGCAAATGAGAGGCTCAAGCATGTTACATAAAGATAAAAAGATACTCTGAGAGCGAGGATTAATGCGTATCAAAAAGGAATTAAACATGTATTTTCATGCAAAATATCATCCTTTTGTGAACAACAAATGTTTTTATCAACTGTTCAAGGTATTTATTGAAAGGTTTTATATGATATTATAAATGCGAAAGTTTGTGAGGACGGGTGTTTGTTACTAATTCATGTTAAAAAGGCTGAACCGATTTGGATGAAATTTGAACACATAGGATTCTTTTTGTCCCGGAAAAATGTATGGCTCCCTCGGGACAATAATATCAAATTCGACGCAGACGAAGCCGCAGGCAGAAGTTAGTAGGTTGAAGGACCTAAATATTGAAAATATGAAAACATAATAATATAGAACACATAATCGTAATATTCTCTTGACCGAATTACGGTTACAGTGGCCTAGAGACTAGCCAAGCACGCAGGAGGTCTTACAGTGCATAAGAATGTGTGCAAACACAGGTGCACTTCATGTTCCCTCACTGTCAAAATCCGATGGGTCGGGTGCACTCCACCTGTGTTTGTGCACACACCCGGGCACCATAATATCTTCTGCATACTTGGCTAATCTCCATTGAGATTGGTCGCCGTGACCTCTCGAAATAGAGAGGATATTAATAAATAGTCAGGAGAATATTTCTGGTCATCATAACCAAGATCTACCTACAACAGTGGTAGTTATCTAGATGAGCACTCGATCTGCACATAATTCTAGTAAAAAATAATGACACTACAAAGACTAACAAAAGATTTATATTTAATTCTTCCCTGCTCCTTCCAGTGTATTTAAATCTTCTCCTTACATCTAGAAAGATACACAGTACTTTGACAAGTACCCCTCAACGTTAAGTATTTAAAAATTAAAAACAAAGGGAACTTTTTCCCATGAACAAGCACTCGAGACAAGTTGAGCCTGAACTTGTTGAGCTATGTCGAGTAATGTCGAGCCAAAGTTGAGTGATGTTTGTGTTCACCGCGGTCACGAACGAACGCGGATGTTTTTAATTAGAGCGCTTTTATTCGTGTCATTAGCTGATGCTTTATTAGGTTTTCGTTGATCTTCATTTGTTTGTATGCGGATTTTTTGCGGCAATACCTTTTAGCAATTTTTTCGATTTGTCTTTACCATCGGTAATATTGTAAAACACTCATTTGGCATAATTATTTTAACCTTTGGACCAACGATGGAAGACGTTTCAGTACTTTTTGTGCTACGCCTTTCATGATTATCATTTTCTAAAAGAATACGAAATTCCACCCACTGATTACTAACGAAATCTTGAAAACGACTTGACTTATAAGGGTGAAATTTGGCACGTAGGTAGTTTATATGCAGAAGATGTCAACTCCCTTGACTTCAACTTTCACGCGGCTGAAATCGCAAGCAAAAGCTAGTGTTGCATAAAATATTGCATGAAAACAGAAGGTCGTTCCGTTGACACATTGACTAAACAGAAAATCTCAAATTTGTAAGTTTATAGGTAAGAGACGGATTTGTCTTCAACGTCAACGCGGACGAAGTCATGAGCGATAGTTAGTATCTCATAAAAATAGAAACACATTTGAAACAGTTATAGAAACAGTTTTTTACCCACTGTCATGGTAGTCAAAACTGACCATTTAACTACTAAATATTCATTTACAAAAAAAGCGACCAAATAAGGCATAGAATATTCTATTTTGAATGAATATTAAATTAACTATGTATTGTGTGGGCTGTACTTTTGACAGCTTATCAATTCAAGGCTCGAGTTATGTCAATAACACATACATGGACATACCGACACACTCCTGTTCGAACACGTCTATATCAGTATAGACAAGTCGCAGGAAACATTCAGAAGTAATTAATTTTATGAATTTGAATATTTTTCACGTTAGATGCTCCTTGTATGGTCGAATGATCGTGTTCTGGGAGAAAAATTGAGGCTTTTATGTGAATTCAATCATTATGTGTATAACGGTCTAATAGTCAGAGTAACCGTCTGCTGCGAGGGAACTTCTGGGTTCAACTACCGGATCAGATAATTATGGTAAGCAACCTGGAGTTCAAAATTAAGTTTCAAATAAACGGCATATTGCTTTATATTTTCTTTTAAAATGGGATGATAGGGCGATGGAATAGGGAGTCTAGAGTCTTTTAGGGTTTTTTGTGTCTCTATTCAGACAAAATCTAGAGTTTGGACCACTCTTACAAAATCCATTTTGGAAAAAGCAGTGAATAATGGAAGAATCGGAGTATGGAGCTTAGGACGCTGTGCTCAACAGTTACGCTTGCAACCAATAAACCTACAAGACAGCTATAAAAAAGTTTACTTTTTAAGTACCAAGAGTCAAGCATAAACGCGCGGAATAAACGTAACATAAATACCCGTTTTCTCGCTTTCTATTTACTTTAGTTTAAAAACTTTATTCGTACCTGTAGGTGATTCTAGTTGTATAAAATTAAACCAAAATATTATAGGATAGAACCGTATTCTTAATTCATAAAATTTACTCAAATAAAAAAGGAAATATTTTAGGTTTAAGAATCACAAAGTGGCGGTCACCACGGTCAAGATGGCCCGTTAACACTCATTGCGGTTAGTATACTAATTATAACAAGTTTCTCTAGAACACTTGCACAAGCGATTGTATGGTAATTACCTTTATGTAATACTTGCTATGTTAGTTGAGAATAAGGTTTCTTTTTAATAGGTAATTGTTATGTATTGGGATATTTTTTTTAAAGATGTTGTAATGTCTTGGCTAAGATTTGCATAGCGTATGTCGTATTAGGAGATTATGATGTCTAAGAAATATTTTTATTGTATTAGTTTAGATAACACTATTAGTAATCTATATATTAATTAATATAGGTGTAACTGAATATAATTACAGGCAGGAATAATTTAAAAAAAAATTTTTTTAAACCGCTAAAAGAAAAAAGTATTAAAGCCACAATAAAAATTACAATGTTTCGAAATTTAAAAACTTACAAATATAAATGGCCGCCACAAGGAAATGCCCAAGAGCATGCCCATAACTATTTACTTAACATTTAGCTCAACGATCGCCGTTCGACTTGAATTATAGTTTTCTTCATAAAAACTTTTAATTAATTAAATAAGTTCGTTTTCAATTTATTCCTTGTCCAATAAATTATTGGTTGAGTCGCTAAATATCGCTAGCTGTCGTACTCGTATATGGTCGGTGGACGAGCCGATTGGTCTGTGCTAATTAGTGTCTGTCCGTCCGTTTATTACAGATAAAACGTCTTTATAGATAGACGGCTGGGTCTGTAGTTGGTCCTTTCTTGTGGAAGTTTTTAAGACGTTTTAGTGGGGTAAGTTTTTGAAGTGAGTTTTGTGCAATTTTATTAATTATACAAAGTGTTATTGAATTAATGGTAAATCCGAAAACAGGTCATTATGAACAACCTTTACTATGTGAAACCAACCCTAAAATACCCCGAACAGGGTCCATTACTGTACTTTAGCTTTAAGCCGTTTACACACATTATGATATGCAAATAAATGAATATGAAAAACAATCAGCTGATCCAAACATTTATGTTCACGTAACTTGACAAAAAGTATTCAATTTTTTCACTTAATTTCAGGGTTGGTCATAATACTCCTATAGTAAAAGTCGTTCATTATGATGAGTTCAAACACCTAATTTCAGATTTTCAGTTAATTCAAGTACACCTTGTATAAACCGCTAGTAGTGCAGCTAATATTATTTCTTGGTGAACTAAGATGAAGTGAGCTCGAGGTGAGGTCAATTTGACAACTCACCTCACGTTCACATACTAACATTTTAGTAGAAACCCCTAAAAGTCGCCTGACAAAACTTATCATTACAAATTTATGTTTTTGTTAGTTAGCCTACCTTTAGGAAGTCGTCAGGCTAAACAAACCTTTAAGATTTAACACCCCAAAAATCAAAACAAAAAAGTGAAGCTTATGATAACTCCAACATTTGATCTCCAGCAAACTATCTAAATGTAAAACAATACGAGATCGGTAACAGAATTTTATACCAAAGCGAAATCCCCAAAAAATCGGAATACGGAGACACTCTATGTGTTCCCAGCAAGGGATTTGTTTTCAGCATTCGTACTAGAAAAAAATATTTTTTTGTCGATGTTTCAACTTTTTTCTGCCATCGGTACAAGGCCCGGAGCTTTGTGAGGCTCGAGCGTACTAAGAGCATTAAGGATGGCACGAAATTGTAAAAGAGTTTGTTTACACGTTTGTGAATTACAATTGGTGGGAGTTTAAAGAGAATTGTGCGGGCATTAGTGAGTGCAACTACAGTTTGTTTTGTGTCCGTGAGTGTACTTACATGGCGAGGTGCCTGCTTCACGTTCGTCCATATTGGGAAGAATATTTATTTCCTGCTTACATGTTTTTTACTGTTAGCGTTACTAACAAGGATCTGTCCGTACACCTGCAGCTATTAGCGAAGAATATAAAACAAAATTACAATAAATCGACACGTTTTCTCTATAATAATAATAAATCAATTGTTTCAGATTTTCATATATCTATAATATATCCATCCATTTATTTCTTCTTTTCTTTATAGCGTCTACTTCTTCACAAATTCTAGAAATGATGTATCCATGAGTTTATTGTAAGAATCTGAGGTTTAGTTTTTGTTATTGTCCACGAAGCGCTGATCGATTATTTACGTCGTACGTACGTACTTTTATGAGTCTTGATATTCCTCCTCGTACCAGCCCTACACCTAGTCTCAGCCACGTCAATCTGGCCACGGGGCAATGTAACATAAACAAAAGAAAAACCTTACAATCATGTCGTGTCGGTATAACTTATAAAATGTTCTGAAACTTATAACTTTGTCTTGTTATAAATTAAAAGCGGTTGTGTATCTCAAGTTTTACTTCCTTAACTTAATTAAATAATAATACTATCCTATTAGTGTCCCGCTGCTGGGTACAGGCCTCGTTTTAAACTTAGATTTATTTTAGCTATCGTCCAAAGTAAAGCCAATAACAGTTAAGCAATATAAACTACCTCATCATCATCATCTGCTTAGCCTATTCCCAACTATGTCGGGGTCGGCTTCCAGTCTAACCGGATGTAGCTGAACACCAGTGTTTTACATGGAGCGACTGCCTATCTGACCTCCACAACCCAGTTACTGGGCAACACGATACCTATTGGTTAGACTGGTTGTCAGACTTCCTGGCTTCCGACTACCAAACGACTGCCAAAGATCTACTAATGACAGCCGGGACCAACGACTTTACGTGCTTTCCGAGGCACGGGGGTATCACACCACCAACTTCCGAACTCCGGGCTGCTACTGAGCAAATCCTAATGGAAAAACCCAATAATACTTTTTGCCCGGCGTGGGAATCGAACCCGGAACCCCACACTCGTCAGTAGTGCTTGCGACCACAAAAGCAGCGGGGCATGGGCAGCCCAATATAAACTACCTATAAAGTTTAAAATAACTTCGATAATGGTCAATTTCAAAATGCTAAAAGGCCACTTCCAATTGCATAAAACAAAATCACATTACCAGTTCAAAAAGTCATAATTGAAAATGTGAAACAAATGAACTGTTTCCATTAAAGGTACAACTCACTCATTGTCGGAGTTATTGATACAGAACTTAGAACTACTTCTACTGAAGGTTTCAGAGACGTGTAGTTGAGTTGGATACTGTTTAATATATGTACCTTTTACAATTACTACAAGTCGTGGAAGAAAAACCTCGCAGGCGTTGTGTTTATACAGACTGAGATCAGTTAAAAAAAAAATAATACCAGCCTATGATTGTTTCGCTGCAAGGCAAATGCTTCTTCTTATACAGAGAAGGTAAGAGTTTTGATCATCACGCTGCTATTGGTGGATTTGCTATTCCAAACTTATATAAATTATTTTGGTTTTCTTTACATAAACTTAGAAAGTACGTATTAATTGAAAAAGTCATATTGGCACTTGTCCGGTATCAAACCCACAATCTAAAACATACAGTCATCTAAATGAATTCTTAGACTCGATTACAATAACTGCTAAAAACAACAGAATTTTTAGATGATATGAAGATGTGAACGCAAACGTCTTCTTTTCAAAAGTAGAAGGCAATAAGTCTTAGATGAACTGACAAAAAACTTATTGATATAATATCCTGTCGCTCACACCTCAGCAATAGCTAGGTACAATAATCAGTATCTATCTAGTTCAATTCCAAAGTACCATATTTCGCACTGCCAAATCCGCTTAATCTCTGCTCACCCTTCAAACCAACAAACATGGAGTCGTGCCGGGCTCGCAACGCGGAACCAAAAACCTGACGTCATACTCAATGAAAAAACGACCGCTTCAAATATCCCCCTGTCGGTTCATATTTGAATAGTTCACCATTTTGCGGGCCGCTGGCGTTTTACTAGAAATATGTATTTCAACACTAAACTACCTCAACGCACCGACAGGAATTTCGTTCGAAAGTTTTCATTGGCCGCAAAATTTAATGAACATTTTTGTTTGGCGTTTTGCTGGTGAAATTCTGGAGGAATTGAGTTGGGAACACTCTTGGGATTGACTCGTACAATATGAAGCTGACTTGTAGAAGTGTTGGGCATAAGTATATTATACCTGCAGAAATAGTAGCTATCCATCAATAGCGTCATGTTCGTGATCACATTTTTTCAGTTGGGATTGGTCGTCTCTTATCTGCCAAGGCTTACATCTTTTTTTACTTTTTAAATCGATTGATATTTACATCGTTTTCATTTCGGAGCAACAAGGATAATGTTACCAGAATTTTGTAAAAACATGGAGCCCTACCAACGTTTCGGAACGAACAACTAGCTTCAAATTTCTTACTAATATACCAAATTTTTGACAATTCAGAAGTCACCAATTCATCTAAATGGAATAAATGAACACACGAAAAAGGCCAGTTATATTTTCAAGTCAGTGAGATGGCTGATATTATTAACTTCCCAGAAAATCTGAAAGCACACGGCATAATAACTTAGAAGCAATTCCCGAACTCATAAAAGGAAATAGGCAAGTCTATTTTTGTCTTCGTAGCAACGCGACTCAAACATTCGAAGGCCAGAGTTCACGATTCCAATTAGGTATAATACTGGCAGGTGTTGGGCTACACCTACACGAATGATAACCAGTTTGCTACCTCTCTGCGTGGGGCGATTGATCTAAGGTCAGAGTATGTAATAATTACTTATTGTGTCTGGTAAGCTGGAAGAAGGAGAGATAAACTCATTATTATCATCATAATCCATTTCCATTCAGCAAGGTCGTTAGCATAATGTACCAAAAATATGTAAGGATAATTGGGTAGATGACACCACTAATTAATTGACTTACGTTTATGAACTGTCAAAAGGCGATTCTCCTATAGATTTTGTATAACAATACTAAACTATGACGTCACTTTTTTGACATCTCAATTTACTAACTATTTATTGATTTCATAGCAAGTGAAAATCTAATTTTATAGTTATTTAAAAATTAATCGGGTTGTCAGGGGTGAAATATAGTCCTTTTGTAGAGAAGTTGTTTCTTGGAATTATTGTTTGTTTGTTTGTGTATGTCATCTGCTAAAAATGCATAAGCGCATGCTGCTATTTACCTTTACGACGTAATTCTTAGGTTGACCATCTATTGCCATTGGTATCATAATACCAATAACAACAGAGGGGTTCTTATTTGATGTTCCCGATGTTAAAGGGCACGACTGTATAAAAAAAGCATATTGCATATATTGATTTATTTATCTATACGTTTTAAGTAAAGTATTTGTACAACCGAGTGTCAAAGGCCCTTTACAAATATCATCACTTCTGTTCTTGACGTCTTCAAGTAAACAAAAAAACATCAAATTCTTTACAAGAGTAGAAGGTGCTATGAAGGAAAAAACAATACCATAAGGTTAGCAACACGCGACTTAGCATCGAGTTAGAAAGTTACAAGTTTACAAGATACGCAAGCTCAGCCGACCTTGGCATCAATCCGTAACCAAAGACTAGGAAATTGTATATTTAGAGTATAGCTGAACCAATACAAGTAACCCATATATCATGTTTTATTTCTATCGGTGCTATTACGAAACGGTGATGAAGAAAGAAAAAAAATATCGGCATGGTTGGCGAAGTGGCTGAGCGATTGGCTGCTGCAAAGCCTGTTGTGGGTGCGATTCCCGCACGGGTCAAATATTTGCATGGCCTACAGACAGTTGTTCCAGGTTCGGCTGTTTGTGCATGTGAGTTTATGTGAGTTTATGTGTTTCAAAGACCGCAGGAAGACGCTAGGTGTAGGCCGCTTTCAACAGGTCCTCTTGGAAATCTATGGGGGAGCCTATGTCCAGCAGTGGACGTCCAGCGGCTGATATGATGATAACGGTGATGATGAAATACATCTACGATACAAGAGAAATTTCTACTGTGCGGCAATGTATTTTTTTATTTGGTTTCATCTACTGGAGTCGGTATATACCAACCCCAGTTTGGTTTGATATCTTCTTTAGTCGGTATATACTTTCCCCAGATTCCCAGATGACCACTGTCTTATTATCAACTCATTAAGTCCATATAGCGTTAAGCAGACTAAATATCACTTCCGTATCAAAGCCACTAATGGGAACTATAAATCCCCAAGTCATCATTTCATGTCTTACTAATACCTTCCGAGAACTGACCACCCAGAAACGACCATCTCACAACCATGTTTAAAATTAAACCACGTTTTACTGTCTACTTCCGCAACCCCACTTCCCCTATGCCCACTACTTCCGTACTTACGTGCAGATTCTACTGTCAGCAAGAAAAACACGTGTAATATCAACATGTCACAATCGGCGCACGCGCATGATACGACCGCACCTGGCCGGTCAGTTGTCACGTCTTGATACTGCATTCATTCAATTGTATGTTATGATATTGGTTATTGTTTTAATTAAGTGTTAACACGTTTAATTGGGTTAGCAGAATTAGATATCACATCGACAGCCACAATGAGTGGACCACACGTAAATATACGTATGTACTATGTATGTATGTTTGTAAAGTAGTAGTAGAACTCTTTGTGAAGGAGCTCATCCGAGAAAGTAGTCACACTATACTTATTTCTGCAGCAAAGCAGCGTTGCTGTTTAGAGTATGGATGCCGGTGTAATTACAAGCACATGACACATTTCAACTTTATCTCTGGAATAGCAACGCATTTGCAAGGCATCTGGTATTGCAGATGTCTTTCGGCAGCGATGACCACATGATATAAAATATTTTTTTTAAATTGTGATCCTTCCTACCTTCATCATTATACCAACAAGAAGACTGTAGGCATAGGTCTCCCCTAAGGTTTTCTAAACGAAGCGGTGTTGCGCCTTTCGCACCCAGCGACTTCTCCTATGTCACTCCTACTATGTCATTGGTTCACCTTGTAGAAGAACTGCCAATCCTGCGTGTTACGGTGCGCGCCACTACAGGTCCATCATCTCTACTGGCAGTATGCGCTAAAACCTACCTTAAAAACAGGAACATACTTATCAAATTTGAGCAAGCTTAAATGATCATTATGATTGGCCTTTCTGCAACATCGTCTGCGTGGAAGTCAAGTACCTATACCCTAAAAAATAGGGCATTAAAGTTGCTTTCTATTTTAAAAGAATTTTTGTAATCAGACCAAAATATCCAGACATTACCTCTTACAAATAAAATTACAAACGAACTTTACCTCTATGTAATATTAATATAGATAAGAGAATCTACTTGTATGTCCTGCAATTAAACAATGGTATTACGTACCGACCTACCTATATCCAGAATTTAACCTAAAAATTCAGATAAATTTTCACTCCATTCAAATAACACACGGATCGGTACAGTGTAACCAGAATTCTGAAAACTTTTATACACAAGACAATAATTTTAATATTTTCAATGGCTGCCGTACCGAACTGAATTCCTGGAATTATTTTCCAATATTTATTTCAACCGGTTTTTATTCCGCAGTACACGCTCGCGTTATGTGCTCCTAGTATTTTTCCAATTTCATAAAAACGTTTGTTTGGTAGCGCTCTGTAGATTTTTTATTAGTGAATGGTATGATTTCTTGAAGGGTTTTATGTTATATAAACTGGTTTATGATTGTGGTTTTACTGAATGGCGGTACATAATATGCATAAATTGTATAGCTTAGTAACAACTTCTGTATCAAATGCTAATAGTTTCATAATAACGCTAATTTAGTTCTATTAAATAGTTACCTCTGTTTAAACAAATGATAATTCAAAATGTCTTAAAATTATCCCTACAAAAATGTCAACTTCCGACAGATTTAAATATAAAAATGTTAACATCAAAGCAATCTGTCCAACTGTCCTTTCTGCTGTTTCGCACAAAATATTCCGTGTACAGTGCACAGCCCGCGAGTCAAGTCTACAGTTAGTATCATTTACATATAACTTGAACTGCAGATTGTAAACTTATTTCTATACAACTTGATTGGGTACGAGTTACCTTAGAGATTGAACGTGCTACCTGCCAGTAATTGTAATTGGATAACGAAAGGTTAAAGCTGTAATCATTCATTGCTTGCACAATTAATTATTAGTTGGTAACTGTCCCAATGTACAGAGTAATAGGTCTATTTTCTATAAAGAAAAGGTACGAATGTGTATAAATCACCTAGTGTGCTTCAAAGAAAATATATCACTCTTCTAATTTTTCTCTTCTCTTTAGCTTTACTGATAACCGAAAGTTTCTTTACATTACAGCAACTTTTGATCAACTTTAAGTAAAAAGAATAATAATACCAGCCTATATTTTTCCACTGCAGAGCAAAATGGCCTCTTCTCATGTAAAGTACAAGCATTTAATATTTTATGTACAAGGATTTCAGGCTTAGGTATATTAATTTAAAATCCAAATCACGTGACGATATTTTCCTTCTTAGATGTCCAAAATAAATTTAGAAAGTAAATATGAATTGAAAAATGTACATTGGTGCTTGCTCGGTATAGAACCACCTAATAACCTTATGCAAAAGATGCAGGCAATTTTGGGGATGATAAAAATGAGATAAGTGATTAGAATACACCACCATCAAAGATCTAGAAAAGATTTTATCTGAAATCTGTTAGGCAGACTACCTACTAAGCTGTTGCAAACACAATTATGTATCATGAATATTAATTAGCACTTGTATTGTTTGCTAGCGTGTGATTATTGAATTAGTATGCATTTATCATGCTAAGCTTCTAATTGACCTATGACTTAGTAATATGGTTTCTTGTTGATAGGCTTTTACAAACAGAAATTGAGTGTTATGAATAAGAGCATATTTTGGTCATAGAATATTCTGCTTCGAGTATTTGTCATGATCACACGTATCACTCGTACTAATATTATAGAGGCTTAGGCTATAGTGGCCTATAGCCGTCCGCTGTTGAACTTAGGCCTCCCCCAAAATGCGCCAATCATCCCGGTCCTGGGCAGCCCGCACCCATCCACTGCTCGCCACCTCCTTTTAATCATTAGTTCACCGTGAAACAGGACATCCCACACTGCGTACGTTGTTCATATCACTAGTATTTAATAAGAATTATCGTAGTACAGTCTTAAGGTGCTGATTTTGGATGCTGAATTAAGTAAGCAAAATATGTAACACCGTCTGTCACAGGGTTCCTCACTAAACTGCTGTGATTGGTTGACTACATCTTTAACATTTGATTGCAGCAGCTTACGTGTGGTGAAAATTTGTCACATTATTTTTGCGTTATAGAAACCAAGGGAGTGTTTCCCTTAACCAATGTCCATGATGTCCAAATCAATTTGGACTTAAAAAATATATTTGAAAAAGAACAATTCACGTTAGTCGTCCCGTCCTGGTTGGTTGTAAACCCACACCCTTGGCTGCGGGTTGTTCGCAAGAGATACCGCGCCCCCGGAACGCAAAGGGCACAAGAAGGAACACTGGTGGGTTTTAGTCAGTAAAAGTCTGACACTCCCTCCCGCCCCGCCCAGGGCGGGAGAAGTTATTAGATGATTTCCCACCCACCAAAAAAAAAAAATCCACACCCTTATGCATGTGAGGCGCCGTGAAATAATGGTACAGTACGAATCCCGAAGCATGAATAACAAAATCAAAACATGATCCCCTTTTTAAACGGTCTAAAACAGTTTGTGGCGGTTAGTGTTTGTATTCAATCACCTCAGGTTGTATTATTTTTCGAAATACAGTATTGAATATCGAACAGTGTCTTTTGTGTGTGTTTTATCAAAACTGTAACATTGAACTATCTAAATTTGATTCCCTAAAATAATGTCTGTAAACAAATAAATATCGGGTAAAACCAATATTTTTGTTGATCTACTGAAATGTGGGCTTGTTGTTACAACTCCGGTTTAAATTTAAGGCCCTGTCGTAAGCAAATGTTTCGGTAATTGACAATAACGCACCGCGGCAACAAATACGTTTCAAAATAGCGATACTTTTGATGTTAGTTGAATCGGATAAGCACAAAAATAACAGTATTTTTGAGGTTTTCTTTAAATTGTGAAAAAAAAACCACGACTCAGTGGAATAATTTATAGGTATGTCTTTAGTTCATGAAATTCCCTATAATGTCATTACATAAAATTATGTAGTTTACGCTCAAATTTCTGAGATCTATGCGACGAAAAAAAAAATGTATGCTCTCCTTTACGATTTTTTTAACATGATACTTTTATGAAATATTTATAGGTAAGTCTTTTCTTTAAACCCTTGACAATACACTTAATTTTTCATCAGGCTTGTAATATGCATTAATACGCCAAACTATGCGACAAAAAATGTGTGTTTTACGGTGTCCTGTGTTCGGATAGCCCCTTAAGTTATTAGGGTAAAATTTCATTTCTAGTGGCTTGATTTTTTGTAGCCCTAGGGAATTGACAAAAATAATAATATTCGCCCAGCTGAAATTTTCGGTGGTCTCTCAATGGAAACTACCCAAGTATACAGGAGATATTATAGTACACATAAGTGTGTGCACAAATACAGGTACACCACCTTTTCCCTCACTCTTATAGTACGACATGACGGGGAGAGATCAGGCGCAGGATCAACAGCTTTACGTGTTTTCTGATGCACTGGGATATCAGACCACCAACTTTCAAACTCCGTGCAACTACTGAGAAATTCCCAATGTAACACTTCGCCGGACCTGGGAATTTAACCCACCAAGCTATCGCGCTTCTCACCACGAGATCGACGGAGCAGTTAAGCGATGTCAAAATTGAAACTGAAATCAAAAAACTGAATTCAAAATTGAAGCAATGTCGTTCCAAAGGGTATGTATTTTCATAGCAAAAAGTAATTTCTGCTGTTAAGTTTGTCAATGATATGGTTTCACCCCGAAAACAAGAAAAAAATAGTGCCTAAGTTAAGTTTTAAGTTTTTAGTCTAATTTTGTGATATTTTTTATCTAAACTTGATAGCTAGATAAAAGTTGATGGTAAAATCCCATTTCGTCCCCAGATACTCAATTAACATGTAAATGATAAACAGTAAAAGATAATAATATAAACCAAACTGCGTTTATAACCAGTAATGTAGAAATAATCCACAGATTCACATTATGTATATAGTACAAACAATCTAACAATTATTTTGTTATACCTCTATTGCCAATACCGATGTCCTTGCTTGATTTACAAACTTACATACACCATTATATAATTCCTTATTATAACGCACTAAAGCTGAAATTCGAATAAATTACAGCTAAGTGATAACTTTGTCTTCACGAACTTTAGCAAAATTTTATTGCGGTTGCTTTGCCTATTCTGTCGCTGGAACAGAGTTGAATTTGGAGTGTAGTGAGTGTAAGTACGTTTGTTTGTATAGTTGGTAACCATGAACTGAAGGGCGCCGAAGAACCATACATTAACATTTAGGGTCTATTATGTTTAATGATGAAATTGAGCGCTTATACAAATAGAGTAACGGTTTCTGTTGAACCCTGAGCTTAGACGTTGAGACGATTTCATCTACATTTCCATTTCGCCCAATGCTCGGGAACAATAACGAAGCCTTGCCGAAGGTACACACGACTAAATAGGAAACTAGGTCAATGTATATTAATTTAAATACTAATAATACCGATCGGACTATTGAAATACAACTACACTGTCAAGCCTGCGAAAAAGCTTATTTTCTTTAAGTTTAAAATTTAGACACAGTGGTACAATTTCTAAGTGTTACATGTATAAAAACACTTTTTATTTTATTATTCGCAATATAAAATTGATGAAAACGTGATGGTTCCCCAGTGGTTAAGGTGCCTGCCTCTCATGTATAAGATTGTGGGTTCGATACCGGGTAACCAATGAGACTATTTCATGTCATTACGTATTTTCTAAGTTTATCTTGGACATCAATAGCATCTAACCTGGATCAAATAAGGAAACCTGGACTTATAACAAATATGAGTGAGTATAGCTAATTAACCTTAAGCATGCGAGGTGATCAATACTCGTACCTTATTTGTATGAGTAGAGGCCTTTGTCCTGCAGTGCGACAATAATAGGCTGATATTGTAGAATAGTTTCTTTTTTCTTAAATATAAAAATAAATTCCTAATTATTCATCGATTCACTGAACCGGACGACTTAACGAACGAAAAACCCCTAATTACTACAACACTATAACTGTCATACAGAGTGTACACAATTATGACGCTACCTAGTATTCCCACCCATCCCCTTTTCACCACACAAAACCCACCCTTAACGGAGCTGACAAAGCTTCTAATTTACAACAGCCATCAACCGTTACCATTCAACTGCCAACAAACAATAATGATAAGCCAGCACCATAAATTGTATACAGTGTGTAACAATAAAAATGTAAACATTACAGATCATACAATTAGATAATGTTACAATGGATAAGTCGCGAAGTTACGACCGTGAAGTGATAATGGGGAATGAAGGAAAGTTTATGCGTACCATCAGCTGTGGATGTGAGCTCATAGGTGCTTGTAATCATTGCTTTTGTGCTTGAGGGACCACATAAAACCGGAGCGAACGTTGAAATTTGAATGTATGGTGCAATGCTCTATTTTTATTTTTCTTGAGAATATACTTTACCCAATACTCCAAAACTGGAGGGATGAGGCTCTGAAACGTGAAGGATTGAAAAGTGGAGTTAAGTCTAGGAGTGAAACAGAATAGTCTATTAAAAAAAAAAACTTTGCCCCTCTCTAGGAAATTCTTCAACAAATAGCCAGACCGAACGGTAGGTGCGGGAATCAAACCTGCGACACGCAGAGCAACAGCCAATCATTCAGCTGTTGTGCCAAACGTGTCATCGCATGTTAGGATTAGCCGTCTGCTGTTTCAATATTTGCTTGTTTTTGAAGATCTTTCTTCCTAAATCCTTGTCCCTATTTAGGTACGAATGGAAGCTGTAACATTTTACAATGACACTAAATGTCTCAAACAAAAGGAATTCCTTGAGTACACTCCCTTAAGAAAGCTGTTAGGCATAAAAGTCGAATAAATAAATTTTACTTTTTTCGAATAAATTCAACTTTTTTTGAATAAATTCGACTTTTTCCCAACACTGGCATGTCGTAAAGTTTCCCGCGGGCGTACAATGTAGAGGTTACACTGACATGGATTAATCTCATGTTTTGAAAGCTTATGACATAGACTGAATAATATATTTTTTTGTAGATGTGTCTCACTCACACCTTTTAGACGTCAAATAAATAATTCTGTGTAGGTACTTGTCTTAAGTTATTTTAGCTTTCGCCAGCCCTTCACGTGTATATTTTCTCTTTCTTTGAATTTTATATTGGTTTCGTCTAGGTAAATACCATTGGCAAAGTTTCATCTTGAAAATATTTTATCAAAGTTTATTTTTATAATTCTCAAATAAATGTAATATCAATAACGAGATATTAGTCAAATAATAATTTCAGTTTCAATAATAGAAAATAAAACATTGATATTTTTTTCTCAGATTATTAAATTTATTCAACTTAAAAATATAATACCGACGGCTCTACATAATACTCTGCGTCTCGCGAATGATTCACTGTTGCGCTCGCGCATAAAAACTCATCGACCCACAGTTGACATAGAACGATAAATGCCAAAAATTATCGTAAATTATCGCGCTAATACCGCCTTATGAGCGACAGGAGAATACGCAGTATAAACTTGTATTATACTTTTGTACTCATAAAAATAATATTTTCGGAATCTTTGTTCTGTACGGTATGTATTTGAAAATTTCTTTGAATTTCGATTTCGGTTTTATGATGCGTTTAAAATGATTTTTAGTGTCCCTGCATGGTGGTTGAGATCACGAATGATTGAGGCGTCAGAGTGCGACGCTTTTACGCGCGTAAATCGTTACTGCTAATTTCGGAAAGAGGATTTTTACTTTCATTTTCATGTTTACGATCAATTCTTGCAGTTCCCTGTTGGATGTGTCAAATTTACTCGATATCGCCTTGACTAAATCAGGAAAACGTGCAGCATTATTTAGGCACATTAAACACATTAATATCTCTGTAACAAAAGCTTCCCAGGTATGGTCCAGGAAAAAATAAATATCGCAAGGAAAAGAGAAACATGTTAAGTGTAGGTATGTTTTTACCCGTTATAGTCATCATTGCAATATACAACAATTTTCCCTGTCTGTTAATTCAGTGATCTATGGAGAAGTGAATATAATGCGAACGTTTACTGACTCCTTATTATGTCGACAGAATAAACAACTTTTTATAATTGCCTTGTTGTTTAATGTTGTATTTAAACATGAATACAATGTTTAGTTATAATATTTTAAGGATTTGCAATGGCATGGAGTAGCCAAATCATTTATTTCAAATAAACCATTTACAGGCTCTTCTGAATTGCCAGTGAGTCGGCCAGCCGGGACGTTGCTAGTTCCAAATGGTACATTTCTAGAAAAAATCAAAAAACTCCAAAAACACTTTTTCAAAAAATAAAAAAGGATACCACATCATTTATGTTTATTCTAATAAGCGCACAATGTAACAAGTCTGGCACAAGAGGTCTAGAGTTAAAAAAAAAAAAAAAATTTATAAAAAAAACACTTTTAACTAAAAATAAAACCTTTTGGTCTATACAAATAATAAAAACTACTTATAACAAAATAAATATGAATGTTTATTCCAACTTTTTGTCTATCTCTTTGTTTGTTCCAGCTAATCTCCGAAACGGCTAAACCGATTTAGACGAATTTTATTTTAGTAGAAGGATAGGGTTCCGCGCAAAAAAGAACCCGTAATTCACCAACATTCACGCAAACGAAGTCACGAGCATAAGCTAGTTAGATATAAAAAGTTCCTCATTTTCTGTTACCGTTAATAACTTGTAGACTAGCATCGTGACAATATGGCCGTACGATAATATTTTCCCACGCGAGCCACTCGATTTAAATACATATTGCAAGTAAGCAGAGCGAGTGCCCGCAACCCATGATTACTAGCACCATTGTAATCTTTTATACCTAAGACATTTTGTTATCCTATCTAACATTATAAATGCTAAAGTAAGCCTGTTTGTTTGTTATAAAAAATTTACATATACATTGTCGGGTGTACAGAATCGGAAATAGGTTACCTTTCATCGCGAAAAAACTAACTGTTCCCGAGGAAAACAACAATAACATTCTAATGATACTAGATGGCGCCACGTGTCTTTAGAATTTTAAATAAAAAACCACGCAAGCGAAGTCACGGCCAGAACTTAGTATCCCTATAAATGTTAAGTGTTGTTTCTGCAAATATTTACTTAGAATATTATTTTATGAATTGGCAAACAGACTTATAGTCCTATTTAAAGATAGAAATAAAGATAATCTGTTATCACTTGAATATGATGACTGCCCCTGCGGGTACAATTTACTTGATTGAAACACTATTTTCCTTATTATTTCTTATGTTAGACTAATTTTCGCCCTAAATAGCTGAACCGTATTGTTAGCCCTAAAGGCGGACTGTTAAGTTTTTTTTTAATTTAACACTAAGCTGTATTTCTTTTAAAACGTTGCCCCACACTAGGAATGTCTCAATATATTTTTAAGAATTAGTGTAACTGTAGAAATTATTGTAATACATTTTTTAACCCCCGACGCAAAAACTACGAGGTGTTATAATAAGTTTGACATGTCTCTCTCTCTGTGTGTGTGTGTCTGTCTGTGGCATCGTAGCTACCAAATGCATGAACCGATTTTAATTTTGTTTTTTTTTTTTGTTTGAAAGGTGATTTAGTTGAGAGTGTTCTTAGCTATGTTTGATGGAAATCCGTTCAGCGGTTTCAAAATTACTATTCTTCTGTTGGGGGTTAAAATTTTGTGTTTTTAAAAGAGTATGTATGGAGTTTCTTGCCCATTCTTCTCCTTATGAAACTAGCTTTTGAAATGCGCAACTAGATTCAATATTGTGAATTTTTTCTCACGTAATTGACGTTCAAAAGTGCCCTTTTATGGTCTGGTTGGAATAAATTATTTGACTTTTTACTTTGACTGTACTTACTAATATTTTTTCCGTACAGGAATCGAACCCCCGACATGCAGGGCAGCAGCCAATCGCTTAACCACTGCGTCAATCGACGGTTTATCGAGTTTATCTCATTAAAAAATAAACATTTAAATGAGGTTGGTAAATCAGCCAGCCTCGGTACTTATGTGTCGCCGTCTATAGAATCAATTAAATTATAATAAAATCGGAACTTGGAGTAATGGAAAGTTGAATCAATATAATTTGTAGTGCTTAGTTGGCCACAGACACGTGTAAGTCATCATATTATGTAGGTGAAGTGATATATTCTTACGTTATAATTAGATTTCGTCAAAATAGAGACACTTTTCCTCAATATAGCATCTCTTTTCCTCAACATTTTCCTCTGACCGTTTTGGTTACGGGAGCTAATCTCAATGGAAATTAGCCAAGTATGGAGATATTATTATAGTGCACAAGTTTGTGCGCAAACACAGGTGTGCTTCCTCATCGCTAGTTCTCAAAAACCGACGGCACGCCAATCCGAGACGATCGGGGAGAGATCAGGCCCAGAACCAACAGCTTTACGTGTTTACTGAGACACGAGGGTATCACCAACTTCTAAATTCCATTCTGCTACTGAGAAATTCCTTATGGAAAAATCCAATAACACTTTTTGCCTGACCTGGGACTTGAACCCAGGACCCGGCGCTTGCAACTACGAGACCAACGGAGCAGGTTACATAATAATTATCTCTTCTGACTGCCTTATGACTGTCATTGGTAACAAAAACTATTCGTTGTTTTATTGGAACCGGGACCTTACTACACAGTGATCCGACAATAGCTAGATTGAGACCAC
Organism: Caradrina kadenii; assembly: GCA_947462355.1. Taxonomy (NCBI): domain Eukaryota; kingdom Metazoa; phylum Arthropoda; class Insecta; order Lepidoptera; family Noctuidae; genus Caradrina; species Caradrina kadenii. The sequence goes on along the minus strand of OX381689.1, from coordinate 13,414,935 downwards.
ACGGAATGAATATTGTGTTGCTATGTAGACCATTTTACAATGCTTCAATCATTTCTCTTGACATCGATGGGAACAAACACGGTGGTCCCGTATAGACGGAAACCGCATAGTTTGGTTTGTTTAAAATCGTTATATCATGTTTTAATATAATTTCCTCTGGCTCAGTTACGGCCATGTGTGTCGCAAATAATGACTATAGTACTGTGGTAAGGATGTCGTGTGTTATTAGTTTTAAATATATTTTATTTATAGTAGAAGTTCACAGTGAATCATATAAAACATACGACTATAGATTTGGTTTCGTTAAACCAAATTTATATTATTATTTTTTACTTTTGGTTAATAAATTGTCAGTTAAGTTATTTGACTAAACTGTCAAAATCATCTAGCTACTAGCCTATTTGACTATCATGATTTTAAGAATCATCATCTTCGATGTTAATAATCAATGTCCTTTTGTTATGTTATGATTACACTAGCTCTTGCCGGCGACTTCACTCGCCTGTATGTCGGTTATCGCGGCTGCAAACGTAGCCTTTGTTCTATGTCCGAGTTAAAATCTACCCCGTAACAAATTTCATCAAAATCGGTTCAGTAGTTTAGTCGTGTGAGCATAATAGACAGACAGACAGACAAACAGAGTTACTTTTGCATTTACAATAATAATTATATTAATGATATGTATACTCCACGGTGTCACCCGCGTTCAGTTAGGTCTTTGGTTACTGCTCCGCACCCATTGGTCGTCGCTTGATATTCTATACCTTTCCGTAGTAAAGATCTAAGCGTAGGAGCGACTTTGTTTTATACATTTTATAATTATTAAGTGAAATAAACATGTATTGGGACATTGATTTCTTAGTATTTCAGAAAAAAACACCAATTTACATTGGGTACCTAGGTACCTACACGTATCTATAATAATTTAGTTCAGTTCTCAAAGTGTCCCCGCTCTCATTAGTCGGCTTGGTTCACTCGAACAGTTTGTTTAACTCGTTGTTCGTTTGTGGTTCTGCAGTTAAACCGTTTTGTGGTCCAACTTCGGTGTTTATGTAAAATAATAAAGTCAACACAATAGTTGGTACTTTCAACCAAATAGGCTTCATGGGAGATTGAATTGTAGAATTATAAGTATCAATAAAAACAAGTTTTGAAAAAGTTAGATCTATCTAACGATTGTTCCTATAAAAATCAATAGTGGATAATTTGTTATCATTATCCAAATTTAAATAAACAGTTGATTAGATGTACCTTTTATACTCATGTTTCTGTCTAGCTATATCTTTCTATTTACTTTTTTACAGAGCAGAGGCATCATTTTATAAAGAGTTCTGCCTTTTCTTCATAAGAAGAAGCCTTTGCCCTGCATTGGGGTAATAATAGGCTAAAACGAATATTGATCACCACACTTGCTCAAGGCGGATTGTTGATTATAAGTCCAAGTTAGTTTCTTTACAATATTTTCCTTTACTGATGTCACTGATATCCAAGATGTACTTAAAAGTAATGATAATTAATTAATAGAAAAATCACGTCAGTGCTTGCCTGGTATCGAACGCGCAACCCATGCACTCATGCATGAGAGGCAGGCGTCTTAACCACTCGGCCATCGCGACGTCGTTAGTTTTTTACTTAGTCACTTAAAAATGTAATTATCCAATATTTTTAATATTTCGGCCTATATTTACACAAGACACAAAAAATAATAATGAAAACAGATTACTTTGAGATACGTAAATTATTATGGCTTTAGTCCTGTTCAAAGATTTGTTCATGAAAGCTAAATTAAAACTATTGTTACATAAACATTATGATAATTCTCTTTTCATTTCAATATAAAATTAGAGGAAAATTGTCGAAAGCAAAGTCTAATATTTCATTAAAGATATTTCAAAGTTTGAATAAACGTCTCGTCGTCGGTACTAATGAACTACTATTATTTTCAAACGACAAGCAATCTTAAATTGTGATTATAATAAGCGAAAGTTGGTATGTTTCTATTTTATATTCAAAATTACTTTTAATTTTGTTGGCAAGGTTAGGCTTTGAATGTGGGAACAACACGACGCTCCACACTTTTTTGTAATTGAATAAAATTCGAGCGAAAAATGAATTCGGATATTGCCAAAAATGTTAAGTACTGCTCACAGCATTTGCCAAAAAAATGTAAAGCAAAGAAATTGTTCACACCAAAAGGCCGTGATTGTTAAAATCGTACAACACCCGAATGACAATGAACGCGGAAAAGATATAAATTACGTAATTCATGCAAATTTAACTGTTTTTTTTTGTCCAGAAAAAAAGTCGTCCGAAGCACTGTGTACGGTTTCGTTTAAAATTCCACAAAAATTGTAACGGTTTATATTTATGAAAGAGAATCTTAAATTGAGGTATTGTGAGTGGAATCCGGCACGATTTTCCCGTCAATCATTACGTTTTTTTCCGTTAATTTTTCGAGAGCCTGTCCTTTGGCGATGAGTCTTTTGGGCTTTATGAAATGTCAAAAATGCATTGTGTTTAAATTATTTAATACGGATAAATAAGAGCGCTTTATACAATGCTATGTTTATTTTTAAATGAAATATTGCAGTAATAAACTTTGAGCTTTTAATACTCAAATCGAAAAAGGTAAGTAAACATATAAAAGTTATTTAGTTTGTTGGAACACTTTAATATAAGTAACTACTGGTCCATTTTCTGCGTTATGTAGTGCGTTTATGAAGGAAGGTTTATAGGTTTACATTAAAATTACGCTACAACCCACGGGAACAGGGCAGTAATCAAAGACTGCGGGGAATTGATATTGTATTAAACGTATACACAGCTTGAAACTTTTCACAATCGGTTTGGAAGGATTTTTATGAAATTTTGCAGATAGCAACAGAACCTGGAAATAATGAAATAGTGAACATTTAAAAACCACAAATGTTACATTTATGACGTAGAACAGCTACTGCCGCTAACAGTTTATGGAATTGTAACAGTCATGTGCCGATCAATCGCTTGCTACTAGAAATATATTTATTACTCGATTGACTCTTACTACTTACAGATACGGAGTAATAGACCGCTGGCGGATACCAACTCTGATTCCATTGCCAGTAATATAACTAGCAGCTATACCCGCGGATTCCATCGCGTCATGTCTTTAATTCCTGCTCATAACAGCCTTAGCATCCTTCCTAGCCTTAACATTCCTCGATAAACTGGCTAAATGACGCAATAATGTTTTTTCAAATCGAAGCTGTAGTTTTTGAGATAAGCGCTTTCAAACAATCCATCAAAGTACTTAGCTTTATAATATTACTACCTTCTGTCCGCGACTTTATCCACGTGGATATTTTTACCCGTGTTTAGTAACCTCTTACAACTCCGCTCCCGTGGGTAGCATGGTGTTATATATAGCTTATGGCACTCACAAATAACGTGGCTTTCTATGAGTAAAAGAACTTTCAAAATCGCTTCAGTAGATCCAAAGATTACCCCCTATATACAACCTCAAAAACTAGCTTCTTCCGTTTTAGTCTTATTTTTTTAGTTCTATAGCCAAATTTTTTCCTCATGAGTCTGGTTAAGACATACAAAAGATTTTTTCAAAAGGTTGTTAGTACCAGAGATTAGCGCATTTAACCATACAAACAAATATAACAGTCTTCAGTTTTATTATATTAGTTCAGAATACAAGAGACAACTTTACCTAAGCAGCAAATACATGTAACATTGTACCAATAAAAAATTCAAAGTCAGTATTTATTTATTCACAAACGGCTTTACACAATTCATTAGGCCTTAATATTAACCGTAATTATAATTAATTTTGCAAGTAATTTTAATTTTCGCATATTTTAAATGGCAATATTAATGGATTATGTGTCCTGTCACTTTTAAACAGCCTCATTTTATTTCATTATCATATTTAATTTATACTAGCTCCTGCCCGCGACTTCGTTCGTGTCAATATTGATATATTATTCCGACGGGAACCGTTAATTTTTCCGTGAAAAATAATAGCCTCTCTGCTATTTAAACTATAATCTATCTCTATAGACTATCTCTGTGCCGAATTCCATCCAGATCCGTTCAGCCGTTTTGGCGTAGTAAGTAAGTAAGATGGCTGACTAATGAAGTTATAGACATACATATTTTATTACCATACAAAACTCCCTCGGCCAATTTATGTGAAGTGAGCATGAGGTGAGTTGCCATCCCACCTGCTGGTTTATTTTATGAAAATCTCACTCGATGAGTTTATGTGTAGTGAAGTTGAGATGAATTATCATGTCGTCTCGCCAAGCAAAGGATTGATAGTTCACCTCATCTAATTAAATAGAGAAAGATGTTTACAGACTAGCACTGGTAATGCCAGGGTTTGAGAGGTCACCTCAATTTCATTTTACCTAAAAAAAATTATATCAATGGATGGCAAACAAGCTTGCTGCCTATAGACATCTGCAATACCAGAGGCCTTGCAAATGCGCTGCCACCCCACAGACAGCTGTGGTCGTAATACTTCAAAGTCAAAGTAATTTATTTGTCAAATATATGATATTGAGGATGTTACATAAGATAAACAATAGTCCCCGTACGAGCTCCTTGACAAGAAGTTCTACTACTGCCAGCGTCAGTCACAAGTGATCCGGCATTTATGCTGAATTGGGTCTTTTTGGCTCAGCCGTGACGTACACAAGTATGTTGTTTTTCTTATTTTTTGGTTTTTCATTGAATGTCTTTTTATTACTATTTTTGTGTGCACATGGTCTGTGTCAATAAACATTTTTTTCATTTTTTTTGACTACTCTAAATTCACCAACGTTGACTTTTACAGTATATACCGGCTAAATATTGGTAAATTTCAAAAATTAATCTCATAATACGTAGCTAAACATCAGACGGGCGAATCATTAATCGCATTATCTAATTGAATAATCTATCAGGCTCTCAGGGAGCTATTAATTAAAAATGTACTATTTGTATGCCTACTTAAATCCGCTTCATTAAAAATGTACAGAACCCTCGAGATTTTTACGAGGCATAAAACTCGAAGGTTCTGATTTGGTAAATTGAAGATGTTAAATTTTGATGGACACATCAGAAAATATTTGCTGATCGATTTAGTATTCATCAATGTTATCATTAGACTGTTTATGTATGCGTTACTACAGAACATGGTGGTGAGGGTCCTCAAGGTCGCTTTTGGGACTTTAACATTATCGTCATGGTTGGTACAGATTATTAGTTAGTTTATACTTTAAAGATGGTCGACGCCTTCCTGACTGCCTTTCCTAAATGCTATGTGTTTGCGGATAAATGGAATAAAATCATGCGTTTAATTATGTGGCGAGATGACCTAGATTCGCACCAAGAGGGCTAGTATGAGGTGGCGGAAAAAATAATCCCTGTAAGAACTCGAGTGAGGTCTTTGCCCAGCAGTGGGACATAACAAGGGTGTAATTTGTCCATAATACATCTGAATTTATAGACATGACACTATTGTACTAACTATATGTACTAACTTATTAGTTTATTTAATTACTTATTATTATTTTTACATTACGTATTACCGGTTTAGGCAGAACCGAAGATGTTTGTGTCCATTTTCTTAGTAAGGCTACATAAATGATACCTTGGAACAACTAGGAAGTGATACAGAAGGATATGAGTAAAAACTATAAAACGTAATTTAATGAGTTGGAATAAATCGTAACTAGGTGAGAAGCAATTTAGACAAATCTAAAAAAAATATTAAAGAGGCCTAAAAAGTATTGATCAAAATGTGTCAAAACAAAAGCGGATAAGTCCTATATCCTAAGAAATAATTTTTGAAACTACCTCCAACACCGTCGCAATGTTTTGATAAAGCCATAATGATGTCCACATAAGTTATCAATCATGATACAAATAGATAGCAAGGTAACACTAACCCAGCAATGTACCGCATAGCGACACACATTACTGAGTACAATGCTTCATTTACGATCCAAGTCTTAGATAATACGAAGTTTTGACCTTTGCGTACTTATAATGACTTAATAATTCTCTAGTCGATGTTATCTCTCTAAATGGATTGTGGACCGGACTCGCGAGTTTTTGTTGTCATTTTTGTATGCTTTGTTTTTTGTCGGTGACTGTACTGTGTTTGCAAATTAGAAGGTGGGTAAAAGGTATGGATTTGGTGGGTTTTAATCTTTGTTTTTGGTTCAAAACTTCAGTTGTACATGGATAATGCTGATGAGTATGTATTCGTTGCTCTGTCGCGAGTATTGAGTATGCTTATCTAACACCTCTTGTTCCTTTTCTTTGGTATTTTCTTTACCATTTTCTACAAATAGTTCAGTTCTTGTTTTCTTATATTTGGGATTATTTTTTTCATCAAGTTTGTGTTTTATTTTCAGCGCTCATGTCACATTAATATTTACATAGCCGGCATAGTCTTACATTCGTAGTGCTATGTATGCTCATTGAATTTTATTTGTTACAATTTCTATAGTAGTAATTCCCAAAATTATTACTTTATATTTCGGCAACATTTGTAAATTCTGTTTATATTTACTTATATTATGAAGAAGTACAAATTGTTTTCTTTTGTTAGAGGTAGTCTCTGGAAGAACTGGTCTAATTACCAAAAATCACTCAATGATAGAAAGATCAGTTGATCTTTCTATCATCGAGTGACTCTGCTATAGTTATAGCAGAGTGTCATGTGTTATGTTTTGTGGTCTACTTGACTTCGTCGCGGGCAGAAGTTAGTCCCGAAAAATTGTACTTTAGCATTTCGTTTTGTTTAAGACGTACAGTCCGTCTCTGTGTGTTGTGCCGGTCCCGAGGCAGCGTGTCGCGAGTCGTGTCCGTAGCCGAGCGCGTGTCACGACCAACCATTGTAATGGTCATCTTTATGCCTCCTTTTTTTAGATAATTACATACTGCCGCTAATTGTACCGTACCGCTTGAAGAGAAACTTTTTTATTTTTCATCTTTGATTAGTTTAAACGTTTCCTCGTTAGTAATCATGTTTAGTTGATTGGTGACTGCAATAATATTTCTAGCTTTCTTTTAAGTTAGAGGAGAAGTGTATTGTTGCTGTGTGTATTGTTTAAAGTTCTTTTTTTAAATTTCTTCATTGTTTTACGCTCGTACAACAATTTGCACCGGCCATGTTATCAGTTACTATGCTTTGTACTTTTTGTTGCATAATATTTAAATAGCAGTCTATGCATCTTCATAAAGTGCTGTCCAAGACGTTTTAATGTTTTCTTAGTTCTTAACCACAATCGTACTATGTATTAAAAGCAGTCATTGATACATCTAGAATATTACTGGCTTGTGCAATTTGTATGAATTTGCTAATTGGCTCTGCTGTTTATCTGATCAACTTAACCAGTTCTATTGAATTAAGATAATTCTGGTAATAGTATTTATGTACAGTTTGCTTTAGACACTTGCTAAGTAGGTACCTCATGGAAACTTATAGTGCGATTTTGGCGTCTAAGAAGAAATCCATTAGCAGTTAATATAGATCTAAATTAGATGATGGGGTTTCTCTACTATCTAGCCTATACGAATGACAGCAAGGGGTTGACTGACAAGGTTCAAGTAAGGTTCAACTCGTGGTGTCAAGTTCAGTCACGAATGAGTTCCAGGCCAACACCAAATATTAGAATTTGAAAAGACACATAGAGACGCCCCCGATCCAGATCACTAAGATAAATAGACTTATGTCGAAAAAGAATGATTTTGATGAAAGAGACATTTTAGACTGCAAGGAATTATCAAAAACGTTCACTCTTGTCAAACAGATAAATTATTTAAGTGGTGACAGTAGGTTCCCTAAACCATATATTATCTTCCTCCTCCTTCTTCCTCGTATCCTGATGATGGAGGGTTATAGCCACATGAGATGGTAACATTATCAACCAGCACTCTCTATGCAATCATCCTGTTTTCAATCATCCTGATAGATGTCTAAAAAATTCCTCTACGCTTTCTTCACCACATCTGTCTTTTTCTTCCCCCTGACCGAGCACAATGAGCTTCTCCAAATTATCAGGCTCTGTCCTTGCCACGTGATCGATGTACTATATAGTCGTATCTTATAGTCAGTCGATAGGCGAGACCCATTGACTTGAAACCATAATTTAAAAACCACCCAACAATTTTAATGCGCCTAAAAACAGTATTGTTAACCATTAATCTAAAATCGGGATCTTTACGACTCATCAATATCAAGGTCGAATGATTTCGAATCGATTCTTTAAATCGATACGATCTATCGAGATGTATCGCGATTATATCGAGATCACGACTCGACCCGCAGTTCAATAGATTATCATATTTCTTTCGTAAAGAATGAGGCCTTTTTAATGAAAATTTAGATGGTGTTGTAATTGTATGTAAGTATGTTCTTAGTACAATGGCGCAGATCGAGGTCGCATGTGATTAAGATAGAGGTAAACATTTTTACGTAATACTAATATAATGCTAATAACAGCCCATTATTGTCCAACTGAAACATTCAAAAATATAGTAACCAAAGTTATTTCGTCTTCTGGGATTCGCACCCAAAGGGTAAAACGGGACCCTTTTACTAAGACTCCGCTGTCCGTCCGTTCGTATGTCACCAGGCTGTATCTCATGAACCGTGATAGTTAGACAGTTGAAATTTTCAAAAATGATGTATTTCTTCTGCCGCTATAACAACATATACTAAAAAACAGCATCAAATATTGAAAGGGGCTCCTATACAATAAACGTGATTTTTTTGCTCATTTTTATAGATAATGGTACGGAACCCTTTTTGTGCGAGTCCGACTCGCACTTGTTCTGTCAATAAGTTACAATGCTTTCATGAAATAAAATGCGAAAAATCATTTTGTGTTCAATAGAATCCGAAATACTAAGAAAGAATGGTGTTCAACGCTTGGTTTTTCTTATCATAAGAATTTGCCTTTGCCTTGCAGTTAGAGGATTGCAGGCTACTATTATTGCCTCCTAGTTTTGAAGGTCTCTGCCCACGCAATAGGATACATTTATACATCGAAAGGTGTCTTGTATACATAGAGTTAAAGGTTGATATTGGGTGTATTTATGCGGTCCGTAGGTCGCCGGTACATATCTTATTTTAGATCGCGCCCTTCGCTTGGTCAGCGGGAACCTTTGTACCGTGTGCAAAAACGATAGGTTTTCTGTATTTTTAGAACAACTTAGTTAATTGTTTTTGTTGATGATATAGTTTACATGATATCCAGAAGTTCTAAGAATGATTATTGATTATAAATGCTCGCAAACATTTAAGAAAACCAATAGCAAGTCAAATATTTTGTTTTATTAATAAAAAAAATCAATTAGGTATAAGTATCATTAGCTAGAAAGACGTATTTTGAAAGTTAAAATTGAAAAGATCAGAATACATTTCTAGTTGCCTCTTCTAAAGAGTAGTTTTGTATAGAAAATAATAGGCAAATAACTAAATAGTTACATAATATTTCTGTTTAAACGTTGTCTACTTAGGTATTATGTATATTAAATAGTCACACATACACATACCATCACGCCTGTATTCCTCGAAGGGTTAGGCAGAAGAATCCCAATGCACACCCACGCTTCGCCGGTATATTTTTAGGTCCCATGTAATAGGGGGCGAGGATATTGTTATTAACTGGGCACAAATCCTAACTCCGAGCTGCTACTGAGAATTTCATAGAAAAACCCAATAACACTGCTCGACCTGGGAATCGAGCCCAAGACCTCTAGCGTAGCAGTCGCACTTAGGACCACTAGACTAACGAGGCAGTGAAATAGACGATTTAAATAGTTATTTAAATTTAAGCAGAAATAAACAGCAAATCTTTATAAGTTAAATATCTTTTTATCTAGCAATCATTGATTTATTTGACTCGAACATAAAATGGCCATTGATCAATTGCATGAGATAAATATTTCTATCATTTCACAATACTTTGGACAATCAGATAACCAATAACATAACAGTAATTATAACCAAAATCATGCGCAATAATTTGCTTAAAACAAACTAGGTATTAACAGAAAATTCAGCTTAGTCACTTGCCTAAAAACAAGGCTTACGTTTTCTGCTATCCCTACATCTTACCCAATGTTGACCGCACTTATCTACCGTGAGGTATATTCTTATTATGCGTGCGTTTTTTGCCGACGCTCCCCGCATAGCTACATTGACTATTACTTAAATGGGCACCCCCATTGACTGCAGCCCATAGAATCTTCCTGGCTAACTTTAAATATGAGGCATATCCGAAGGGAAATTGAGTTAACTTCCTGTACTCTAAGAATCTGTTCCCATTAACCCCTGGAGACCCACTTAAAGCCTGCTAAACGGAGTAATAACCAAGGTCTAACGGGCGATGCTGTAGAAATTGAAGGTTGGACATTTATGCCTTTGGCAAAGAATCAAAACAAATGATATATTATGAAGGTGGGTTTGTAGGTTTATTTTTTTAGTTACGTGTTTGGTTACTGCTACCGTGTGTCGTAGCGTGATGTTATAATATACCCTATACCTATTATTACTGATGAGTCTGGCAATTTTAAATAAAAATAATTTTTAACATCCGATTGGTAGTTCCGAAGATTAGAGCGTTAATACAAACAAACAGGAAGCTTAAGCCTTAATATATTCGTGTAAATTAATTTATTTAATGAAAGTAAAGAATTTACTATGATCATTAGAATTCTTAAAAACCTTTGACTTTTAAGAAGCAAAAAGAAAAATTAAATAAATCACATTCCTCCATTCTCTTTGATCTTACCTATAATGTGCGTCAAGTATTCATACGCAGCCCTCCACGTTAAACTAAAAGTTCATGTTCCTTACCGTCAGACATCAAAGTCACTGAATGAATCCTTACATTCTTGCAATAGATCTATTGATTGACAATGGAGACTACCAAACGACCCCTTAATATTGCATTTTACGTGCAAAATACGACCCTAAACGCATAAGTTTAAGGTAGAGACTTCCCTGAGCTTAAACGCTACTATCTTACCACCTAGACATTCGGCTGACGGTCATAAAACAGCCTGTTTTCATAAAACTATTTACTACAATGTTACAAAAACTCTTGCAAAACCAATATTCAACTCTATACCTGAAACGTTATAGTTCAAAATGGTTAGACAAGTTTCGACAGGGGTTAAAAACATTTTCTGTTACTATTGGAGTCCGTCAAAAAGATTTATATGACAAAATAAGTTTTTTTTTATTGAGCTATTGAGTCGTTTTTTTATTGATTTCCAATGTGTGCTATGTAGTTATTTTTATTTTATTTACGGCCCATTACCTGTGGCGTTGTGTTATTTTTATGTTTATTATCTAATTTAGTGCGTACCTTGAAATCGTAGAATAACGATGACATGGTTTTTATTATTTCCTTTTCTGTACTTTTTTCTTGTAAACAAATAAGTTTTGATAATGGTCTAGGAAATAAAATATTTAAATCGATCGTTTATTTTATTTCTATTGTTGAAAAATATAGAAGATATAATAGATATTATGTTTTTATAGAAATTAAAAAACATCTTGTCATGCAACGTTGCTGATACCATTTATTTAAATAAAAAGTAAAATAACAATCTTTTCTCTCATTTCTAGAAATTCATAATATGAAAAATCGTCAAAGATCCATCAACAAATTACTAAAAAAAACACAAGAAAGCAAAGCACCTCATTTCTCTCGCAGTATATAAACAAGCATTGTATAAACAACTTTTAATCTCAAAATTTTAAAAATCTCGACGCCAATCCTTTTAAGTTTGTAAATCGAAGCACTGTGCAGGCTTCATCTGACTGACGGCAACCAAAAAGATTTGACCCTTGACTTTCCCAAGTTTCGTTCCTTAAAACCTGATTTTACGTACTACAAGGCGGGTAGGGAAGCCCAGGATATAGAAGCCGAAATGTATGCAAGCGATCCGATGGCTAGCGTAACTTGAGCTCTCATGTTGAACCTTTTCCCGTTTCTGCAGAAGGGATGTAAAGGATTTGCGGGAGAAGTGGGAGGTATTGCAATTCTGGTCACTGGAAGGATCCTTGTACAATGAATTGCATTAAGCGACAGGGCCTCTACGAGCTATGAATGCTCTTAATGTATGGATACGATTTGATCGCTCCGAGCGTTTAGTGCTGTGTGGGGAGATCCAGTTGTCGATATAGCTGTTGAATCTAACCTTTATGTATATTAGACCTATAGCATAAAAATAGTAAGAGAAGTTTTACCAAAATAATCTTCTTTTTTGCTTGATCTTGTACTCCTACTGTACCCATTCTTTCAAACATATCTATCTAATAACGCTGTCTTGTACCTATTTAAATGGTTTTTTTTCTGTGAAATTTTTCAATTGGCCTTAATATTGTTACTCACATAATCTTACTTGTGTATTTAGCTGTAAATTGTCCTTAAAAACTAAAATAAATAAAATATAATATATTTATGATAAAATAAATATCATAAATATTTTTGTCCATCTCTCATCTGTTGCATCTCTCTCTCACCCATCTCTTTGAAACATAATTGACTAAACTGCCTATTCTAAGTTGATTGTATACTCACTAATAAAATTCAAACCCATCCAGGTGTAAGTCCTTGCAGTAAATAACTCACTCACCCAGAATAATGCAGGGCTAACTCCAAAAAACTCATTACCGTTCAAGCAGAGAAACTCGACCCGAAAAACTAGAAATTTAGGGTAAGTACGAAAGCCCGCTTATTTTTTATACACGAATAAATAAGAAAGGATTCAAACAAGCTCCCGAAGATTTTGTATCACATTGTACTGACCCTCGGCTAACAAAAGGATTCCCGAAAAACTTATTCTATTAAAGAATTACATCATCTGGTGGATCTTTTGGGTTGTTTGTGTGTCCTATTCAAATTATTTGGAGCAATGATTATAATAGTATTGTGCATATTACTAAGAGATTGACGAGTTGTCGAGTTAGAGGTCTTTAGTCTTAACTTAATATGAGTTTATAAGTGACTCCTTACTCATCAGGTAATTTTTTTGGGGCTAAACCTACCCTTTTGTTCTAGCCACTGCAACTCGGCGACAATGAAGCTCAACGTGTTCCAGAGCAACAATTCAAATGTCTTTGATCCCACATCGAAAAAAAAAACAGAAGAGATCATCGAAGGGCGAAGGAGTGGGACAACACATAATTTCCACTTTCTTTCATATTAATCAAGAGACAGAATAGACCTAGGCTGCTAGGCTAATGAACATAAAGTGATGTTTACAACTTGGGAAAGACCAGTTGTCTAGCACCAGGAATAACAATACATATTCACTTGTAGGTCCAAAACATAATTATTTACACTAACAAATCCCAATAATAGATTACATTAGTGACAAAACATGCACCAAACCCAAACGAATCTCATATTATCAAACTTATACAATGAAAGTATAATAACAAATCCTCAACATTTATTCATCAACCCATCTCAAGAAGATCCTAAACCAGCCTACATCCTAAATGAATTGGAACACACACTCTTACCTACCAATAATCCCTGACAAACGATACTTCCGACCTTTTAAAAGTACCAGCACAATATTCGTGCACTTATCGATCAGCATGCGCGTCACGTCACTAGTCGGCGAAAGCTTCGAGTCACGATTGGTTAGCTTACACAAGGATATTATTATTTCTTGCCGTTTCGCCCGTACCGGCATCACATTTTTCAATTTTATATTATAACAGCCAACAATGTTGATTTTTATGCGCCCGTGTTATAACTTCACTGGGATTATGAAGACTTAATACTGGTATCTTTAATGGCCTAAAATCTGCCTTGTGTACCATTAATGTGCATAAAATAAAAACAAATGAACCATGATTATAGTTTTCGCATGATTTCTTTATTTTCTTTAGTGACCTTGTAACCTTGCTGGTTCACGGTAGACTTATAAGTCTTATTTAAATACTACTGTAATAATATGAAGCTTTATGATTATCTTAAATTTTTTTGGTCCAACTAAAGAACATGAGTGCATCAAGAGTAGGTCCTTTTGAACTTTAAGAATTCTGCTTACCTATAATCTAAAGCAGTTTCCAATCAGCTGATATGCACAAAATCATTCACATTAAACACTGGTTGCCAGGGGGTTCTTGCCGAAGCCACTTGATGCCGTAACATGTTGTGCTCAAAGGCCTTTGACATGGAACAGGTTTGTAAGCTCAATGCCTACCTGTTTCACACAATAGTCCATTGCTCTGACCGGGTACATATAAGAGTCGATCAGCTGTTACAGCCTCATTATTACCTTGTTTGTTTTCTTTTTGGTCCTTAGAGCCTTTTGGTCTTTTCAGTCTGGTTTGTTTGATGGAGCTCTGTTGCATCTGTCTCAGAATGATTAGTTTTATGAGGGTCAATGACCTTTTAACGGCTATCATATGTACATATTTAGATTTTTGTATATACAGGTTTATGCATTTGATGTAATATGATCTTTTTCTGTATTTTATCTAAAGAAAATTTTATGGGAATGGAAAAGTTGACCTTTATAGACTTACGTTACGTCTTCAAGGCTTTTCATACTATCTGATTGAATACAACGTTCTTAAGGACGGCTTACGTCATAGACACCAAAAGCATTACTTCCCTCCGATTAAGTCGAGTAAGCAAAAACAATTCGTAACCTTAACATTGCCATTGTTTTAACACAATACAATTGCGTATGCGCATGTAGGCCGAATAGCTTGCCTCTGCCTTAAATATATACTTGTTACTTCTACAAAAAAATAATGCTGCCCACAAAATTGATTTGGATCCTTATTCTGATTCAATAAGGATCACGTTTCTTTGGTCTTTAGTTCCAGAAGTTTTTGAGTTTACTTTGTATATGATTATACAATTTGATTTGCTCTCAATCTAAAGTAAAAATCTAAATAGCGTAATAAATTCGTTTATTGTTTGTTTATTGAATATTTGTTATTTCGAGAACTATGCCCATGATCTATGAATGACCTTAAGATATCTTCGCGCTCTTTATATAAGGCTTGGGGTCAACAGAATTATAAATGATATCGCCAAGAACATCAGAATTGTTCGGAGACATTTATCGAATTTATAAGTAACCGCCTGAATAAACAATATTGTAACCCTGTGATTGCCGAAGGGTTAATGGTGGTAGGTGAGATTAACAATGAAGGTTCATGTGTACTTGGTTTATTATTGTTTTCTTTAACAGTTACATTTATTTGCCGTCGTGGAGTATTTCTGTAAAGTTTTTAGGTTGTAACTGAGAGTTACGAACGATGTTTCTTTTTGGGGCTAATCTTTACCCCCCGTATTAGATAATAAACCACGCGATTCCAAACCTGAGCCAAGGTATCCACCTTGGCTCAGGTTTGGAATCGCGAAAGGTGCGTACGCTCTTAGGATCCCCGGTGTAAGTGTAGGAAGTGAACACCGGCATGGTTTCTAGTCCGTAAGAGTCTGTCAGACCCCTCCGCCCCCCTTTTTAGGTCGAGGGACATCCATGAAAAATGTCCACCCCAGAGCTAACATATACAGGGTTATTTGTAAAACAATGACAACCTTCCAGGACTGTATTACTATCATCATAAACAACAACTTTTGTTCTATATTTTTTTACAGAATCAGGCAACGCAAGCATTGAAGTGAATGACCGACTGAAGGATTTCCGTAAAATTGTAAATAGGTCAAGTACAAACACCCCCGCCGCCCTAACCCCGCTCCCCTTGCTATTTTACTATCGTTTTCGTTTGCTTCGCATAGACTTCGTAACATTTAGAGCGTTCAATTTAAATGTTTTTATTTTTGTATGAAAATCTGATGAACTAAAATATGAAAAAATTTTAAATGTCATAGAACAAAAGTTGTTGATTATGATGTTAGTAACATAGTCCTGTGAGGTTGTCATTGTTTTACAAATAACCCTGTATAAACAGAAAACCAAATACGATCGCAAAGTTCAAAATAGCTACAGCTTAAACCTTTTTCCTCTAAGTAAGCTCAGATGCACCACAATTCATTATCGTCATGTCAGAACACCGACAAGTCACTAGCTTAAGAAAACACTTCTCTCTTTTCTTCTCTCATGTTGACTCTTCTAAAGAAACAAATATTCCCTTAATTTCTACTACTAGCATCACCACTACTAGCATCCATGAAATCGGGAACACCACGACAAAAACTTATTCATCATAGTTTGAGAAGTGTTACTAGTTAAGTGCACGGCAAACAGGGGGTACAAACAGCCAGCCATGATGAATGGCCCGCGAGATAGATAGGGTTAGGTGAAATACTGGGACTTTTAACACCGCTGTAGGGTAGGACTTAGGACGTGAAGCTGCTTGGAAAATGAGGAAGAAAGGACCAATATTTTATTTTTTTACAACAGCAACACTAGCAATTGGAGGTATATTTCATATGATAAGAAATACAAGCTTCTGCAGTAGAGAAAATATTATAAAGAGGTATTTTTTTAAGGATGGGAAATCATTAATTTAATTCTTCCGGTCTGGGTGGAGCGTTTCTTTTTTTTTTCAGATGGGAAATCATCAAATGACTGACTTGGGCGGGGCGGGAGGGTGTGTCAGATTTTTACTTTTAACATTTCTACTTTTAACCTTGTATTGTAAAGAAGTATTATATGTTTGTAAGATGAAATCTATGCAAGTACTGGTCCGAGTACAAAAAAAAAACAACACCGATAGAAGCTACACTGTTGTCGAGTAAGGCCTTTTTGGTTTAATTAAGAAGCTAGTTTTTTATATTTTTTTAACATTTATACCATCACATTTTGTAATTGTCATTTCTAAGGTTCTGTACCTACCTCAAACGGAAAAACGCCACCTCTATGGGATAATTTTTTGGAATACGAAAATGTACCTAGCTCCACACTAACCGTAGCCGCCCACCAGATAATCTATCACAGAATCTCGCACAATCTGAGTAGATTAAACGCTGGTAACGTATTTATTATAGTGTGCATTCAGTCTAACAATACGGTTCGTTTGTTCGAGCGGCTCAGCTGTTGCAAGAGGTCAAAACGTACGCTTTGAACCACGAGTCGATCAAACGCAAGTGGGGCTTGGAAATGAGGTACACTGGGTACCTATACGGGTACCTATACTAGAGCGGTGGATATGAGTTCTGCCTACAGCCCTACAGGTAGGTGCTGTTGTGACCCCGATTTTGCAGTACCGGATTGCGATTTCAACTACTGAAATTAAAATCAATTATGTAATAATATTTCAGCTATGAGTACTTGTCTTGGAGTCGAAGTAAATAAATGATATCCTTGGGGAATAAAAAGAACTTGGTTGACATCATTTTAATATGTTAGTATTACGATAATTCTTGGGGTCCTGGGTTCGGTTCCTAGGCTAGGCAAAATGTTTATTTTTATTACGTATAAACTAATACATAATAAAAATATACTCAAAAACCACAAAAAACAAATATAACCACCAAAAATATAATCCTGCACATAAAAACTTTGGTCATGGTGACTAATCCCAATATATATTATACAAGTACGCAGAAAGTATAATAGTGCACAAGTGTATGCACAATCACAGGTTGACTCCCTCTTTCCTGACTCTCATCGTCCGAGACAGTAATCAACACAACCATGTATAGATCAGGCGTAGGACCAACGGGTTACATGCTTTCAGAAGCACGAGGAAGAAGTTGGTAGTGTAACACCCCCGGTGATCACCAACTTCAAAGCTCCGGGATACTACTGTGAAATAACACTTTGTCTAGCCTGGGAACCGGACCCAGGACTCCAATAATGATTTTAAAAATTACAAAGATGATGTCAACCATGTACTTTTTATTCACAAAGCATATCATTCACTTACTTAGGCTCCAAGAAAAGAATAGTGTTTAAACATTAGACCATTAGCCCGTCTACCGAAGTTGCACTAATTACAGCAGTTACTTATTGTCACCGATGAGTTGCAGTCATTCATTTGTCATTTTTAAACATAGTTCGGAAATTACTGTATCGCGACATTTCAAATGTAACATTGGGTAGGGCTGCGAACGCGCGCATGCATGGTTGTTAGTCCTACGACCAGAATTAAATTGGTTACGATTTAGTTAATAGACTTTTTCGTCACCATTCATATTGATTTCTATAAGGTGCTTGATCAGGTCTAAGTGAATATTTAGCGAGTGTATCAAAATCAAAGTCAAAACATTTATTTCAATTAGACCATTTACAGGCACTTTTGAATTGTCAAGTTACCCATACAAAAAGTTGAAGCTAGTTGCATGTTCCAAAACGTAGGTCTCTATGGAGGAGATCGAGCAAGAAACTCCATGACTATGTGTATTACTGTGTGTATGATATCTTTAGTGCTTAGAAAATGTTTTACAAAATTTTTCATACTCAACATATTTGTCCCTTGTACGATCATTGTTTATGAATAATAAATAATAACAGTTATTTATATTTTTAAATATTATTTAAAGTGTGATATCATTTCAAGAGTCATGACAGAATAATCATTATAATTTGTTTAGTAATTGAGCTGTTAGTTTGGAGCGTCGTGTGTCGCCGACACACTGTCGAGAGAGTGAAAGATATACTTCGTTTTTACTGTAATATAATTCAACTTTTATATCTACTGTACATAAAAATATACAAACGACTTTTTAAGGAAAAAAATCCTCCAATAATATAAACTAAATGCAGTAATAAAGACATTTATTTCCAAAGACGATTCATTTCTCCCGATTCAATCTAAAAAACGTTTACGGCTTATTATGCACATTACGATCACATATCCATAACAAGAAAATAATGACCTCATAAGTTCCCTAAATTGCTTAGGTAATCATGAAGTTCCATCAATCAATATCGACCTTCATTCACTTTGCCATAAAAATACATTACCGATTCATTATGATGAGCAGGGAATCGCTTCAGAAAGTCGGT
The DNA here is from genome assembly GCA_947462355.1 of Caradrina kadenii. Classification (NCBI taxonomy): domain Eukaryota; kingdom Metazoa; phylum Arthropoda; class Insecta; order Lepidoptera; family Noctuidae; genus Caradrina; species Caradrina kadenii. The sequence continues at coordinate 13,395,987 of OX381689.1, read as the reverse complement.
AGCTTATAATCCGCTAAAGAGCTAACATTTTAATGAATATAATCATTTTATACCTCACGATTGCGACATGGTTACTGTATAAAATAATGTCACCAGGATTTTGTAAAACCTACATTGAAAACTGTCCGTGGAGTTTCTTTTCACCTATGTTTTGGACTATCTTCAACTTTCTGACTAACTGGCCGACTTCTTGACAATTCAAAAGTCCCTGTAAATGATTTAATTGAAATAAATGCTTTGACTTCGTCTTTGACTAAAGGATAGAAATATTTTCAGTGAAATGAGACTTAGTTCTGACGTAGATTTTCTCCTGGTTTATGGGTGCGTTTACGAACATTATAAACGTAAGTACACAATTATTTAGTACGGGAATCGAACCCGTGACACGCAGTTTAGCAGCCAATCGCTCAACCGTTGCGTTAACCATGTCGTCGTAGGTAGTTAATTTGTAGGTTGTGTTTGTAGGTGTAACAATATTTCTCACACATCAATCTTTACTTTCTTTCTTCACTCAACAAAGAAGTCAACACACACCTTACAAAAACCTCGTCTCGTCACCGCTCCGTCGGCTCTAAACGTCACGCTGTATTTTATAGTCATTTTTCTTACTCGACAAGTAATAAATCAAACGTTCGTTACATTACTCCGATTGAGTGATTCCATCACAGTTTTTTGCATAACGATTATTATTTTATTGTAGTTTTTCGCATCCCTAGCGTTGCTTTTATCGAATAATAAATCAAATGTTGATGCAGTATTTATTGGGAGCTTTGGATCATTTCGTTGAAATGTTACTTGTCTGGTTTTTTGACTGCGTATTGCCAAGATTAAGGAGTGTGTGTGTTTATATTTTGTAGGATTAACTTGAGGTTTCTAGTCTAGAATAAGAAAATGAATAAGAATTGTCTATTCGCAAGAATATGATTGAGTGCAAATACATAGAGCCTATACAGATAATAAGTTGACAAACATGTTATTTATTTATTAAAATCTCCCTTAAACTTTCATTACAGGTATGTCCCTAATGCGATAGCTTGCTCTCAAAACTAACTTAAGTATTTAAAATATAAAACTATGAAAAACGTAAAAAAAAAAATGTATATGTGTGTATGTTAGAATTCCGTTATTTGGTGTGCAACTATTAATCCTAACACAGGTCTAATAAAACACTGTAATCCCTAGAATTAATCTTAAATAAATATAAAATTGCAAAAATTTGATTGGAACTATGAAATAATTTCGTTCGATGACATAATATTCCGAACGAGACTCGAATTAAGAGTCAATTTGAAATCGGCTAAAAACTTTGGCAAATAAGGTAGATTGTACAAGAGACAAATCTTTGGATATGTTATGTGTTGTTGGTCTAGGTATACCTACAAAATATCACATACTCAAAGATTTTGTCTCTTGTACTTCACAAGAAAATAAAGACAGATTTTATTTCTATCTATTCTACTTATAATCCATAACATCACCAACTACAAGCCTACTTAGAGAAAACACTAACCAGGTAACCACACATCCCACTTACAATATCCCCTACAACTATAATCAGCCACTTATCACCATCACCCTCTAATCAGTTGGTTAAGAAAGTCGATAAATGGCGCCCACCGGCCTGAGATTATTACTTGGCGACAGAGCAGCTTGTAATCAAATGAAAACATCAGGTATAGCGACAAATTCTTAGTATTACTTAGACGGCAACTAGATTCAATATATTTATTCTCATGTAATTGACGTTCAAAAGTGCCTTTTAATGATCTAATTAAAATAAATGATTTGACTTTGACTTTGACTGTTGCTTGGAGAATATTATGTGATTTTAAAAGTTATGTTGTTAAACATGTAAAAGATTTTTAATTTTACTGAAGAAGAACTAAAAATCATTATAATCGAGAAATTTAACGAAGACGATTACGTATTGTTCCCTGCATTGCTGTTTTTTTTTTGTTCTAGGCGTGATCTGGGACCCTTCTAGCTTCGGAGATATGGAAGGTCAAGGTTCCAACTTATATTCTTACAAAATCTTGTGACGCGTGTACATCCTGCATTGTTAGCACCAAAGGCCAAAACGTCTATTCTGTAAGTAAACAATAAAATATTCGTTCACTTATCACATTAACAATGAAGAAAACTTAGAAAGCTTTTTGACATAGTCATCTTATTTTTTATTAATGTTAGTCATTAGGTTTTTGCCCTCGACTTCATCCTTGTAAATGTCGATTATATCGCGGTCGTAAATGAAATCATGGAAAAAGTAGCCTATGTCCATATCCAGATCCCGAGCTACCTCTTTGCCAAATTTAATTAAGATCGGTTTGATCGGCGATAAGGTAACCAACAAAAAACAGACAGAGCTGCTTGTAATAGTGTGGATGGATTTCGAATTTTCAAATGCCATTCTTTTTACACCCCCCCCCCCCCCAATATTACGACCTTAAAAAACCTCTTAACCATTCCTAGTGAAGGCAGGATCTCATGAAACGTTTCCCAAAGTAATGACTGAGCACGTTTCATGGGTACATAAAAGTCTGATGACAATTTACGTGTCACACTCCGCCATGCTCCATGCTTTTAGCGTCTTGTAAAAATTTATGTTCTATCGAGTTATGAGGTCGCCAGTATGGACCCTGATTGCTTCCATTTTGTTCCCGGAATGCAAATGTTGGATCAGAAGCGGGGATTCTCTTGATGTCAGTGGAGCTTTTTTCATCCTTGTAAATATTAAACTAAGTATAGTTTGTTGCGGATTAAAAATTAGTTTATGTTCTTTCTTGAGAATCAATATTTCAAGCTTACTCCGTACCAAATTCCATTAAAATCGGTTTAGTGATTTAGCTGTAAAAGCTTGACAGACAGGCAGAGTGACATTGCATTTATGATAAAAATAATAAGTATGGAATGTATGTTAGTAATATATTTGTACTGATTGTTATACCTAAAGCTCAAAAGCTTAAAATCACAGAATTCTATTTTAGCGTTTGCGCTTAGATAAAATTCTGTGATTTTAATCTTTGGCATCTGAACTCCCATAGTAAATTATTGATTTACAGTCGTAATAACCCCAACCCTGCAAAATCTATTGTTTTTTTTAATTATTTGATGACACCTATGTCACCCATCTCAATGCGGTATCAAGACATTTTGAGGTACTCTTTAGTTATAAGTCAACAACATAAATCCGTAACTTATAATCCTTGTGGTCAGCATACATGTTTCTCAAGTACAACATTTTCCACTTCTTATCCTGCCCCTCCAAATCCCGGGACCCATGTATCGACTGTGACTTTAAGAGCGTATATTTAAAATATTTACGAGTTTAGTATATTCTTTAAAGTTTACGCTCGTGCATTTCTAGGTTCAGGACCAGATATGAATATTAATGGGATTAGGAGAATAAGAATATGTAAAGGAGTTCCTAGGATATTTACTGTTATATGAGTTTCTCTTGTAATGTAAGTACGAACGGCAATGTACTGTGGTCACCATTTTGATATATATGGTGATTATGTGTCTTATCACTTTAGTTATTTTTGTTTAAAAATATCTGCTGATTTATTTTATGGAGCTTATTTACACGAACGTAAATAGATCAGGTAATTTTTTTTGTACTTTTTAGGGATGATTGCAATGTAAAATTTGTTCATAATGATAAGAACAGGAATCCTTTTTCTGCTAGGAAAAAAAATATTAATTTCAGCTGTATTTAAATTGATATATTTTTGGGGGTTTATAAAACAGATATTTATGATGATCAGTTAGATATTTACTATAGCCTGTAAGTTTCTAAGTGAAATTACAGTTTATGGTGCTAAATTGATAAAAAGGCCAAAAAATATATAAAAAAATACATAAAATTGCGAAATCTATTATCATCAAATTCCTTCTCAATTTTCATCGCATACACGAAGACTTCAACGGCCATAAAGGTGTCTGTACACTTTCGTAACACCGTCATATACGGTAGAATTCCCATAAAGTACACCACACCAAATTACACTAGCGTTCAAAATAACTCGGCAATGATATAGCGCCTTTTAAGGCTGCTGATGGTGTGCTAGTGGCATGCACTGTAATTCCATGTGAAAGTGGTGTACACTTTAATTTGATCCGCAGTAGATGTGAATTTACGGAGCACGTGTGAAGTATAGAAACTGCACTTGAGTTCAGGAGCATGACTTGTTGGTTCCAAGTGGTTGTTACGTAAGTGAGACGGTAGTTCTTCTGGAGGGGTAAGTTGAGATATAGGTATAGAAGTAACGATCGTGTAATAATGGCTGGTGGAGGTGGAGCTTACTCTAAGGCTTAAATAATTATGAATCAAGATTGTTTTTTGTCACACAAAGACGAATAAATAGTATCATCTTTTAGTAGTTTCTTTATGTGGTGGTATTACTACCACTATGAAAATAACAAATTTAGGCGACTGTACCTACCGACAACATTCTTTATATAAAAGAGTAAGTATATTTTACAATCAATTACATATAGATATGTAGGTGTGTTTTCAACGTAATTTTATAAATAGGAAAGGCACTAATATCAAGGCTTGTAGTAACTCGGTAACTTAATATCAAAATGATACATAATTCAAATTCAAAGAGTTGAAGCCGTGATGTTTAATTGTATAACCACACTAGCTATAGTTCGCTGATCCGTCTATTACGTCTATAGTTACTGCCCCCCTAGCGGCACCGATCTCGATAAAAGGATTATTTTTAATAGGAGCAGTAGTTTCTGAGATTATCGCATTCAAACAATCTTCCGCTTTATTACCATTGTATAGATTGGTCTAAGTATTTCGGTATCCCACAACAACCATACCAATAGTCCCTCATCTTAATGAGCTGCAGGAGTCAGTGCGATCATGTGACCCTGATAATCGGGACACTCTTAAGGTGGACTCACACGTGTGTACTAGCGTCTAAAAGTGAGCGAGAAGCGGTACTGTGTGAATTGTCGCTATAGCATCTTGTAGGTGCGTTGTGGTAACTACAAAAATGTTTCTTGGCTTGATTTGAAAATGAGCGTCAGACAGCTTTTGTTTGGCATTATTCCTGAGTGGAACTAGTTTGGCGGTGAGGCACACATCATCCTCTTTTTTACATGGCATGTCAGTTTGTAAGTAAACTGTGCTCTTTATTTATGTCTGTAACCATTTTCTTTAATATTCTTTCGTTCTTCTATACTTAGGTAGTTGGTGACAGCGCTCTTTCGCTGTGTAGCCGATGGTTGCATTGTAGTAACGATGTGGTCGATATCGGTTGACTTTGGCAAAATATGGTATTTTCATTTAAAATAGCGCCCGCTTACGTAGTTGTGGTCGTGGTGTTGTTCGTGTGACTCCACCCTTATCATCGGATGAGCGGGCGAGGGATAATGCCGTAATGAACCACGCTTCGCAGCCTGATTGATGATCGAGGTATGATGTTATTAGCATACGTAGATGCCGTGCGTAACATAAACAACAGAACAACGTTTTGTAAGGAGTACGTACCTATATGTATCTGTTTTTCATTGAAAACAACAACCTCTGACCTTATTTCTTTGTTTCTTCTCAGAGTAGTGGGCAAGGAAACTCCCACCTTAACTAAATAATAATAGCCGCCTAAGTTTGTCTCACTGTAGGGCAAATGCCTCTTCACCTACACAGATGGTACATGAGGGCATTGATCACTACTCTCGCTCAAAATCGACTGCCTCAGTAGCCTAGTGGTCTTAAGTGCGACTGCTACGCTAGATGTCTTGGGTTCGATTCCCAGGTCGAGCATACTTTATGCTCGATGCTCGTTATTGGGTTTTTCTAAGAAATGCTCAGTAGCAGCTCGGAGTTAGGATTTGTGCCCGGCTAATGGCAATAGGCTCGCCCCCTATTACATGGGACCTAAACATGCCGGCGAACTGTGGGTGTACATTGGTACACTTCTGCCTAACCTTTAGGGGAATACAGGCGTGATGGTATGGAATCTGGCTCAAAATAAATTGGCGATTTTAGACGTATATGAATTATAAGTCCAAGTTCTCGCAAGATGTTTTTCTTCATCGATATAAGTGATGTCCAAGATAAACTTAGAAAAAGATACATACGTGCATATCAATTGAAAAAGGTACATTGGTACTCGAACCTGCGAGCTCTTGGATCAGAGACGGGCTCCTTAACCACTGGGCTGACACGACATATCAAGCAGTTTAAATAAAAAACCACAAAATTAAAAATATTAAGTAACCCCCGACAGAAAAATAAAAACCCCTACCGCAGCTAACAAAAGAGCTGATAACTTTGAAACCGCTGAACTGATTTCCATCAAACAAGCTAAGAACTCTCCCGAGTAATATACCTTTCAAACAAAAAAAAACTAAATCAAAATCGGTTCATGCGTTCGGGAGCTACGATGCCACAGACAGACACACACACACACATACACACACAGCCACGTCAAACTTATTATAACACCCCGTCGTTTTTGCGTCGGGGGTTAAAAATCGATACAAAATAAATATAATTTTTCATGAAGCCACTATAAAGCACGACGCGTTTTCTGCAAAGACAATATTGAAGCTTTAAAAGATTGCTTACCGACCCTCCTGCTAGAAAAAACTTCTACAGGACAATCGAATCTTTGACATTCCCTTCCATTCCACCCTCTAAGCCCAAATATCAATAATTAAAGCCAAATCCATGAGCAACACAATAGTCACCGGATGACTTCCTACACGACGTTCCTTCAAAGAGGATTTAGTTCGACGGGCCAAGATCTCAATGCATTGTGCGCAGTGTATTTGATTCCACTCCGTTTGTATTTGCATTCTGTAGCTAGATGTATGTGGGGTGGTGTGTAATCTTTAGGCTGTAACACGTTATGTGGTGATCCGGTTTCGAGAGGTGTCGAGTAATTAAATCGTTTGTGTTCTGAAAGGGATTTTTATCTGAAATTCAAAGGGAACCAGAATACATTGAATCGTTTGTTTTATATACTTTTAGAAGAATTTTTCTATTCACCTTTTTTACCCGATTGCATCAGATCTTAAAAGATGAGTTTCATTTTTTGTGACTTTATGGCTGAATCTAACTACAAAATGAAATGAACGAATGAAAGAATTCGTAAAACGATTCGTTTGTTTATAAATTGTTACAAAAACAAAAAAAACATCTATAGACTCTATTATAAATGTCAACAACTTTAAATATTATATAATAGTCGCCACGACTCGAGAGCACAAACGTCAAGTTCATTTTTGAGATTTTGGGTTCCGTTCTGGGCTTTTTGGACCGCCGACGCTGCACGCAATTGGTCCGTCAGTCGGACCGATCGCGGGCAGCGTCGTCGCCCCAAAAAACCCCGAAAGAAACCCAAAAATCCAAAAAATAACTTGACATTTGTGCTCACGACTCATGGCGACTATTATACCAGCTTATTATTGTCCTACTGCTGAACACAAGCCTCTTCTCATACAAAGAAGGCACGAGTGTTGGTCTCCATCTTTGCTTCCGGCTGACTGGCGATTTCAGACTCACTTATCAATTCAGGTTTCCTCATAATATTTTCCTTTACCGATATCAATGATCACCAAGATAAACTGAAAAAGTACACATGAATTGAAAAAGTCACTTTGGTTGCCCAGTACTGAACCGGTAACCTCAAGCATGAGAGGCGAGGGCCTTAACCACTGGGGTATCTAGACATTTGAAACAACCCACACAACTCCAACAACAACAACTTGAGACATTAGATACGTAATGCTATGTACTCATCAAGGTACATGTTTTGTTACCTATGAATAGAAACAATACAACAAGTTCCCAATAGTTCCAGGTTTGTTTTAAGATAATTTCTGTTGATCCAGTGGTCTTGGGACATTATGTAGAAGTGCTTTTACGTTTCGCAGGACTTTTAGGCGCTGCGCAAACGTAGACACTTTTTGTTACTGACACGGGACACCTTGTAGTTGCCGGTTGCTAGTACTGGACAGTTCTGGTGAACTGTCACCGAACTTTCACCAATGTCCACAGTAGGACACTGGTGACAGTTCGGTCCTTCTTTTTCGACGTTCAACGCGACATACGGTTGATGTTCTAAGGCCTGGTGTCCTGTGTGCAACAGCTTTTTTACTCGTAGTAAAGGAAACTATTGTCGTTTGTGTGTTTCCCTACATACTTCTCAGTATCTAGTTGCTAACACCGAACACTTTTGTGATCGGCGATCAGTGTGTAGCAATCAGTACAATTGTTGCTAAATAAAATGTTCACAGCTGGTTGCCCGTTGCTTGTGTTAAACACGGGACACTAAAGTGTCTACGTTTGCGAAGCGCCTAATCTTTCTTATCTATATAAATGTTCTTTAGCTTTTACAATTCTCTAGTTTCCAGAACAACTTCTAAGTAGAATTATTAAGTTGCTTCTGCTTTTCAGAACTACTGTAAGATACTTTTGACTATAATAGCTGACTAGCTTCTGCACACGACTTCATCTATGTGGAAGTCAAGTATACCATAAAACGATGAATACCATTTGGCAATAGTGAAGTTTTTTACCAGTAAAAGATTTTTTGGAATCGGACCAGCACTTTCAGAGATTGCCTCCTACAAACAAACAAACAATTTTATCTCCTTATAATATTAGTTTAGAAGACTATTACTATATGATGTATAATAAATATTCAAAGATAATGAATCGACATTGAATTCTTCAATCTGGATTGAGTTTGTGCGATTTGTGGGTGAAATGGAACAACATTGAACTGAAAACAAAAAACTTTTGAATTGTTTTGATTCATAGAAAGATTTTCATTGTCTACGGAGCTAAGTGTGTGGGAGTTTCTGGCGGAGATAAGGACGTTGAGACTGAAGACTGAAGACTTCTGCATATCGGGAATAACTGGTCCAATTTTCCTAAAATAAATAAAAATTATATAATCAAGGAAGGTCATTGGCTATATAACATCATGCTATGACGAACGGGACCATAGCAGTAACTAAAAGAGTAACTTAACGCGGTTGAAACCGCGGGGTATTGCTAGTGTATTCATAAAATGTATGGTCAACAAAAGAGATTAGTAACCAAGTCGTCTAATATAGTTGAAGTTTTCTTAAAAACCGGTGGTCTTTTTTAAATGAAATTTAATTCAATTAATAACTGTTAATTTTCTATCAATAAAAAAAATCATTCAAAAACATCTACCGATTTTTAAAAAACTTTGAATTTATTAGGCGACTCTGGTTACTTATTATATCTTTTGCTGACTGTACCTGTACACCGTAACGTGTTATTGCTTCCTTCAATCCACCTGCCAAAATGGCGATAACGATATTAATGCCATATTTAATGAATATTCTTAATTGTAGCGGTTTCTGGTAAAAGTTCATTTGTGCGCCTTCAACCTGCATGCACATATTAACATTTTCTACAGGACCTACCACCATACACCTACACCACCTACAGCCCCACAAAATATAAATTTAATTGCATTCGTTGTCCCGAATTCAATAATTAATATTGTTAATTTTATATTTTAATATTACCAGCCTATTATTATCCCACTTCGTCAGAAAAAGGCACGTGGATTGATCACCACGCTTACTCAAGGCGGATGGGTGATTTCAGACTTATATTATTTATAAGTCTAGGTCTTCTCACAATGTTTCCTTCACCAATATAAGTGATTTTCAAAATAAACTTAGAAGGTACATTATGAAATAGAAAAAAAATCACATTGGAACTTGGCCCGTACCGGTTGCGAACCCAGACTCGTGCATGAGTAGCGGACGTCTCGACTACTGGGCCATCAAAAATTTGATATTTTCTTAACAGTATTTTCCTGGGTAAGCATGATTTTTATCATAACGATTATAATGCTAGATTCATAGCGGGTTATAAGTATCCAATTTCTGTGATAAAGATCGCGAACTCAAGTCTTGCATTCAAATGTAATTGAATAAGCAACAGATACGTTTTCTAGATTCACTTCAGATGATTTGCATTTAATTTCTGCCCAAAACGTAGGGACGGCCGGTGTAAGTGTGAAACTGCGGTTTATTATGGTTTCTTGCTATTTACTCCTACCTGAAAACTGAAGGCCATTTACAATAATTTAAATCGATCAACATCTAGTCAAAATCTCACCTCAGCGATAATCAATGTCTAATAACCTGACACAAATGTATCCAAATTTTAGGCATTTTTGAAAGAATGACACTAGGATTTGAAATGCTTATAAATACGAGAATTGATGCCATGCTGTTAAAGAAACTGCGAAAGATGGATGTCGTCCCCGAAGGAGGTCCGTGATGACTTAAAGAAGTTTATTGAGGGTTAGCCAGTGTTGGCAACACACAAGGAAATGTAATACTTTTGTCCGGCAGTAGAAGACTACAAAATTAATTAAGAAAACCTGGTAGGTGGATTCTTAGTATCAAACCAGACACTTCCATAATATGCTTTGTACGAGGTGGGGGGATAATGGCTTGCATAGCCTCAATTTGTGACGATAATTCAGCACGACACCGATGGGCGCATCCTGGGGTGTCAAATCCCTAAACCTACCATCTGAACTGGCTTATCTGTTCACCACTTCTGTGAATTTTGTTGCACATAGTGTGTACCATGTCGCGGAAATATCGTGGACCCTAACAAATTTGTATTTATACACACTTTTACCTAAGTTTCGAGGCTCTTATTTCACGTTTCAATCATCATCAGCTTACCGACCGAATATTGGGTAAGTCCTGTGTGTACAATAGTACATTTTAATACCAGGTGCGAGCCAGCCCTGGCCGGATTGCCCCGCGGCGTATCGGACGTGCGTGCCCGCTCTGTTGCTCTTTGTCTGCGGTACTAGTGATAAGCGGGAGCGATTAAGAGTAGAATGTTCCGGTAGTCAGTGGACGAAGCTGTAATAAATTGGGGAGCTGTTTGTAAAGGAAATTTCTGCTGCCATGCAGAGTTGCTGGGCTCTGGTATAAAGGACTGGAGTCGATGTAATTATGGGAATATTGTAACCAGGATTTTGTAAAAAAACAAATTTAAGAGACTGTTTATGGAGTTTCTTTCTCGTTCTTCTCCATAGAGTCCCACTTACGTTTTGGTACGAGTAACTAGTTTAAACTTTCCGTCGAACTTTTTGACAATTTAAAAGTGCATGTAAATGGTTTAATTGAATTAAATGCTTTGACTTATGACTTTTTTGTATCATATGGTATTTCAGACTTTCCTGCTGACAAAACCATGCTTATGCGCGCCTCTAGTTTTGCAGATATAGGTGATGATCACTTACGACCAAACATGACGTTCGCCATCGGCTTGTTTATTGGTGACCACTGAATTGGGTGGATATTGGACATTGGATATTGGGTTACCTGATATCATTGTAATATGGGCAGGACTTTACATTGTAGAGACAGGATCGATTGTCGATGATGAAACAAATACAGGTAAACGTTTTGTGATACTCTGGCGGATGAGTCTTTATTATGTTTTATTGTGGAGGATCGATGACAATGTTTACTTCATGAGGAAGACTTTTGATTACAGATCGCAGACTCAATAAGTAACACGAACACGATGAAATGTAAGTCTTCTTTTTAATTAAACATTTCTTAGAGAAAACAAAATGTCAAAAGAACTTCCTACATTCCAGCCAGATAACATGCGAAAAACGTACACCAAATAACGTGGTACAAGTCATGTTACTTGATGTCGGCCTAATACGTTTTTTTTCTTCCATTCTGTCCTACCAACCGTCATGTTATCACTGACGGACACTTTACACTATCAATCCATCTTTTCTTTGATCTTGATCTCCTCCCTATCCATTCACATTTATTCACAACTTCTAGTCAACTTTTAGTCTCAACTTCCCACCTCCCACTTAAATCCCTGTAATCTCCCTACTTGCACCACTTACAAGCTTTAACGGGGTTTAATACTAGTACATAGACAAAGTGCCAGAGGTTTATTTCACTAGACTTGGCTTTGCGTCTGGATTGCCGTAGCACAGGTCAATTTATGTCAGTAATTGGTGATATGACTTCGCATAACGTCGACTCTTACGCCGGATTAGAGTTTAATTTTAGAGTGAATGGTGATTGGTGATTTGGCTTGTAGGTTGCATTTGTGGATTAGTGCTTTAGTGGCAACGGATGGCTTAATGGGGGAAAGCTATTGATGTTGTTTTAACCTTTGTGATGTTTGCAGTCGCGACGAATATGTAAACTAAAGAATGATGTGGCTGAATTGGAGGGTTTAACAAGACTGCATTTTCGGACTAAAGGTGATTTTATTGATAAATATATTAAAAACTAGCTTCTCCCCTCGACTTTGGCCACGTCAAATTTGATATATATCCCACGGGAACCATACTTTTTTTTATAAAAAGTATCCTATGTGTTATACCACACTACAATCTATCTTAGTGCCAAACATCCATCCATCCATACTCACAAACTTTCGCATTTATAAATATTAGTAGGAAGTTAGATATACATTTTTAGCTGAATCATAAGAACTACATACATCACGAGGATAAGAGAATTAAAAAAAAATATTTATTTTTTTTTTTTTTGGTGGGTGGGAAATCATCAAATAACTTATCCCGCCCGCCGCTAAAGTGCCCACAAAAAAATATATTAAGAATTAATTTTATAAACTTTGATTATCTATTTCAGATAAAAGGTGACCTTGTACAATAATAATAGTAATCAATACCAGAAATATAATTATTTAGCTTTACTGGAGAGGTTGTTATGATTACCGGCAAATAATTATCCAAATAACACACCACAATAAGAATTTTATAAGTGCCTATAATTAAGTAAGTACAAAGATTAAAGACTAAATACTACATAATTGAGTCGCCAATCTCAAAATAACATCTCAATCTCATTCCGAAAACATAGCGACGTAAATTGAAGGCGTTCACTTAAAAAATATATAATAATGAACTGATATACATAAGGTAGTGTGACCTATATAGAAATGTAGGACTATTCCTACGTATGCTTTCTTTTTTGATGAGATAAGCCGCCGAACATCTGCCGGTGTCACGCGAATACGGAATTTATTGATAACTATGTTTCGCTCGCGGTTTTGTTTGACATAAAAAATAATATTGTTTTCACGCGTTTCGTTTTAACAGTTGTATTTTTTTTAAAGCTTTTGAGCTGTTTTTGCAGTGTTCACTGGTGACCAAGACCTTACTACATTTAATCATATTGAGAAAAAAGTCAAATTTAATTGTTTCAAATCAAATTTAATTTAATTTTTAATTTAATTTGATTTTTATAATCTAATCTATTTTAATTAATTTTAATGTAATTTGTTATATTTTAATGTATTTTTTTGTTTATTTTAAATTGTGTTATCTAATTTAGATTTTATTCTTTGTAATCAATTAAGCTTTAATTTAACTTTTCTGCTAATGTATTATTTGTTCAAAATCGATTAATTATTTTAATACCCGCGCATAATATTATAGTGCATGCTGTGCTTCTCTATAAGTAATGGGGCACTTAGAATTAAGTTTGAAATGTACAAATTATATAGTATAGTGTACTCATTGTTGAGAAGCCTATAATAAATAAATAAACAAAGAGCACAATTAATTATAGAAACCAATCGTATGTTTCGAAAGATGTATAATTTTTGGCAAACAGTTCAAAAGACTGCACTCAATAGATTTAATTACAAAAAATACAAATCCCGGTCTATTATGAGCATCTTCTCATACAGGGAAGGCACAAATAATGATTACCACACTTGCTCAAGGTAGATTGGCGATTTCAGAGTTTTATTTATTACAAGGTGGTTTCCACACGATGTTTTTCTTCACTAATGTCCGCAATGATGTCCAAGATGTCCAAAATAAAGCATAGTAGGAATTCATTTTTTGAATGAACAAAATAAATATTTATTTATACTTTACATACAGACAAATCGATCCTTCTCATACTATAGACATAGATAGATTGAAAGTGAAATTCTTGAGCGTACTCTAGCCAATATTATTGCAACAGCTGAAACAACTGCACAGGCGATTGTAAACTCTATGCTAAACACTTTAAGAGATTAAATTCAATCAATTTATTTATAAGGCCATCAATATAGGTATTATAGGATGTTTAATTAAAAAGTACGATCAGAATTATATTAAAAGGATCAATGTTGCCAATTGTGTTTTGTTTTCATTTAAAAATATACAAGTAGTGATAAGTTGCCACCCGTAATTTAAACAAGAAAAAAAAAAGGTTCATTTATTACCCGACTACGGCAAAGCCAAAGGAGGGATGTGATTTTGACAGGCTATGTATGTTCATCTGTTCACTCATAGCTCCTAAACTACTTATCGAAACTCGACAAATGAGGTATCGGTAGAACCGTCTTAATCGTCCGCTGAACATAGTTACGTGTCAAAAAACTCAATGTGGCGTCCTCTAGCGGACTAAAAGCAATGAGTAAAAATAATGGTAAATACGCCGTGTTTGTATCATTTGAAAGGGCTTCAGTTGCACATTTCCAAAATATTGCTCAAATTTAAAGTGGCGCCATCTAGCGGACCTTAAATCATATGTTAAAAAAACGTTAAGATAAGTACACCGTGTTTGATATCATTTAAAAGGGCCTCACTTGTATTTATCAAAAATATCACCAAAATTCAATGTGGTGCCCTCAAGCGGTCAAGAAATTCAACACAACACCAAAAAAATTTAAATAAAAGATACTGAAACCCGACTACGACAAAAAAACGACGCTGTAAGTAAAAAGTATGGAATACAGGCGTGATGGTATTGGGCACGCCTTAATAGAGGCGGTAAGTCCCCTCTTTGAGGAGTGGCTGGAGAGGCGCCACGGCGCCCTCACCTACCGCCTGACGCAGGTCCTCACCGGACACGGGTGATTTGGGAGGTTCCTGCACTCATCGAGCGGGAGAAAACGTCCGGGTGTCATCATTGTGTGGATCGCCCCGAGGACACGGTGGAGCACACCGTGGCGGTATGCCCCGCTTGGGCGGACCATCGCCGAGTCCTCGTGGCGGCCATCGGCGGCGGCGAACTCTCGCGTCCGGCCCTGGTGCAAGCCATGGTCCGGAGCGAGAGGGAATTGGATGCAGTCGCCTCCTTCTGCGAGGCAGTAATGCTTGAGAAGGAGGCGGCGGGACGGTTGAGACAGCGGTTCTCCCGTCCCAGCCGCCGCGGTAGACGCTCCGGACGTCGGGAGCCGCGAGACGACTCCCGGCCACCGTAGATACGGGCCTGTGGACGGTGAGCAATGGGTAGCTCACCGTCCTTACGTTACGTAACGACAGGCCGTGTCGACGGCGCGTTCGTGTTCCACGCGCGCCTCAAAGAGGGCGGGAGAAGTTATTTGATGATTTCCCACCCACCAAAAAAAAAAAAGCCGTGATGGTATATTATGTTATGATGTAGTGTTATAGTAGCCGCCACAAGTCGTGAGCACAAACGTCAAGTTTAATTGTGAGTTTTTGGGATCGTTTTGAGTTTTTTGGGGCGCCGATGTTTTACGCGATCGGTTCGATAGACGGACCAATCGCGTGCAGCGTTGGTGATCTAAAAAATTCAGAAAGGAACTCAAAAACACAAATATAAACTTGACGTGTGTGCTCACGACTCGTGGCGACTACAATACTTTTATCATTCTAAGTTAATTTGACAATATCAAAAGTCGACCTGTGTAATGGAATAGATTTGTAATTACCTACATTAAAAGTGTACTCCAACATAGTTAGGAAAAGGAGGTGATGATAAATGCTGGTAATTTTTGCAGCACTTCCTGCAATCTGGATTAGAATGAATGCTGCTTGACGGTAGAAATAGGAACCTAGTATAAGTAAAATATGAGAACATATAAACTTATTGTATACTGAATATTGTATTGTCCCACTACAAAGCAAAGGTAAACAGGCATACAGAAAACGCACGAGAATTGATGCCATGCTTGCTCAAGGTGGAATGGTGATTTTAGACTTACATTCATTGTACGTCCATCATAAACTTAGAAAGAACAAATTAATTGAAAAAGTCACTTTCGTATTTGCTTGGTATCGAACCCGCAACCTCATGTATAAGAGATGGTTGCTCTAACCAGGGGGGTATCACGACATTTAACAAATAAAAAAAATCTTCTTGTCAAATTAACCTATGTAGTACAGAATAAATATGTTTAAGCTACCTACTACATATAACACGTTATGTGCTAGAAATTAAATAACAAAACGATTGAACACTCCGATTATAACACATAACAAACTCCCAACACAAACCTACATAACCTTTTAATCAGTCACAATCTAACTAATCGTCAAGTTAAACTAAAATTAATCCGAGCTCCGATCACTAATGAATGGTGCATGGAATCAATCTAAATAACTGGCGACGAACCATTATACCATTGTTAATGGTTAGTCGTTTGTATGGGTAATTAATGGTCCTTAAATGGTAACCATCAGTTTTGTTGCGTCTTGTAAACTTGCTTGGTTAAGGGAGCATGCTCACGGGATGACTTGGCAGGGACTTAATAGAAGATGGTTGTCGGATTGTCGGCGATGCGTTTTTGTTTTTGTTGGTGAAGTGTTTGTATGGGATTCGATTGGGACATAAACAGTCTGAAGACCAATATAGTAACTAAAAACATTCAATTTGTAGTCGCAACTTCATCACATTAATGTGAACAATTTGCCAAAATATGTAGGAAAGTTGGAGATATTTTTGACAGATTAAAACGGAGGTTAGAAAGCCTAAAATTAAAGAAATGAAATATTTATTAAGTACATTTTTTATCATTATTCAAGCATAGTGGTTAAGGAGTTTGCCTCTACTTCTGGTTACGGGTTCGATACCGAGCAAGTACCAATGACTTTTTAATTTATGTACTTTCAAAGTTTTAGCTTGGACACCACTGACAGCGGTAAAGGAAAACATCATGAAGAAATCTGGCCTTATAATTGATATAAGTCTAAAATCGGCAATCCGCCTAGAGCAAGCGTGGTGATCAATGCTCGTGCCTGCTCTGTATTAGAAGAGGCCTGCCGTAGGACAATAATAGGTTTATATTAGGCAAAATGATTGCTACCAAGTTTTTACTCCCGTCAATGAGCAATCCCCTTAACTCTAAGGCCAATTAATTTAATTGAGGGTACTCTTATAATAGGTTCAACATGTATTTGTACTACAATGGTTTGGTAGACACCTGGACACTCCCGCTTGACAAGCGCTGCAGCGGCTTGAATATTCCTGTAGGACAAGAAAATAATGTATGTAAGAATGTCCTCAAGACAAATAGCGCTTTGTAATTAATGCTTTATTGTTTGTAAGTGTTCGGTATCTTGGTTTTTGTTATATTTTTATTGAGTTAAGACACGTGAAAGGTAATTAAGTACCAAATTATTTGACAACTGCCTCGTTAGCCTAGTGGTCCTAAGCGCGACTGCTATGCTAGAGGTCATGGGTTCGATTCCCAGGTCGAGCAAAAAGTGTCATTAGGTTTTTCTATGAAATTCTCAGTAGCAGCTCGGAGTTAGGATTTGTGCCCGGTTAATGGCGATAGGCTCGCCCCCTATTACATGGGACCTAAACAAAAACGTACCGGCGAACTGTGGGTGTAGATTGGTACACCTCTGCCTAACCTTTCGGGGAATACAGGCTTGATGGTATGTATTATTTGAGAAGGTGAACCGCAGTGGTCTGGTTTTTGTTATTATTGTAACCATTATTAATGTTCTGTAGTTACCATTGTTTTATAGATATTATAAAGTCCGGTGATTTTGTAGAGGGAAAGCTATAATGAGTAATACAGGTTGCCCCTACTACATACACCAGTCTCTATGCCATATTTTGACGCTGTGCTGCTTTTGATTTATTGAAAGAACAAATTAAATTGTATAATAATACATTATAATGAATTATCACGCACGAAATTGGCTTCAGTTTTAGGTTAACACTAGCTAGAATTATATTTATCTAGTTTCTCTTGTTGCGTGTAGACGGATGATGATTGTTTTATTGTACCTAACACATTGCTTATACTTTTATTACTTAGTAAAGCTAAATAATCTTGTTGTAGTAAAGAGTTTATTCAATCGATTAAACGTCGTTGAAAAGTTCAAAAGCTTACATTTTTTTTATTGAAACCCCATGAGAAACCAGAAACCCTTATCTTGACAAATCAACCTATCACTAATGCTTGCATTATAAAATAATATCAACAATCACATACTTAGATCCAACAAAACGAAAAACAACCCTAAAATATTCTTTGGGGCCCTCACCAATTTAACATTGCAGTTGAAAATTAAAATTTCGCTAACATATTCGATGGCGACGCCGATTTTTGGGACGTTAAATTAAATTGGTCTTTCGGGACATGACAGGACCAAGAATCGGGCAAAAAACATAGCTATGTTGACTGCTCATTCCAGTCGAGTAGGTTTCAAAAAAACATTATCGAGTTTTGACGTAAAACCAACACTGGTGAATAAATTAAAGTTTCTGTTTTGTTATTTTGCAGTTGTGGCGTAGTTTTGTTTGGATTCTGTCCACTGTGTATGATAAGATATAGTTTAATAATAATACAGGCCTATTATTGACCCATTGTAGGTAAAGTAACAATTTTTACACTCTAACTCAAGGGGAAATGGTAATTTCAGCCTTATATAAATATAAGTTTAGTTCTCCCGATTACTGACATTTGTTAAAGAAAACATAGTAAGAAAACCTGAATTTACAAATGATAATATTTTATGTCTGAAACTGAAAACTCGACTTGAGCAAGCGTGGCGATCAATGCCTTCTCTGTATGAGAAGAGGCTTTTAGGTTGTAGTAAAACAATAGCTACTTTCAGATTCAACAGTACGTCGCTACCATCATCATACTAATTATGTTTATGGCCACAAATATATACCATTCACACAAATATATCATACTAGCTTCTGGCCGCGAGTTCGTCTGCGTAGTTTTATAATCCACATTGGGTTACGTCTTTGGTTATTGTTCCGTAGCCTATAGCCTAACACAAAAATAATTCCTCAATTTAAACCAGTAGTCCGGAGATTAGCGTGTTCAACCAGACAAACAAACTCTTCAGCTTTATAATATTAGTATAGATTTTATGCAATTAAACAGTGAAATCAATCCGTCGGTAATTATAACAATATATTCCTGGCTTTGTGTTGCCTGCAGCGCAGCATTACAAAGGGTTGATGTTCGACAGCGGATAGACGTATTGATATCAAGTGATCTGTTCGGGTCGGTTACAGTATAGAACTACCACAGTAGTGTTGTAAATAGATGAGCTTGAAGGCGTGTCTGTGTGTTTGTTGCACTTTCATGATTATTGATTAATTTATTTATTTATTAGCTTATGCGCCCGACTTCTGTCGTGTCGATGTCGGTTATTACGAGTTTTATTTTTGCGCAGACCTTAGGTACTTTTTATAAAATCAAAAAATACTCATTAGAACGAAAAACTTTTATTATTCGACTACAGTTTTGATCATTTTCTTGTTTTTATTATTAATTTGTTACTTAGAAATAACGTTCGAAAGTACCTTGTTATGGTCAAGTATAATAAATGATTTCACTTTTTGACTTTGACTTTTGCAAATACGTGTTTCTATTCATATTAAAATATACCATCATATATATACCATCACGCCTGTATTCCCCGAAGGGTTAGGCAGAGGTGTAACAATGTACTCCCACAGTTCGCCGGTATGTTTAGGTCCCATGTAATAAGGGGCGAGCCTATTGCCATTAACCGGGCACAAATCCTAAGTCCGAGCTGCTACTGAGAATTTCATAGAAAAACCCAATAACACTTTTTGCTCGACCTGGGAATCGAACCCAAGACCTCTAGCGTAGCAGTCGCGCTTCGGACCACTAGGCTACCGAGGCAGTTGTTCATATTAGTTCATATTAAAACTGTACGTTTTTAGGACTACTTTCACCCCCTGAAAGAACGATGAATAAAATATCTATTTATGTAATTGTATACCTACCCGGAAAAATAAAAAGCTTTTCACATAAACGAAACCGCAGTAACAGTTAGTTTCCCGTATATTAAAACAAACATACGCTAGTAAAGGTGTGGCTAGTTAAACTACGCGACAATTATTCACAAAACGCGTCCGCGACGTCACGCGCACACCGAGCGTGATGCGATCAAAGTGATGCAGACGCGACACTGCTTTTAAACAAGGAAGTGGGTGAGTACATCGCAGAGACAATTAATTTATTTTATTTTTTATTGAACTGCTTCGTTAGCCTAGTGGTCCTAAGCGCAACTGATACGCTAGAGATTTTCTATGAAATTCTCAGTAGCAGCTCGGAGGTATGATTTGTGCGCGGTTAATGGCAATAGGCTTGCCTTCTATTACATGGACCTAAACATACCGGCGAACAGTGGGTCTACATTGGTACACCTACAGTTCCTCCTGTTACCATGAGTCGGCAGCCCGACTGGATCTGGATCGCCACTGGCACGCCCCTTTATCATAGTGTGGCCTGTCTTGCGACCGCACAGTACTAAAGACGAATTCATGTATTTGAAAAAAGTCTTTATGATACCTACATTGGTCCTAAGAGGCGATTTTAAAATGTCAATAGATAATTAAGAGCAGTACAAACCTGAAAGTGAAATATGAATCTTATTCTGTTACAATCAACAATTAATGTATTTGTGACTTTGTTGTTGGAGTGCCATAATCAAAATTAATGAAGGGTTTGTGACTTCATTAACAAGACAAAGATTTTATTGAGCGATGAAAGGAGTGAAATTCTGGTGCTCCAATCTGCTGGCAGAAATAAAAATAAAGCGACTTACATGTTGAAAACTATTAGACAATTAGCCTTTTGGATTACTTTTAAATATTCCTGTAAAACTATTATTAATGAAATAACATCTTTCAGAAAGAGATTCAGTGGTCATTTCAGTATGAAATTATCACCAATTAGCCTGTCAAATGGCCACGTTTTTTTCCAGATGCTAAGAAATACCGCAAAACCACTTTAAAATTCACAAGCAAGTACCCATTTACTTACATTATTTAAATTCCAAAAATCCTTCCCCAACCTTGACACTGAACACAACGAGCTAAAAAAGCGCCGTCCAAACGACTGTCCCATCTGTAAAGTTTTCAAAGTTATTCTGTGCGCAACCCCTTACCTCGTAAATATCTGAGTGATTTGCATAAGAAACGGCACCAGTCGCACTCTTCGCTGCTGAATAAATTACTTACTTTTCACTGCTTTTTTTACTAAGAAACTTTTTTTTATTATATCCTTCTTTTATTGCGTGTTACTCTTTAATATTTCTATAGCAATTTGGTGGAGAATAAAGGGAAGACGGGGAAGCGATGAATTGCTGTGTTTTAATAATTGAGGCAGGTATTGTGGTGACTTTTTCGTTTTGTACTACTACGTGCTTAATTAGGTAGGTAGTCATTATCTAGATAAAATAAAGACAGTTTAACATTACAGGGTAATTTTCGAACTTTTAACAAGCGCATTTTACAAGGTGTAAGTAAATATCAAGTTTCCTTGCAAAAAAATATTGTTTAGTTTTCCAATTACTTTGAAATATTAATAGATAATTTATCTAGAGATAATTTATTTATATTGTTTAATATTGAAAAATAAAGATTACAAAGCTTACGAATTAATTTTTATCATATATTTCGAAAGCAGTGTGCACAATATAGAATAATTTAAAACGACCCGATGACTAAATAAAAACGATTTAAAAAAAACAATTACTGAGACCGACGAATTTCCACGACTTATGTACATTCAATAATAACTCATTTGTCAATCTATCAATCAGATGTCAATCTACAAAACTGATAAATAAAATCGTGAACTGGTAATTATTTTTTTGGAATACATGTCATTCATAGAATTCTTGGAAGATGTCAAAAAAATAGGCTGAATGTTCATAACACAATATCTAACATTATATAAGCTTAAGGTCATTAACTCACTGAGTAAATTCGAAATCTGTAAAACTAATTGACCTATGTAGCTGAAATTTGGCAGGTTTATAGGTAGAAGAAGTCAGCCAAGAAAGATTTTGATTTGACTTGGCACGCGGTCCAAGGAGCGGGTAACAACTAGTCCTACTGTTCCTATCCTACTAATATTATAAATGCGGAAGTTTGTGAGATTGAACGGATGGATGTTTGTTCGTTTGTTCGGTACTCTTTCACGCTTAAACAGCTGAACGAATTTAATTGAAATATAGCACTGAGATAGATTGTCATGTGGAATAACGAATAGGGTACATTTTATCCCGCAAAACTGTACAGTTCCCGTGGAATAATATATCTTTGGTTTTAGTTTCTAAGGTTAAATCTAATTAATTTAACTTTAACTTTTAACTTTAACTTTTCTGCTAATGTATTATTTGTTCAAAATCGATTAATTATTTTAATACCCGCTCATAATATTATAGTGCATGCTGTGCTTCTCTATAAGTAATGGGGCACTTAGAATTAAGTTTGAATGTACAAATTATATAGTATAGTGTACTCATTGTTGAGAAGCCTATAATAAATAAATAAATAAATGACAAGCATTGTAGGCTTATTAACAAGACACTAATTGTGTCTTTACGACGCGTTAATAGCTATCCACAAAAAGAAAACTTTAAATGCTGAATTGGATACAAATTCCCAATCTAGAAACAGTCATGCAATTGTTGCAAAAATGCTAACAAACTGTGGACACAAAATTAAATAATCGCTGATTGGAGGAGCGCATACGTGAGCGTTATGCTAGTTTGTATCACACAGGGAATCGAATAACAAAGTATGATAGTAACTAAGCCAGTGTCTGAAAGCATTTTTTTTATAATCTGTGGGCAAATGAATGTGTATTTGTTTGTTTTATGTGAATTGTGTTTGTCGCTGATGACGCTGCATGCATATTTTGCTACGGATTTAATGTTCAGTACCGTAATTGTTACCGTCTGTACCTATTAAATTGTATGAAAGAGTGGATTTTAGCATTTTTTTTATTAATTTCGTTTTGCCAGTTAATTCTGTATAGGCACATTATATCTTGAATATAATTGACAATCAGCTTTGGACTTATAGAGATTACAATCACATAACAACTCGCATGTTAGCAATGAGATGTTACAGACAAATAAACAGAACTATTTTCTCTAAAAAGTAGAAAGAAAATCATGTTATACTAAGATTAATCAATAATTAAAATTAAGAACATAATTGAAAATATGAAACAAAGATGAATAGTAATTACAAATTAATCTAAAAACTTAAACTAAGACATTTATTACATTAAATTACATAATTGTAGATTGCACGACAAATACAAAAAGGTAGCTGAGATAAATATGTATATAAGTTTATATGACAATTTCAAATAGTTAAGTGGGTACTAAGTTTCTTGACAATGTAGGTATTCCTTCCACATACTGTTGTCAGTGTCTTGACACTACAAAGCAGGCACACGAAGCATTTGGACCACCCAAACGAAATCACACCATACAATCCACTTCTAATTACAAAATTAAACCAAAGACACAACCTAACTTTCTAGCTCCATAAACAAAAAAAACTCTAATCATAAACAAACAAAGGCTTTCCCCATAGCGTTGTACAATTGTCACGTTAATGACGTCATGCGATGATGGCCTCCATCATTGTTCCCATGCCTCGTAATGGCCCATGTAAACATTCTCCCATAATGTCGGCCACGGGGATGTGAAGTATGGAAGAGTACCTAACACCAGGGATGCTGTAGGTGATGGATAAGAATGTCCAGTTTAGTATGACTTTGATTTTAAGGCTGACATTGTTCGCTGTTAATTTATTTTTCAATTCTGTTTGAATCGCAATACAAAGAATTATTTCATAGGATCTTAAATATTTACAAAAACCTTTAGTAGTAGTAGAACTCTTTGTAAATGATCTCTTCCGGCAAAGTATTACCACTATTCCTATTTCCGCCGCAAAGCTACGTTGCTGTATTCCGGTTTGAAAGGTATGGGTGCCGGTGAAGTTACAGGCACATGAGAAATTTCAACTTTGTCCCTGGGATGGCAACGCATTTGCAAGGTCTCTGATATTGCTAGGCACAAGTTACTACTTAATATCAGATGAGCCGTAAGCTTGTTTACCATCCAACGAATATTAAAAAAAAAATTAAATTTAAAGTTCTCACAAGGAAAAACGAGTATAATTTCAAATCTATTTACAAAACATGCTCAACGTAACTACATAACTTCTTATCCTGCGCTCACAACTCTCTGCTCCAAGTCCGCGCGCCGCCGGCACGCATGCTAAGTGATGGCATCTACTTTTTTACGTTTTTTTATCTAAATTAAAAATCAGCGCCGCCCCCCTCTTGCCCCTGCGAGGTCTAAGGTTACGCTATAAACGCACAACGCTTTGTTAGGCCTTTCACAGGTAAAATGATCGAATGTACGGTCATTATCGTAAATTGAGAGGAGTAGGTGGTCCGTTTTCTGATAGTAGGAAGGATATTAGGAAATTGATTTCTATTTGGGCACCATTTTTGTTGAAAGTAAGTAAACCTGCTTAATTTCCAAATTTAGACTCTCTACTCTCTAGACCCTCGACTTTGACCGCGTGAACGTTGGGTATGGGGGATGGAGATGAAATCGCAGATTTGAAAAGAAGCCTATGTGTGAAATAAATTATGAATGTTGTATTATGTTAGTAATTATACCTATGTATTATGTGTAAAATACTACATGGCAACTTGGCACTAGATCTTTTAAAATCATCAAAACAACTCTCCATATCAGTGTAACCGGTAAATGTGTTTTATTAATGACAACATGTCGTTTGCTGTTGACAAGAACCGAGAGAGTTTATTCGTGATTGTAATGGTCATAATGATAATAATTCTGTTAATACATTTTTTTTGTTACTGTCGCTTTTAGTTTTGTATGACCATACAACCTGATATTGAGCTGCAAATTGTAAAGAAATAAAGAAATTTTTAATTTCGCCGGAAACCATTAGAGCATCTTAAAATACATCAGCTATTTCACCCCATTTTATATCTTCATTAAAATATAAAAAATAGCTATATACTAGGGCCAAGTAAATACTACAAAATAACTAAAAAAAGGATTTACTGAATAACGATCCGAAAAATGAAAAAGAAATATGAAAAATTCTCCAACAATTCTTCATCTAATTCTAAAACGATTACTTAACTTACATCACATAAACCAGCAATAAAGATAACTCTACTGAACACGATAGTAATAAAAAGCTAACAAAATGAGTCACAGTACGTACCTACGTAACACCTTACGATGCGCACACGCATGGTGATGTGTGTGACTCATGCGCAAGCTACAGAATGGACGATTTACATTGACTGGTGACTTAGTGATAGTTGTGAATTTTTACATCTTAAAATATTAAAAATAATACCTATTCTCTGTCTTGACTTTTGCAAATTTCTGTGTTTATCATAAATTCTTACATCGTTACTATGCATCAATTTAAAACTCAAATTAAATCGCATCATTCAACTTAGGATTTCAAAGAATGCGACTAAAATATGCTCCATTTCATAATAAGTATAAAATATTTTTTGTAAATTTTCTTCGCAAAAGAACTTGAGTTAAATGAGTGCATTATCTCCTATGTACCCAAAATTATTGCCAGTGTACAAGTGTACAAGTGTATACAAAATAGAATGAAAACTAATATATTTAGCAGTTGATAAATAAATAACAATTTAAATACCTACTTAGAATAGTGATTAATACTTATCTATAAACTAATAAATAATAAAAATAAACATAAAATCTAAAAATTACTGCACACGAAGCGACAGTATCGTGTTGAGCTGAGAGGTGTCACGTAGCGTCCAATGTTCAAGAGTAGACGAATTTCTACTGAAATTATTATGATGACAAATATAAATAAATAATAATATGAATAATTAATAGTGGTTGTAAAGCTCTTTGTGAAAGATTTCGTCCAGGGAAATACTACCACCATACCTATTTCTGACGCAACGCAGCATTACTGTGTTCCGGTTTGAAGGATTTGGGTGCTGGTGTAATTTCAGGCACATGAGACATTTCAACTTTGTCTCTGGGATGGCAACGCATTTGCAAGGCCTCTGGTATTGTTCATAGGCAGAGGTGATCACTGAACATCAGGTGGGCCGTCAGCATGTTTGCCATCCAAAGATGTTTAAAAAAATATATAAAAATTACTTACCTATTCCTGAATACTTAGCAAGCAGTGTACACGATACATACAAACGACAACGTTTGTGATAACCAGAGCGCGTTGTATCGAATCTGGGTGAAAGTCTAAACTGCCGTCTACTGCCTGTGAGTCACTCGACGCCCGACAATAAATGTGTGATGGACGATCATACTAACTTACCAATGGAGTCAATGTTAAGTTGAAATGATGAAATAATCAATATAGTTTTGAAGGCGACTTAGAACAAGAAATTAAGTATATTAGAAGATTGAATACGTTCAAAACATCTATTCGCAAAGTATCGATAAACTTATGAGAATTTTTAAATTTCATAATGGCTTTATGTTTTTCTACGATTTTGTTTTGTGTCGAAATGTATTTTTGGTATGTCGGTTCAATAAGGGGCTAATGCATTAGCAAATAAGGGCCTATTTATTGATAAAGTGTTATTAAACACTTTATCAATTTATATGTACTATCTAAGGTTATCTTATACATCACTGATCATCATCATATGCTTAGCCTTTTTCCAACTATGTTGGGGTAGGATTTCAGTCTAACCAGATGCAGCTGAATACCAATGTTTTAAATGGAGCGACTGCCTATCTGACCTCCACAACCCAGTTACTAAGACTGCTTGTCGTACTTCTAGCTTTTGACTATCCGTAATGACAGTCAAAGATCTACAAATGACATTCGAGTAAGTCTTGGACATCACTGATATCGCTGAAAAAAAAAAACATTGAAAACAAACCTGGATTGTTATATAAGTCTGAAATCGTCAACCCGTTTTGGCAAAGCGTGATGATCATTGCTCGGCTACAACCATGGGCTGGCTAATTATTATTATTTTAATGTACGACAAGCTGACCCGGCAGACGTCGTGCTGCCTCAATCGATAAATAAAAGACCGGCAGACGTCGTGCTGCCTCAATCGATAAATAAAAGACCTAAACTTTTGTATAAAATAATCTTAAAACAAACAAAACGAATCCGTATTTAATAAAAAAGCATTTTTTGAACGAAGCATGAAGTTTTATTATTATTTTCAACATGTCATGTTGCTTACTTACACAACAGAGTTTTCCTGAAATATTAATTTAATATGAACTTTATTGAATAGTAATAAAGTTCAAATTGACTCCACATTTTATTTAAAAAACCTTTATGTGGGAAAAAGTAAAGGGCTGTTTTTAGGGTTTTCCCGGCAATTATTCGAACCTTCCCTAGACCTCAACGAACATTTCTAGACCAAGATAAGATATATCCGTTCCGACGTTCTCGAGTTTTAGCGAAACTAACGAACAGCAATTGATTTTTATATATATAGATTTAGTTATAGGGAAAGAACAAACGTTAAGTAAGCGGGAATAGCTTCAAATTATCAACACATTATTGGTTCAAATTCAGACCATTTCAGCGTGATTAATACTCGATCTCTCGCTCAAAGAACCCCACAATGTAATTCCTACATATTATGCAAAATAACAAGTAACCCTTTGTTATAACTTCCAGAACATACGCGTTGAGTACCATGTAAGCAATTTGCACCCTTACAGTACAGAACTAAGCTTTTCGCGCCCCAAAAACCGCGAAGCGAGAACTTGCCGATACAATAATTATTATTCTTATCTATGCTTTCAGTCTCTGTAACTAGATTTTACTAAATTAGGTAGCTAACTATCTTCTTTTGTCTGCCCCGGTTAGGTCAATTGGTCGCGAGCACAACTGTTGAACATGAAGTTTTAGGTTCGATTCTCGGGTTAGGCAAAGTGTTATTGGGTTTTTTAAGAATTCTCAGTAGCAGCCCGGAGTTTGAAGGTTGGTGGTGTAACAGCCCGTGCCTCGAAATTTTAAAATTCGTAGATCTTTGACAGTCGTTACGGGTAGTCACAAGCCCGAAAGTCTGACAACCAGTCTTACCAAGAATCATCATGTTATCCAGTACCTGCGTTGTGGAGATCAGATAGGCAGTCGCTCCACGTAAAATGCTGGTATTAAGCTGCATCTTGGAAGCCGACCTTAACATACATAGTTGACGTCGGGAGCCGCGAGACGACTCCCGGCCACCGTAGATACGGGCCAGTGGACGGTGAGCAATGGGTAGCTCACCGTCCTTACGTTTAATTAACGACAGGCCGTGTCGACGGCGCGTTCGTGTTCCACGCGCGCCTCAAAGAGATGTCAGCAAAAGGAAAGGGCCACTGAGGGCCGATGCCTGCCGGGGCTGCGGGTTGTTCGTAAGAGATACCGCGCCCCCGGAACGCAAAGGGCACAAGAAGGAACATGGGTGGGTTTTAGTCAGTAAAAGTCTGCCACTCCCTCCCGCCCCGCCCAGGGCGGGAGAAGTTATTTGATGATTTCCCACCTCCCAAAAAAAAAACATACATACTTGAGAAAAGTTTAGTCAGTCTACGGAGACTTTTTTTTAAAAGTTTATAGCTAAATGTCACCACCAACTTTTAAATAGTAACTTTAAAATAGTATTACGGTATCTTCCATACAGAGAAAAAAAAACAAAGAATAGGAAGAGTGAACTCCTTGGTTAACTTCCGTTGTCAAAGGAATCAAAAGACATTTAGCTATCGAACCTTTTCAAAAATGTCTCCATACATGTAGCTTTTAATAAGTATTTCACACCCTAAACAGCTACACACGTGAAATAAGTATGTACCGGTACCCACCGGGGGATCTTTATCAACTGCGAAGCGATCTCAATTAGCCTCGAGCGGGAACTTGTCGCTACTAATGCGTTTGTATCTGTTAGGGAGCTACATACGTGGCGGGGTGGTCGCTGCGATTTATTGGGTAGACATTTTAAAGGGTACAAGACTTTACTTATTATTTTCACAAACTTAATTGCTCATGTGCTTGTACTGTACATTATGGGCTATTTTCTCTCTTCTTCTTAAGAGATTTATTTACTGGGAGAGTAGGAGAGCTGTTAGAAGTAGTAGACCTCTTTGTGGTGGAGCACATCCGGGGAAGTACTATACCTATTTCTGCCGCAAAGCATCGCTGCTGTGTTCCAGTTTAAAGGGAATGAGTGCCGGTGTAATTACAGGCACATGAGACATTTCAAGTTTGTTTCAGGGAAAGTAACGATATTTAAAAACAAAAAAATATCTTCATCTGACAGTAAAAAGGATATTGGCTGCTTAAAATTCAGTGGATGCTTCTCAAGACATTTCATGCTTAGTATATCTTGGCGTCATTTATCGTCTATCTATCAAAACATTGCTTTTCTAAGGGATATCTAGTTTTGAATGTGGAACTTGGAAACTTAGTTCAGAATAGCAGCGTTAGCAGTATCCGTCTGTAAACCCCTTTACTTGCCCGTACGGAGGAGTAATGTGTCGATTTATATGATTTATACCCCCTTCTGTAAACATATATGTTTGATCGTTGCGAGTTGATTAAATTATGCAAAAAACATCGTGTTGCCGACGACTCGTACGCGCGGTTTCTTCAAATGTCTATGTGTGTTTTGTACTTAGTTTTACGTATGTGTGTGTGGTTGTAGCTGAATTGATATGGAAGTGCATGGAGATGTGGGCAAAGGATTTAAACTGTAAGTACCTACTTGGTACGTATTTCTTTTATCTGAATGAAGTAAAGTTGTTCATAGGGCGTTTAACACTAATAGTCCATCTCCGTTTGATGTTATTACTAAACTCATTTTTATTACAGATATATATCATTAGATTACTTCTTGAAGAGTCGAAGAAATTTTGGATCCCAGATAAGAATAAATACGTGAGCAAAGCCTAGGCCACAGTATTGCTAATATGCAAGTGCCTATTGGTCAGTCATCTAAACTCCATTTATCATCGGTCCACAGCTGGGCATAAGCATACGCCCACGCACACAAAGTCTAAATTCCTATTCTCTGACTATTCGCATTGTCGAAAGTGTGTGCACTCACTTAATCATAGTTCAGTTGGCAAAGCAAAAACAATACGATTGCGTAAATAGGGCAGTGCCAAACATAAAAGGTGATCGATATCGAACGCCCGATGACTCACTAGTGTTGTGATTATTCGACTACCTCGGAATCCGAATAATCAACTACTCGGAAATCGATCAAAGAATAAAACTAAAAAGTAACAGAATAAACTGACTCATTATTGAAAAAAGAATTATTTTAGCGAGAATAAAAAGGTTTAATATAAATGAGGCTGCTGACCGCAAGTGACTAAGATTATTTTCAGTTGTTTTATTTTATGTGGTAACCAGATGGTTTGAATTTTTTAAAGTGTGATTTTCATAGAATTATATTATTTCATTAAAATCATGTTATTTTTTTTAAGTTGCGTTTGTGATTCTCGATATTTTTATTTATTTAGTGGTAAGTAGAAACGGCTGCTGAGTAATGTTAATCGTTGATTTATTAAAACGGACGAAAAACTACTGGAATGAAGTGAAAAATTGCGTGAAGATAATAAATACAGACTTATAATGTTGCACCTAATTTGCATCTCTATTTATAATGTGTTTTAGTTTATTATCGGTTAATTACTAAAAACTAAACGAGCATATTTGCGCTGACTCCTGCAAACACTGAATTTGAGCCCCAAAATGTCCATTATAACATACACATAAAAAAATAACAAAAGTTTGCATTGATCACTTTATTTTCCGTCTTGCTCAATTTGCAGTAAATAAAATGAGTAGATACATATTTAAATCTACTGATAAATTAAACCATGCAACTGCAAATTGATCGAAATTAACCGGTGTATATTTCACATAAATATAGAAAATTGTTTATTCAATATCCACAACTTTATACTTTTAATAATATATGTTTTTGGGTCAATCTGCCACCAAGTAGCATAGTCGAACCGTAATCTTGTGAATGTCTAAATATAGGTGACCGGTTTTCATGAATTTGACTTTATGACCGATCATTATAATGAAAAAAGAAAAACGGCCTAGCCTAGTGCAATTCGGACTTGCACACTGAGGGTAACGCAGAGCGACTTCCTATCTGAACTCCACAACCCAGTTACTGGGCACGACGATACATCTTGGTAATACTGGTTGTTAGACTTTTCGGCTTCTGACTATCCGTAACGACTGCCATAGATCTCGGTCTATTTTGACATTATTATTCGATAAAAAAATTAATTCAAAACATCGAACAACCGCACATCCCTACGCATCACCCAATAATCTCTTGGTTACTGTACTTAATTAAGTTATAGCCTATAAGTTATCTTTTAACGGCTAATCAAAGCCTATTTAGATTTGCTATCGGCCGCTCACGAGGTGTTATGTGCCATTTGCCACTTATCTTGCTCGACACTGGCTCGAAATTGCCCAGCTTATTGGCATAATAAGCTCTGTCTATGGGTTTTGAATTCGCATAAGGGGTTTTGCAAGCGTTCATGGATTTTATTAAGTGTTCCTTGATACCCTTTTCTTGTAAGAGAGAGGAGATCTGATGTGAGGACACGTATTTTGGATTCTGTGTTGATATTTTTGCTTGTACTGTGTGAAATGTTGGCAAGTCTACATAAGTATAACATGTAGGACACTCTTCTTTCGGTACACGATAAGCTAAAGTCTATGTTCACCAATTTTTTTTAACTTTTTACCAAATAAAAACCGAGTCTTATCTTATTTTATCCTACTACTATTATAAACACGAAATTTCACGAAGATGGATGGATAAATGTATTTATTACTCTTTGACGCTTAAACAGCTGAATGGTTGAAATTGATCTAGTTTAACAAATAGGATACAATTTCATACTTCTGATATCTACGCAATCAAAGTTAAGGACAGAAACTAGGAATCAAATCTGAAATCACTAATCCATCTTGTGTAAGCTTACTAAATAATGCTTCTCTGTACGGGAAGGAGCCTCTACCTTACAGTTCATCTATAAGATTAGCTAGTCAACTAGGATGGTAGCAAGACTGACTACACAAGGTAAGGATTATAATAAACCTATAGTCCTTAGTAATAAAGCTCAAAATCACGGAGATTATTTATAAGGCTGCTGTTATGCTTTTACTAGAGTACATTTGTTTTGTAAAGAGAATTAGTTTTAAAAAGTTACAAAGAGAAATAAATGAATAATTATGATGATAAAATTAAACCAACTCTCTCGTTAACTGCCTCGTTAGCCTGGTGGCCCTAAGCGCAACTGCTACGCTAGAGGTCTTGGGTTCAATTCTCAGGTCCAGCAAAGTGTTATTGGGTTTTTCTCTGAATTTCTTAGTAACAGATCGGAGTTAGGATTTGTGCCCGGTTAATGGAAATAGGCTCTCCTTCTATTACGTGGTACTTAAAAACATACCGGCGAACTGTGGGTGTACATTGGTACACCTCTGCTAAATTTTCGGGGAATACAGGCGTGATGGTATGTTAAAATACTAAAGAATAGTCGGACGGTCGTGATGACCTAGTGGCTATAAGGCCCGTGTAGGTTTTGGGCTCTATACCAGCTAAGTACCAATGTTACTTTTTTAATTCACATGTACTTTCTAAGTTAATATTGGACATCACTGACATTGACAAACGAAAACATCATAAGGAAAACAGGATATTAGGATAGTTAAGTCTGAAATTGCCAATATCTCTTGAGCTAGCGTGGTGATCAATGCTCGTGCCTTTTCTATATGAGAAGTCACGGTGCCTTGCAATGCAATAATTATAGGTTGGTGTTATTAAAGAATACAATGAGAGCAAATCTTCTCCAATACGAGCGTGTATATTGGAGAAGATTTGCAAATTAACAACGTTGAAAACATAAGCAACAATGATCTACAACCAAGTGGCACAACACACAACAGTACGTTCTCAAGAAGAACACACCGGAGTACTCATTTCCGAGACCCAAATTTCCGAGGCGCCACGTCTCGAAATCGTCGAGATTTAATCGCCTAACATATCGAGTGACCAGAAACAAAAAGCAATATACATAAATTATAGTCAGAATCGTATTAGAAACACGTTTTGCGTAGCGCAGTAGTGATCGAGTTGAGGTTCCGTTTGTTCTGACGATGCGGACACGAGACGACTGAGTGAGCAGAGCTGTCAAAATCAAATTTCTACTCTGTAATTGCTTTGTTTTGTCCTATTGATAGAATACTGGCTATAGATAGATTTGTCTAATTCTTTTTGTGAATAGCAAATCTACAAACTGTCTGTGTTTCAATTTTGGTGGAGATACAATAAAGCATATTATTCTAGCAACAGCGACATTAACCCAATGCCTACCCAAAAAAAACAACTTTGAGAAGAACGACCCCAAATAAAGATGGGATAAGGCCGGAAGAAGGAGTATTGAAATTATGACTACTCAAAAGTATTTTCAGTCTGAGAAAGGCAGTGGCAGAGCCCAATCCTATCACTACCTTTCCCCCTGGTTTCTCTGACATCAATGTTAATGAAATCCATTTGCACTTCTATTCTACTAACACGTACAGTTGATTATCCTGTGTCGTGATTTTAGTGAAACTTCTTGTTTTTAAATCAACAGAACATTAGCAACTGTTATAGTTGTAAGACAGTTTTTTATAAACCAAGTGCTTCTATGTCAATTCCTCTAATTCACGCGTCACGACTATCATCAGATAAAAACTGAGTCACATTTCTTTCATCAAATCGTGTACTGTAAAGAGCTCCCAAACTGGTTTTTATTAGCACACGGCAGTGGCCCGAGAGAGCGCGATGGTTTATTGGATAAGCGTCGTGACCAAGGTTTTGGGTTCTATTCCTGGTTTACAAACATTCGTATACCTGTTTTGTAGGATTTGTGGGCGTTTTCGACATTTTCTTGGGCTGTGACGTAAGAATTCTGGATTCAAGGTTCGGTTGCTATGGAGAGATCTGGATTATATGCAGAATCTGCAGTATTATTCTGTTAATGTATAGTGAATTTAAGTGAAGTATTAATCTCTCTAACATTGGGTGAGATGACAGCTCACCTCAAGATCACCTAAACAGAATATACCGGCTAATATTACTTCTTTTTAGTATTGCATTTTAGTAACATGATACTGACTTAAGTATGGTTGTATCGGTTATGCTCACTCGGTTATGTAGTTACGTTCATTTCCTAAATCATCCTTGTGTCAGTTAACAATGTTGTGTAAGTTTTAAGATGTTCTTTGATCATTTATTATATTTATGGGTTATTGATAAGTAGGTACGTAAGTACATCGGCAGACCCTTAAAAGAAGACCACAGTTTAAAATATAAATAAAAATTAAAAATGGAATACTATCAATTTATGCTTTTTTATACATCCAGCCAGTTTGTTCTGTAAAAATCCTTCTCGGAAAAGTGAGATTAAAGTTCCTGCGATCTTGTGATGCTAGGGATTGACATCTGACCTCAAGATTATTTAAATTCACTATGGATTTTTTTTACAAAATAGGATTGCTGATTCCATTTACCTGCATAAGAAAGAAGTTTGTTTCTCTTACTAAATCAGAGACGAATTCTCTTGTATTATAGTATAAAGAACTACACGTGAAAATGAATTATTTACATCATACGATTGTATGACAATAGTGTAAGTAGATAGAAACCACTCGAACGTATAAATTTACATGAATATATAGGCCTATTAAATTATGTTTATAATTATGCAAATTTTTGCCAGCCACTTGGTTTGTATAGCTGTTTTAATTATTATAAATATAAATAGATAGCATTAGGCGTGGGAACTGGTCTTCTTAGACGAGGTGTAAAAATACACATCACATAACAGTTAACTATGCATACGATCCATCAAGCTAAGTAACAACGAGATAAAATTATTGCTGGAAAACCACTTTTAATTTTAGTGTAAAAATCACTGTTTAAAATAGTTCACAATACATTGAACTTAGGGGTGCATCCAACAGCATACGGGTCGAGGAGGTGTTTAAAATTAAAACCAGTTTTCGTAAAAAAAAAGTTGGAATTTTGACCTTCAAAACCTCCTATAACCAAATGGTTTTCAGGTATGGTTCAGAACAAAATATGATTGCTATGATAGATAGAACAATAATTGTAATTTTCGGGTTAGTTAAGTATCTTTATACACCCTTTTTTGTAAATGTGGCTTAGAAAGTATGTAAAACTGATCAGAAATATAACATTACATAAATATTAGGTCCCACGTAATAAAGGGCGAGCCTATTGCCATTAACCGGGCACAAATCCTAACTCCGAGCTGCTACTGAGGATTTCGTAGAACAACCTAATAACACTTTGCTCGACCTGGGAATAGGACCCAAGACTTCTAGCGTAGCAGTCTCCTTTAGGACCACTAGACTAACCAGGCAGTCAGCGTCAAGGCATGGATTGAAATCTGGAAGGTAATTCTACCAACTTTTAGAAAAAAATAATTAAAAACATAGTTATTAAAGCATACTATCAAATATTTACCTAACACTTACATAAAATAACATATAACATACCTCATATAAACATAATAATATTACAATAATTTGCATACAAACTCAAAAGTAAATAAACTTCCACATATTATATTATATACACATATACACTATTGAATGCGTAGTTCGGTAGTAGGACAACTCTTGTACGACCTGTTACAAACTTACCTCCAATATTTGCGAGTCACTTCAACTCTACTGCCATAAAAATAAAGGTGATTTCACATCGTACGGGTAGTTTTTATTTTTGTTTTCATCTCGTCGTCGTAAAGGGCAAGAGGACTATGGTAACTGTTCTTCAGACTTATTTAGACATCTGGTTTTGAGATTGAGTTAAAAATTTTCGACTTTTAAGAGGAGAGAGATTAATGGTTGCAAGGGTTCCGTGATAAATGGGTATTCAATTTAATTTTTATATGTAAAAATGAGTTTTATTGCCTGTCAATGATATTCTGCGTAATTCTTTTGATGTTTTACAAATTATTGTAAAACATTTATTTTAAGAGAGCAAGTATAGAGTTTCTCAGTCATACGAAAGAGCAACTAGATTAAAAATATTTTTCTTGTAAATAATTATGGCGTTCAAAAGTGGCTTTTAACGGTCCAATTGGGCTATTTGTATTCATTTTATTTTACAACTTCTTAAATAAAAATTAAGTGGAACGCAAAACTTATAAATAATAAGGTAATAGTTAGGTATAAGGACTTTAATATGTATTAGTTTATGTTTGAGATTATTTTATGTACTTTATATATGGGCCTCAGTAGTCTGACAATAAATTAATGATTTATTAATAATAAAACTACAAAGTATGTACAAATTAAAAAAAAAGGAAAAACCTGATTGGGCATAAAAAAAACTCCAACAAGTGCTCAAAACACTGGCCGCAATGCCATGGTTTAAATAAAATAAATGATTTGACTTTGACTTTGGTTGAAGAAGGCTTTGCTGATTTTAAATGCCATTGACCTCTTAGTGCCAATTGAGCATTGGGTCATGTTTGTATTACCTAGGAGCTTGCCTGTCAGAACGATTGATTGCCCCCTAAGACATATTGTTGTGATTCAACTGTCATGATCTATCAAAACGTTTGACCTAGTGAAATTATCAATCGAGCAAATCTTATTATTGAATCCGCAAATAAATTATTGTTAACCATTTATAGAAAGTTTGTATGCAGGCCACACTATTATTATTTTATTTAAATTCTAACACTATATACATAGGTACTGTGATGGTAGAATATATGCGTATTGTTGAACGCAAATGCTATTTCTTTTCAGTAAAAAAATTGTATTTTGTAAAAGAATTGTATTCAAACACTCAGGCAGATTCTAAAAGGGGAATGGAGGGATTTATCAGGGTCCAGACTTTACTTACATAGGGTTTCGTACGTCAAAAGAAAGATTAGAACTCTTAAAAAAATACTTTTTGTCCATCTAACAAAAAGAGATAAAGCTCTTTGTGATAATAGATGAAAAAAAGATTTTATTTGTTGAGACAATATTCCTAGATGTCCTAGTGCTAGCACCAAGGGGGCAATTCTACAATTTTTAGAATCGATCGCAATCTAATCTCAGTCACAATCTATCAAATGCCTCTAAGTTGCTGAATATTTGTTGACATTGATTGTCGGTAAAAAGATATTGTGACAAGAATTTAAACGTTCTTAATTATTAAAATTTGATTTTAAATGTTTAAAATCCTTGTCATCCAACAAAATCCAGGTTATCCTTCGAATGAAAACGCAGAAACTTTTGAAACAGTTAAACCACACAGAGATCGAAGCTCTAATACACAATTCAAACATCCCTATCGATTTGTTGTCAAGCTACCAATTTCCTGACCACATCTACTATGAAAGATTGCTTCCTGTTCCAACACCAAGTCTGCTGCCCCCACTGCGGACATAGCGCAATATCTCAAGTTACTTAGACAAGCAATGTCTGGATTTAAGTAATATTGTTATGTCATTTTAACCGAATGATTCATTTTGAAATACTAAACCAAGCCAAAAGAAGTTTAGAGGACTGACCAATTGTGTGCTCAATACTGAAGTACTTGCAAATGGTTCAATTGAAATAAATGTTTTGACTTTGATGTCGTCGATGGGTCGGGGAACTGATGAACCGCAAGCTAGGTGTATAGTTAATTCTTATTGTCTTTGACCTATTTACAAAATTTCATAGAGTTTAATTACTTATTGACCAAAAGATGACTACAATATTTTTGAATACACGCTTTTGATTGTCGCTGGGATGAGATCGAGACTCATATTAACGTTTTATAGTTACGAGAATTAGCCTGCTTGAAACCGAGACATACTTTAGTGACAGAGTCATATTTTAGTTAGTTCAATTGGCGTTCCGATATTGTGCTAAATACATAATTTGCCTGTAGCAGAGTCTTACCAATTTCAGCGAGCTTCCTATCTAAGTTAGTATTTATTTTGAAACATTTCAATAAATTTATCCAATTTGACAAACCCACCGGTCATTCGAAAGCGTACATGAAACCAATATGGTGCCAAAGCATTTCCAATTCAGGATAGAAAATATCGCACCAAAATTAGAGATCAACAGCATTTCCAATTATGAATCCGTAACCACAACAGGTTGGGTAGGACCCGAGGCGCCACGGGATACAAGAGTTACCAATTACTGTCCGTAGTTCGGACATACGCGGCGTATAGCACGGCCCTCAGGCGATTCCATTTTACGCTTTTGATCCGGAAAAGTCTTTGATTTGCCCCGAAATTGCACTCTTTGTTAAAAGGTTACGTGAATACAATTGAACTGGCACGTATTTCTGTTAAATATGGCAATTTAAAATTTTAAAAATGTTTTATTTTGGGATTGGTAAAAAACCCCTAAAAATATTAGCATTTTAGTATAGTGATTGACGGAGGTGGTAATGATGAAAGCTCCGCCTAATGCTCTATTAATGATAAATCTGTATCACAAATTTTATTCAATTTTGATGAAGTAAACAGATTTCATTTCACTAGTATTATACAACCATTGGCATTAAGAACAAAAACACCCAGTATTCATCTTAATTATTTTCCATTCACTCCTATCAAGTTCCGTACACAAACTTAATTGATACTAAAGAAAAATCCCGAACAAGCGTCGTAAGTGAAGAGATCACAAAAACTAAGATCCTCAACTCACAGTCCAAGACGCGAGTCAAAAGTTTCCACATAGTGAGCGAACGCCTCAACTTGTGTAAGTTACTTTGACTTGGAAGCGGACGCGTGTAATCGGTTCTATTCACTCATGTGATCATGGATGTAGGGCTTTATGGATAAGGCGTACTTATGAACACCTACTTAGCATGTCAATAGCAGTCTACATTGAGCTGGCCAAAAACTTGGTCACGAGTTTGGCCTCATCAATAGCGTGCGTCAATTGCTTAAAGTGTGCAGGCATCAGGGCACGTAGGACACGAAAACAGGTATTTCATTGTTTGACGAACAGCACCACATTTGCACTACAGTCTGGAGTCGCCTTTTACTTATAATAATTTTGTTGGATCATATTGATACAAAATCATAATTATCATGATTTGTGTTTTACATAGGAATAAACACAAAGGTTATGGTTAATTATCATTTTGGTAAAGCCATGCAATCGGTAATAGGTACTTATTGAATCTAAAATGTAGTCATGAAAGAGATAAGCAAAGACAGTCTTAAATTACGCAACTAACATGGATTACTATATAATTCAATAAAAGTTATCCTAAACGCTTCTGCTTAAATTTCTAGTCGTTGTCTTGAGTTTCTTTCTTGAATCTTACTTGTCAAGATTTTAAGTACTTACGAGGATCTTCCCTATTTTCCGTAAGCAATCATAGTAATGAACAAACTAACTAACCTCGTAAAAGCCGAGAAAGATTAGCAACTCAAGTACCTTGACTTGGTCCGTGAGGTTGTCGACATATGGGATGTGAACTTAGCGATCATTGCGCCGATAGTCGTTACAGGTAATGGTTTAATAGTCAAGAGCCTTGACCAATACCTAAGGAGGCTATCGCTTGGCTTGGCGGCTGGATCAAAGGATTGATTCAGGAGGCTGTACATCTGGATACGGCTTGCAATATACGGAGCTTCTTCTCCTTGGAGTCCTAACTCGGGTAACTTGAGCCCTGTTATGTATTTTAATGCGAATATTTAATTTTAAACAAAGTAATATATGGTGTAACAAGCTATATACCTACACACCCACAAAACCGATAAAAACCACGCCCTAAATCGAACGAATCTGTTCTGATGTATCAATACTGGTACCGATGGCGTATGAATAGATTTCAATAATGTAAACGCAAACAAGACGGCACTGGCGGGTGGTATTGCCACAGAGAGTGTTCAGATTCTATTCCCATCTGATGCAGTAGGTCTGGTGATAATGTCGATACAAAACAGTGGTTTGAAATAATGCTTCGGAGATGCGATAAGGGCAGGGCGATAGGGTTCAGATTCATGTGGGTCAAAGAGGTGAAAGAGCTCGATAGTATTTAATTTTGTACTTATGTTTCGCTAGCTTTATGAGGTGAAAAGATCAAATTATAATAGCGAACTTCATTCACTGCAAAGCCAGAAACTCTTCTCTTCCATGATTCTATTTTCAATTCATGTATCTTAGGATTGATTTCCCTCGCATTTAATCCTACATAAATTAGCAGCATTATGAAGAACTGAATAAGAGCTCAAATGGAGCGTCGAAACATTTACATTACTTATATCTTTTACTACAGTTTAGCCGAATATTTCTTTATAATGTCACCAAATATAGTAATAATTCCTTTATTAAACTCACCTAGCAGGCAGTCTTGGTACATTCTGTAAATATATTCTTGGTGAATTAAGGTTAAGCCAGGTTAGCTGTAAATCCCTAGCATCATCTCATCATCTGCCCAGCCTTTCCCCAACTATATTGGGGTCGGCTTCCAGTCTGAGCAGATGCAGCTGAGTATCAGTGTTTTACATGGAGCGACTGCCTATCTGATTTTCACAACTCAGTAACTGGGCAACACGTTACCTCTTGGTAAAACTAATTGTCAGACTTCGTGGCTTCTGACTATCCATAACGACTGCCAAAAATTTAGGAATGACAGCCGGGGCCAACAGCTTTACGTGCATTCCAAGTCGGGTATCACACCACCATCTTCCAAACTTCGGGCTGCTACTGAGAACTTCCTATTGTAAAAACCCAATAACACGTTTTGCCCGACTTGGAAAACGAACCTAGGACCCCCCGCTCATCAGTAGCGTTTGCAACCTAGAGACCAACGGGGCAGTCATCAAGTCATCCCTAGCATTCTGTGCAACCACCGTTCACCTGAAGCTTACTTTACCAGCACTCAACGAGGGAGGTTTCACAGAATAGCACTGCTGATGTGTTCCCAGATAAAGCTCATATCAAAACTAGCCAAGTACATAAGCGACTTCTAAATCCACCTTCAGATATAAGCATCGTGATAGGTCAGAGCTGGTCCCGTCGACACCTCGCCTTTCACCACCGATTGATAATTATGGCGCCTATGATAACAGATTAGTTTACCGCTAAAAGTCACCACGAGCCGATTTTGAAACCAGTTTATTTGATAAATGATTTAATGGCAGTTAAATTCTTGAAGTTTGGGTTAAATACATGGTGGATTTTGTTGGTAGAGATAAAATTAATTAAAGACCAAAACATGTCTATCAAAGCTGCAATTAATCAAAAGGGTCATATCATCAGCAGTGATATTCTGGAAAACTCCCTTGCTGAACTTAGGTGAAGTGAGTTCGGGGTGAGCAGTCAATCTCTTGAAAAAAAAAAAAAAATAACAACGTGTTAATATGTTTCAAAATGTTCAAATAGATTATCTTAATTGGTTGTGTAAGTCTTCTCTCTACTTCGACATTGCTATATCAACCAAAATTCCACTTCTTTATTTTGACAGCCTGTTTTGTCCCTCTCCTGAGAAAATTCCTCCTATCCTTTTCGTTTCAGTGCATCATCCCTACAGTTTTGGAGGAATCCATCTAGTTCGTCCTTCCATTTTTTTTCTATTACTGGAAATTATTTGGAAAAAAATTATGTCTTTTTTGTGTCACACAATTTGACTTGTACTTTCTTAAGAGCCAATCATCACTAGGACCAAACTACTGTAAACTGACACCATTTCGCCAATACACCATACACCAAAAACCATAATTCATTGCCCCATAAAATTCGTTGTAACATGCCTACCTACCCGCTGACTGCTAAGTCGTAAAGATAAATAATCCTAACGCAATCAGGATCATTAAGAGCCAAATGTAATACGTATGTATCGTAAATCAATTTTAGGGTACCACGGTGTGTTGTAAAAACTGTAACGAGGTTTTATGACTTTCGTCGCGGTTCTGTATGCTGGTATTTGTAAATTGGGCGCGTTAGATGATACTGATATTGATACAGGGGGTTCGTTTATGGCTATCGCGCAAAAATCGTAATAAATTATTCTGTTTTTTGATCTTGGAAGAGCGTCGAAAACACTGATAGGAATATCGGGGGAAAAAAACTTCAATTTAAACTTTTAATTGATGTTTTGCTATAGTCTGCGACTGTTAAGACTCTTCTGTTAATTACGTCTCCAGTCTATATTGTTAGGCTGTCTCTGTCATGCAAGAAGGTACGTGTGTACCAAAACGAAGTCCTTGACAAGAACAAAAAATATTGTTCTATTGGGAGGCCTCTCTGACACAGACATGTAGTTATTGCCTATTACCACCTCCATCACTCGTAATCATCTGTTTCTAAACGACCTTCAACTAGCATCATTTTAACAATATTCTTATCACAAAGTGTCCTAAGCTCACTATATTTCTAAGTGCTCATCGGTTCAAGTAATAAATCACTAAAGTCTGACGTCACACCACACAATATCACCAATTTGTCATCAATATAGTCAAAGAGAAAGCAACGAGCTTCTGTGTAGATAAACGAAAAAGCTGTAATTTGTTGTCGCTACACGATTCCTTAATTTTTAGGCCAAAGATTAACGTAAGAGATATGACAATTTGAATCGTTTTGACGTTGAATCGTGATAGAGAAATAACTATTAATAATAATGTTAATCTTGTTATCAATTCGATTTTTGAACTTTATCAGTTACTTAGAATTCAGTAAAAATTATAGAATGCAATTCTACTAACTTCTAGGAACGATAGCAATCTAATCTCAATCTGTCAAAAATGCATCTAATTTGCTTTCGTACATTTTTTGACATAGAATGTCGCTGAAGATCGCGACTAGATTTTGTACGATTTTAATTAGTGGAATCAGCCTTCTGATTATGGGCTCTATATCAATATTTAACGATTATTATAAATAGGTTTGCATGCAATATTTATATATTGTTCTTTTTAACCTATTTTAGCACAAAACAATGTAAATTTTCTCTCTAATAGAAGTAAGCTAGGTACAATGCGCTGTCGTGTTTGTACAAACATTTTAGAAAGTATTCAAAAACAGTAAGTTCAAAGTTTTCGAATCAAACTTTTCTCATACAATAAGTATTTAAGCAGCCAATGCAAGGTGTTATTTTTTGGTTTCAATATCAATGTTGATCTTTGAACTCAAACATCATTTTGATAGACATTTTGACATAACATGATTTCTACTCAAAATTGCTTATGTAAAAATAATAGCATTCAAAGGAGCGTCAGATCTGTATTTTTTTCCAACAATCATTGACCTAAATGGTTCATGTTTAAAACGAACTGTAACTTAAGTTTAGGCGTTAAAAAGCCTATTAACCTATTTCATTTGAAAGTTACTTCACGTCTAAAGTACGAATCTATTCAACGCAATACAAACTTTAAGTTTGAAGTAGTAAAGTTTAAAATGTATTTATTGCATTCCTATATAACGGAATACGATAAGTGGATTCTATTGTATGTGTTCTAAGCTACAGAAGCTAATAACCTATTATATTGTTGTGTAAGCGATTTATATT
Source organism: Caradrina kadenii (assembly GCA_947462355.1). Taxonomy (NCBI): domain Eukaryota; kingdom Metazoa; phylum Arthropoda; class Insecta; order Lepidoptera; family Noctuidae; genus Caradrina; species Caradrina kadenii. The sequence continues at coordinate 13,352,360 of OX381689.1, read as the reverse complement.
GGAGTGACCCCGAACTATCGATGACCCTAGAAAAACATTGAGTTGAGAAATGTGAGCTTTTTGTTTAAGTTTGTTTGTAACTTGATGTCTCGCTGATATTTACTTAAGTATTGCATTGTTTCCTGCTGTTCCTGGCGTTAGTAGCGTACACAATTCCTCCGCTGTGGGCTGTTCTTATTGTGAGATGATCTGTCTACACTAAAATTATGCAATCAATCTGAAGGGTTTTATGTTTGTTTAACTCCGGAATTGTCAGTCGGATCGGAAAAAAATATTTTTGTAAATGGTAACCAAATCAATGAGGTATTTAATAAGTATTGTATTAATAGTTAAAACTATATAACATCACGGTAAGACTCAAGTTCTCTAATAGAGTAAAGCGATTGCCAGTTAATGACGAAAATCAAGATAATGATAAAAATACCGAAGAAAACATCAAACGCGAATGAGAACCCCTTTTTATTCATAAAAATCACCAATAAATCTTCCCTAAAAATGAAATTAAGACGTAATTTACAACTAAACCCAATACCTCTAAAGCGCAGGTGCACCTAATTGAAAAAACACTAATGTAATTTTTTGTTTCCAGTGTAATTAATTTATATTTTAATGACTTTCTAATGGTTTTTTTATTAATTTATTGGGGCGTAATAAATTTTTCGTGTTGCGCACACGATTTTGGATGAAAGGGTTGAGTTATTTCAACCCTAGCGGGGGAGGAATTGGAATTGTGGGAGCTAATTAAAGGGGTGATACAGACGACTTGTTTAAAGTTCGAGTTCGTTGACTTTAATAAGATGTTATGATCATGTCATTTGCAATTTTCTGATTGCCGAAATAATTATGTTGAAGAAGTCTGACAAATTTAAAATTAAATGTAGGAACATAATGATCGATCTCTTATCAAGAAACATAAAGCAATGAGTTTGTTATAATCCTAGTTTTTAGCTAAAGTTGAACAAAAGTGAAGGAGATAAGATTATTATATCTCTCATTTCAATCGCTAATAATTCCAACCGTTATGACAATGAATACAGTAACCATGCTATTTAAACAGAAGAATTATAACAGGAGATCCTGTGTGTGTAGCATTTCTTCTACAGCATGTTAGTTCTCTTAGATTCCGTATTCCACCATTTTCTTCCAAACTCAAAATAAAATTACTCGTATTCCATCGTATTACTGAAGGTTGATAGTATTTTATATTTTTTTATTGTATTTAGATAATATCTCATTTAAAATAGAAATGGTTCTAAGGATAGATCAAGGATAGATGTTTGTAAGAAAATTTTAACTAATTGGCTGCTAGTTTTTAGTTAGATGCCTTAACACAAAAACTTCACCTTATTCCGGGAAGTAACAGTTACTTATAAAACAATATGGTTATTAATTAAAAAGTCAAAATAATACACGTGGCCGACATTGGGCTGTTATTAGAGCCACGGTGTGAGGGTCAATTTACATAAATTGTTGTGCTAGTACTTATCTGCACACGTTTATAATGTTATGGGTTATAATAATGAAAAGCTTTTGAAATATGTCTTGTATGTTAACTCAGCAACCGGTGTTATTGGGTTTTTCAATTACTTTTTCAGCAGCAGCTCGGAGTTTCAAACTTGGTGGTGTGACACTCCCGTGCCTCAGAAAGCTGTTGGTCCTGCGTCTGATCTCTCCCCGGTCGTGTAGGTTTTGATGTCCCTTCGGACTATAAGAGTGAAAGAAAGAAAGAACATTTATTGGCACAACTTGAGGCCTACCCTTATGGTAGATTATTGCTACAGGATAATGAATGTAGTAGTAGTAGCTGCAGAAGCAAGCTAAGAAAAGCAAACAAAATTATTTTGCGTGAGGAACATGCATTCTTAAAAAATAATATTATAAACCTGTAATATTGTTTTAACGAATATTCAATCCAAAAACACATTTCGCCATTTAGATGAGTTGTACATGCAAATAATAATGGATAAAATATAAACATACTCACTTTACAAATAGGGGTCGAGGTTACCAAGATCTCACCTAGAAACATTTGAGTTGCTACCTGTCACCATTTCAGGGACATTTGACTATCAAACACTACCAATCCGGCTCTATCCATAAATGATCAGGTTCAACTAAAAAGTGCAACCGAATTTCACCCTTAACGTCCAAGAGTAAAAAAAAAACAATTAATTAAATAATAAGCCGAAATAACACATTAAGTAAGTTTTCTGGCTCCGCCTGTGATTAAAGTAACCGTGTGAGGCCCAATTTACATACGCTGTTAAGGCGATGAAAGCAACGGAATAAACAGTCAAAGTCAAAGAATTTATTTTAATTGAACCATTTACAGGAACTTTTGAGTTGTCAAGGAGTCGGTCTGGTCAAGGAGTCAAAAAATTGTTACGTGAATAGAAGAGATTTAAGTTCAGACAAAATGGTTTTGTGGTGTTTTAAGTTAAAAATTATTGAATCAAATCAAAAATCAAAACAATTAAAAATGTTATTAGAAACATTTCTCTGAGCATTTTTCATTTCAGATTGTTTCATGATGAAATAGACTGTGCATGATTTTGAAGGGCTTTAAGAAAAAATGTGCAAATCTATGAAATTCTAAATCTGAAACAGTATATTATCCAAAAAAACTTAATAACAGACACTTGATTAATATTAAATTAATTGAAGCAACGTTAATGCCATTACAGATAACATTTTAAAACAACTGAAAATACAATTTACACTCCAGAATTAAACGAAAAAATAAAACAGAATATTCCCTGAAACCGTTCCATTAGTACTTCCACGAAAATCAACAAAAATACTCACAGCAAACAAAAACTTTTCAGCAAGCACCTCGAAAACTGTAATTCCACTAAAACTGTATCAGTAATTTCCGAGAAACGAACCTTAACATACACACGTTGCGAACTATTTAATTATACGCCGACAAAGCGAACACATAGCATCGATCAACGGAGTCGACATTGTTACAACTCTAGTGAAAAAAAAAAATGAAGCGTTGTTAACCCTAATAACATCATGGGTCATTTAAGGCACAATTAAAATACCTTGATAGTCGGCAAGTGGAGTGTTACATGTTAGATTATAAGGAAGAGATCTGTGATCTCTCAGTGCTGGTAATGTTGCTTGAACACACAATAATTTTGAAGTGATGACTCTTAACGGGAAATTCAGAGTTTCTTTAACTTTAAAGTCGTGGCATAGAACTTTGATCAGCGTAAATAAAGTAGAGATTTCTTAATATTAGTAGTTTTTTAACTTAGCGTAATTATGTGAATGAGATCTACAAATGCCAAACATCAACTCAAATCAAAAAAGTACACTTCACAGTATGATATTTCTATAATTACTACAGTACATAGCAATGCGCCTGATAACGCTGTCTGACTCACTTCTATGTGATGTCACCCGTGGAAAGTCATGGGGTGTTTTATTTTTAACACCACACATAACCGTACCGTGACACAATTTGTCAACAAACTAGTTTTAATATTATTCAGAACTTTACACCACGAAAACTCAAGCACAAATAATTTTTCAACACTCCTAACCCCACACTTACGGCCTCCCTTTTATTTATTATAATATAAACAATTAGGCAGCTATTTATCACTAACGCACATCGTTCCACGGTGAATACATATTAACACTACAAACGTTGCATTTATAATTATGATAAAACCCACTCAGTCGTTGCCGTACTTTTGAAATTAATTGCCGGGGTCACGCGAAGCCACCGTCGTTTTTTAGGGTTAAGGTACCACGATCGATTGACACTAGGGTTGTGGTTATCACCGTAACCTACTTAGTTTTATTTAATTAGATTTTTACTGTTATATCATTTGTATTGTTTTTTATTTTTATTGCCTATTGTGTTGTTGTTAATTTCCGTCGGGATTTAAATGGGTGGTTGTTTTAACACCTTCGTACAATGGTGTGTGGTTTTATGATAGTGTAGGGATTTAATGGTCTACTTAGAATTTAAAGGTCCAACCTGTTATCTGTCTAATTAAACAACCTGCATGTTAGGTGTTAAAATGGCTGTCGTAACGAGTAATTGATTATACCAAACACTTCATACAAAAAAAAACTACATATACGTTTGTTGGTGCGATAGATAAAAGGAATGAAAGGAGGCCTTTGCCAAAGAATAAATTTTTTTTTCTTACAGGCTTATACTGATGATGCTGATAGAAATTCTATCTAAAAAAATTACATTACCTAAGGCAATTCCAAATTAATTTAATATTTTTTTCATTCTCTCCAAAACAAAAAAAAATCGTTAACAAAATACAACATTGTTACAAGAAAATTAAATTCAACGCGAATAACAGAAAATCTTACGAAAATTCAATATTCCGAAGGGTGATTTCTTAAAAATTTACGAGTATTAGCCGTCCCTTCTCCGGCGCCCTTAATTTTGTATCGTGACGAAAACATAAAAGGGTTGTCTTGAAAAATGATGTAATTTAATTCTATTGAATTAAAATTAAACTCGACTAATGAGTTGGATTTGGAAATAGATAGGGGAGTAGTAGGACGGAGGTAATGAAAACATTAGAAAGAAAATTAACGTAAGTATCTAAATCAGTAGTGTCTTTTTCAGGAAAAAAATCGAATTAAAACGAGCCATCCGGATGAATTTGGGTCTAAATTAATAGTTAGGTACTTATCTAACTAGGACGACGATTGATGAACAAAAGAAGTTAAAAGATCTACCTGTTAATACAGTATTTTTTCATCTATCAAACCAAGGGGGTAATTTTAGTAACTTTTAGGAACGATCACAATTTAAGCTTAGTCTGACTTTTTCAAAAATGCCTGTAAATGTCCTACATGTTGAGACATTGATTGTCGCTGAGATGAAATTGTGATTAGATTTTGTACACTTTCAATAAGCAGAATTTGCCTTCTAGACTTAGACACGATTAAGATTGTAATGTTGAATTGTGGGGGTCAGATAGGCAGTAGCTCCATGTAAAACATTGGTATACAGCGGATCCGGTTAGACTGGAAGCCGACCTTAACACAGTTGGTAAAAGGCTAGGTAGATGATGACTCCTGCTGGTTCCTCCAATCTGAAGCAATTTACTATACACATAGATAACACATACATCACGCCTGTATTCCCCGAAGAGTTAGGCAGACGTGTACCAGTGTACATCCACAGTTCGCCAATATGTTTAGGTTCCATGTAATAGAAGCGAGCCTATTGTCATTAACCGAGCACAAATCCGAACTCCGAGCCGCTACTGAGAATTCAGTAGATAAACCCAATAACACTTTTTGCTCGACCTGGGAATCAAACCCAGTACCTCTAGCGTAGCAGTCGCGCTTAGGACCACTAGGCTACCGAGGCAGTTACACATACACATAGATAGTACTTTATAATATTAAATGAACTTAAATAAGTAATAAAATTCATGAATATTTAAATGAAAACAAACACCCCCATTTACAAGACGTGTCTATGACAGACGGACAAACGGAAGCGGAAATGAACACTTCCTTCGCCAAAATTTTAAAAAGGCGTCCTAAGAATGAAATGGGAAATATGACAGGCCCAGTTTTTGGCCTAGGGGTGAAAGGGTTATAATTATCCGCCTGTCAAAATAGGGGTTGATTGGTGCAAATAACTACACGAGTTGGATAAATAAAAGGGAGAGGACTTGTACAGGGGGGTGTAAAAAGCTAAGTCACTGAATTTGAACAAGTATCTATTTAATTTTAAAGGGTGCTTTTTTGTAGGTATTCCAAGATCGAATAAGAATTTGTAGTACTGCAGAACAGAACCACCTCATGCGAATTTTTTTCCACCTTTCGAAGTAATTGTTATAATTTTGGATATTTCACGCTGATTAATTTTAAAACTTTTGGTAATCTAGTTGTTCTTCTCTCGCACAATTATTTGCACCTGTCATGTCATCTCTTCACCACCTTTGGTTGACTGGTGGAAAATGCTAACTGCCTCATTAGCCTAGTGGTCCTAAGTGCGACTGCTACGCTAGAGGTCTTGGGTTCGATTCCCAGGTCCAGCAAAGAGTGTTATTGGGTTTTTCTATGAAATTCTCAGTAGCAGCTCGGAGTTAGGATTTGTGCCCGGTTAATGGCAATAGGCTCGCCCCCTATTACATGGGACCTAAACATATCGGCGAACTGTAGGTGTATATTGTTACACCTCTGCCTAACCCTTCGGGGAATACAGGCGTGATGGTATGTTATGTATGTTATGTTATTAAGTCCGCCATTGTACTTTTTGTTGTATAAAGTTTAAATAAATAAATAAAACTGTTATTGTTGTATGGTGAAGTAACAATATTTGACATTTGTAGTAGTTTGACGTTCATAATTTTAATTATAGAGATTGTATGCTTAACTTTAAATGTAGTGCTAATTATTTATTAAAAAAAATACTAAGCAACAACAAAAATTTCAAATTTTAAGTAACCACCAACAGAAGAATAAAATTCCCTACCGCAGCTAACAAACGAGCTGATAACTATGAAACCGCTGAACCGATTTCCATTAAACATAGCTAAGAACACTTCCGACTAATTCACCTTTCAAACAACAAAAATTAAATCAAAATCGGTTTATGCGTTCGGGAGCTACGATGTCACAGACAGACACACACATACACACAGATACGTCAAACTTATAACACCCGTCGTTTTTGCGTGGGGGGTTAAAAAATCTCTGGGTGATTGTAGACTTTCCATGTTAATTCATTTTTTGCAGATTTGCAACTCCATAAATTTGGATGGTCTTTATCTACTATTTTTTTTTTCTCATTTACATAATAAAGCTTCGTTCCAAACTTCGCTAACACCAGTAGGTATTTTAGAATCTCTATTTGAAAATGGTATCGCCATTTCCGAATTAACTTTACAATGCTAGATTTATAATTCGGGAGCGTCCGCTCCGGTGCTCCCGGTACGGTAACGCTACGTTACCCAAGCCTTGTTTGGTGTTTAATTTAAAGTACCCTCCAATTGGGCCGAACCCTTTTGTTTACGGATTTGGTAGATTTTTTTTAATATATTTTTTTTCACGATCAAAGGGATAATTGGTGATTATAATCGGGTTTTAAAACAAATGCGTGCGGTTGTAACAGCTCCAGATAGATCGGTGAGATTTTTTCTCGGTTTCATTTCGTGTTTGTAAATTGTGTTCAATTAGGGTTGGTACCTTTGCCAATAAAGTTGAATGTTTGCCTGATATCTAATTGTTGCAGCTCTCAATCAATAATTTACAGGCTGGGCTATAATACGTAGGCAAGTACCTATTCGCAATCACTTTTATTGTGTACTAACTTTGCTTGAGACCCTGGTATCCGAGGCTTTTAAAGGCATACGGGGGGCCATAGCAAACTCGCAGAAGCCCATGTATATAACCCACACCTATAGTCCAATATTTTTAGGTACCAATTATTATTAAAATTAATAAAAATAACACGAGTCGTGAGCGCAAATTTTCAGTTCATTTTGTTCTGGGTTTTTTGGGGCGCTGAAGATTAGTCCGTCAGTCGGACCAATCGCGTGCAGCGTCGGCGACACCCGCCCCTTCATTCCGCCAAAGAGACCCAAAACTGAACATAAAGGTTGCGCTCCCGACTGGTATCGGTTACTACATCTAATACGAATAAGGTTTACTGCGACCTCGTCAAAACAAGGGAAATAGTTTTGAAGTAGTACCCACTTTTGATAAAGAATTAATTTATTTCTGCAATTACTGATCTTTGAACCCGACTTCAATTGAAACTCTAACCTACCAAGTCATTAAAACAAATGAACGCAAAACCATCGACGCGCACGTAATCACGAGTTATATTGTAAGGGTAACAAAACGCGCTTTAGTTAAGTTTCGAGTAACGTTGTAATTAGCGTTCGCTTAGTGAGTGAGTATTTTGTATTGAAGTTATTGTTGTGTTCTTGTTTCTTAGTTGTGTAGCGGAGGAAAGGTTTCTGGTGTGTATTGTGTTGTTTGGCTATTTTAGTCCTCTGAATATAGACTTCAAGGAAAATTCCAAACAATATTACGTTTTAACAGGAAAAATAAAACCTTTTCTGTAAATTTTCTCGACAAAATTATTCTATTTAGAAAATCTGTTCCATCGTATCTGACAAATGATTTTTTTTTAATTTCCTTATAATATTTCACTACTAAACGAAGACTCTCCCCCACTCCCCCTCTCCCCATAATAAGTATTTTTTTATTCTTGTTCATAAATAATCCTCCTTGAAAAATATATAATTATTACAAAAAAAAAAACAAATACAGAAAAAATCTTATAAATCTTTCTAGGTATTCTTATCTGGGTCTGCCTTGAATTAGCTCTCGTTAAATGTATTGTCAAGTATTGTACAGCAACCGGCACGAGTCGTGAGCACAAACTTCAAGTTCATGTTTGGGTTCATTCTAGGGTTTTTTGTGTCGCCGACGCTGCATGTCAATTGTCCGACTGACCAATCCTCCAACGCATTTGAAATTCGAATCTGCCAACATAAACTCCCAAAGATATCATTAAAGGCCTAATTAAAATCAAATCAGTCTTATAGCTATAATAAATAACAGCACAGGCTTCCGAAAATCACAACCAGAAACAGAACTCAAAATTCAAAAATTAAATTTTCAATATAGCGCTCGTGTAACGTTAAGGGTTAATATCACCATACTCGGTTAGTTATTTCAATGGCCTGATAAACCATTTTATTAGGTATAGTACATATCTATGAAAAACAAGGGGGCAATGATTACAATCTAAACTCGGTCTCAATCTGTCAAAATATGCCTTTAATTTATCAAAAAAAATTGACATAGATTGTCTCTAAAATGAGACTGCGACTAGCATTATGAGCGATTTAAAAATAAAAAAAGCTTAACTTAAGATTAAATATCTGAGAGAGTTTGGCGAAATTGGACCTTAAGCCTCATCAATTAAGGAAGAGTTAATTGTACATCAAAATGCGGATAACTTATTCATGGTTTTGAAGCGAATGACTCGAGTAGGCTCATTGCACAAAGTGAATTCTTAATACTCGAAATTATGAGCGTTTAAGATGCTTAGCACGGCTATGACTTGAAAGGGAATTAAACTAATGTTGTGGAAACGAAAGGGAAGATGTTAAGAGATATAAATGCTTTACAAATGGACGACTTTAATATTAAAATTTCGCTGCTCGTAATAGGCTTTCAAAATCTGTAAATTAGCTTGGAACCTTTGTTACTGAGGGTGGGCCTCTCATTGAAGTTTCTTTTTCCCACCTTTAGTTGACTGGTAGAGAATACCTAAGGCATTAAGTCCGTCTTTGTACTTTTTCTATTGCACAAAGTTTAAAAATAATTATGTCGAGGTCGGCTTCCAGTCTAACCAGATGCAGCTGAGTACTAATGTTTTACATGCGGCGATTGCCTGTCTAAACTCCACAACTCAGCTAATAGGTACGCGATATCCCTTAGTAAGACAGATAAAATAATTTTGGGCTTCTGACTACCTGTAACGACTGTCAAAGATCTTCGAGCGACAGATGGGACCAACGACTTTCTAAGGCAATGGGGTGTCACACCACCAATTGCCAAAATCCAGGCTGTTACTGAGATATTTCCTTTTGATGAAACCCAACAACACTTTACTAGACCACGAAACTAATGAGACAGTCCTCTCAATAAAGTGTCTTTGGAGAAAATTGTCAAATTGCGGTTCGTAGTTTTCTTAATACCACTAAACGCCCATAGGCGTCATAACAATAAAATTTTTATTGTGTCTCGTTTACTGTCCTTCAAAGTGTTAACAAGTAAATTTATTTCATATCAAGAGCGTTACTCCTCCATTCATGTAATAAAGCGTTAACGCTGCAAGCATATTTCATACAAACTTTGAGATCCAAAATCTTGGAAATTAATGAACTGATTTTAATTAAACTTTATACTCATACGCCACACATGTAAGTCTACGGAGGCGGTGGAGAAGGTTTTTGGAAAAGAGTTGTAAAGTTAATGTAAAGTGATTTTAAGTTATCTGGATTTGAAAGTTCGTACAAAATACCATGCGATGCAACTACTATTAATTATGATTATCTATACAAATAAATAAAATTGAAGTTTCTGTTAGTAATGTCAAAACAACAGGATTTTACTAAATTAATATAAAAATGTTTTCTTACCACTTATACCAATAAGCATTTATTTTTTAATTTTGGTATTTTTGTTCCTGCTAATCTACGAAAAGGCTGGACCGATTTTGACGGGATTTTCACTGACAGATAGCCGATGTTATAAAGTTTACCTACTGTTATTTTAGCCAAGGAGTTAGGGTTACGCGCAAAAAATACACTCCGCAGGTAACCGACATTCAAGCCGATGCAGTCGCAGGCATATGCTAGTGTACTTACAATATTTCGATGCAGGATTTCAACAAAACGCTCAGCCGATTGATGACTGTGCAAGAGACAGTTTCATATAGTGTATCTTCCTATCCTGTTGCGAAGATTCGCTTACCAAAACAATATCCCAGTCAACACAAGACAAGTTTGCCCACTTGAAATCTGTCAGTATTCCCCCATCGTATGTCCCATCAGCAACAGATCCTTACCATCTTATTGCGTCTTCTATTGCTCTACAAATACACATCGACACCTCAGTATTTGGACACATTTCTATGTCGTATCCACTAAGTCTAATGTCAATATTTGGTGTGTTCACCTCATTCCTAGTAGGCCCACACTCCTCACCTACATCCGTATCACGCGAATTTAAACTTTCATCTTCAGCAACAAAGGTGGTATCATCTGCAAATATAAGTTTGCAAGTACATTGTAAAATATACAAGCGTTACGAATAATGTTTACTTTTGCTGCGATTTTCGACTCTGTTGTCATGATTTAAGAGTGATTTCCTCTTGTTTGCCGAGATGATTTTGTTGTTACTCCTCGGAATTTTTCTTGTGAACTTACCAGAATTGTTAATCTTATTTAAGCTTCGTAAGCTCTAAATAATCATATGTTTGTCTGTGTGTAATTTTATCGTGGTTTCGTGTGAAATATGTCTTTATTAGTCACGTTATCTTCCACAAGTCACCATCAAATCATTTCTCTTAAAACTAATCCTTTTTTCATGTGCTGATGTTTTTTCACAGTTTTCAAGTCAACTGAAAGAATACCTCATAAACGAACCGCTTGATCTAAATGTATGTATTGCCAATACTTTCTTTTATTATATCAATGTCTCAAGGTACCAGGACTACATGGCACTACCATGACTCACAGAGAGCAGCTCTTGAGTCTTGACCTGCCTAATACCTAATAGATATCAAAGCTTTCAATTTCTTTTTCTACTTTCACAATTTCCGTAATTTGGAAAAGTTATGAAAGAACATACTTAAGAAATTTGGTGAAAAAAACTATTCAATGAAAAATTGAGGCCGCCACACTCCTTGCCACCCTCTGTAGTCGACGAGGGATGAAATAACTCCCAGTCTTCAATCAGGGGTTGATTTCCACCCTATCATTATGGGGCGGTATGTTACTAGTTCGCAGTTCTATCATTTGCTCTCACTTTGTTGTACTTAATTGGGAGAACTCTAGTGTAAGTTTATTTAGGTAAAAAGGTCTACTCTACCCTTGAGATAAATTCCTTATATCTTGAAAATACCATCTCTATTTTGTATGATTTCATCATCATCTCAATTGGAAGACGTTGATTGCTGGACATAAGGTTCATTTGTTTTGCATGATTAATTTTTGAATTTAAACTAACTTGGGTTTAAAAAAAAAAGTTTTGCTTGCAGTTTTTCTTAATACGTAACATTTTAGACCTCTAATTAGTATCCCAGAGGTGATAACTTCTGTCGACAGCACAATGTTTTGTAAAATCATGTAGTGTATATGGTCTATGTCAATAAAGTCGATTATTGTCCAAAAAAAAGCAGGCTTTTAAAGAGACACCGACAGCGTCTGCATAACGTATTACTTGCTTATATTGCAGCGTAAGTTTTGAGGCTAATGTTAATGGCATATTAATGTACTAGCGATAATAATAACTGGCACCGTGTACGCTACTTTAATCTTTAGTACCGATATTTTATTCATCTTCATATGTGCACTAGAGTGTATTATTAATAATTAAAATTGTATGTCTTATTGTTATCGTTCCTTAAGGTCTAAAATAAAAATATACACTCACGCCTGTATTCCCCGAAGGGTTAGGCAGAGGTGTAACAATGTACACCCACAGTTCGCCGGTATATTTAGGTCCCATGTAATAAGGGGCGAGCCTATTGCCATTAACCGGGCACAAATCCTAACTCCGAGCTGCTACTGAGAATTTCATAGAAAAACCCAATAACACTTTTTGCTCGACCTGGGAATCGAACCCAAGACCTCTAGCGTAGCAGTCGCGCTTAGGACCACTAGGCTACCGAAAAAAAAAATAAATGCGTCTTTGATTAAAACCTAACTCTGGTTCAGAGTCGTGTGAGTTCCACTGAATTGCAGTGTATTCGATATGCCACTTTTCTCATTTGGATAATTAAATATTCATCAATATTGCCCCTATTTCAATACATGGGCAGTATATCATAAAAAAGAATGTAAATACAAAGTGTTTCTAATATAGTAGATAGGAGAGTACGCCACATTAGGTAAATTGTAATTGTATGATAAGAGGCCTTTGCCCTGCAGTAGGACAGTAATAGGCTGGTATTATTTTATAATGTCAATGATATAAAGTAGTCCCATTTAGGAAGGCGCCGAGAATGCTTCATGAATGTTCACTGATTTGACGTTAGCACTAGGAGTCCTTCACTTTCTTCACAAACTCACTAACGATTCACTCAACTTATAGACTGAAGTCGTGGATTGTGTGGATTCCATATTTCTTTTTAGTTTTACAAGCTTTAAGAAGCCGCCTAAATAGTAAAGTTGTAGCAGAAAGAGTAGGCTAAGTAAAGTTTTCCTTCACAAAATCTTCAATGATAGTTTTAATAAATATTTGGCTGAAAATATAAATTAATACAAGTGTGTGCGTATTTATAACCGACGAAAAAAAAGGAGGAGTTTATCAATTCGACGCGTATATATAAATATATTTTTTTATGTATGATCACGCATAACTTTTTACAGAGTAGTCAGATTTTGATGATTCTTTTCTTTACTGGACAGGGTATACCTTGAAGTTTATTCCAAATAAAATTTGAAATAAAAACCTACCGTAAGGGTGGGTAAATAGGGGTGATTTATTGTATACTCACAGATTTCAATGCTGAGTTTACAATAAAAGTAATCGACAATTAAGTATGTAGTAATTAGAAGTACATTATTTTTGTTTTATTAAAAAGTCTTTTATCATACTATATGGTTTACATGACCATTTCTCACCCAGCATATTAATTTGCACTATAATAGCTTTCAATCAGTGAAACAATGTTCATAATCGGATCAGTAATTCCAGAGATAACTTCATACAAACAAACTTTGCCTCCCTATAAAATGAGTACCTATGATATAAGCATAGGCTTTAGAAATTACGGTATTTGGGTACCAAAACGCAACTTTTATCCAAAACCCAATGTGCCATTTTTTCGACCAGGTACCATAAAATTGAAGTAACTCAATTTGAAGCCTCCTACACACTTGCTACTTTCTTAGGCGATTGCTAACAGCTCTAATCACTCACATAAGGAGTTACTAGCGTCAAAATTAGACCGTTTTGAATCGCTCAATGAAATCGTAAAGTGTAATCATTGAGTACAACTTTGGTAAAGGTTTTTAGACATGTTTGGCAATATTGTTATCGACGTTTGTGTGTCTCAGGTGTACATACGAACTTCTAAGTGATTTTGAGTAAAGAAAAGTCGAACCTAACTTGACGTTTGAGTGCTATGAGATACGATTTAACAAAGTGCTTATTTGGCAATCTATACAAATAAATAACAGCTTTTCAATAAATACATGTGAATATTTACACAGTACTTGTACCAAAAAGCCAATTTATACATTGTTTGTCTGTCTGTCTGTTTATTCCGGCTAATCTTCGAAACGGCTGGACCAATTTTGAAAAAGTTTAATAAGTAACTTAGGCTATTTTTATTTTAGAAAAAGAATTAGCGTTTCGTCTTAGTAACGCAGCTTTTTTACTAACACAAAATCTAATAAAAATGCTTATATAAAAGCTTTCAATAAACACAAGATAGCTGTTGCCAGAACTTCGGTTTTGCTAGTGATCGAATTACAAAATAAATCTTAACACACACTTTGTTATGACTTGGGAAATTCATGGTTCGTGATATATTTACAGACCCTAAACCAGAATAAGGGCCAAAAGAGACTATCTATTTTTAGCTGTGGCGATCGGAGACTCAAATCAAATTTTAGTAAAGCAGCTAAAAAGCTGCTTTGCCAAGACAATTTCTTATTTTTATGTTTTAGAAGGCCTATTTAAAAACGGTCATAGTCTGGTTGCACTCCCATCGAAAATAAAAGTCAAAATTTTTTGGTAATTTAGAGGCATTTTTGAGAGATTGAAATTAAGATTAGATTGCATGCAGAATCGCCCCTTTGATCACAGATAGGCAAATTTTAACACTTTTGATAACAAAAATGTTCGATGGTTCTCTTATAAATAATTCATACTAATATCCGTACCTACTAATATTATAAATACGAAGGCAATTCTGTATGTCTGTATGTTACGCTTTCACGACTAAACCACTGATCCGATTTTGATGAACTTTGGTACGGGGTTAGTTTGAACTAAAATAAAGGACATAGGCTAGTTTTTATTTCCCGACCTCGACTGCGGCCGCGATAGCTAGCATTAATGCGGACGAAGTCGCAGGCAAAAGCTAGTTTGCCATAACTCAAGCAGCTGTGAAGTTTCGCTTTTATTTCATTGACATAAAATTAAAATGCAAAACTTAAAATGTATCCATTCATTAATACTAATGTTATGATAATGTGAGACTTATTCTTATACATGTTGTTCCTATTTTGGGTTGAAAAATCTATACTCATATTAAAAAAAGAGGAAAGATTTGTTGGTTTGTACCGAATAGGCTCTAAAACTACCGGACCAATTTTAATAATTTTTCACCAATAGATAGCTACATTATTTCTGAGTAACACAGTCTATATAACATCACGGTACGATACACGGGAGCGGAGCAGTAACCAGAGACGTAACATAACGCGGGTAAAATAAACCACGCGGACGAAGTCGCGGAAAGTTCGCTAGTAATCAAATAATAAACTAAATCAGGTCGTGGAGAAGATAAACTTAGCATTTCGAGATCTCTTACTAATATTGTAGAAAGGTAAATGTGTTTGTTTGGTTATATTTGGAAGATTTGACCGATTATAAAAAGTCTTTTACTGATAGAAACCTGTACACTATTACTATGTTTGACGATACACTTGACTTCAATGACGATAAAAACAGGTAGGAACTAGTAATAAGTATGGGAGGACCATTCTAAAACTATTACCAGCAATGAATTGCAGCCACACATTCCCAGGAAAATATGGCCGTTTAGGAGCGCCATAACACTAAGCAATTTTGCAAACGCTCAAACACTGAATAATTCCAAGATTGTTGTTACAGCCTGTATAAACCTTAGGGCTGTATAAAACCTGCAGCCTGATGAGCCGTATAATAGTTCCTATATATGGATATCACGAGAACCATAACGCGGACGTTTACGGTACCTTTTCACACCTTTGTCAAGGGGCTAATAAAAGGAAAGGAGTTTTATTTCTTGTACGACTTTTAAAGTATTCTGAGTTTATTTTAGAATGCTCCTACGAAATTGTATTTGTTGAATACGATCTCTTCTTACTTATAGGTAATTTTGCTATTGATATTAAAGTCCTCGTATTTGCTCATTGTAATAAATGCAGACGATATGACGATAGTAATTTGTGAAGATATTCTTTGATGAATTTAAGTGAAGTAAGCTTGAGGTCGTTAAGGAGGGAATAACGTGATGGCCCAGTGGTTATGGCATCCGCCTTTCATGCATGAGGATGCAGGTTCGAAACCGGGCAAGTACCTATCAATTTGACTTTTTCAATTCATATGTGCCTACTTTCTAAGTTTATTTTGGACATCATTGACGTCGGTAAAGGAAACCTGCACTTGTGAGTAATTATTATTAGTCTGAAATCGCCAATTCGTCTCGAGCAAGCGCGGTGATTAATGCTCGTGCCTTCTCTGTATGAGAAGAAGTCTTTGCCCTGCAGTGGGATAGTAATAGACTGGTGTTTAAGCTTGAGGTGAATTGTCAAGCTCTAGCACCACAAATGAAAACTTAAAATATAATGGCAGGTGGGATGACATTTCAAGCTCATCATTTGAAGCTCTCTTTGCCTAACCGAGAGAGATAGCAGCGATATTGGAGATATCAAACATTTCAAATTAATAATAGGTGATCTATCAAAATGGAGATCATTCTAGAGCGTTTTTTCTTCATGTAAAATGTATGTATTCTCCAGACAAATTTCGGCGGCTAATCTTTATTTAGACTAGCCAAGTGCGCAGGAGATATTATAGTGCACAAGTGTGTGCGCAAACACAGGTGCACTCCCTCTTACCTAACTCTCATAGTCCGATGGGACGGCAATCGGACACAACCGGGGAGAGGTCAGGCGCAGGACCAATGGCTTTAATGGGGGTATACACCACCAACTTCCAAACTCCGGGCTGTTACTGAGAAATTCCTAATGGAAAAATCCAATAACACTTTTTGTTCGACCTGGGAATCGAACCTAGGACCCCATTAAACCTTTAACTCATCTTTTGCAAAAACTACAGAAAAACGAGACTGTAGAGGTGGATGAATGTATTTTAAACGCGTTATCTTGTGTACTTCGGTTATTGAAGTATCTATTATTATTATATTTTATATCTATGCCGACTATATAATTATGCCGATAGCCACAGTCATGGACTGTTAGTCTCTTTCTTAATATCTAAAGTGGCAACTATCTCATAGTGTGAACCTTAGAAAAGAGTTTGTATTCGGCCACAGTACCTACTAATCTAAAACACATAGAGACTTGAACATATTGACTACATACCATAATAATCAGCCCCTCGATTGAATATTATTAGAACAAGCAGCTGCTTGGCTACATGCACCTGGAACACTAAGTTTTTCTATCGCGAAGATAAGCGCCAATTACACATTAAAACCATTAGAGGGACTTATGTATGCACTATCAGAGCCCCCGGCTGTTTCTACGGAACATGTTTTAAAATAGCTAGTGTAGGACTTTTTTCTTGTCCTGTAAGCAAAATTGAATTGAATACTTTATTTTGTATTGATAGCAAATAAGTATACACAGAAATCGTACTTAATAAAAGACTAATAGAAGAATAAATAACTTTCAGATCCATTGAGAGAGATCCATTATTTAAGAATTTTTTGACATGTCATTTGGACGACAAATGGAAGCTCTTATCTAGGTAAGCTGTTCTGATCTGCTATCAAGGTCAAATAATTGATTCCAATTAGACTATTAAAAGGCATTTTTTAACGTCAATTAAAAGGAAAAGAAATAAAAATATTTAATCTAGTTCTCCATTCCAAAAGGTAGTTTCTTATGGAGAAGAACGGGCAAGAAGTTCCATAGGTAAATATTAAAAAAAAAAAATCATGTCATTCTAGTCATTGCTAGTTAATCTCAAGCTATTTTCATCTTAATCTAAAAAGGGTTTTTTTTTCAGAATAGTGCTGCAGCTCACTTTAGAGAGATTTAGGGAGACTTGTACAGAGCCAATATTGTTAATTCAAATTTAAACAATACATATTAAATATCTTAACTTAGGTGCCAGAGATATATAATAAGTGATATTTAATCAGTGACAAACGCAATTTTAAAAAATCGTTCACTATTTTACATGAGGACACTAGGATTGTTCTAATGGAATATTAAAATGCAATGCATAAAGATAAGAAAGATAAAGATAAGATAAAACTCATATAAAATTGTGAAATTAGAAATAAAGAGCTATAAGGCCTTGTGTTCGTTTCTCAGGTCGAGCAAAAGTGTTTTTGGGTTTTTCTATGACATTTTCTGTAACAGCTCGGAGTTAGGATTTGTGCCCGGTTAATAGCAATAGGCTCGCCCTCTATTACATAGGACCTAAAACACACGCGCGAACTGTGGGTGTAATTTGGTACACGTCTGCCTATCCCTTCAGGGAATACAGGCGTGATGGTATGTGTATTATTATTTATCTAGCTAGCACTCTATGTTTAGACCGATAATACTGCACAGTGTACATAGATAGGATAGTAGTAAATCAAAGAAGCTTTTCAGTAGAAGCTAAAAACGACATCACCCAGCTCCTTCATAAAGGCAGGTTTACGCCCAAATATGACAAAACACTCGAGTAAATCCGAAAAGAAAATCAATTCAAAGCAAAAGGTTTCTTCTTAATTGTGTCTCCGGTTCCGTGTGTATCAGTAATCCGTTTATCCGCGATTGTTTTTAGCTAACATTTCCCGTATCTGTTTGAAACACGATTCTTTGTAACGGCGGTATCTCGGCTGCCATGCCGCAATTACTGGGAGCTGAGGATTTCATTGCCAAATATTTTCCTTTATCCGTTGAGGAGTGGCTTGAGTTAGAGGTGGTAGCGGGAGTCGGGGCGAGTACGGACAAATGTGACTTTTAAGCACTAAATGGCTAAAATGGTTTAAAATGTCCAAATTGCACAATGACCAAATCGCAGAATGATGAACTCTCAAAATGTCCAAATCGAAAAATGGTCAAATTACTATATTACCGAGACGTAGAATGGCCAACTCACAAAATATTTAAATTTACATTTTGGGTTGGTTTAATATCCTGATTTAAGGCGCCATTTTAAAACGAACTTAATAAAAGCACCGTGTCTGGGTCGACATCGTGTGAAAGAGATTATTCAACTCTTATTCTCGCTTCATCTCGTATCTTAAGCTTATCCAATCCTCCCCCAGTGTTCATTATTGAAAGGTCGCAATATAGCCTGCGCCCGCCCATGCCGCGTCCCTTAATTAGGACATCTTCGATATTACGCCCAAAAGGTGTGCGACCAACGACTCGGCGAGATGTGTGACTAGATACTGTATGGACCAACTTCATTCATTCTTATATAATATAATAATAATACCAGCCGATAATTGTCCCACCAGGGTAATAGTCTCTTCTCATACAGTTAATATATGAGCATTGGTTACCAACGCTTGCATTGGTTACCTATGTTTATTAAAAGTCCTAGTGGTCCTAAAGGTCTTGGGTTCGATTCCCAGATCGAGCAAAAAGTGTTATTGGGTTTTTCTATGAAAATCTCAGTAGCAGCTCGGAGTTAGGATTTGTGCCCGGTTAATGGCAATAGGCTGGTCCCCTATTACATGGGACCTAAACATACCGGCGAACTGTGGGTGTACATTGGTACACCTCTGCCTAACCCTTCGGGGAATACAGGCGTGATGTTATATTATGTTAAGTTTCATCATATCAGTGATGGGCAAAATAAAATAAAATATGGCAGCGAAATATTCCTCCGAAGCGCTGACAACTAGTAGTGCTTAAAATACTAAGATTATTAACGCCACGTTGAATGACAATATGCTTATTCTTTGGTGAAAGTAAAAGCCAGAATTTGGGTCACGAGAAGTGTCAACCAATTTTTTAAAAGCGTCTACCAACGGTTAAAGTTACGATGCATCCTTAGAACTCAGCCCAAAGCTACCATCATCAGGACATAGCCTGTCTTCATGAAGAAGAAATTCTTTAACAGCCATGAAGCATGACGAAGTTCCTTTGATATTTGGCACAATCATAATCGCCTAAGCATTATTACCTAAGTTGTCTGTTTTGCAGGTTTATTTCCGCAGGAAAATCCCGTAAGCTAATCGATCGATGAACTCATTACTTTGCGGAAAATTCCTGCACCATTTACCTATTGTCTATTTGATTTTATTAAGTACCTAATAAAAATTATGATATCACCATAGTGACTATCATGTCAGTTCGTAATACAATTTGAAAACCTAGTGATCATAGCAGTAGATCTTTGTCGAGGACGACCAATATGAAAATTTCAAAGGTTCTTTTTGGCCAGACTGAGTTTTTATTCCAAAAAAGAATAGTCGTTTTTGCTAGGTAAAAAAGCAAACTCACACTCGCAGCAGTAGTCCTGGTAGTAGAGCCGTGCGTCTTAGGCTTAGCTCAGCTCAAACAACAATTAGGGGAAACGTGAACACATGAAACTGGCATAAACTTTTAACTTTGGCTTCCCTCATAGGACATTTTACCTTTCGTAATTGACATTTAATCAACTACAAAGTTTTTACAAAGCAAAGAAGGCCTTTTCCGCAGTTCCAGTGGTCGCTATGTCCCCAATATTGTATCCTGCTAAGCCTCCTAATGAAACATCCGTTCATTTCGTCACAGATTTCCTTATAATTGGGACAATGTCACGATTTTTATTTTCTCTCAGTAACGTGTGAGAATGGCCCTGCCCATCATTATTATTTATGAGGTTTTGACATGATACTTCATTGTTTAATTAACTTTTAAAAACATCATTAACTTCAATGCTGCTTTAACTTCAAACTGCTTCGGTGGCCTAGTGGTCCCAAGCGCGACTGCTACGCTAGAGATCTTGGGTTCGATTCCCAGGTCGGGCAAAAAGTGTTATTGAGTTTTTCTATGAAATTCTCAGTGGCAGCTCGAAGTTAGGATTTGTGCCCGGTTAATGGCAATAGGCTCGCCCCCTATTACATGGGACTAAACATACCGGCAAACTGTGGGTGTACATTGTTGTTGCCTAACCCTTCGGGGTGATGGTATGTTATGTCATTAACTTCACAGGCCTTCCCCAAAGATAGCCATAATCACCGGCCCTGCACTGCTCGCATCCAGCGATTAAGAAACATACTTTTCAACTACATTTAAAACTAGCTTTAGCCCCTAACTTCGTTTGTTCTTCTGAATTAATGTCAAATTCGTTCTTACCTGACGTCTCCTACCTCTAAACTTCCTACCTACCAAACTTCAACATAATAGGTCAAGTAGTTTTTGAGATTTTGTCGTGATTAATCAGTAAGTGGTATTTCGCTAAGATAGATTTAATAAAAGCGGAGATTGATTGATTTTGTCCATGATTAAACTGTAAATTGTCTTTTCAAAGTAGATTTAAAACGGTTTAACTAATGAAAATTTATCGATATCTATATGTTGCTCTACACTGGTAGTCACGGCGGCCCCGTCATTACTGCACCAGAAACCAATAGACCATTGCACCGTAGTTAAAATTTCAAGTGGGATTCAAGCCGTAATAAAGTTATATAAGATACTAGCTTTTGCCCGCTAGTCCATCTGCGTCGAAGTCATGTATCCCATAAATAAGAACTGGTAAGGTATTTACTTATTATAAAATGTATTATTTATACTTTTTTGTTTGTGTCTTGTATTTCAGAAAACGCAATTCCAAACCACGCGACCAGAAGGTCGTGATCTTCATTCTTCTGCACTAGTTGTACCGCTAAACACCTCAATTATTTAAGAATTAACCCGACTTTGTTTACACCCTCGTCATTCAAGAAGGCTCAATAATCTGAAGAAAAAACTTTGAATAAACCGAATACCGAGCGATCGAGCGTAAAGCTCGACGTACAAGACGCGTGACGCTGCGGCAAGTCGCAGATTTCTCGCGTTTTGAGCTTGACGATTTTTTTGCGTTGAATAATGTATTATTAAGAGTTTGTCAAAGTCCTGTGCTGTTTAAAACTAATGGTGTATTTCCATCATAGAATTAAACATAGAATTTGGTATTATATATTTTGGAAGAAAATTATCCCAACAGCGCACTCTAAAAAAGTAGTTCAAATTGTAATTGAAAATCTCATATGAATATTTATATAATTAAGTTATTTGACGGGTCACTGACTTATCACATGCAAAGATAACTATCTACGAAATCTCATCAAGTTTAATAAAAGGCAAAAGGAGTTTGTAAGGATCGTAGCAGGACGATCGTAGCGTTCTGTGGTTTCTGCCTACCCCCATGGGAAAAAGGCGTGAGTTTATGTATGTATATGTTTACTTCTTTTGTATGGAGTGCGCTATCGAGACAGTCCCCTTAACATCACCCTCGAGAAAAGAAGAGGATTGTTCTCTTATTATTTTCATGAACCGGCGACACGTATTTAATTGTTATTATTTATTAAGTATTTCATAGAAAGAAAAATAAAGTTATTTTAACTTTGATGTTTACATTAAAGAATTATTTAACAAAAGTTTATCTGCACATGAAAAAAAATTAATAGAAAAAAATGTCTAGAATTAATAAAAAACAAAACCATGTAGATTTTTTTATAAAATATTTATTATGAAATACCTAAGTATTTAGATTAGCTTACACTTCATTAGTCTCATATCGAATAACTTTAATCTTCATTTTGAATATTTAGGCTTAAATCCATGCTAGATACCGAACCCACGTGAAATAAAATACATTTATTTGAACACATTTTTCATTTGTTTTGACACTTCAAAACCAAAACCCGCGTGTTCTAAACTATTTTTTCGCTTTAGGCGGTGTTCTTAATTCTATATAAAGCTATCCATTCACGGCCCGACACAACAATTGTTTTATAAAGGAATCGTGTCGCCCTATAACGAAACTTTGCACGTAAATTACTCTGAGGAAGCCCCGGGGTCCGCGGCTGTGCTGTTTATGATGATAATTTTACTTTTTGTAAACATTAATGAATGAAAATAAGGTTGGAGTGGAAAATGAAAAAGTTACAACAATGATTACGACTTTTAAAGTTGAGAAAAATAGCATAGAAAAAACTAAAAGTAGCTTAACAAACTATGTTTATCAAGAGCCCGCGACTCGACCGCGTGGTTTTTGCTACTGGTCACTATTTTTTTTGAAAAAAAAAAATATACCATACAGGGACAACGTAGCTTTCTATTTGCGAAATAATTTTCAAAATCAAACAAACAAACTTTGTGACTGTTACAGCATCTAGAACATCATAAGCTAATCGTAATTTTACATTCAAAGTTACAATTATCGTGTCATGTGTTGGCCTAGTGGGATTCGACATTGGTGAAGTACCAATGTCATATTTTCAATTCATATGTACTTTCTTAGTTTATTCTGATCACTGACATCGGTTATACTTAAGTTTGCATTCGGGAATCCGCTTTGAGCAAGGGTGGTCATGCTGATGTTTTTCTGTATGAGAAGAGGCCTTTACCCTGCACTGGGACAATAATAAGCCGATGTCATCATCCTTAGCAAAGTTCATTAGCTAATGAAGTTCGAAAATCGTGGATGATTTTGGTGCAATTTTCAAGTTCTTTAACCCCCTTTAAGATTTAACTGGAGACTTTGAATTGGGACCCTAGTAACACTATCAGCCAAGAAACGTGAGTTAGCAAAACATATTTATTTATATTCAGATTATTTTTTGCATTACTAAACATGTCTAGCGTAAAAACGCTACATGAAAAATGAACAGTAGTTTTTGCTTACAAACCATTTTTTGCTGCTCACCAAATATTCAAAGACTTGTAAGTTTTAGAAAATAAAGTCTACTTTAGCAGTGCAGCTGCTTTTTGAATGACAAGAGTGATGTTGTATTTACGCACACGCAAAGCATAAACTTGAACACCCCTTAGGATTTTGGCGGGCGATCTAATTTCTCGGAAAATGTGCCCCGTGATATAAGTCGGCAGAATCATAATTTGAATCATTGGGACGTAACGCGTTGCTAAGGACGGCTGCATACGGCTGACTTTATGGTGCGACTAAACGGTATCTTTTTTTTCGGAATTGCATTTCTCAGGTCAACCTAGGAGGTGGTCTGCTTACCGGATTTTCCTATGGTGGCTAAAAAATATAAGGCCTGAGGCCAGGGCTAAAAACTTATAAACTAAGTGACTACATGCATAGGGTACCCACTGTGGGGCACGGGCCTCGGCTTAGGGCGTCGCCAAGGGAGAACAGCAAGGGGACATACTAGATTGGATCTCGATTATTTAGTGACGAATTAAAAACTAACTAAACGGTACTGCGATTTGTCGGGTATTCTGTTAGTTAGCTCATGTAAAATAATGACACTTCTTCTAGAATGATAATAATTATTCATGCAGGTAAGTATGTATTCCCCAAGAAGCAAATATAACATTCTCGATGTTCGTATCAATATGCCTATGTAAGTAATTTGAGTACTTGGAAAGTAATGTATTTAGAATGGTTTATATATTTTTTGCGAAGATGGTTACCATTTTAGTTAAAAAGTAAATAAGTCTAGCTGTTAAACTTTCAGGCTTCTGACTACCCGTAACAACTATAAAAGATCGACGAATGACAGCTGGGACCGAAGAAAAACTATTTCATAGTAAAAATTTAAGATAATTTAACAACAGATTTTTCTTGCTAACATCAAACTCTTGAAGCAATTGAACCAATAAAAAGTGTAGGTGACAGGGCCGACAGGGATAATTTTTTTCATACCACAGTGTTGGCAAATATGCATACGGCCCGTCTGACCGTGAGCGGGTACCGTAGCCTAGAGACGCCTGCAACACCGCCAGCAATACCTATTTAGTTCCATCTTAAAGAACCCCATACTCTTTCATTCCGCCGGGGCTGCGGGTTGTTCGCAAGAGATACCGCGCCCCCGGAACGCAAAGGGCACAAGAAGGAACATGGGTGGGTTTTAGTCAGTAAAAGTCTGACACTCCCTCCCGCCCCGCCCAGGGCGGGAGAAGTTATTTGATGATTTCCCACCCACCAAAAACAAAAAAAAAACTCTTTCATTCCAGAATTGGAGCGTTTACGGGAGGAAATTCCTCTGAAAGCACACTGTGCGCGACCATTTAGGCCCCAATGTGTGTGGATAGACCCCATCTCCACACCACATGACAATATCATCATCGCACTCGTCCCCACACTGCCTTGCGCTTAGCACAATGACATAACCAATATTTACCAATCGCACATTTGCAGAATTCCTTAGATAAAAAATGAGATAATATTATAATGTGATCAAGATTCGAATGATTCTCGCCGATGGCATTTCACGTATGTTTACAAGATAACGGTTACTGGTAAACCGTATCAAAATTATTTGTAACACAAATAATAACGCATGGCGGAGACATGTTTTTTAAGACGCTGGAGATGAAGAACTCAGGCTTTTCAACAAATTACTAGAATATTGAGAGTACAATGCACTATCATCATATTGTACTCTTTTAATATTCTATGAAAATAAAGAAATTTATCTATTTATATTACACATGTTATAAACAATAATAATATTATGTTACGTTCTGAATTTATTTCGAAAAGTTACATAAATATATTCAACAGAGATCTCAATTAGCATAAATTATTGCTAAAATATTAATATTAATTAAATTTATAACAAAACTGATCTCAGCAACTCCAACTGCTTTAATATGTTGTTTATAACAATATACTTATATAATATTTAATATAAAACGAATACATTATAATATACAATATACTAGTGAGCGTAGTAACCGGTTTACATTATTTAGAAATAAAAATTTAACCATGTTTTTAATTAACAAAGGCTATGGTAAATCTTGGGGAGTGTTTGGTAAATGGTTATAAATAATAAAACTTGTACGAAGAAACGTTGTTTTTTCCGTTCACCATTTTTCATTCAACAACGAGCTTAATAATTCCTAATCACTTTTTAAAATCTACTCTAATTAATATTTCAAGGGCAAACTCCTATCAAATTGTTCCGAAGGTCATACTCGCCCAAATCGTAAAGTCTTAATTAAAATTCTAGGTTTTATGTTAATTCGAGACAATTTAGATCGAGTGCTCTCCAGAATTTTAGGCTTTGTAAAATTTTTGCATAACTTTCTGTTTAATTGAGTTTTACCGATAAAATTATGGTTAGGATAATATAGGGCTACTTTTATTTACTTTCACTCTGTTTTTGAGTAAGTGGGAAGTAGAACTTGTTAAAAGTATTGTTTACCATCATACTTCAAGAAGAACTTTTAAGTTCTTCTTGAAAAATATAATAATTCAATCTGAATCAATATTATAATTAAAGAATATTGTTTTTATTTTTTTTTTGTAATAGATAAACGTAAAAACTAACTAAACTATTTTAAAAATTCTTTAACCTATGGAAAACTAGATTATCAACGGGCAACTTAGGCAAGATTATACAAAAAATAATGGCGATCCAAAAAGCCGCGGGTAAAACTTAGTACATACTTATAAGTTCTTCGATGAAGTTTTTATATTACGCTTAATCTGGAGCTCGCGTTTGTGATTGCAATACATCACGATAAGGCCATGTTATAAAACCTACAATTTAACAAAGTGCATGCAACATGATGATTATGACATCACCATAAATAGTTCCATGACCATGCAATGAATTCATTTGTTTGATCAGATGTTCAAGTTATCAGTAATTCAATGTTTATTCGCTCATTGTGCCATTTCCATGAAAACGCACAGATAGTAATTAATGAGGGATTTTTTATTTATTTAGAGTATAATGTTTAAATGTAATTGTAGCACGAGTTTTTGATGCTCTATAGGCTTCCTCCTTTTTTTCTAATTTGTATATACTTTTAAATTGTATAATTATTTATTATTATGGTGAGAACTTATGTGGATAGTTTTCAATATTGATTTTAAATTGTAGCAGGTGAATTTAAATACACTTTAATTAAGCATAACTTATAGTACCTTTCTTTAAAAGTAGGTAATCATCAATGACTTCTTCCGCTCCGAGCGAAGCGGAAGGGAGTGTCAGGCTTTTACTGACTAAAATCTATCTGCGTTCCTCCTAATGCCCTTTGCGTTTCAGGGCCGCGGTGCCTCTTTCGCACAAATTCTACAACCCTGGAATTTATGGTACCTACCTAAACAATAATACTAATGTGAAGGGTTCTGCTTCTGTTTTGAATCTCTCAAAAGTCTGTAGCTAGTCCAAAATTAGTCATGATCAGTCCGGAAATATTCAATACCAATCCTGCCTAGTTAGTTCAAAATTAGTTCTGCCTAGTCCAAAGTTAGTCCAAATCAAAAAATACCTGCAAAATATCCAAAAAACCTTAAACTTTGACATGAACGTGTGTCTTGTGCTCATAACCTACTAACACACATCAGCACTGACGTACTACCGATCATCAGCGATGACTAATACCTTTCCGGATCACCAACAAACGCTCGTATTACACAAAGGGTCAGTTGTAACAAATTGTAACACACGTTATAGTTACTAACTCGACCTCAAATCGTTTGCATCGAGTTACGTGTAATGTGAAACTTGAAATTAGTGCATTAAACAAATGGTCATGATGCTTCGTGTTTATTGTACCTTGTACATACGCTAATGAAACTAGGTGCTTTGTTAGACTTACATATTATGATTATCATTTTGATCAATATGGTCGAAGATGGGCTGGCTAAAGTTATGGCATAATAAAAGTATCTGGTAATAGTTTTTAAAGTTACGGAACTCTGGCACTGTGAAACCCAAAGGGTGCTAAACGGAACCGTTATCAAAACTCTGCCGTCCGTCCGTCAGTTATTACGACTCTCAAAGGGCTGTAATTTTTAAATTCTCTATTGGTAGACACTTGCCACGGGTTGTTAAAAAGAGATTATTATTATTATTCTCATTTATTCATTACTATATACATATAAATTACATTTTTAAATATTGTTATAAAAGTAAAAACATTTAAAAATATAAAAAATAGTAGCCCACCGGCGACGGGAACAGGGTCCAAGCCACCGGCGGTCAGGGCTCCTGAGAAAGGAATCTCCTAACAATACGCGCCGTGTCTAGGAGTACCGCTTTCTGAATCAAGCCCTTGATCCAGCTGCCTAACGTGAGCCTCCTTAGATGTTGGTCGAGGCTCTTGGCAATTAAGCCATTGGCTGTAACAACAATCGGCACAATGATCGCTGAGTCCACATCCCACATGTCGACAACCTCGCGAGCCAAGTCTAGATACTTGATTTTCTTGTCATTCTCGGCCTTCACGAGGTTCACGTCATGTGGGACTGCTATGTCAACAATCATTGCGCGCTTCTCCAAGCGATCCACCACCACTATATCAGGTTTATTGGCTACAATAGTCCTATCAGTGATGATGGATCGGTCCCAGTACAATGTGACATTGCTATTTTCGAGAACTGGGTCGGGCACATACCTATAGTATGGTACCTCCGATTCCACAAGGCGGTATTTTAGAGCAAGTTGCTGATGGATAATCCTGGCCACAAGGTTGTGCCTATGCAAGTACTCTTCGTTAGCTAGACGAGAACATCCAGAGATGATGTGACGGATTGATTCGCCCGGCCGGTGGCATGCCCGACAAATGTCAACCGTGCCATCCTTCACAATAAATCTCCGGTAGTTATTCGTCATAATAACTTCATCCATAATTGCACAGACAAAACCCTCGGTTTCCCCAAATAGGTCACCGAAGCGAAGCCAGGATACGGACGCTAAGAGATCTACATCGGGCCCATGCAAGGCCCGGAAAAAGCGTCCGTGAAGCTCCTTACTCTGCCATACCTCCTCACGATCTTTAGCCTCAAGTACTACTGGTTTGCGCCAGTTCTCTTTAGCCAAGGAGAGCGGGGTGAGGCCCTTATCCACTGCCACCACATCTCGGTGCATCCCCACGTCGGCTTCGAGGAAAAATTCCCTGAGATTGCATATCTCGCGGTTGTGGAGAGTCTTAGCATTTAGGAAGCCACGACCTCCACACTTCCGCGGAATATACAATCTCATCACCGATGACCGTGGGTGATGCATCCGATATGCCGTCAACAATGAACGGACCCTTCTATCCAGGGCGTCAAGTTCCGTTTGAGTCCATTTCAGTATGCCGAAAGAGTACATCAAAACCGGCATGACCCACCCGTTGAAGGCGCGCACCCTATTTCCACCTGATAAAAGACTATTAAATACTTTTTTCAGGCGGCCAAAGAAGCGCTCCCTCAACGATTGTTTCACGTCAACAGTATTGATGCCCAACGCTTCCGACATACCCAAATACTTATAGGTCTCAGTTGAAGAAAGGGATCTAAGGTTTATGGAGTCCGAGAGCTGAACTCCCTCAGACTCCACAATCTCCCCTCGCTTGACATGCATGACCGCACACTTGTCCACACCAAATTCCATCCTGATGGCGCTACTGAAAGTTTCTGTTACCTTCAGTAACTCCATCAGTCGCAACCGGTTGGGGGCAAAGAGTTTCAGGTCATCCATGTAAAGAAGGTGAGATATTACCTGACCTCCTCTTTTCAACCGATAGCCCAGACCTGAATCCTCCAGCAGTGTGCTTAGAGGATTCAAGGCTAAGCAGAACCAAAGCGGACTCAAACTATCGCCCTGGAATATACCTCGCTCAATCCTTATCGGTTCGCTTATCCTCTGGATTTGTCTACATCCCGGATAGCGAAGGACCGTTCTCCACTGCCCCATACACGACATCAGGAAGGCGCGTAGAGTTGCATCAATCTTATACAACTCTAGCACCCTCATTAGCCATGCATGTGGTACAGAGTCATAGCCCTTCTTGTAGTCTATCCAACATGTCGACAAATCCTTTCGGGATCGGCGAACTTGTTGGCTAATAGCAATGTCAATTAGGAGCAGCTCCTTAGTACCACGGGACCCAATCCTACATCCATTCTGAGAGGGAGACATGATGGCATTATTTTCTATATGTTTGTTAATTTTTTCTCTCAAAATGGATGTAAGAACCTTATAGACCGTCGGAAGACATGTGATCGGTCTATAATTTTTAGGTTCCGCAGTACTACCCGATTTGTGGAGCAGGTGGGTTATTCCTGTCGTTAGGAACTGGGGTAGCGAACCAGATTCCAAGGCTGACTGGAATCGGGATGCCAAGCAAACGTGTGATCCTCTGAACCATTTTATCCAGAAGTTATGCAGCCCGTCCGGTCCAGGAGATTTCCAATTAGGCAATGGACGGACCGCACGAGCTACATCTTGGGGGCTAATTGTAATTGCCCCCATTTCTGGTATTGACTCGCACGCTCGCTCAACATCCCGAGTCCAATCACCTTCAGCGTGGCTGACAGGCACCGACCAGATGCTACGCCAGAACGAACACATGGCATCATCATCTGGCAGGCGCGTATCAGATACACCTTGATCCGGTCGCTCCCAAGCCCTATAAACCCACCTTTCATCACTTTGGAATCTGCGATTCTGGGTATATCGTTCCACTCGCCGCTTATACCTACGAATACGGTTTGCCCATGCATACACCTTCTGCTTCAGGAAATCGATGCGCTCTGTGACCTGGGACATATAGTCTCGAGGATTGATATCAGTCCCCGAGAATGCCCGTCTCACAAAGCGCATCACTCTTGGACGAGTATTGCCCTCCCTGAAGCAGATTAATTTGCCGATGAGCACTCTGGTCTCACTAATGCGCCGCTCAATCCTGCACTGCCAGACTGGTACAGCTGGTTTAGGTCGTGTAGCAATGTCATTATTAGGAAATTTGACATGAGCTACACGACATGCTGCAACAGCCGCACAGTACAGAATCGAGTGCGCATCAGCAAGGTCTTCACAGTCATCGAAATAATTCGATAACTGCGAATCCAGAGCACACACCAGCGCCTTATTTTTATTATGCATAGGCAAGCGAGGTAAGCGTGGTCTGTGCTCAAGCGGCATGAGTTTATACTCCCGAATCGCACCCTCCAAAGCACTCCTCAATTCTTCACTGCACTGGGTACTTACATGAGTAACCATGTCATTACTTTCTTCATCGACGTGGCTGGGTGTTGAGGTGGTCTGTGGTAGTGCCACATCCACAATCTGCGACGAAGGAGCAATGACATGGCTCCTTTGCATCTCGGTTCGAAGGCGATCAAGTACAGTGTCATCCAACATATGATTACGCAGGATGACCCGCACCTGATCCGACAGTCGTTGTGCCGAAACGTTGACAGCTGGCTCAAGCACCTGAAACAGAGAGAGCATCCGACCACGGTACGCAGTCAGGTTACTTCCCCCCTCTGTAGCCCCAAAGTATGAGCGCATGACGTTCTCATTAACAGACTGTGTCCATCTCATGCGCTGCACACTTCCACCGGCAGCGGGGACCCTATCAGAAGCCAGTGGGCCTCGGGATCCCAAGCACGTCGGTGGCCGGCGTCCTCCCCGTCGACGAGCAGGTGGTGGCGTCGATGGCGGAGAGAAATACTCGTCGCTCGAGCTCGACGCAACTGCCGTGGCCGGTGTGGCAGCACTCACAGTGGGGCTGGATTCCGGCGGCGGCGAGGCGGAGCTGAGCAACGAGTCCGGGGATGGCAATTGTGCATTTTTTCGAGCTCTGGCTCGTGTCAACATTCCTGTATTTGTTGTTGTTTCCGTATTTCCACTTGATTTCTTTTCATGACGGCCTTGACAGCCGTCACATTACAAATTTATAGATTTCCTGCGTTTTTTTTTTCATGATCACTGTAATTGTAGTTTTTGTTATTAATTTGAAAGTTTTATGGAAATCCTAGTTATTGTGCTTTACTATAAAAATCCAAAAATAGGGCAAAATGGGAAATATAAAAATTTTAATTTTCAGACAGGTCTTGTTGATTCTAGTGTTATTATTATTATTATTATTTATTTATTACAACTTAAACTATCATTACAGGGTTTACCCTAATGCGACAGTTAAGAACTTAGTAACTAATAATCTAAACTAAGTATATAATATATATTTACAACATTCCTAAATTAATAAACTATTAAGACTATTAAAACTATTAAATTACAAAAACATACACAAATATACTTTAATAAATAACATTAAAAATCAGGTATTATTTTGCTTGTAGCACAATATAAATAGTAATAGTAGTAGATACCGCGCCCCCGAACGCAAAGGCCGTAAGAAGGAACATGGATGGGTTTCAGTCAGTAAAAGTCTGAAACTCCCTCCCGCCCCGCCCAGTTCGGGGTAAGTCATTAGATGATATCCCATCCGAAAAAAAAAGCTAGATACTTGAAACTTTTAGAGGTGTGTACCCATTACTATGGTCGATGTAACATTTTTTTTTTTAAGTATTCTATATTGTATGGTGGGACTGAACCCTTGTGCGAGTCCGACTGGCAGTTAGCAGGTTTCTTTATTCAGTGTGGTAAGTAATCATTATTATTTTGGTGAAATATTCAACACAGCTGGCTTGACATTTTGACAGCTGGTGTACCAATCAGAGACATCCCGAGTGCTCAAGATTTGTTATGGCTCAAGGGTATTTACTACCGTTTGATTGAGACTGTTACCAATTGCTACCCTGAGGCTGTGTACTGATTGGTTTAAGTGGTTCTGATGTCTTATTAAAGTTAGTGGCATGTGCTCATCTCGATAGTAAATTGATGTTTATTAAAATGGTAATTAAATTAGCTTTTCAAATAAGGTTTAGGTACCTAGGTGCTATGTTCCATGACTGTATTTTGCTTCTAAGCGAAACATAGCATGTTTGGTTATTTCTTTAATGCCGACCGACCGACTGACCGACAATTTTTATGTGAAGAATAAAAATGACAGTTTGACATATTATTTCCTATACAGAAACTGTCAAACCGCTAAAATCCTTCCCATATAATGACGATATCCTAACATCCCATTTTGTTTCTCATTTTGCATCCCATTTTGCTTTGCATTTTGCATCCCAAATTATATTCCATGTTGCATCCCTTTTCACCTCCCATTTTGTATCCCATATGTATGATAGTTATCTTAAAAAATAATATACGAACAAGTGCGTAATTGTTCTAAACTCCATCCAAACTTAAACTCCATGGTTTCCCAATTACTAGACCGATATTAACCGGACTTTAACTGACAAATCAAACAGTAAACTTCACACGAGTATTAATCCATTTCCAATCGAAAATCAATTTTTGAAAGTAACTTTATTTTGTAAGTCCCAGAGTTTTATTTCGATTGAAAGATAAAGTGTTTGAGTCCAGTTTTGGTGTGTTTTTGGAGTAACAATTATTATTATTATCACTCTACTAAGTAAGTCAGTTGCGTGAATTGATGATAATGTAACGTGTACTGACCAATGACGTGGGAGCTTATGTACTTAGCGGTGATAATATTATACGCGAGCTCAATAGATATAATGAAAATAAAAAAAAATACCAGCGTATTATTGTCCCACTGCAGGGTCAGGGCCTTTTCTAGCACAAGCATTGATCACCACGCTTGCTTGAAAACAACTTAAATTAATTATAAACCCAAGATTCCTTACGATCGTTTCCTTCACCTATGTCAGTGATGTCTAAGATAAACTTTAAAAAGTTCTTACGAACATAACATATCATCACGCCTGCATTCCCCGAAGGGTTAGGCAGAGGCCCACAGTTCGCCGGTATGTTAAGGTCCCATGTAATAGGAGGCGAGCCTATTGCCATTAACCGGGCACAAATCCTAGTTCCGAGCTGCTACTAAAAATTTCATAAAAAAACCCAATAACACTTTTTGACCTGGGAATCGAACCCAAAACCTCTAGCGTAGCAGTCGTACTTAGGACCACTAGACATTTTACATACGAATGAATTGAAGAAGTCACATTGGTACTTGCCCGGTCTCGAACCCAACAAATCATGCCACTGCTGAACACATAATTATCATAAAATAATTAGTAGGTACTTAAGTACAATATTTAAATACTTGTGAAATATTTGCTCTCGACCGAATTTCGGTCACGGCGACCAATCGCAATGGAGACTGATCAAGTACGCAATAGATATTATACGGTACAAGTGTGTGCGCAAACACAGGTGCACTCCCTCTTCCCTCACTCTCATAGTCCGATAGGACGGCTATCCAACACGGCCGGCAAGAAATCAGGCCATGAACTGCTATGGCCTTTCCGAGCCACGCGGATGATACATCACCAATTTTCAATCTTCGGGCGATAATAATAACTGAAAAATTCCTAATGAAAAAACCCAATAACACTTTGCCCAACCTAGGAATCTAAACCAGGAACCTACGCTCGCTAGAACCAATACTATTGCTAAACATCTAGCCATAGAAATAATAATTAATCGTTACCAATACCAAAATTGGAATTGAACCAAGGAACATGGCTCTCTAACTGAATAGTGTCAGAGGTCAAAGAGCAGCAATCTGTCATTCAGAAGCCTCGGAGATCTATTACTTATGTAACACTATGACCTTATGACCTTCCGGCGGGTCTTTCAATTGGCTTTTAATCTTAGTCAGAAGCTTGAGTTTAAAAATGTGTTTTAATATTTTAATCTTATGATCGTGATTATACAAGACAAAGTCTTTGAGTCTGTCTGTCTGTAAATGTAGTTATAGCTACCGATTTAGTCATATATTTCTAGTTATGTTCTCATGCATAATGATCGACGCGAGCGCAGGTGACAGAGATTTACAACTCAAGCTTGTGACCGCGACTTCCTCCGCGTGGAAGTCAAAGTCAAAACCTTCGCATTCTTAGACGAATTCTTCTATCAGGAAACGTGCCAAATTTCACCTTCATAAGTCAAACTTTTCGAGATTTTATATTTAGTCAGTGAATGGAAAAAACACCAAAATCAAGTGGTCCTACCACATCAGTGTCCTCCAACACCTAAAGCCCACGTTCCCACATAAAACTAATCAATTATATTATTTGCTAACGATAACTGAACGGGCTCAGTTAATATGTGACTAAGATTGTGCCCGCTACTGATAACTTCACAAAAATGGGACGCCCAATTAGAATAACAGCTTTATTTGAGTTTGGCAGACAACCTAATGAACTAAATTGATATTAAAATAGGTAAGGTTTTTTCCTGCCGCTTAGAACCACTAGGTATTATTTTTATTTTATATTGTTGCTAGTCTCAAATAAAGCTTAACAGTACAGACAGCGTCATTAATTGATATCCCTCTTTTCAAACAAATTTTAATACAAGGGGGTTACCAATTGATGAGGCTGTCTGTACAACGGATGCAATTCGAACTTTCTTCATGCTGGTCCAACGGCTCCAGTAGTACTTTACTATATAAATTTAGATGAATTCAGGTGAAGTATTCTTGATATGAGTTCTTGACAAACGAAAAAAAAAGACAGCCCACCTCAAGTTCATAACATAACACCATCACGCCTGTATTCCCCGAAGGGTTAGGCAGAGTTGTAACAATGTACACCCACAGTGCGCCGGTATGTTTAGGTCCCATGTAATAGAAGGCAAGCCTATTACTATTAACTGGGCACAAATCCTCACTCCGAGCTGCTACTGAGAATTGCTTAAAAAAATCCAATAACAATTTTTGCTCGACCTGGGAATCGAACCCAAGACCTTTGCAGTCGCGCTTAAGACTACTAGGCTAACGAGGCAGTTCTAAGCCTCAAGTTCACTTAACCTAAATTCATCAATGGAGATTATTACAGAACGCAATGGCCGAACAAGTTTACTTATTCTCAAATATTAATCGGTGTTAGCTCTCACACTTTGCAAGTGCTAACGTAACTGTCACCACGGTAATATTACCAGAAACTCATAAAGCTATATCAAGTTATGTTACAACAAGACCCTAGTCAGTCTGTTTGTCACCATTCTTTTGAACGCCCAAGTCTAGCCTAAATTAGATTACACAAGATGTTGCATATCTAGATGCTTAGGAGTTAGTCTAGAGGTAGCTTTGAGTCTAAGAAGAGAAATATTATAATTATGTGGAATTATTTCACAAGTACATACTATTTACAACATGTTGTACCTTCTTATAAAATTTTAGTAATTAGCTATAAGGTAATATAGGCTACGGTGATATTAAAATAGCTAATCAGATTACACTTTAAATCAGTTTTTTTTTTTTTTTTTAATATCATTCACATACTGAATATAATCGTCTCTTAAATTATAAACTTTAAAGAAAAAAAATTAGAAAAAAAAAATATTCCCAACAGCTTATTGGAGTTATTTATCTTGCATATGCGTCTTAAGTTTAATAAAAATCAGTTTATTAATATCCAAAGACTTTGGATTTGAAAGTTTGTACGAGATATCGTGCCAAAAATGTTTTTTTCAAAGTAGCAACAGAAAATTATAAAACAAAAACACGTCAAAAACGAACGATGATCAAAGTAGATCTAGTCATTAACACAAGCAATATCATGCCACTTACACAACCGTGATACTTTACCTCTCAAACCAATCGTATTTGTATACGAGGCCTATACCAATATAGCAATAAACCCACTAATTGGGGCATTAAACCATAGGCCAACATTAGAACAGTTATTTGGAATGACGGAGATAATACGAAAACAAATAATCCATGGTTTTATGGGCGTATCTTGCAATGGGCCAAGGTTAGTCTTCAGTAAGGCGTGGGTCGCTGTTAGTATAGCGGAGAGGCGAAGGCGAGAAGCCATCTTTAGTACTAGAAGTTGTGTTTCAAGGTGTTAATGTTATGTAATTAGAACTATTAAGGAGACTGTACTGATAGCATGCTTCATACAACAGAAGTCTAGCAGTATTTTGGTTAAGAAGAAATAAAGCTTAATTATATTTTGTAGATAGGATAAAGTTAAATCCTCACCCCCATCAGATTTTGAGCAGACGTCTCCGTACTCAAAACTACCTACATGCCAAATTGCATAGGTTAAGTAGTTTTCGGAAGAATTCTTTAATCACGTGTGTATCAGCTTCTTTCTTTCTAAGATAACTAAGCTTAGCTAAGTGTAGTGATTTTATGTTTGTTGTCATACTGATGTGATGTTTAATATTCAGTTATAAGTCTGCGAGTTGGTCATTTCGTCACATTCCCATCATTATAATCTAGAACCTCACTGTTAGTGATCAAAACTTTCTCAGTGGTATGGTGGACAATCATATATATTCTTTCGACCGGCTTGACTGGTTTAGTTTGTATGGTCTCGTCCTGAATCCTACTCCTAGGTCGGACTAAATTTTTGAGTTTTTCCATTACGAATTTCTCAGTGGCATCCCGTGACTCGGAAACCACGTGAAACCGTTGGTCTTGCTCCAGATCTCTCCCAGGTTGTGTCGGATTGCCGTTCTATCGGACTATGAGAGATAGGGAAGAAGAAGGTGCAGCTGTGCTCGCGCGAGTCCTCATTGAGATTAGCCGCCGAGACCGAAATCGATCTGGAGAATTATTATAATTATTACATTTTTGTATGTTGTTTTACTTGAATAATATTCTTCTAGTTACTAGTATAAATATTTGCTGTAGGTACTACATCTTTAGTGTTTATATTTAATGACGTAGTAGGTAGGTATTTCAGTTGATTTTTTAAGTAAAATAATATTTTTTTTAGGAAAATGGACCCTTACAAATCCCAAATGAATTTAATAATACAAAAACCAAACATATAACATGAGTTCCTCGCTATTTATTCTATCCCATAATTACGTGAAGCCTTGAGATTCGTTAAACATTCATTAAAACTGCGAGTAATCGCAAACATTTTTATTTTCAATATTTACTTCGGCAAACACGAATAAAAAAGTAAATATCGTAACGGTTTTCGAAATTGAACCTTATGTGTATAGAAGAAAGGGTTATGAATTAATGTTGGTCAAATAAAGGTCGAAACGAAAGCTCTTTTCAGGGTTGAAAGAGGATATCTGGTCAAGGATAATATGCCCTATATGTTTATCCTTCACGCTTATGTAAATTGCATGTGGTAGGTATTTGGAAATCTATGGGGGAGGCCTATGTTCAGCAGTGGACGTCCTGCGGCTGTTGTGACGATGATTATGATGATGAGGTAGGCAGAAAATCATGTAACTTATTCTTCTTGCTATCAAGTGCCGGAGAATGAACAGAACATTGATGATTGTCATCGCATACAATTTTTGTATTTCAAGAAAGGAGTTATCTTATAATTATGTTCAAATCCAAAATTAGCAGATCGAATATGAGAAAACCCACTTTTTAAACTTCCTAACGATTATAAGAATCAAATCGTTAGGAAATATCAAAATAACTACAACATGCATTTGTATGTAGATAGACCCAATTTGAAATTTGTAAATTGCTAAAAATATTGAATGGAGTCTAAGTTGTAGCTTCATCAGCTGTGTCGTGGCGCACTACATTCCTCGTACTAAGCATTTAATAATACTATAGAAAAAAAAATATCTTTTGGAGCCTCAAATTGTATTTGCTCAAATTGGAAACCTCAGGGAACTTCTCTATTTTTTATTTGTCTTTCTGTCCCACTCCTGGACCTTTCTCCAATACTACCACCATTTGCGATTCCGTGCTTCATCCCACCAAAATATTGTGGAGACATCCATCCAGCTCTTCTCGCCATTAGCTTTATGGACCACAAATTTAAAAACGCATACGTTAGGTCGATGTACACCACAAAGTTAAGGACTTTCTTCACACGTAACCCTTAATTCCTTCTATCCGTAAGATAGACTCCCGAAGGCATCGTTAAAATTTAAAGCTATCTACTGGAGAAAGGTAGGTACCAAGTCTAGGTGGTTTATTGTTTACCCATAAACATGGATTAACTATACATGTGTGTTTAATGTGTAAAACTGCTTAAAGCTGTTGATGAAGCTCAAACTAAAGCTGTAGCAACTGCGAGCAGTACACCACACAGCTACGCTTAAGGCGACAACTTAGCTAGAGGAGAGAATAATGTGGATTATAAAGTTGATCTTAATGGTTTCGATAAAGAAAGTAAAAACAATACAATAAAATAAATAATGAAAAGTTACTTACTAATATTATAAAGCTAAAGAGGTTGTTTGTTTGTTAGCACGCGCTGAACTCAGAAACTTCTAGTCCGAATTAAAACAATAAATGAAAATTTGCGTTACATAGCACGTTTATCTAAGAAGGTTTTGCATAACATTACGCTACGCCACACTGGGGCGGAGCAGTAATTGAAGACTTTACTAGATGGGGGTGAAACCGCCGGGTATTGCTAGTTGCTGATGATCACGGAAACACTTTTATTTAGATTTTAATATTTGTGTGATGTTGGGTTTGCAATATTAAAAAATAATATGAAGTACATGACAGACTAATATATTTACATGATGCAGAAGTTAGGAGCATCAAAATAATAGGTACGCATCCTATGAAGAACCTTTTTGTAAACATGTATAATATTCAAGAACAAATTGATTATCTAAAATAAAATTCAAATAAGGCTTCAGTTACAATTACAATAATCAAACGAAGGGAATAAAAACAGACTAAAATAGAGCACATTCGTGTCCAGTCTCCAACTGTGACTAAATAGGACAGATAAACTACACAGCGCTTATCAACACAATTCTTTCCAACGTACTGCGAACGTGTCCGAACCGGTTAGTTGGTGTCAGAGCGAGACAGACACACTTCAACGAACGAAAGAAAGAGATGCCTAATCGATGCCCGAGTAAGACCACAACACAAACACGAGAAAGATAAACGAATATAGTATAGCTGGTTGCACGTTGCGTTTTCTGCGGAGGTCAGCGTTAATTGAATTCAGACTTTGTACTTCTAGTTTTAAGATCGGTTTTTGGGTGTGTAAGGGTAATATATGATCCTCAGCTGGATAAAGTCTCGATTTTAAGGCCGTGCCCTCGAAAACAGCGGAGTTAAGTTCCTTGAAGTTGGGAGTTTCTTGATTTTAATTTTGCTTATTTATATAAGTTTTATGATGGTTCTACTTCCGATCCTTTGACCTTCTGGTTGAGTTTTATTACGCGTAAGTATCAGGTAAGGTTAAGGAGAAAACACTTTTGCCGTTGGCTTATTATGACCAGTAAAAACCGAATGAATTCAGAGAAGGAAAGCACTACAAATTCCTTGTTATAGAAAAATCTTGCTTAAAAATTCTAACTTATAAATTAAAGGTTTGATAGAACTGGAACTTAGTCAAAATGTAAATAATATAAAGTTATGTTCTGCTAAATATACTATTCCCAAAACAAGCCCAATTTCATAATTCGAGGCCAATTTGAAAGGCCTCGCGTCTCTCGAGGCCACGGCTTGCCGACGTGAAGTGCTCGATTCGATTCTATCAGATGTTCGAACAACGTTCGCTTGACTGCTAGTACGCCACTATTTTTTGTACACTGCGTTTTTTTCTTTCAACAATGTAAACAAGAAAGGCTTCCTCGTTAATCTGAGGGTAAAAGTGGGTGTTAGACGGTTTAGTGCAAATCGATTTAGATTACAACTCGTAACAGTTGGTTCTCCGGATAATATTGTAATTGTAGTCATTGTTAAGTATTGCTTTTCAAATTATAATTAAACGAGCTTTTGTCCGTAACTTCGAT
Source organism: Caradrina kadenii (assembly GCA_947462355.1). Classification (NCBI taxonomy): domain Eukaryota; kingdom Metazoa; phylum Arthropoda; class Insecta; order Lepidoptera; family Noctuidae; genus Caradrina; species Caradrina kadenii. The sequence continues at coordinate 13,312,009 of OX381689.1, read as the reverse complement.
AGCGTGATATTTGATGCGGATCTTTAACTTCTTTGGAAGTAAATTATAGCCTATGTTATATGCTGATAATGTAGCTGTCCATAGGTGAAGAAGAAATTTTTAAATCGGTTAAAAAATTGTATAAAATTTTGAAAATCTATTATTTTTTTAATTTTAGTTTTTGAGATTGTTAATATAATATAATGTTAGTTTAGATACATCAATAGTTGTCTCGGAGATTATAACTATGGTGAAACCAAATTCTAGAGAAACATTATGTATAAATCTAAAATTATACAAATAGGTACCTACTTAGTTATTTTATCGTGATTGAGCCACAAATATTTAAGTAAACCACCGAGCTTTTGCAATTCCAGCAATTTCAATTACTATTGAAATTAGCTACCCATAGTTATAGGTCCGGCGCCCCATTAATTAATTTGAATAAGTAATTATAAATTTACTTGTATTGTTTTTGCTTATATAGGTACATGTAATTGAGCAAAAACATGGATATTATGAATTTTTTAATTTAAACTTTGGGTAAGTATTTACAAGTCATTTATAATTACAAGTCATTTATAATTTGTTAGTTTAATTTTTCGTTATAAAAAAGATTATGTTTATTTTATACACTTTTAATTAACATAGTTTTATATACAACTCACTATAAATATTTTTTGTCAATCCAAGAACTTGAGTTTTCTAAGAAATAGGCCTTACAAGTACCTCTATCTAGACGTCACATTTTGACCCTTATCAGTTCAACAAGTTGTGGGCATGTCATTAAAGGGATGATCTTAGATGTAACTAATGTGTAACGAACTCTTTCGGGAAGCCGCCGAATAGTGTCACGTCTCAATGGCCCATAGAACGTAGCTAGCTTGGCCAACTTTAACTTAAGTTTAACTTTCAAGATTAAGCTAGGAACGTGGCTGGTTTTTTAATGAGTTCATTGTTAAATTTTGTGTTTTAGTATGTTAGAATGGTTAACGACGATTTCTGAAGAATAATTCACGAACTTTGAAAATCTTTGGATTCAACAAGTCGGGCTGAAACTCTGTTACATACTTACAATTGTTGGTTAAAGTTAAACATTGATAAACGTATTCGAAACCATATTTTTTGACGTTTAGATGAGTGCGTAAATAGCTTTGTTTACTTTTACGTGTCCCGGTGTCTGCGGCTATTCAAATCTTACAAGTTACATTTGAGCCATTTACCGATGTTTGATTAAGCTGAAATTTTACATGACAATGCAATCTAATAATGTCACAGAGCTGGTCTGATGATGGAGCCCGAAAGTGGCCATAGGAACATTTGACCCACTTCCCAGTGTTCGATTGAGCTAGAGATTTAAATATGACAATGCAACAAAAAAACATGTTAAAAAAAATATAGAACATTTTATTCTTAACTTTAAGTAACGCTATAAGTGAGGAAGAAAATGACCATGGAGTATTGTTGTGAAGATGTCTTTGAAGCCATATTTAACCGTGACAACTGTCTTTCTTCTCGTAGGCCTATTATTGTTTCTGAGAAAGTGTTTACAGAATCTAGCTGTTGTGGTTGTTATTTGAGTGTTTTACAAGTATACAATACGCATCGACTTGTAAACCTCAATACTCAATTATTTATTGCGACCCATAATGTACATAAATGGTCTTAAAAATATAAAAGTACAGAATCATTATGGACCCTGTCGGGCACAGCAAAAACTTAGGAGAGAGGAAGAGGGCTATGCAGCAATAACTTAACATCGAAAATCTTATTAATTATAGTACACGATATCTAAAATCTTATAATTATATTTTAATATAATAAGCTACGTATACTTTACTATTTATAATGTGTAATATATATTATGTAAGAAATATTAGATTCGTTTCTTATTGTATACATTTATGTAGTTTTTATAATTATTAATTTATTTTATGTGGGTGTATCTTTTTTTATTTTATAATGTTTAGTATGTGTATATAATATAATTGATATTTATTTATAACATTATTTTGATAGTAATGTACTTGTTTTAATTTAGTTTATCACCGAAAAATTCGTTTATTGTGTAGTAGCATTTCATTTCTAGAAATCGTTTTAGCTTATTCAAAAATATATTTGTTTTATTTAGCTCTTTTAATTGTTTCGGTAATTTATTATACACTTATATTCTACCGATATTGCTAGGGGACTGGACGAGTGCATTTTTAGTCCGGATGAAGGTAAGTTTAGTCTATTTTTATGTCTTAAGGTATAATTTGATTGGATGTCTTTACGAGTGGTATAATATTGGGGGTATTTACGGATAAATTTGCAAATTTCTCCTTTTATTGGTACCAATTCCTTTCCGTAAAACAAAAACCAATTTCTAAAATTTATGATAGAAAAATAAGGTCTCGATAACTAATCATTGTTACAAAAATCAGCTGTTAAGATATTAAGTGATTAGGTAATTCACCTACTATTCGTCATCCACTATCATGTTACTGACTGTCTGACACTGTTCAATCAAAGTGCATCGATAAACAAACGTACCGACTGATTCACGGGCTCATTTTGCTGACTTGAACCGCGCCAGCTAATCGTGCTTCGCTGCCCGATTAATTATTTCCGATGGCATGACATCATATTGTGATAGGTTATTATTCCATAGCGTATGTTTATGTACTTCATTTCCTTTCCATTGTGGTTGTAGAGGCGATTTTACAATCACCAGATACCTAAGTATTATCTAAAGAATAAATTAAGTTGTGAACATATTCAGTGGTATCTGCAGGATTATTCTACAAAAGAACTTTTTGTTATTGAGTTTTTCTATGAAATTCTCAGTAGCAGCTCGGAGTTAGGATTTGTGCCGGTTACTGGCAATAGGCTCGCCTCCTATTACATGGGACCTAAGCATACCGGCAAACTGTGGGTGGACATTGTTACACTTCTGCCTAACCCTTCGGGGCATACAGGCGTGGTGGTATGTTAAAACTTTTTAACAAAAAATAATTAAGCCGCCGGAAAAACTGAAAAGTGAAATACAACTTTAGCTTTGGAAGTCGGCGGCTTCGGTTCAGTTTGTAGTTTCATATTACCACTGACTTCCAAAGAAAAACAATAAATCTTCACATTTTTCACTTCACATTACTTCACTGTTAAATGTTATGCGTGATCATACATTTAAAAATACATATACATACTTGAGAACCGCCTCCGTTTTTTTGTCGTTTAAAAACACAACATACCTACCTAACTTAATTTCAAATCTACCAGCCCTCTAAAAAGTAAATCAGAATGATACAATATGCAAACACATCAACGTTTTAATACTACACATATGACTCAAGTCCAATCAAATAGTAATATACAAACAAATTGATTCACAATAATCACATTTCGATTACTTAGTGCGCACGCGATGCTTAGTGGACAATATGATGGCTTCCGATGACGTCACTGACCTTGACACGCTGACTCAGGGGTTAGGTCGTGTCGTATATGGAGTACGTAGAAAGTATGCAACAAGGTACGTCAGCGAAGAGGTAGATTTGTATTATGTTTTAATTATGTAGATGATAGATGAAGCCATTGACGCTATGGCTTTCGTAATCTTTGCAGTATGTAATGAGCTCCATTCTAGTCTAGAATGAAAATACATATTATTTACGGGTGTTATAATTTTGAAGAGGGAAGAGGAAGAAAGGTAAGGGCTCCAGATGACTTACACATAATTATATATATAAAAATAGGTGAGAAATTCCATACCTACTATTAAACTTTTGCTTCACATTTTTCTTGGCTTTTGTGGACCAACAATAATATTAATAGCAGCCTATTATTGTCCCACTGGAGGGTTAATGCTTCTTCTCGTACAGAGAAAGCACGAGCTTAGATCACCAAAGACGAATTGACAAATGAATACTTATATATATTAGAACTGCTTCGTTGGCCTCGTGGTCCTAAGCGCGACTGCTACGCTAGAGGTCTTGGGTTCGATTCCTAGGTCGAGCAAAGTGTTATTGGGTTTTTCTATGAAATTCTCAGTAACAGCTCGGAGTTAGGATTTGTGCCCGGTTAATGGCAATAGGCTTGCCCCCTATTACATGGGACATAAAAACATATCGGCGAACTGTGGGTGTACATTGTACACCTCTGCCTAGCCCTTTGGGGAATATAGGCGTGATGGTATGTTATGTTATGTGTTGTTGTTATATATATTAGTAGTTAGCCTAAAAAAAAACAATAAATTCATAGTATTTTCAGGCAACAGATTCTCCCACAACACAAAGGTTAAAGCAGAAACATTCATTTATCACAAGTAAAGCACGAGTGAATTCAGACAAATAATATCTGATCATAAACAAAAAGTTGGCAAAACAAACTTACTGAAGTAGTTATTGCACAAGTTAATGTGTACACGGAAGGGATACGAGAATTACGACTGTCGTCCAAACTTATATTTGTATCAATCATACGAATGGCTGTGGATTTGATTGGTTCGGCATATAAAAATATTGGAATTATGGGTGTGTCGCTACGGTCTTTGGCAACTGACTTGGACCTTAAGCCCTAATATAGCTTAGTGGCTTAGTGAACCTCTTCTTTTGTGTTGTCGGGCATTACGGGGCAATTTGGGAGAAAGTTACTGAATGAAAATTTACAAAATGATAACAAAAGGGGCCTTCTATGATATAGCTACTCAAACTTAATTTGAGTGTTTAATTAGTGTTTTTCTAATACATAAATTATACTACTTGTTATAATAATTTATGAAAAAGCAAGTATAAGTATTTATTTTGGTTTCGGTAGATATATGATTGTTGACCTCTCAGTGAAGAAATATTACGTTAGTTATTTTAAAAAAATCGGCTGTTCCATACAAAAGTGCAACACCTACATTGACGGTCAAAATGTATGAAACAGCTGGTTTTCTTTTAAGTTTTCGTTAAAATGTCTTTATTACCCTGTAATAATACCTATAAAAATATTTAAACCAAAATGAATTATACAGTAAAAATACATTTCGAATTTCAATACTCCGACTACGAGTAAAAAAATCATAAATTCTCTCCTTGAAAGCTCGGATTAAAAGTTCAGGAAATGCCTGAACAGATTCTTATAACAATTTCTCATTTGCGCCGAGATAGACGGGAATGTTTGTTATCATAAAAACACAATTAATTTAAATTAAATTACACTTTACTTCAAGATCGCTAACGTTTATTAAACATAAGGAAAAATATCTTCAGGAAGGCGCTAGTTAAATTATTGGTACAAGCAAGCAAATGTTTAACAATTTAGTTAGTCCCCCCTTCTCACATGTTTAAAACTAGTTATTATAAGAAGTAATGAACTTCTTATAATTATAACAATAAATTATCTAATAAATAAAGTAACAAACATTGACAGGTTAATATTAACCTCTAAATGCTCTTTGCGTTATTTCTCGAAATTTCGAGTTTTGACAACATTATTGAATAATGCTTAGTGAAAATTGCACTAATATTTATATTTATTGTCATGTTTTAAATATAAACAATAATGACATTAGGTAACATTAGGTACATTATTCACTCTCGAACATCCAAATCATAACTTAGTTTTAGACCTCAATCTATTTCCACCATTACAATACGTACACAAATCGGTTGACTCAGTGGCTGAGCAATTGGTTACCGTACTACGCATCTCAAGTTCGATTCCCGAGCGGAACAAGTATTTGTGTGGCATTTAGGAGAAATTCCTAATATGGGGCTAAAAACGTTTTGAAAAAATATAATATAATTATAAATAAATCATTATTTCAATCGATATTACAGCAGCAGCCGCTGCTCACCCCATCCCGAAAAACAGCCGTGAAACATAACACACAAAACCGCAGCTTCCAGCCCTTTCAATATTCATAACTTGTTGCGAATTAACGAATTCTGTCAGGTGTGCCAGCCATTGTTGCTTATAATTAAGGCAATCCATGGGTTTTCGCCCCCAGTGTCTAATGTGGTTAGCACTGTGCTATGGGGGTGCACCTGGTGAACTGGCTCGTAGGAAATTAGGTTAGTAAGTCCGATTCCTGTAAGAGACAAACGAATTGTCGATATTACCAATGGTAGGTCTAGTAACACAGTGAGCACAAACTTCGCCGACGCTGCACGCGATTGGTCCGTGAGTCGGGCCAGTGGCATGCAGTATCGGCAACCCAAAAAACCCAAAATGAACGCAAAAATTCACTTGAAGTTTGTGCTCACGACTTGTCGCGGTTACTACAGCATTCGATATTCTATTTTGTAAGTGTTTATAAGTGACAAAATGAAAAAGTTTTAATGAATGATAAGACTTTTTTTGTATTTGAGAATTAAAGTCCTTTGCGTGTCCTGTGTATTGTGAACGACGCCTTACTTACACATACATGGTACCCGTATATTATAGTTAGTGAGTAAAAAGTAACAATTAAAGAAAAAGAGAATACTGAAAAAAGAACTTTATTATAACGCCAAATAAAAACGAGATTTACGGAAAAATGCATTTTGGTAGTATTCATAATTGACGTAAGACCCGTAGATTATTTGAATAACTTACAGTAGCCTCAGCCAATCGCTTCAAGGAATGGTATATATACCTATTAAGAAGTTAACTGTCGGATATTGATTACACAATTGAATTCGTACTTGAAAAGTCTGCCGACATTTGAGGGGTTTTTTTTTTTTTGGTGGGTGGGAAATCATCAAATAACTTATCCCGCCCTGGGCTGGGCGGGAGGGAGTGTCAGACTTTTACTGACTAAAACCCACCCATGTTCCTTCTTGTGCCCTTTGCGTTCCGGGGGCGCGGTATCTCTTGCGAACAACCCGGCAGGCATCGGCCCTCAGTGGCCCCTTCCTTTTGCTGACATCTCTTTGAGGCGCGCGTGGAACACACATTTGAGGGGATAAGGAGACAAATAACGCACTTTTAAGTACCTGAATGCACATAATACAATTTGTCAAGTACTTCAAACAGTTTGTCATAGAAAGAGAAAATAGTTTTCTAAAACTGATAACTGTTGCATCATCTAACATCATTTCTAAGAATTATGATACTAGTATAAATTAAGCTACACCTTGCTTGTGAGGAGTTGCAAGAAGGGGTCAATTTGAAATGGTTGCGTAGTAAGGAACGCAGCTTATAGGATTCTGTAAAGACAGATTTGTTGATAATATCGACCTACATAACAACATTAAGTGTACTTACCTAGTTGCTTAGTAAAATTTAAGTATTAAGTATTTATTTAAGTTACTAATATATTGTATAAAAATTCTATAATGGACAGAAAAACGAAATTAAAAAAAATAACAATTAAAATCTAGAAAAAGTTTAATTACTAGTTAACTAAGATATTATTATTTTATTACAGTTAACCTAATTTAGCTTTACTAACTTGCATAAGTAATTAAACATTAATTTCGAGTCGACCTACAACATTTATTTTTAAACATTCTTAATTTTAAAGAATAAAATTTTACGTCTTTTTAATGTTTCAAATAATGGTCACCACACAGTAGGATGCGGGCAAACTGTAACCACATAGCAGATGGTAGTCGGGACAATGCTAAAAGACAATATGAAGGAAACTATAGAAGAACCACACCGTAGGTGTATCTGTCAGACTTTGGTGAGGCTTTTGAGACGTACATAAGTAGTGTTATTACAAAACTATTCTGTGGAATGAGAAGTGGTGCTACATTATTTTTATTGTATAACTACCACAATTTTCCGAAAAAAAAAGAACCTATGCGTTATTTTAGACTATAATCTATCTCTGTGTAAAATTTCATCCTAATCCGTTCAGCCGTTCATTGAAACTTTCGAATTTATTAGTAAGTAAGTAATAAGATTTGTTAGACTGTTTCTAAGACCTAAAAGGTTATCAAAAGAAATGAAATAGAATCTGTATCATCTCTTTAGGCCACACACTGAAAGAATAAAGGTGACTTATTATATTACTGTACTCAATAGAAAGTGCATTCATAATCATCATCATCATCATCATCATAATTGTCATCGATCTAGACCTCAGCTGGATGTAGACCTCCCCTAAAGTTGGGCACTATAACCATTATAATACTAACTAGAGTTAAAAAAGCATTTGTTATTTGTTGAAAAACCAATGTCTACTACAAATTAACGAATGAAAAAAAAAGAATGAATAAATGTCTACTAGCTTTTTCTCATAGTTGGACCAACATTTTAGCAATAAGTTTTTTTTTTTCAGAAAGAACCTTCTGTGCTTTTAATATCTTCGACTACTGTATATTTATGGTATTTCTTTTGAAGTTTTGACTAAAGGTATGAAAGGGCTTAATAATTATAGTGCATCTACCCCGTAGGTAGGGGTTTTGTTAAATTGGGCATAATTTCTTCTGCCCAATGTGCTCTTTTGGGCAAATTGCTGGGTGTAAAGCTGAAGGAAATGAGAACATTTTATGAGCTTATAGGTATTATTTGTAGAAGCCATCATTCTTTTGTTTAATATCTCAAAATGCAATATTTCAGTTCGTTACATTGTAAGTAATGTATTACTTCCTGAGTTTTTATAATAAAATGTAAAACGATGAATTGTTATAGTAATCACGTTATTAAATTGTTGTACAGTTTTCTGTCAAGGTGAAATAGATTACCTCAATTATAGGCACCTAATAATTAGAGGGTAGTGTAACGGAAATGCCTTAAGCACAGATTACTTGCCCTTAGTCTACTTTTAAGACAACCAGCTGTTTGAATGTATAGTATCTACCTATTTACATTTTAATATCTAATGTTTATTAGAGATGTAATATAAAGTATTTAAGTGTTAAAATACCAATGTAAATAGATTGAGGTTATTTAAAAAATTACTTGGTAAAAGTTTTTTGATATTAAAAATTCGGAAAGCTGGGTATTATTTGGGTTTGCCCTTTTCTTCTCTTCGATAAGTGCCGCATGATACCATACAACGATAGATGTTGTCAAGTTGGGTAAAAACGTAGGTAATACTATTTTTGAGCTTTAAAAACAAAAGGAAGTACAGCTGTTAGCGAAAATACCAGATTTCTATAAAAGTGAGCCTAATTTGAAATTTTCGTCGCCATAAATTGTAAACAATGTCCTATTAGTCTCTGTTTGCGTATAAAAGTTTAATAAACATAAACTTTACTTGAAACAGTTGCCAGCACAACTTCATACTTAAGTAAGTACGTAAAACTCCAAAATAAGTGTTCATACATCTAAAATTTGCATTTAAAACGGCCACCGTGGGCTGTGGGTTACGGTTAGCCGGCCACGGCTCGTAACAACGACCGGTCGGACCGGTACAGCGGGAAGCGCGGAGGAAGCGTGCGCTTCCGCCGGCCGCCGGCGCGAGAGTGCGACGCGGGGGGAGAGCGGGGCGCTTGCGCGGCGCGGGGCAGGGGCGAACAGCTGAGCGCGCGGGTATATTGACAGCACGTTGCCGCTCAGTCAGTAGGTTCTCTGTCACCGCGGAGTGCGAACGTAGCCGCATAAAGCCCACACCACTCGTCGCTCCCGATTGATTATGACACGATCGCCCCGCAGTGCTAACTGAACTGCGGTCGGGACACCGCTAAAATTATGACTTTTGGACTGTTCGCCGGCGACGAAGATAGTAGCAGATATCTCGTTCTAGAAGAGAAAGCTTTTAGGATAGTGTCCAGGTACTGGGAGGTCTCAGGAGTTTCGTCCGCCGAGAGGCTGCGGTTCGGGAACAAACAGAGGCTGCTCGTTGCCCCATTCGGACTGTTATAAATATTTTTTAAAGAAACTTATGAATTTTTTGACTCAAACAAATTAGTCTTTTAGTGTTTTTAAGTGCAATAGGTGAACTGTGTTTTTTTGTGTTAAGTTTTATTTGGGGTTTATTTTTTTGGATAAACAAAAATGGTGCCCCAACAAGTGTCGGATGTGAGGTCCCTCTCTCCAACCTCGAGTGGTGGAGTACCCGTGTTCGGGTCCCAGCTCGTCGACAAAAACTCATCAACCCCATACACGGATGCCACACAGGTAAGTCCACACTTATAACTTTTTAGAAGTGAAAAAAGTGAAAATAAAAAGTTTTAAAAGTTAAAATAAAGTTTAAAAACAAAACAAAATTTAAAATTTTTGGCAAAAGAAAATATAAAATAAAATTAGTAAGTGTAAAATAAACCAGAAATTAAAAAAAATACCAATTAATTTGTAAGAAAAAGGCTAACTTCGTCAAACTTAAAAAGAAACGAAAGGAGGTATCGGAAAAAAAAAAATTATCGCAACAGAAAAAAAAAACAACTAAATCTTTAAAAAAATTTGATAAACAAAATTAAATTTAAAATAAATTAACAAATCGTAAAAACCCGAATCATCCAAATCTTATCTAAAATTCCATCTATCAATAACAAAAATATTTACGCATGCGGTTCTAAGAAAATAAGTGCGAATCCGCGACATAGGTACCTACGCACTAAAATCTAACTGAAACGCCACACTACAAAAATATACAAAAGTAACGCGCAATATAATTTTATCGCCCTGAAAGTAGTCAACACATAGCAAAAAGGATATATTTTGTAAACATTATATTGCAGATGACGTGTCTTACACCGATAAAATGAAGGAAGAGAAATAGAATAACAGAGGAAAAAGTATAATAAAACCAACACGGAAAATATAATAAGGCCAATAAATTCATAATTGTCGGATCTACCTACACTTTTCGTCTTACGAATATTGAGCTGGTACCTACAAGAAAGAAAAAAAAAATCACGTTTTAAAATTCAAAATCGCATTAGAGCACGCATTTGTTAAATTAATTAAATTGCTGCTAGGTCGGTGTGTGAAAATGCTAGTCCTTCAAACGGACCATTTAACTTAAACAATTTGTAATTTCGGTGTGTTGGTTGAAAAGGGTTAGTCCCCTATTATCTTGGAGATAATCGTAATAAACATTCATTGGCCGACGCAGCCATTACCGAGACACTGAAATTCAATTCGCTCACTAAACTGGTTACTAACGAGGAGTGATGATGCACAGACATGCGATCCAGCATGCCTGCGTTATAAAAAATCCCACGTGGAGTTAAAACACACTTTAAAATTTACAATCAGACTTTTAAATCGGCAAAAAAAATTAAGACTCGGAAATTTTGTTCCAAAAACTTAACACACATTTTTGGGTTACAAAAATTCAGAAGTATTTTTAATGTTAATCTACCCACCTTCCTTTTTTTTCTTTTAATTAATATAGGGACCGATAATTCTAAGTTCTAAAATCATAACTCCAAACAGTAGCAAAGTCACAAAAATGTAGGTAGGTAGGCGTAGCAGTAAAATTTGCTGAAATTTTTTATTTATTAAATCTTATCAAACCATAAAACGAAATAAAGATCATCGTCACGGATAAATGATGACATACGTATTCGTAGGCAAGGGTACAAATAAACTGAAATCTAAGATCGGATAATTTACAAGCACGTTTTTTGACTTGAATTATTATCATTAAAAAATGAGTTTAGATACCATCCAAGAAAATCATAACTGGGTTATAAAATATTTAACCTTGGAATAAAATGAGTGTTGAAATATTTAACACCTCCACATTACAAAATCTCATATTTAAATCTATTATTAAAACCTTGGAAAGACAAAATAAAACGTCCATCGTACGTGGTTGCAAATGAAATTTAATATTGATTACTCCTATAATTGAAACGAGAATGAACTTGAAAACGTCTTAGTTGACAACAGTCGTTAGGCAAGCGATGAATAACCAAAAATTGTTGTGAAATAACGCGTCTAGTCACGTAGAGAGATTTCCACAAAACCAAGATTAACGATAGAAACCGCTGCAATAAATTAAGCGACCGTGAAATAAATGAGATGGACACTTAAAATGTAAACGTTTCATAAAACTCGGTAGCCGGTAATGAATAAAATAAAGTGTACGTTGATGGCGGTGATATATCCACTGCACACACGGGTGACGCGGCCGATACGAAAAACACGGTCGGGAGCAACGACACCGCAACACATTTATGATTTTTTCGCATTATCGCATTATAAACACCGGCTCACGCGATATCGTATGAAAAGAAGCTATAGCAGTCAAAACAATCAATAAAATAAAAAGACATATGATATTAAGGCCATGCTGTATCCATGAAATGCGTCGAGCGGAGAGTGCATTAACATTTCAATGTCAACACGTAACAATGTATTTTTAGTCATCCGCTGGCCGAGCGAGTCTCTCTCGAGTTCATACACTCCGAGCCGACACTTCAACTCTCCGAGCATGATAACCTCAGTTTGCGCAGCTCTCGTTACCAATCAGACACAAGGAAACAAAACGCGCAAACGTGTGTCGTTGGTAATATAAGGAAACGATTAACAGTATCATTGCAATATTTAATTGTACTGATTGCACGTAATTAGCAACATTTCTGTCATCACGAGTTATTGATTTATTGTAAAAAAAATACGATTGTTTAGATTCTTTTATAGTAGCTGATATCATACGACTGCTCTATGACTAATTGCTTCAGGCAAAAAAGGGTAGCCCATGAAGAATTAAGTTGTCTTTAAAATCCGCAACCGAATCGCTGGAAAAAAACCATCTTCGTCAATTTTTTTGTTAGGCAATAATTATGAAATCGATATGCTTTTATTGGCCAAAAAAGTGGACGTTAAAATTTAGCTTTTGGTTGTGTGCAAAAAAATGCAAAATTAACTAAGGGCGGAGCTTTGGATCATTATGTAGCGAGCGACCGACCGGACTGGCTGTGTTATTTTTTGTTAACGTTTTTTGTTGGACGCGAAGCTAAGAGTACGGCAACAGTTTTGTTCCACAAGGTTATCATCTATCGTACTTTTATTTAGCCGTTGCTATACAGCGTTCTCTAGAGCTAGTTAGAAAAAATGTGTCACCTAACTTTGGTGTGTTTGCGGTAAATTTAATTTTCACACTCTAATGTGCCTTTCTAAATCAGTTTTTTGCTTCAATAGTTTTTACTTATAAAAAGTCAGTTTTAATTTTGCCTCCGTTGACATTATGTTCACTATAAGAGCTATATTCCAAACACTTCCCTCAAAGCCGTGAACTATTCCGAACCACGTATCATGACTATTCTCAATATAATTTCCCAAGTCCGACTGTACCCGATTACCCCTTCATTACTGGAAGCATAAAACTCGCACAACTTTACTCCGCCAAGCACTAAAAAGCGATTAACGTAGTCATTTGCATTAACGCGAAATCTTTGAAACAATTTACATTGAGTTCGTAGAAAAAGTGTCGTACAAGTAGCAGGGCAACTTCGTGTCTTTTCACTATAATGTTGGGCTTACAACTGCGGCTCACGATATGCAGGCATTTGAAGAATTCTCCGTGTTCGGTATTTCAAGTTCTACCCTAGAATAAGGGCTGATAACGTGATTTGTGGAGCAAAAATATTTTTCAATTGAATTTGTTGTTTTGATTCATTGAAACTTAGTTGAATTATTTAGTTCTTCCGGTATATTGTCTTTTCTTAGTATTTAGTGTCACGCTATTTCTATGAGTGAGCGAGTAATTTTCCTTTCCGGGTGTAGTTCAACTTCAAATAATTTTACATCTCCGCTTTCAGCTATTAATTCTATATTGGTTATATTCAACACATTGTCGTTAACTTGACGGTTTAGTACAATAAGTAATTTTACAAACGTATAGAAAGCTCCTTCCTGTGTACTGCAGTTATGGACTTTTGTAACATAACATACCATCACGCCTATATTCCCCGAAGGGTTAGGCAGAGGTGTAACAATGTACACTCACAGTTCGCCGGGATGTTTAGGTCCCATGTAATAGGGGGCGAGCCGGGGCGAGCCTATTGCCATGGACTTTTGTACCTTTCTGCAAATCAACAGAGTTGCCACCCAAAATTTTAATTACCATAGTTTACACCGCATACAAAACAGTGTTGGCAGCTGAAGCAAATCAACATTTGATTGTGCTCAAGCCACTTGCAATTTGCAACTCGTGGGTGTTTTTAATAGCACCATTATAGTTGAGAGTTGCTCAAGAAATTGTTTAGCCTACCTGCCTTTTTGCAACAATAATTTGTATTTGTATACTTATTTGGAGCTCTTTAGAGTGTCGCTGCCTTGTAGAGTAGGATTAACGTGGTATCATTAAGAGTAATACGGGAGAATAGGTTCCTCGTGTAAGAGAATAATGGTTTAATTTTTGTCGTTAAATTACGCCTCTGCACTTGATACGCGCCAGGTTCCATTTCGTTCCGACTTTATTCTTATTAAACTTAATTTCAGATCTTCATTCTCCCTAATAAAATTTCAGTATTACGATGTCAGTAGTTAATTCCAAGAATCCCTTAAAAGAATACCTACCAACAACAAAAAATAGAAATAGGTCCAAGAAAATCTCAGCTCACTGGAACGTGGAAAAATAAATTCCTTAATTAACTTTTTTTTCTGCGTCTGAGATTGAATTTAACTAATTTGAAAATTAATTTGTTTTGGACCCTTTATTTCGGTGTAGTAATATTCAGGTCTTTGAGAGAATTGTTAATGGAATTTAGTTTCAATTATAATTTTCTTTTCTCTAAAAAATTTAACTTCGTTAGTGTAGATGTTCTGTTTATGATTGACAAAATGTCGAAACAGGCATTAAATAAAAATTAGAAGATAATCTACTATTTTTAGTTTTATTTCCAACATACACATTTTCTAAAGTAGGCAATACAATTAATCTATCAGTTCAACTACATACATCATAAAAACGTGAAATCGTCAAAAATTCACGATACACGTTATAAATTAAAAACTCGAGCCAAAACTAGATTCCTGGCGAAACTCCCACATGGAAACGGAAAGTCTGAAGAGCAAATAGCTATAAATTCGTTTGGGCTCGCGATGACGGCTACTGAAGTCGCTGGAGAAACAACGAAACTACTCGCTGCACATACATCGCTCGTGTATTCTGCTACTGTTGTTGGTTTCCTTCCTAGTTTTTTTTGCAACAAGTATTTTCGTTTTTCATTTTGATTATTCGTGTATAACTTTGGTGGGTTTGAGTTAATAGTTAAGCTAAAATCTGCCAAATTGAGCTAAACCACAATTCCTCAATAATTAAATTAATAACGTCAAAGTAATTCAATATGCCAAATATTAACTATTAAAATGCAGTTTACTGCACTTGCAAAAAATTTCTTGGAATAGATCCAAAAATAATCATCGTTAAATATTCAAAATCAATACTATTTCTAAAAATGGGCAAATATGTCTTGGTTACTAAAAGCAGAAGCGCTAATACTAGGTTCTGTTCAATTGAACTAAGCGATCGAATTATACAATTTGAATTTGCTGTCTCTATTTGAATACAATTAATTATTCTTGTAGTGCTTCACATCTTTCGATTCACATCTTTCGATTAGAATTTCTTACCAGGTCATAAAAATCAACATCCTAATAAAAAATAATGTTATCATTTAGGTACAGAAGTTGCATACATCAAGACTACTTATCTAATCTTATGCAATTATGGATACAGATAAAGGCACCGAATTATCAGCGTTACCGTAATAATTATTTAGTGTATTATCGTTGAACATATCTTTGCTTTAAAAGGTCGTAGATATACAAACAATTACGGATATACATTTGATAAAGTCAAATCTAAAATACACCTTTAAAGTTTAGAATAAATCTACATCATGTTACCATAAAGGATATTTTTCTTTCAAACAATTCTACCACACCCGAGAATGTCTAACTGTGACACGCCTATTCCGAACCCATAAATTACAACCCAAACATAACTCTAACCGAAATTTCATCACATTTACAACCCTGGTTAATCCGAGCCGTTAAACCGAAAACCCGGAACTTAAGCCTTAAATATTCAGCAGCCTTCAAAACGTTAAAACGGCGTCATTAAGCCGACGGAACTCTAAAAACGATAAACTTTACGATAAACCAAAGGACGACACTCGATCCTCAGACGCTTTCGAAAAAAAGAAACTCATGTCTGCGAACTCCATTTCCCCTTTATGATTTTTCGTAATGAACATGTGTTTTTGAGTAACTTAAGTACTCAAAGATGGCTGAATTATTTTGTTTGGTTTAATAAAAATGATGAAATAAAGCAATTCTCAGCCAACCACTTCAAGTCAATTCAGATTTCTCCGGCATTCAAGAAAAACTTAATTCAATTACTTTTTCATGACAAACCTAATTAAGTAGATAGAATAGATTCGATGCGGTAGTCTACTAATCCAATCTGATTTCCTTGATTCCCAAATCATCTTCCAAATTAGCTCCCAATCCTCATATAATCCCGAAGACGTCCCTAATATCACAATAACAGAACTATTGATCCTTACTCTGGTCGTAAGTGGTCGTTGGCTCCAAACTTTTTGTTCGTCTCTATTCACTTGCGAGTTCTAATCGCGTTACTTTATTAACCCGCGGACAGCCCCCTTTATACAATTAGCTACTTATTGACTTGGAAAAATCCAACCCTCTTTTAATCTAGTTTTTTGAAAGTTCGCGACTTTCCCAGCACGTTGACACTGGGCGCTCTCCGCTTTTCGGAAAGTTAACATTGACACCGGTAAGGGGTGTTTTACTTTTAGAAAAGTAACTAACTCAAATTTCCTGTGCGTTAAACTTTTAAACTACAAGCCTTTGGGAATTTCCGGAATGAAATTAAACTTGTTACTGAGTAACTTTAAAAAAATGAATATAAAGCGCTATGCAAAAAGGGTTACTATTACTGAGAAGCTCTTCTCAACGTAATTGCAATTCTAGAACGCAACGTTATTTCTATTAAAAGGCTTCCAAGTACAGCTTGGAGCACTCGTGAGCGAGCGAAATGAGCTTAGAGATCCATGCATACATTAAGTTGGATTTAAGTCTAGTCTAAGTGAGGAAGACCTCTGAACTTATAGGTGCGGTTGTCCAACCGTTGACCCTGAGGCGTCTAGACAGACTTACCGCTCTGGTCTGGTATTACTTACGGTTTCCTGCTACTGGGAATCGAATGAATATTGGATTGTATCGAATTCAACTTGTACGACGCCATACAAGTATCAATAAGAATGAATTCGTACCAAAGCAATTTTATACTCCACTTTTACTTATTACTTATTTCCAAACGTATGTGTAGAATAGTATCTATCAAAACTGCAACTGTATAAATGATTCAAATGTAAATTTGAATAACTTCGGCATAAAAAGGGGCTAACAAAATGGACGTTAATTTTGCTCAGTTCCCTTTAAAAGTAGTCAATACCTCCATTTTCGTTTTTTACAGGATGTGGGTACAGAATTCTAAACGACACTAGCTGTAAACGTCAGCAATAAAGTCTGCCTTAAGCAATCGCATTTCAGGCCCAAAAGTCGAGCAAAAAGGCAAAAAAAATCGTTCAAACATTTCAACTGCTGTCGTGGAACAAATCGCTCTTTGCAAGCTCAACGTTTGGCTTGAAATTTAAATAGCTTAAAAATAGCTTGAAAAAACAGAATCGGCTGCCGAGGCATTCGCATGATTTATGCCTTCTGTAGCGTGACTATGAGGAACGGCCGGGTAGTTCGGAGAATGCTGGCAAAATTAATCGCTTCGTATTTGGCCGTGTGAATTATCAAAATTCCTCTGTGTCTAACTGAAATAACGGGCGACTAGACTTTCATGGACGCCATAATTCATTGGGGGAAAATGCAAATGTATTTATCCAACATGATACTTTGGAAAAATATATGTAAGCTTGGTTAGGCTTGGTGTGAATTTATTATCGTCTTCGAACTTAAATAACTTTTAAATATAAATTCTAGTTGGGTTGTTCATGTATAATCTTGTATCTACGAACAGGAAAATTAATATATCCAATTTCGCTGGAAGACTTAGGTGTCAAGTTGCACAGTGTTTCTCTGCCTTTCTCAGCGAGTACAATTCAATAGTCCAATGTCAAGATAGGTCCAAGTTATAACCTACCCGGTAATTCCACATAAACATTACAACCTACCTCGTTATTAACTGGCCACAAACGTATAATATTTAAAACTAAAACATCAGGCGTGTTCGTGTTAACTACAACTAATGGTGATTAAATTACTTGTCCTAATTATGTGTCAGTAGATAACAAAAGAGCTGTTGCGTTAATGGTACTGATAATAATGATACTACACAGTTGGGATTACGTTCTAGATTTGTAGGAGCGTCTGTTTTTGCGTGAACCACTGTTACATAAGTAAGAATATTAAAGATATTATCTCATTCATCTTTTAGATTTTGTGTAGCATTAAAATAAGCATTTAAGTGTTCAATATAACTTATTACCTAGTTCTTCATTTATCGTGTTGGTGGCAAAACTGGCAAATATAGGTATGTATTTGATTATAGTTTATTTTTATATTTTTGTTCGGCCCATTATTTAGCAACGACAAGACAGTCCGCTGACGCAGTTATTAGGTCCTCACGTGTGCAGGTCTACTTGTATAGTGGTCAAGTGGTATGGATGATAAACTCAAAAACTGATTAGTGTCAATTGGCACTACTTTCAAATTGATTGTATCTTTTCTTAATGACTATTCCTTTTCAAGTACAATTATAAATATAGAGACCAATATTATTTTGATTTCTTAAAAACTTAGTAATGCTGAGTTCGCAGACCTTAACAATTGGACTCAGCAGATCGGTGAACTTAGAACGCCCGAAGTCACTCATAGTGGTTAGTTACAAATTGCAGTAGCAACTAAACTCAAGTCAAAGATCAAATCCTACCTTACCTCACTGCGTAAACAGCGCGAAATTTTCTTATAAAAACGGTACCTAACGATATTTAACATCTTGCACTTTGCCGAACTAATCAGGAAGTAAGATATATAATAATATCTTCTTGGTAAACTTGGACGGTTCTTAAAAACAAGTTATAACATGATTACAGCTGATCGACAGTTTTGCGATGTTCCGGAAAAATGTTGTTACGGTTCTTGTAATTATTTTGCTGATTTGGGAGTTAATAAAGATTATTATAGAGGTAGCTAAAAGATAGACAGACGCGTTCTAGGAACTTGTTCGCGTTGTAAAAATACTTGGAATCTATTTATATGTGATATCATGCATGCGTGTCTGTCTTGTCTAGTATAGTGACTACAAGTAAGACTGCTGACTGTAAGGACCTCCGATTAATTTGACGGCGCAGTTGATGACCTATTGGTTGTTACGCTGAATATCGCGGGTTCGATTCACATGGATTAAAAATTGTCATGCCTACAGGTTATTGTAGTTCTGGCTGTTGGTAATAGTGAGTTTATGTGTTTATAAATGCACTCACGATACAGATGAAATGCCTAGCGTGGGGCAAAGTATTATCAGAAAAAAAAGAAAATACTAGGTCGCGCAAATTGTTATTGACTCTTTCCGTTACGAATTTCTCAGGAGTCTGGATTAGTGCCCGGACGATGCCAATATGGTCGCCCCCTTACATGGGACTTGACTGGCGAAATGGGTGTGATGCATACGTCTCTGTCTAACCCTTTGGAGAATAGTCATGAATTCATGATGTTGGTGATATGTCAGTAATATTTGATGGATACAGACTATATTACACAGACTTGGATTGTATGTAATACAGGGCAACGTGTTTTTATCAACAGCCAAACCCAACCTCGACGTTGTACAATTAACCAGATTGTTATCAGTGGTTACTTAACGCGGCCGTGAACTTTGAACAACTTTTGACTAACTATTGATTTAAACGATAAGAAGTGTTCTGTAATAATATTGAATTGGATTTTTAATGCAAAGTGATAAATACATTTGAATATATTAATGGAAGCTGTATATAGTTGCACAGATTTATATCTCGTTATTTTTATTTTGGTGCGGTTCCTTATTTGGATACACATTCATAGTTATATGTATAGGCTGTTCGATTTAACAAAAAACTTATACAATTAATATTTTTTGAAATATAACCAGCCTTTATATATTTACTATACAGGGTCTAAAACTGTATTTTTCACAATGATATAATAAGTAAGAACGTAAACCTGTTTTTCTACTGAACCCTATTAGTATCATTAATTACAATTTGAATACAATTTTCACCTTTAAGGTAATCAACCGTCATGATAATAAAATATGATGACATGGTTTTCACAAGTTCTTGCTCTAATATTGAGTCGTTAAACTAATAACTAAGATGAACTCATAACTTCACTTTTTGTGCACATTTTGTGCACTTTTTGTTCAAGTTTCTATGAACTAATCAGCTGGTATTAAATGAACATTAGAGGTTATGCACACGGCTTACGAAACTCGGCGTGGTAACGACTTGACACGTAAGTGTCAGATACTAGCTTCTATTTGGTATTAGTTGTAGTAATATTAACAATAAACTAGCATTTATTATGTGCTCATTAATTGATTTATGAGGCAAACTAGCACCTGCTAACTCTCGTTTGAACAAAGCCTTTTGATGGCTAAGTACTGTAATGGACTAACAAATTAATGCAACATATACCTAGTTTCCCATACGTCACACTAACACACATACACGCAGATTACAAGCAGACTTCACTTTTGTACATAGAAACGTCCGAAAAGTAAAAACAAAAGAAAAGAAAACGTCAATTGCGTTCGGCGAACTCTAGATCCGTCTAGATACCTGATAATTCTGACAGCCACCTCTTACTGCAGGATTGGCCTATTTCAACCCGGACAACACTCGCTGATGTCATAAATGCAGATAAGTAGGTATGAATCGAATCAGTATCGCTAGAAAACATCCGCTGGGTGACGCGCCGGAAGAATTATGAGCGCACGCGTGTTATCTTAAGTGGTTTGTTTCACTAAATCTTGGGCTTAGCCATGCGGATGTGAGATTTAAGTTGTGCAGTAAGTTGTTTAAGTTAAGTGATAAATATAGTCTCTGAACATACTTATATAATGTTGGTTAGTTTGAGAGTAGACAACATTTCGGTAGACTGCAAACAACTACTCCAAAACTACAAATACCTTTCAACAAACAAAACTACGGCTTACAAAACTTCTGAAAAGAACGACCCTTTGAAACTCAAAAGAACACAACCAAAAGAATCGTAAACTAAGATGTTTATTAGACCCAAAGCTGGTCTACCAGTTGTCACCCTACTCCGTTCCACCATCAAAACTACACGATCTACTGAACTAAATCAAGAACAACAAAAAAACTTGCACAAAAAACTGCAATTGACTCTCAAGGAAAAACCAACCTTAGAGAACTCGTTTCAGAGTTGAATGCACCTTAAGATGGAAGCCGGCACAAGGAAGCCGAAGCAAAACTTGTATACAATTCTGTGGCCTTGAACTTAAAAATATTCGAGGCGAGCTGTTCAAATGTGACCGGTGTGCCTCGAGGCACTCCCGATATGGCTAGGGTGAGGTACTCAACGAACAACATAATAATATTCCGTCAAGAATTACTGAAGAGTTTTAATTCACTGCGGAAAGTGATTGAGTCGAAGGATGAAATGAAAAAGTTGAAGAAGACGAGAGACGGAACGCTCGAAAATATGAAAAGGAATGGTATAACCTTTGCGTGTTTGTTTTAGTTAAAAGTTAATTCATAGCAGAAGAGAAAACGATTAAAGACTAAATTCTAAGTTACTTTTACTTTTGAAAAATCCAAAACAAAATCGATATCTTAAAAAAACAAGTTACCAAAACTAAAAATCCAATCTAAAATTAAAACATTTTTAACTGGATCCCCAATAACGCCGCCTTGGCACTTAATTACACATTCAAGTGCTAACACTTCTCTAATTGATGCCTCAGACATATATTTTACGATCTCTGTAACGAGCGTACCAATTAAATATTTAACGTTAAATCCATTGTTAAAAACATCTAATCCTTGTGAATTAATTGAAATACCTACAGAGAACATTAATGTCAAAGGTTAGGGTGTAATGAAGAATGGGAGAGAAAATGAATTCAGATTGAGCAGCTGTGTGAAAATTTGCTCAATTTTCAAATCAGTTTTGATTGCAAGGTGATGTAATAGGGTTAATATTGGGTTCATTAGCTTAGCCCTCGTTTAATCTAATAATAATAAAGCGTAGAGTATAATGTTTACAAAATTTTCAAAATCCTTAATCAGACGTAGCTGTTGTTATGTCTATATAAATGTCAAGATTAGAGTCTACTTTTACCATCCTCAAAGGACATTTTATCTTATAAAACAGGTGCAACTTTTCCAACTATATACAGAAGTGTTTTGAATTAACTCCCACTTCAGACGGATAGATTAGTTGGAAGTCAGACTCACCTTTCATCCTACGGAACCCAAAAGGTCGCGACAAACCGAATCTACATTCAGACAATCTCCGAGATATGTAGATGAGATTCAATGCTGACGATTTATGAAGAAAGCTGAACGAAATATGGCAGCGAGTCGACCGTTTTCATTGAAACTTTTTTACAACCTCCCCTTTAGATGGCAGATAAAATTGCAAATAGACGGACGGAAAAGGAAATTTTATGTGAAGGTGACTTCACGCTTTTTATTTTTTAAGGGGAGACGGAGCTGTAAAGACGGTTAGTGAAAACAAATTAAGCTTGAACGGTCTGATATTGCGACGTAGGTCTCTTGCTGCGATTCAAAAGGTTTAGCTGACGCCGATAACGCTTTACACTTCGTAAACGATAGCATCTTGATAAATTAATAAACTATTTAATTAAACAATTTAATAAAATTCTTTCAACTCACAAACAGGTGCATAAGCTACTTAGAATCCTTGATAGGTAAAACAGAAGTCACAATTAGTTCCAGTGCGTTACTTGAATCCACATTAGGCATAATCGTTTGGCTTTCGACCTGCATAGAATGATAAACAGCTGATAAACTGTTTTAGTATGTTTCTTTTGTACTGCTTAACGTAAGCCTGAACTATGTATTCACAACTGATAAAATTATAAATGTAAATGTAACTAACCTCCAGTCTGCCTTTTCTCCGCTCTCGAGACTAGAAAAATACTTATCTTTAAACTAAAGGGAAACCTTTATCTTTAAATCAGGGGTATCACAAACCGGTTTAAAACGAAAAAAGTCAAGCTAAGCTTAGAAGTGACTTGTTACAGCCATGTTCGCTAATACACGACCAATATTTGTTCTGGTGCCAACTCTCAGAGGATTGGACGGGGCTTGGGACGCTCTAGTGAGCAAACAATGTTCTTTAGATGCATTCTGTTTCAGCGTTCGACTCGTCTCGAGGGGCTGGCGACTAATAGTGTTAGTTCCAAGTGCGTTTATGGTGTATATGCAATTTAGATGGAGAAGTTTCCTCGGCGTTCTGGGAAGAATTTTAATGTTCTAAATTGTGGTTAGGTTGTTTATGTATTTTTATATTTTTCGTTTAAGTTAATTCTTTATTTATTTTTTAAGTAGTCATGTGTACTACAAATTTGATTTACATATTCAACGTGCTTCAAATACTTTTTTCATTTCTCATTCCATTCCAACCATTACTTACAAATCCCAGAATACTTTATCGGATGTTTATAAAAAACGTAATTCAGTAAAAGTAAGTAGTAATATCACAGAGGCTATAAAAGTACCATTATTAATACCAAATGGACTAAAACCACAAGCGGGATTCGGGCACTTGAAAACACTTGGCAATATAGCTGTTGCTACATAGTTTTTATTAAGCGCATGTAAGCGATAAATTCAAACATTTACTCCAGTCGAAAACTTCACTTTGTTTGTTGTAAATAAAAAGTTCCATATTAAACTACAATGTATTACAGTTTGGACTTACATCTGCGGTTCAGGGCTGTTTGTTGATTTTCAAGTGTGATTTAAATATGCCTTTGTTATTTTTAAAGTCGATAAGAATTGCTTCATCCAGTTTGAGTGGTGTTTTGTTTTCGAATAGATTTATTTGTTTAGTACATTTAAAGTATGAATAATAAATTACTAACTATTAGTTTTATGTTGATTGTTTCTCTCAATGAACTATTATCGTACTATACAAATGTTTTCCTATTTTACTTTAACAGTCTGTAACGTTTGTTTGCAATTAAAAACAAACAAGCTACGTTGTACTCATAATAAAAACATGAATTTAAAAATGCTAGAAATAGGGTTCAAACTTCATGAAATATTTTATTCCCACTCGCAACCCTAGACTTGATTGGGAGCATCTGGCAATGGTTTTACGACATGCAGCTGATGCATCGAGGCACGTCAGACTGCCAGAGTTTCTTCTTGGGACGGCACAGCATCGCCTCCTGGGACCTATGCACAACTTCGGCGTAAAGAATTGTGTGATATGAATTTGGTATGCGGTGTACTTTTGTGCTGTTCTTCTATTTGATGTTTCAATACAACGGCCATAGAATACCGTCTGGAATATTAAATTGTTTTGCACAGACTTAATGACAATAACAAAGTTAATTAGATCAATTTGGCACGGTTAATTACAAACACCCAAAAGAGGCAAATAGAGTTCGTGTTCTAATTCGAAAGTCAACCTTCAGTCAGTAGACTACATCACAACAACTAATTTCATTTAGTCCCAATCTTAGCAACTAAACTCAACTTTAATCCCTCACATACTTTTCCCGTTTATTCTTTTTCGGCACGGAACTTGTTTGTTTCCAGCCCTTAAGCCACTTGATTCAACTTAGCTTACAAGTTTTTCATCCGTTTTTTCGTATCCTGGAATTCTCCTTTATTAAAACTCGTAGCTAAGTTTACTGAACATACGAATTTGGGACGGGGTCAGTGAATTGTGATCCAGCATCCCCGAATGGACCATTACCGCTACTTGCTGTAATTGCTTTGGGAATACCTCGAGATTCGTGTCAGATGTTTAGCGTAACATTTTAGGGATCCTGACCAGACATGTTTAGTGTAACAACGTTTTAGTCACCTGGATCTTTACCTCTGAGATCACATTTTGGTAAATGGCGCCGTCTTATTACTTATTTAGCAGACACAGAACGCCATTTTATTCGACCCCAACATGCCTCTTGCGTTATTTATTCATTGAAACACTCATGTATATTTATTTGTACAAAATTGGAAAGACATTTACTTACTTTATCTTCATGCGTCTTATTATCAGTTGTAGCAATTGACATGGAAATGAAACGCTGTAATACGATTCAGAAATAAATTACGGAATTTATAAATATTAATGCAAAAAGATGCAAACGAAACCTGAAGTTGAAGATTACCAATCATGTAATGATAACAGTTGATTAAACTGATGCAATCAAGGGAAATAGTTTGCAAAATGTTGTATTACGAATTCCAATCACGTCGTAAGCCAGAAGTTAGCTGAAACGAGATCGGCTCAAAAGCGAAGATCTTATTGACTGTTCGGTTCGTACGGCATCTATTGACTCGGTAATGTCCCCCATTTCCGAACCAGCTCTCGGAATAAGAAAAGTTGGTACAGGAAAAGAAAAGAGGCCTTTTAGGAGCGCACTAAACTTAATAGGTACCTTTGATCTTGCAACCCAAAGTTAGAATTAACTGGAACAAAGACACTGACCATCTGTTTAGGACCCCAAAGAAGCAAGTAACTAATTTCAAGTTTAATGAGAATTTCGCTTGAAAGGAATAATTCAATTTTCTGTATTGTTAATTGGTGTATTCGCTACAGCTTCCAGTTTGGGATTAACAGGATTCCTGGCTAGGGAGTACTTTATTGAAGCGCTTTGTACTATTGTTGGAATTGTGCTGATACAATTTTCATTAAAGAATTGAGTATATTGCGGCCTATTTTATAACAACTTTCTATAATTAAATCAGCGGTTTTAGATTTATAATATAGCTTTTTATTTGATTTTGATTGTTACAACTTTTAATTTTTGTTTGATTACTTCCTTCTTTGTAATTATCAGTAAACTCTATCATGATTTTATTAACACTCCACTAGAGATTCATAACCTACATAGCTATGATTCTGAGTTAAGTACAATGGCACATTTATGAAGCAAAAGTTTAATAATGTGTCTCTTTCGTTTAATTCGGTCCAACATACCCAATTACCTTTAGAATTTTTACGAGTTCTGGCAAACACACATATTCCCCATTACTTCTACCTTTTACATTTCACCCCCCAGCCCGACATGTAAACATTTCCATTGCGAGACATCACAACATATACACATACGACTATGATTTCTTTATTACGTACCCTTTATCCTTTTGTCCGCCAACGCTCGTTGCCTCTCAAGATATTTCTCTCTCACTGCCTTCTATATCTTGGAAGATAAGAATGTATTGAATTTTGAAACATAAGGTTTCCTTTTTTATCTCATACCCGAGATTCTTTTATATTTACAGACCAACAAACGTAAAGTGATTCGTCTGAGCACTCTATTATATAAATTGATATTTGTTCCTTTCAAAGTTGAGGATATGTTTAAAAGATTATTTTGTTACAAAGGTTATAATATTATCGAGTTTGCAGTCTTTTGTTAGGAACGTGGTGCTTTATTCTTCAGTTTCCTAGTCTACAGCTGGGTTCAACACTCCTTTTTAACAAATCATGTGTTCTTTTGCGAACATCTTTAGCTTTTCTGAAACTGCACCTCCAACGATAACTTTATCATCTTTTGTAACTAAATAAATAATACTCCCATCTTTATTTTAATTCAAATCCATTACCTCCGTGTCCTATTTAGAGATGTCAAATAGATGTCAAGATATCAAATACTAGTTTTCCACCGACAATAATTTAATCGATTGTCATTGACGAATCCATTCAATATACACATAGCGCTAGACGTTTTTGTCTAAGTCTAAGATTTATGTCATTACGACCATAGGGTTCCCAGTAACGTATGTTTCAATTTTAAGTAATGTTAATGGGTTAACCATTAAAAACTAATTTTGTACTCATCTGTTTGTGATTTGCCACTTTTTTGTCGTATTCAGCATTTGTACGTTTGATGTGTAAAGCATATAATGATGCAATTATTCTTATTGAACTATCAATTTGGTTGATATTCGTACAATGGTGATTTGCTTGAGCGTTACTTGCGTTTAATAAAGCACTTGTGTACAGATAATATTCTTTATATTAAATAGCATCTGACGCCCACAGTTTTTAATGAACACCAAGTTAGTTGTAGCTGTGATTCTAATGAGCCCGGCTAATGTCTCACTTAAACGCAGCGCCATGCAGCCATCTAACCATGAACTAGAAACGCATCAATGACATAAGATTACAAAAATTACATGTAATTTAATTACGTGAGTTTAACAACAGCGTAAGTCGTTTTTCCCATGTGTATGGAAGATGCTAGCCCCGTTACTGTGGTGTGCTGTAGAATTATGGCTACGTGGAAAATTACTGTACAACACAACCTGGCTTTTTGTTCTCACAATGTTTATGATACGTGCTTTTTACTGTACTGTATCTTTACTTATTATGATTGGTAGTTCTTTCACTTTGATTATATTGTCTTGCTTCGTAATGACTTCAACTTTATTAATTTAGATCTCAGATTTTTAAATTACCTTTTTTTAACTGCCCCGTTGGTCTCGTGGTTGCAAGCGCGACTGTTGAGCGTGGGGTCCCGGGTTCGATTCCCCGGTCGGGCAAAAAGTGTTATTGGGTTTGTCTATAAGGATTTGCTCAGTAGCAGCCCGGAGTTTGGAAGTTGGTGGTGTGACACCCCCGTGTCTCGGAAATCACGTAAAGCCGTAGATCTCGGCTGTCATTCGTAGATCTTTGACGGTCGTTATGGATAGTCAGAAGCCTGGAAGTCTGACAACCAGTCTAACCAAGAGGTATCGTGTTGCCCAGTAACTGGGTCGTGGAGTTCCGATAGGTTGTCGCTCCATGTAAAATACTGGTATACAGCTGCATCCGACCCCAACATAGTTGGGAAAAGGCTAAGCAGATGATGATAATGATTTTTAAATTACCTGCTTTTGTAAAAGATGAAGTGTACTTTATTTAACTAAATGAATAAACCCATTAAAATTTTCACATTTAATCAAAACACCATAACATTCACGGAAATTTCACTTTAACACATTTCGCCATATAATCAAAATTAATGATCTCCAATTTCTCCGTTAGATTACTTTAAAACAGCCTACATTCACTGCTAATCGTTTTAGATAGGCAATTTTATGGCCATTTCTTTAAAAGTTCACGGCGAACCAGCGTTCTGTCCATTGTAATCATTGTGACAGCTTGTCGCGAGGCAGCCTACATATATGTAATTATAAACGCATTACTGTGCTTTACTGTTACAGTAAAACATCATGTTATGGTCTAATATCAAGACGGAAATTTAAGTATTTTTTGTGATTTCAATAGCAGGCTTATTTTCGTGGTCATTATCATTATCATGGAACTGAATCTGCTGGACTTGAGCCGGTTAGAAGGTTACCTTGAATTCATTACCGACTTGGTTGGTTGAGAGATTGGATTTTTATACAAAAACATAGTTTTTGGAGAAGTGTTGGGTATGGAATTCAATACCTGAGACGTAGTGCCGGGCGTGTGTGTGGTGAGGGCTGAAACAGTCTTTGCGGGTTATTATACAATATTTAAATAGCGTGCTACCATGAGCCCGAGCAGACAATTGTTTCGATATAAAAAAAAAAAAATCGCTAGTTATTTTAATTTGAATTCATTCTGGGATACACCTGAATGTTTGAGTTCACGCACGGAACAAATATTTGTATGGCCTACAGGTAGTTGTTCCGACACGATACAGGAGAAATTCCTAGTGTGGGGAAACGATCTTTATTTAAAAAAAGAACGTTTTCGGCTAGTTTCCATTGGCTTACAACCTTTAATTTACCAAGACTGTTTGTACTAGAAAAAGTATGATTATAAATTAAACTCTCATTTAAGTCATCCAGCTCACATAGCAACTTAATATAAAATTGTGTGGGCAGTTTGTGTAGGTGTTTCACCTCATATTTTTTAAATATGACCTCCATCATTTACTTTAGGTAAACCATTAATAACACTGTATTTACTCGCAAATTTTTACCTACACAAGTTACCTATTACGTAACCAGTCAGCTGGTATTAGAAAATTATTGATGTTCTCACGTATTTATAAGTTTTCCTTATAAAGTAAAGGATTTTAATTATAATTATTGTAATAATGATGTTACCTACAGTTGTATGTCCAATTAAATGACACATTGCGTTGTTGCCGCTCTTCATTTATGATACTGTTTACCTAAATTAATTTCTGAAGTAGGTATTGGCGAACCGCAATGGGCCTCACTGTGTTGTGTGGTTACAAATACTTTTCAAAAATCTAGTCCATCCCGGGATAAACCTTCTGTGAGGCAGTAATGCTAGAGAAGAAGGCGGCGGGACTTTTGAGACAGCGGTTCTCCCGACCCAGCCGCCGCGGTAGACGCTCCGGACGTCGGGAGCCGCGAGACGACTCCCGGCCACCGTAGATACGGGCCTGTGGACGGTGAGCAATGGGTAGCTCACCGTCCTTACGTTTAACACAACGACAGGCCGTGTCGACGGCGCGTTCGTGTTCCACGCGCGCCTCAAAGAGTTGTCAGCAAAGGGAAGGGGCCACTGAGGGCCGATGCCTGCCGGGGCTGCGTGTTGTCCGTAAGAGATACCGCGCCCCCGGAACGCAAAGGGCACAAGAACGAACATGGGTGGGTTTTAGTCAGTAAAGGTCTGACACTTCCTCCCGCCCCGCCCAGGGCGGGAGAAGTTATTTGATGATTACCCACCCAGCAAAAAAAAAAAAAATCCCGGGATAAACCCCCTATCGGTTTCACAGGTGTGCGCTTCACCGCCGCGCCATTTATGAAATTACACTGCTATAATTATCTAATGTATGAAGGTCATACCTACTCGCGTCTTCAAGAGAAAATACTACGTTTTACATGACGCGTAGAAAATAACACGTGCGAGCAACATCAACACATACAGCGAACTATTAGACAAAACGCGAAATTACCGCCATTACCCGCTTTGACCGGTATATTCGCTTTCTAAATGTACACTTTGAGAAAATTACAGCGTTTTAGAACTGGCTGTTTAGTGATTTTCCATTTTAATGAATGATAACACGTGTGTACTTTTAAACATACATTAAATTGAATTGAGATTTTGCTCCTTAATTGATAAAATTACTGTAATCGGCACTTTAGAAAAATTGCTTTCGTGACCCCTAAACATTGCTCTCATGGCCCCTACAAAATTGCTTTCAAAACCCCTTTTTTAATATCTAGGTAACAAATACTGCTGCATATCGGCGTGTACGTACACGTGCTGCTAATTATAACGATTAAATGAGAATTTTATCTAACGCATAAGTCACTATCACAGCTGTAACATTAGACATAGTAGAAAATGACTTCAGGAAATATCCCTGTTCAATATTTAATTCAATGCTAATTAACTTAATTTGGAACACTGGGTTACTGAGGCGATTGGCTCATATGGACTGTTTTAATACATATTAGAGAGCGAATAAGACATACATAGACCTATTGAGCGAGAAAAGATGATGATGAATTTTACGATTGATCTTTGGCCATATTTGTGACGTTTCAACTGTCAAATTTACTTAAATCATAATAAATGATGATGTTTCTGATGCTATTGTTTTGATGCTCCATTCAAGGTTACATTACAATGTACTAAGGTTAATTAATAACTTTTTCATGGGGTCAGTAATTGACGGCACGATTGGCGCAGTGGTTGAGCGATTGGTTGCAGTTTCGATTCCAGGAAAGAAATAATATTTGTATGTTTATTTGTATATGTTTGTAAATGCATCAAAAACACATAGTTAATTAAATATTCTTTCTTTCCAAAAGTACACACTCACAATTTAAAGTACACTTCCATATAAATATCTATAATTGCAATCACCGAAGCAAGCACGTCTTAATAAATCTCGGTGTTGGCACGGGGCGAGCTGCGCGCGGCTCCAGATCACCATTCGGGGCTATTCCTCGCCAAGATAGCGACTTATTGGTTCCTGATAGCATAAGTCAGGTTTATAGGATTTATACTAATAGCGTCTGCGTTTAGTTTACTTTCTATGGTGGTTTAGTGCTTAGAGAAGACTTTTGTACTTGCCTAAGTAATTTCTTTTATTGCTTAAGATATAAGAAGTAAAATGCTTAAGTCAGTAATATGGAGATATTTTATTAATAAACATGTTTTGGGAATTTCGTTACTTCGTGTAGGCAGAGATTAACTACTTTCTGCACCCGACTCCGTCCACGTGGAAATCGAGTATTCCATAAAGCATAGCCCATGACACTCGACAATAGTGTAGCTAACTACCAGTGAAATATTTATTACTTCCTGAGATTACCTCTTACAACCAAACAATTTAGTCTCTCTATAATTAAAGGTTAGATTAATATTAAAATAATTACTATTCAGTTCGATTTGGCACTATTCCTTAATTTGATTTAAACTTCTAATGCACGCAGTATTTGCACAGAACTAATGATTAAACTAAAAATAAACCGGGTCAGCTGTTCATCACATGCAGCCCGCATGCACAGGCAAAGACGCATGTTATCGCGATGTTCTTAAATGATGAGTTGCCTGATATTATGCACATGTGCATATTGTGCATTTCAGTGTCTGTGTTGTGCCTTTGAGCGGTTAACGGAGCTCGTGTCTAGTAGATAAAATGTTGGTAAGATTAACATTTAAATAAGAATTAAGTAAATGTTGAAGTCGTTAGTGTTGACTGGTTTAATGGTCGAACCAAATTTTAAGTGATATTATAGTTGCAGTAAGTTTAAACTGCGGTTTTTCTCACCACGTTATTTTTATACGTTGTTTATTTTAAACATCTCTTACAAACTATGTGTTATTGTTTTAATCATATATCATAAATACGTGTTTGCTTTTCTGATTCTGTGTTGTTTTTGTACACAAAGATTATTTGTTAAAGAATAAATAATTTGTGTTTTTCTATCATGAACTACCTGGACTTATAAATTGATACCTATAAGTCTCGAATCACCAATTCGCCTTGAGCCAGTGTGGTGATCATTGCTCGTGCCTCTTCTGTATGAGAAGAGGATGTGCCCTGCAGTAGGATAATAATAGGCTGGTATTATTATACACAAATTGTGTAAATCATAAATATGCTGCTGCTATTCTGATATTGTGTTGTTTTATTATTTGTAAAAGATAACAACAACATAACATACCAACACGCCCGTATTCCCCGAAGGGTTAGGTAGAGGTGTAACAATGTACACCCACAGTTCGCCGGTATATTTAGGTCCCATGTAATAGGGGCGAGCCTATTGTCATTAACCGGGCACAAATCCTAACTCCGAGCTGCTACTGAGAATTTCATAGAAAAACCCAATAACACTTTTTGCTCGACCTGGGAATCGAACCCAAGACCTCTAGCGTAGCAGTCGCGCATAGGACCACTAGGCTACCGAGGCAGTTAGAATAAAAGATTTATATCTTAATATCGTGGGAATTACCCTTTTAACGAAAATTGGCAGCGTCGCCCGTACCCATGTTTAGTATACCAATACAGTAGAAAATTCATAACAAGCGTAGCTGCGCAGTTACATCACAACACGCGCCGCACGCGCCGCTTCATACACCGAATATTCGTGATAACGAATATTCGGTGTACGAAGCGGCGCGTGCAGTTGATTGATAAATCAACTTCCCTAATCGTCAACAATGTTGTGCACGTGGATCCCTTGCACCCTGACGGTCATAAACAAGCGGTTTCATAACCGTGACTAACAATTGGTGATTACTGATGAGTTAATAACTTATGCTAACTTAACTGTTAGTAGCCCTTTAATATAATAAAAAACCTGTTACTGTCAGCTGGGAAAAGATGTCTTCTCATTCAGAGAAGACAAAAGCATTGATCACCACGCTTGCTTGCACGCTTACGATTTCAGTCTTGGTTTCCTCACGATGTTTTTCTTTCACTACTTTCTTTTACATTGGTACTCGAACTCGCAAACTCGTGCATGAGAGGCGGATGTTTTAACCACTGAGCTAACGGGACATAGCCTGCAGCCCTATGCCCTATTATATAGGGAGAGGCATAGCTTTCGTTCTACTGATGACCCAAAAACAAAATTTAAGCAACAATGTACCTAGCGGTCACCGACCCCCGACGTTAGCCGTGGTAACTTAAATATTAGTCAGATTTTATTTGCTAATTTCTGCAGACACGGTTCCACCGATACCTACATCAGATTACCCTAAATCCAGGTTCATTCCGAGCTTGGAACAGCGGGATTGAGCGATGCTGACCGTCCTGAGCGTCCCGTTGGCGGCATACCACCTGTAAAAATATCCAGTTACTTTATTAGGGGGGGTCTTAGTTGCAGAATCTAATACGGCACAAAATCCGTCATAAGTGTAGCTACGCAGTTACATCATTACACGCGCGGCGTTTGCGCAGGGCTTATTAATAAACAGCCACGTGTATGATATTGTGCGCTTCGTGCGGTGCACTTCATGTGGCTAGCGGTTAGCGGGTTATGTTATGGTCGACAACAGGAGTAATTTAAGGTTAAATAACGGAGTGTTTTACGTAAGAATGTGGAGTTTGCAATACGTTTTAATGTTAAGTGGTATTTTTTTAACATCAGCTGGTCCTAAAAGTGAAATAAATGTTTATTTTGTTTAAGTAATCGTTTTAATTAATAAATGAGTGTAAAAAGAACTCACGGGCCATGAGAACTTAGTCTTTATTTATATCAATCTCAAAATATGTTTACCTATTCAATATTTATACACTAAATAAAAACAGAAAAACGACTTGATAAAGGAATCGATATCTTGTTCAAATGAATAAAAAGGTTATTTTCCTATGAACATCCAATTTCCATGAAATATAGAAATTACTGTATAAAAACACTTTCACCATTAACTAAGCCTTAATTGTATTTTAACTATCCTATTAACTTTTTATAGATGCATATAAAACAGTTAACAGGCGGTTAGCCATTCGTCTAACTTAATCTGAGGTTATTGCGAAAACTTGCTCCTAAAACCTGGTTCGTAATTTTAGACTGGTTTCATAAATGTTGTGATAGGCAGTTTAACTTATGATTGCAGTCTGAATTCTGAGTCAGAGTTGGACACAAAAGAGAGAACTTTTATTTAACTAGGTTTTAGGCAGTGGATTAAGATTAACGTGGTGGAGTTATTGAACTTACATCGTGGGAAAACCTGGACTTATAATAAAGTAGCCTTTGCCCGCAACTTCCGCGTGAAATTTTTCACGGAAGTAAATTTTTTTGGATAAAAATATACGGAAGATTATAGCTTAGTAAAACAAAAAAAAATAAACTCTTCAATTTAACAATATAATTAGAGTATCTATAAATAAAAATCTGAAATCGCCTATCCGTCTTGGGCAAACGTGGTGATTAATGCTCAGGCTTTCTCTGTATGAGAAGATACCTTTACCTTGCAGTGGAACAATACTAGCCTGGTTTTCTTTTTGTTATTACAAAAATGGATTTCATTCCAAGTTTAAAATAAGAAAGAAGATTTTTTTTATTATAGTATTTTTTTTATAATTTTCTTATCTCTCCACAATGAAATCGCTTCCTCTTATGAACGTAGTGGCACCTGAACAATGCACTCGCGGCCATATCTCGTCCGTTCATGATAGCGAGCTAGACACGGTAACGTTATATAAAGTAAACATGCTAATATTTCGATTAAATATTATAATATTTACACCATGTTTGAACAATCCGACGGAATTATGGGACTTGCATGTCAACAAATCATATGGTCAAGAATGTGAATGCACAGAGTTAAATTGTATAAAATATACTAAATTATCTTTTTGATTAAATAATAAGTCATTGATAAATAATGTCCTTATGAGCGGTTAAGTGGGTTCGATACCGGGCAAGTCTTTTACAATTCATATGTAGTTGACATCAAAGTATAAAGTCTGAAATCGCCAATCCACTTTTAACAAGCGTGGTGATCAATGCTTGTGCCTACTCTGTATTTAAAGAGGCCTTTGCCTTGCAGTGGCGCAATAATAGGCTGGTTTTGTTCAATGTTTATAGCTTGAAAGTAGATATGTGTGATAACGGTTACTCCTATTAATGCTATTGACCCTGTAATGTAAAGTTAAACTTTCGAATATTATAAACTGGCATTGATTACTAAATTCCAAACTACAAAATCGACTTTGAAACCCAAAACCCAGTAATCAGTTTCAGCTGCCAAATAGAATCTATTTTTTCAGCTACTGAAATTACATCACTTCGTCGTAACTCGGGCTTAGTTTTGCCAAAATAAGTCAACCCACAAACTAATTCAATATGTTAAATGTTGTCGGTTAGTTTTCGAATAAATTAAAAAAAAATCATTTATAATTAAATTTTTAAATACAAAAAAATCACTTAAATTTATTTAGGTAAACAAATAAAAACTTTCATTGAGGGTTACTGACTTGGAAAATCCATATTGGCAAACACTTAGGCATATAAATAACCTACCTACACCTTAGCCATTGTATGATGTACATAAACACATTTATACGATCTAACTATACTAATATTATAAAGAGGAAAGACTTGTTTGTTTGTACCGACTAAACTCCGAAACTTCTTAGCAGATGTTGACCATTTTTTCACCAGTAGATAGCTACATTCTTAATGAGTAACATAGGCTATATAACATGACGCTACCACACACGGGAGTGGAGCAGTAACCAAAGACGTTACTTGACACTGGTGAAAAAATACACGCGTACGAAGTCGCCGGCTGAAGCTAGTATAATATAACTTTGCCGTTAACACTTTAAACAACCAATTTATATGTGACCTTAGGAACGTTGTTGACTAGAAAATAAATTAAATAACATTACTAGTACCAGAGATCGTAAACACTTGGAACTAACGATTTAGTCTTCGTAACACTATGTGATGTGCCAAAGTGGCTTTCCTGTTAACATCATTGCAATCATCGGGAGTTTTCATCGGAAGTTCTCAGATATAAATTAGTTAAGTAAATAATAGTTGATGGCATAGGGATTTCAGTTTCTGTTGTGTCAGGAATTAGGGCTGTTGCATTCATAATTTAGGTCAGAAGGCCTAATACGAGCGTGTGGATTAAACGTAACGTAAAATCGATGAATTTTTACAAGCTTTTTTTCGTACTAGATTAACTGGTAAACTTCGTACCACTTACTATTTTCTTTTCCTAAAGAACCCTAGAAGTCAAATCGTCTAAGTCATTTTCGAGTTATTGCGAGAATAATATTCTGCAATTGATTGATTGATTAAAAATGTGCAAATAATTTTTCAACTACTTGCTAGTAGGTATTGGATTGTAAAATTGGAAATACCCGTTTTCATGAAAAAAGTTTATTTAATTTGAAGGCTCCAAGTATGGGTGCTGTAAAAAATAAATCAAAATGTTTATAGGACAGTCGTATTTTCAATCCGAAAATCAACTTAATTACTTGTATGTAAGTGCGCTTGTACTAGGACTTCAGAGTAAAATGCTACTCCATCCATGAAAATGGTAACTGTCAAGTTTGACGGGTAGCAATTGTCATCGCGGACGTTTATGGCAGTGTCATCAGTGTGTTTGTGCCTTTATGTAATCTCTTTTTGTAAATGACACCCACGGGATGAAATGGACAGGCTATTTTTGTCGAACCTCGATCAATTTCCCGATTGACTGTTACAGTTTGCACGCGATGATGATTGATAGATTGACGCAGCTGTGTTTAGCTGTGTTGAACAGCCGATCGCTAAGCTGAAGGATAGTTGATGAAATGAATCCTGACTAGTGATGTTTTCACTGGATTTTTGTTTTCTTTCATCATGCGTCTATCACCAGATTATCCCCTAATATGGGATGCGGTAACTGTAAAGGTGGAAGTCATACTTGTGCCGTGGATGTCATTACTTATCACGGGATCACGTTAGAAGGATAATCAGAAAAGCGGTACCGTCTGCCAAAACACCACACTTTCACAAATGTTCCCTACCTTCTGTAACTATTTTTATGTGATAGTTCAACATTGGCTGATGAAAAAGTAACACC
This sequence comes from Caradrina kadenii, assembly GCA_947462355.1. NCBI lineage: Eukaryota > Metazoa > Arthropoda > Insecta > Lepidoptera > Noctuidae > Caradrina > Caradrina kadenii. The sequence continues at coordinate 13,274,989 of OX381689.1, read as the reverse complement.
AACCAGTCAAACAAAAATACTCAGCAGGTAAACCCTTCCAACACGAGATCGAAACAAAAATTACAGCCATTTCTTTTTATAGCACACTTTCGCCATTAACTGCGTATCCGGCACGTTTAAGATCGACGCATTAACGTACTGACGGACGTAAACAATGTTATTATTAGTGATTTGTATCGTTGCACGCGATAACTCCTATGGGAATAGATATTACAACTCTGGTACTGAACATACAAGCACACGTGTTGGACTTTTTATCTGTTTACTCGTTAACGTACCCACTACTTGCACCTATGGGGAAAAGTATGTGGAATATTTTATAAGGGAGAATGTTGGTATGTTAAAAGTAGATAGAAAACAGTGTGCGGAAAAGTAGTTTTGTTTTTATCCAGGTTAATATTTTATTATGCACTTTTTTGCTCTCAACATGAGGCGATCTGGCGTTCAATTTATTACGTGTGATTTATTTTCATATTTCACAGAATTACGCTTCGATTAATTGAAATTTTTAAACACGACTTTTAATTACAACTTTTTAATTTTTTTCGTACCCTTACATTTGAACACACATTTACGGTTTTATAATAGCTTTCAAATGTAAAAAAAAAAGTTTAATTTTACCGCACAAAGTCTGCGAGTGGTAGCTGTTTTACCGCTTTTTTACCGCCGCTATTATGTCACGTGTCAACTGCACCATCATAAAAGTATTCGTGTTGCCAAGGAATAAATTAACTATACACTTATGTCGCATGTGTAAGCGAACGGGTAGGTAGGACCTTTGTATCGATTTTTTGTAGAAAAAAAACAGGCCAAGTGCGAGCCGGACTCGTTCGTGAACGATTCCGTACCACCGCGTAAGATCGACCAAAAAACTCCGAAAAAAAAACGTGGCTTGCATGGTAGGTTCCCATGTAAGAAACTTTAATTTAATTTTTATTATTTGTTGATATAAGTATTATAGTACCTTATAAACAGTCTGTAAAAAATTCAGATGAGTGAGAACAATAGGGCTTCGTTTGAACCCTTTAAGAGCGGAACTCTAAAAACGAGAAAGTAGTAAATAATGACTTAATAATTATGTGTGGAAGGCTGATTAATACAAGTTGTTGTGTAACGCTTATAGTAACAAAGGAATAAAAAAGTTTAACAATTTATGGCTTGAAATTTTTGCGAAATAATAAGGTGAGACCAATGCTATAGAAATAGAGTTGAAAATTTCGCTGAAAACTCTATCTGTGATATAGTGCCTTTTTATTGAAAAAATAAATAATCTCGAGTTATTTCTAGTCTGTTTGCACTGACCCTTTGATTCATTGTATTTCTAAATCATTAGAATAAAAAATAAAAATAACTTAATGCTTTATCTAATAATTTAATAAATAGTGGTGACATAAACATCATTATTAAAACTACAACAATTAACTCTAAGCGATTCCCCACCTCTAAAACTCACCACGGAGCAAAATCCCATAATTTTCCTTCGTCACAAACCATTACAAAAATTAAAAACAAAAAACAGCAAATTCGCCATTCCCGTCGCTCCTTGTACTGCACCTACATATTGAAATTATTGCTGACATTACAACCACAATATATGCATTCACGACACGCAGGTAGAAAGTTTGTGAACTTTTATGAATCGTAAATTCATATTTTAATAGAGTAATAACGCTGTATATTTAGTAAATTCTTACTAAGTATAGTTCGTTACTATAATAAGCCATGTTTAACTGATTTAGGTGGAGATAAGTGGGTAATTTCGTATGTAGGTGTGGAATTTTCATTCTTTGGCTTGATTGTTGAATGACTTTTATGTTTAGTATCGCTGTAAATTTTATTTGGTGCAAAATTTCTTTTGGCTTGTTCAACATTTTTACTCCTCTTCATAGTAGACTGGCTTTTACAAAAACAAAGAAGTTTAATGGAGTAAAACAAATTAAATTATCTTTATTCTTTTTTGTGTTATTATGTCCAGCGATATATCACTAAAGTACCCTTATTTACAAGCAGTACAGTCGCCAACAAAACAATTTCAATTTATTCCCACGAAATATGGGGACTTTTGAAATTAAGAAACTTAAAAAGTCTTCAGAAAGTTCTTAAATCTCGAGATGTTGGGACAAGGTGCTCCTCCCGAGGGTCTCACTTGTAATATCAAGGTGGGCTCGGAGATAAAGTTTCGGTTGAGCCAGTATTATAGGATCAGATAGTTAAAATGGCCGGAGTAAATCTTTCGAGAATTAATAATTGAAATTGAAGGAGTTTTCCAATTGAGAGACTGACAAATGGCACAATTTTCAACAAAGCTGTTTTATTTCCTAATGAAGATTTATCTGCGGGTAATGATAACATAATTAGTAACATCAACGAGAACTACTCTTAACAGACGCATGTCTATAACGTGACCCCATAAACCATAGCGAGGAGATCTTATGTTTACTAGCTATGTGGAAATATATACATATACACAAGTTCAATTTGCACATAAACGTAAAATCCTTCACGCAAACGATCATAGTAGCAACGGATACTAGCAAATTACCTACAATGCATCATTTAGAGGTTACAATAATTCGCGCTCATATTAAAATTGAGCAGTTTGCTTTCAATCAAAGTCAAATTCAGACAGAATGCAACATCCTTAATAAATAGGATTATCCTTGAGTTAATATTGGCTGTTCCTATCAAGACATTAGCTCTAGTGATTAAATCAAGTGCTTGATATAGATCGACGGCTAACTATGTGATTACTGCAGTGATGTAAAGCATCAAACATCGAGTGACTGCGTGCCATGCAACGTGACCTTCGATCACGTGGATACCAAGTTGAATTTAAAACAAAATATCTACTTTGTAGTGGAAGAGATTAGTAGAGCGTGTCTCTTAAGTTAGTCTTATTGAGGGATTGGATCACTTAAGTGTTCCTAACGATGAAAAACACAAGTGTCCGTAATTTCCAACGGAGTGTGCAAAAAAATCGCCATGGCTTCGCCACTAGATAAATCACAAATCAGCACTCTTAAAGCCATGGGCCGCGGTGGAATTACACTTCCAAGCCAAAGAAAGAATCTATGACCACATATGGTCACCATTATTGCAACATAAATCATGAAGATCTGACAACATTTGGTCATATATTTTCAGGCGAGTCTCGGTCCGTTTGAGCTCACAAATCTACTAAACAGATCTATGCAGCAAAAACTGACTTACATAAGCAAAAATATATTACGTCCACTGTTTTTGGACAACTTACAGTTCTTTAAGAGATAGCAATTGAGATTTCTCATGAGGTTATTTCTTCACAACGTTTCATATTTGGCCATAAATGTCATCGCTGTCTTATGATCTAGGATCTTGTTTTTTGGGAACTTAGCGGTGCTTTTCGGCTACTAGTCTTTATGGGTTTTATCTGTATTCTAGGCTAGTTATTACTTATGACCTAGACTATTTTTTACCTGAAATATAAATGTCAAACTGGATCTTTCTTACGACAATTTCGAAACAGCAAATTAAGTAGTGTTTTATCATAAAAGCCAATCTCTCCATAGTCCCATTTGTAACATTCTTAGGTCTTAAACTAAGTCCTTAAGGGATAAGAGGCATAAGTACACAGTAAGAAGTATTTGTTCGTAGATAACTGCAAGGTTGCAAGACCAAAGCAAATATTAGCTTTAACAATATTTTCTAGCCACTTGGTGTCGACATCAAAATAAACAAGACTCTCTTTTATTTTATTAAGTTTTTATATTGTTTTCTGAGCTTATCTGAGTATTTGAGAAAATGTACAGGGTATTAGTTGTTTGACTCATCGTATTAAAGTTGGTGCTTGATATTTATTTTCTAAGGAATACATAGAATCACTATAGGTAATCTTGGTTGTACAGTTTTGTGTCATCAAACCGCATTTTGGCTTCTGCCTTTGAATATAAATAAGTATTACAAAGACGAAACGTTGAATGTTTGTATAAAGAGATAATCTCAAGAAGATTGATTGATTGATTGGATAATATAAAAAAAAAATCACTGGCAGGAATCCACACTCTTACCGATTGCCATAGGATTTTTTTCTGGATACCGTACTTGATTTAAGCGCGAACAAAGTCGCGAGCAAAAACTAGTCATTATTACAGTGAGTTTAAGTAATACCAACACGATTTATGTCAGCTACAGTTTCAACTATTGCTTCTAGACAATATTCAAATGACATAAAGTCCATACACCAGTCCGACGGATTCGAACTCACAACAATTTCCGCTCCCCAGCAACAGAGCCACAGCTTCAAAAGCATAAATCCAGATAAAGTTTATGAGACTCATAATAAAGTTAAGTGCTGGTTTTCTTTGATAACGGTAAGTAATAGGATTTCTTTCGGCTTCCCAATTTGTATTAGCTCTGCTTTATCTCAGTATACATGAGGTTTCATAATAATAGGACGGTTTGCTTCTTTGCTCTCTCGATCGAAATGTGGGTCAGATATTTTGCATCCCACGCTAGTTCCACCATTTGGAGCAGACGTCAAAGGATTACTTTTATCGCTACGTTATTTTGATGGACCTCTTGGGATGGATCGATACTGTATTCTCGATGCTTCACTGTGTTCGTTGGCCGAATTTTCTTTGAAGCATACGAGTTGAGTCAGAGCACATAACTGTTGGACAATTTGACGATTATTGTAAATAAGGCTGAGATAAATTGGAAATATACCTGTCTCTGTCGCATAACTGTCAAAGTACCATTGAAAGATAGAGATGGGATCATAGCTAAGCAGAAGTACCTGCTAAGTGACGTTCATTTATCACAACATAAGATATTCATTAAGCAAAGAATATGAATAAAATTAGGTTAAATTCTACAACTGTCGTTGTTATAATTTAGTATGTCGCTCCTATAGTTAAGCATATCTCAATTGTTAGTCATGAAAAGAAACTAATTGTAGGTCGCGAAGCCACCTGTCTTCATATTTTTGCAACTGTCGTCGTCAACATCTGTTGCATACGGAAACTGAACAGTTGTCAATGCGAATGTTTTTTGGTTGAACACTTGAACAAATACCTGCTTAATGAGGACTGAGTTATCGACATTGTTTTCTGTAGTCATTATGATTTTGGAAATAGTTTCATTTGTAGTCCATGGTTGAGTTTCGTAAGTAATTGTAGGTGGACAAACAATTCAAGATCGTTGAACTTCAAAAGAGGTTTTAGTTCATGAAGAAGGTGTGCTATGTTTTCTAAATGATATTCTCATTTATTGTATATTAAAACATTAACATTTTCATGTATAAGAATGAAACTCACCAGACTATCCGCTTATCCAACAAATCACATAAGCCGTTTTTATTTCGTCCTTACAAGGAATACATAAATACGTAGACAATGATCGCACATAAAACCCTAATTCAACCGAGATCCGAATCCCGACCCACACCATAAAAAGTCGTCAATAAAACCTGAATATCTATTCATTTCGAAATCACTATAAAATGAAAAAGAATCAATAGTTAAAAGACAAAAGAATTTAAAGAGCTAACCCAACACGATCTGAATCCTTACACTGTTCAAAATAGAGATAAAAATGGTTTGAACAAATAAGATGTGGGCAAAGCGTAGTGCGGTAGCTTAAAAAATAATCATGAAAGAACGAAAAATGTTTTTAAAACGAAAACATAGTGGAGTAGATAAGAACGCGTTTTATTGTCCCGAAACATGGGGGCGACGAAAAAAACTAACGATACACGATACAGGCTGGTCGTGTTGGGAAAAAGGTTGAGTTTGATAATAGCTGTGTGCTTCCTGTTAGGTTAGGTTACTTCAATGATAATATCAATATCTTCTGAGAAAATTAAGTGTCTTGACTTGTGTCGTGAGGTTCCTAATATGTGGGACGTAAGTACAGCAGTCATTGTGCCGATAGTTGTGACGGCCTATGGCATAATAGCCTTAAGCCTCGACCTACACCTGAGGAGGCTCCCGTTCGGAGCAGAAAGCTGCACTCCTGGATAAAGCGCGTATTGTTAGGACATTTCCCTTTGTGTAAACCAGACTACGAGTACCTTAGAGTATAGATATTACCAATACTGATATTTAAATAATATATTTAATATTTGTATTCATATTTAAAAATTAAATTAAAGTAGATAAATAAATAAATGTAAAAATATCTTCTAACTTAATTTAAGTAATTACTTAATTAAGCGTGTTTGTAATTAATTAACCTCTGACTATAATTCTTTTCACATTAAGTACTAAACTTTAACAAAAGTCGATAAAACATTGCTAGGACTTTGACTTTCAAAGTTAGTACAGACAATATTTTATGTTAATCTGCGTAAAAGAAGTAATGCCCAGACATTATCCACTACGCAAAGTCTCGTGCAAGTCTAAGAAAAAACCGATACATTATACTTCGCTTTCGAATGTAAATCATGATTTGACGGCTCGCCAAGTATTTCCCAGACTTTTTTATAAAATACTGAACCTGTATTTCAATGAAAATCGTATCATCTTTAAGTAATATTACAAAGCTAAAGACTTTGTTTGTTCTAACACGCTTATCTTAGGAACTACTGATTGAATTCAGAAAATTCTTTCACTAATAGGATGCTACATTAGTCCTTGAGTGCAATAGGCCTGTAAAAAGATTCATCACATACCCGTTGACTACACACATTGCCCATCAAACTAAATATCATAAAACAAAAAATTATAATTACTGGGAAACCACTTTTAATTTGGTGTGAAAAATCATTGTTTTTGGTAGTAAAAAACATTGTACTAACGAATGCATCCAACAGTACAGGGGTCTAGGGGATATTTTAAACATTTTAAATTAGTTTTTTATATAAAACTGAAGCTATACATCAAAGTAAATCGTATCATAATAAATACAACACATTACTATTATCTGTGCTACAGTTGGACATGTAAAACAAGTGATTCGTATCATATAGAACGATACATCAAAATGTCCTTATATCTGATGGGATAGGGCTATTCAGAATACGTCTACTTACTTTTGAAGACAAATTTTTGTATATAGATCTGTCCAGATATGAGTTATGAATAAATAGTGTTGTCTTTCCTGTGTTTATTGTATTTTTATATACTTATTATATTATATTTTTTAAGCCTTTTTGTATTTGGAAGAGTCGTGCATTTATTACGATCTGTATAATTTCGAGTATAATCTTTTCCATTTCCGTAACTTTTTAGCTTTGCAATTGTTTTAAATCGGTTATACTTTTTCATTTTTGTAACCTCATAAGTCCGTCATTTATCAACCGATTTGGAATGTGTAAGTTACCTTTTAGAATTTAGAAAAACGTTTTAGTACTTGTATAAGTGACAAAACTCACCAACATCCCAACGCATGCTCGTCTCATTATACTCATATTGTTAGTGCACAAGTCGTTGGAGTACCCTTCAAGAAATAAATAAAGTACCTCATCCACAACAAACACAGCAAAGATTGCTGTAATATCGCTTTGTATGGTATTAACATTATTTTCCTCAATCCTATTTCCTGTGGCCACCCCCACGCAATCCCAGTTTGGTAGCTATCAGGCCCAAACGTCCCTTCAATCAGACAACCCTAAATCCACTACCTGTCCTCATCAATTATATTTTTTTATCGGCGGAGTATCTTCCAACATTGTCTAACAACTGCGTCACGGAGTGATCGATGTGATTTAAATACCATTGGTGTAGCCAGGTAAAGACCCTTGATTAAAGGACTATTTGATTCTGGGGGTAAAGGTAATCTGTGGTGATTTCCTGAACGAATATTTTTTACAATGGCAGCTCAGTTAAAAGAGCAAATCAGATAAATAAAGTAGAACCTTCCATGTAGTAAATATTTTATAAAAAAAAAACTATAAGTAACCCACAGTTTCACCCGCGTTAAGTTACGTCATTGATTATTGCCCCGCGCCCGTGGTTCAAAGCGTGATGTTATATCCCGATAACCGACGACTTGCCTTGATAAATTGGCTATATAACGCAAAAAGATATTTTCCAATCGGACCAGTAGTTTCTGTGCTTTATTATATAAGTATATAATAAAGTATATATATAATATATATTTGGATACCTAATATAGTTAGGCCAATTTAAATACAATATGTGGCAACATTACTTCCAAACTCCACCCTGATAGATCGTCAGTAAAGCTTACGCGGCCTTATTCCGTTGCATTGACTTTTACAATCGACTGGGGACGAATCTTCCTATCGCTTCTCGTTTTTTGTTTAGAATGGTCGAGATAAGTAAGTTTACGAAATGGTTAAGTGTTCTGGGTGACATTGCCAAAGAGTTACTGCCCTCGTAACATTCATAATTACAGTCTTTTGGCAGGCAATGTTAAGTTACAGTTTTGCGGGTTTTATGTAATGAATATTCTGTCAATAAACGTTTCAAGAATCCCCTATAAAATAAATAAGATGAAATATCAACTACAGATTTAACGATAACTCGAATCTGCTTATATTGTTAAGCCAAAACTAACCGATTCACTTTAATCAAAGCTTAATAAGCAAAGCTGAGCATTTCAATAAATCACGATCTTTCAAACCGTTAACAAAACAAAAATAATCACATAATTTACGAGGGTATTATTCTCAGCGTAAATCCAGGCAAACCACTTCTTAAAACTGCACATCCACAAATCCAGCAAACAAGCAGAATGCACATTAAAAGCACATTTATCGTCAAAACAAAAACTAAGATCGGAAACATTCGTCCATGAACAAAAAGAAAAAACTCGCCGTCCGGGCAATCTCGATCAAATTGTATAAGAGGATTAAAAGATTTATCGTACAAGACTGAAGGAAATTTTCGGGGAAGCACTCGCTTTTATATCGTTACATTTCTTCTCGTCTGGTTAGCGGTACGTGACCCAGCATAACTTAACTGGGTGCTTAAAACATTCGTTTATTTGACATGTTTCATGTAAATGTATATTTGGTAATGCGGTCTTGGTCGCTGGGATGTGTCTCTGTGTTGCTGGGGTGAATAAAGATTTGAGTGGTGTCGCTGAAGAAGACCGACAGGTCTGCAATCTCTGAAGACTTGAGTAGAGACTTTATTTTTATTTGAGCACAATTTATTGCCAAATCCAATTACTTCAATCCAAATTTAAACAAAAAAACCTCATTATTCTACAAGTGGCAGTTTCAAAACCGCCATTTATTAAAAATAAAAAAGTTTCCTTCGTCATTACTATAAGTTACATCTTCCACAAGACAATAGACAGATGATACTTTACATATTTCTCTCATTTACAATTCAGAATTAAAATATTATTCATCTTTTTTATCGGTTTATCTGTTCTGTCAGTTTTAGGTTCTGGTATTTCCGGATCTTATGAAAAGGTAATTGATTGGGCCTGAGGGTTGACCCCGCTGTGGTTTGGGTTTGAATCACAGGGCAAAAAACTGTGAATCACTTGACATCCTTAGAGTTTTTAAATTTCGATGCGCTATTCGATTTTTTAAATTAAGTTTCCTTTTTCAAAGTCTCATAAAAGAATGTAAAGAAAGTCTTATAGAGAATATGTCAACTGTATCTTTACTCGCAACGTGTGTGTGGTATCTAACAATATATTTTCTATTTTCAGGTAAATAGGAACATTGGCGTGAGCATTACGGTAAGACGGGGCAATACATAAGGACGGTAATGCAGTATTTTATATCGACTCCTTAACGGCCACTCAGCCTTCACCTGAAGAAGCTATTGCGTTTCTTAACAAAACTATAACAATAAATTTAGGTGAACTTCGTTCCGGTACAACGTGGAACGTTTAGCAGCTCACAGTTTACGTTTACTCTGATATATACTTCATTAGCTTGATTTACAATAACGTTTAGATACGTTTTTAGTTTATAGTGTTGTTGGTAATTAGTTTCGCGAATGTTAGTTGCTGTTTACATGTTAGGAGATTGCACGTTTCGCGTGAGATTTTAATTAATGGTTTTAGACATGAAAGTGGGCTGTTTCATTTTGTTTTAGACTAATAACATTTATATTTTGTGGAAGTCATTAACTCTAAAGAGCACTAAATTATACTTGCTACTTTTTATGTGGTGACTGTTAATTGACTAAAAGCCTAAAAAAAGGTATTTGTGCACATCAGTATGATCAACTTTTACTATAGTAACAACCCTAACCCCCCAATTGAAACTTGTTCATAATGATGAGTACAATTACCCCTAATCAGGTCTTCAGTGAATTTAAAGTAACCCTTTATAAAGTCTAGAGTTTACAACAATTTCATTCTCGTCATGACTGCGTGTTCTATGCTAAGTTTGATTCCTACAGAGCAAATGTGTTTCAGGCCTTTACATATAAATATTTATTCTGAAGCTAGATGTTTGTGGACGTGGTATGTTTGTATAACATCATGTTTGTGGACATGTTTTGCATATAAACCGTCACCAACGACACTGAATAAATCTATATGAGTGAAACTTTTATTGGCAACCGACTTATGCTCGCGACTTTTTTTGAGTAAATTTCGGCTACCACGGGGTCTTCTCTGCGCGGTACCCTTTGTAGTTTTCTAAAATTTAAGTAGCTTAAATTACTCTTTATTAATATCAGCTATCTGCCAGTGAAAATTCCGTCAAAATCGGTCAACTGTTTCGGAGATTAGCCGGAACAAACATATAGATAGACAAAAAATTTAAATACTGAATTATTCGTGTCTTGTAACCATTCTTATTTATTTTGACATTACAAACAGACACTTCAATTATATTTATTTGTACGGAAAACTTTTCATTTCTTGACAGTCAGCTTCTATTTCATCTCACAAATATTAAACTCGACGAGATACATTTCAACACTTCTCCAAACCTGCCTTTTCACCGACTCATTCTTATAACGCCCTTTTTTCTGGCAAACGTCGGGAACAAAGTAATTAAAAACTTCCCTCTGTAGTTAGAAAGCACTTCAATGCTACCAGATTAATACGACTATCGCGTGTGCTACCTGCTTTTATTTCAACTATTCCGTATTATTTATGGCTCATAGTTGAATTTTGTATCAAAAATGCATGCCCATGTTCTATATATAACCTCGCGTGATATGTTTCTGTGTGTTTATTTTTGTCTGTGACAAACCAAATATGTGTTATTGATTTGATTTTTCGTGTATTTTATTTGGTGTTGTGCTTATTCGTGTTTGGGAATCCATTAAAAACGCATACTGCCCATCAGATTAAGTAACATCAAGCAACAATTAGTAATGCACGCAAAAATTTTGCTTACGGTTGCAGACAACAGTACTGAGTTCGTGGGGAGCGGGGGCGGGGGTGAATATATAGTTTAGTTATAACATTTAAATCTTGTTTACATAAATCTTTAGTAATTAAAGTTTCCAGTTATGGTCCGGAACGAAAAAAAAAGAGAACCATGGAAAAAATATGTATGTGCTTCGTTAAGAATCGTTTAAGAATTAAAAAAAAATTAAGTACTTGTAACAATAAACAACCATTTTAATTTCCTCATACAGTAACTTCTTCTACAGCACAAGTAATGTACCTACAAGGAATACAGTCGCCGTCAACACATTTCCCGGTACTCAATTCAAAGAGCAAGGGGTCACGCTCACCTAACGAGTACTAATCCAGTCTAACATTAAATATTATGGTTTCCTGCTCCTATCTTTTCAAGTGACATGTTAATTTGTCTGCAAGTAGCCACTTCCTCATTAACTGTTAGTTGCACGTTCGGGTTTAGCTGATCAGCTGTATTAGTCCGTTTGTCCGTAATAAATGGTGTGTTTATATGTACATATACTTGTAGTGTGACCCGGTTTTGAGTTGCAGTGATCTAAATTAGTTGAAGTAGAATGTGGGAATTATTTTTGTGAAGGGAGTAAATTAATATGACAGAGTTAGTTTTTTTTGTAATCATGGTGCATATATAAAAATAATTAAAGAAGAATTTGAACAAAACAGCGGCGTGGACTCCTTACGACTCGAATTCTATCGTTTTCCTTTCGGAAGTTCGTAACAACATCTATCCTATCGCCAACGAAAAAACGCACAACTTGTTCCTACTATTGCCAAATACATAGTCCCACAGATTGATTTGCAAATCAATGACAATACACTCAATGCAGGTATTTTAAATACAACATTATATAACAACAATGTTCGATTTTATTATCATTTAGTTTTATGATAAATGGTGTTTAATTAATTAGAATTAAGTAATGTTTGCTTAGTCTTTCCTCTTAAGAAACATGACCCTTCGCCAGTGGTACCAATATTGCTGTTCACTATTTTATAAGCATCAATTAAATAATCCTTTGATATTATATGAACGATAGCAGTATCACTGACAGAAACAAAATTTATCAAAACACAGTATCATTTACTGAAACAGAAAGTTACTAAACCACCGACAAAATAATGAGCAATCTGACACCAAACAATCAATACACATCCTCTACATTTCTCCCCACAACTTTATACCCATTGAAATGAATACAAACCGAATCAAAATCGCTCCAACAATTTCGCAGATCATATTACTCATACAGACAGACTTCCTTTTGTACTAGATACGTTTTGATGATCCGTATCACCGTTGGCCGTTTGATGTATAAATTGCGGTACTAATTAGTGGACGTAGGCAACTAGAGCTGCTATGGAGTTGATTTAATTTTAGCCGGTTCAATTCCTGTTTGAATCATGGTCTTAATAAGCTCTGTTTAGCCAGCCAGGGATTATGGCGAATTCGTAATAATGACGTCGTGGGACAATGGTCTATTTGCATTTCTAAAATTAATTACGCGTTTCCAAACTAGTTGTTTAATTAAGGCATGAAAATCGAACTAGCATACATAGCTTGCTTTTGCTATAGAAGCTTTATGTAAGGACAGATGAATTCTGGACATTCTGATTATTATATAAATCCAATTCTAGAATGTGGGATAGTTCTGATAAAACAGTGTAAAACTGTAATTATTCGTAGTAATAATGTTTTGGGATATTGAACGCTGATTAATTTTAAATCTGTTTGAAGCGTACATTTTGGATGTACATTGAACTGTTATTTCTGGATAACAAAGAAATACTGGGCGTACTGAAAAAGGTTGACGTAATTAATTTAATTATTGTTAGGTTGTGGGTTGACTCGTGTTGGTAGAACGAGGCTCAATTAACAATAGGAATGGAAACAAAAACTTAGTCAAACTAAAACTCACGAATTTCACCAGGCACGATAACAACATTGTCACCAAAGCAATTGAACCAAAAACAACTTCAGAAACTTACAAAATGAAATAAGACATCTTTTGTTTATTATTATGGAACCCCATTGTAATACTCATTGAATTTCTATCGAGACTTACAAATTGAAACAAACCGAAAAGTCGACTTCCAAAGTTTAGAACAGACTTCAATTTGGGACAGGATTCATTAATTCTGTGTAAGAAGTTGAATTAAATCATTCGAACCTTTAACTCAAACATTTTTGGACACTACCCTTAAATGAAATTGTTCAGTTATTAATTTGTTACGATTTCAAAACAAAAAGTGGATTTCACAACTTCAAAGAGTTAGATTGTCTCGCACAAGTTATAATTTGATGGAATTGAGTGTAACTTGAAGGATGCTTGTATTGGAGCATCATTGAAATTATTGTTAAAGTTTGGAGTGCTTTACTTGTGTAGTTATCTGGCGCTTGAGCTTGCTTTCAAATTTTAAATAGGTTTTTGAATGTTTTTGATCTCAACAACGAACTTTGAGCTCTTCGAGATTTGTTACTGGAAAACTTTTAATGCTTACAAACGTATTTACTGTTCACTCGCAATAAATGTCAAAATGTTGTTTGTACGAGTCAAATATACTAGTTTTGGAAAAAATAATGCGAATACAAACCTATTCAACTTATGTATACTGAATGAATGCAACAGTTCAAGTAAAACTACCTCTATTACTATGAATGTACGACTAAACCGTTTAGCTCTAGTAGATACGCAAATCAATACTTCAATATTCAAAACAACGCGAGCAAAAAACACAGCCATCGGAACCCTTTAGATCACATTTTTTCGCTCAAAAATTATGAAGTATAATGAACCAGCGGGAAGTAAGTTAGCATTAAGTATTCGCATTTCCATAGCTGTCTCTGTCGTAGCAGTTAAAATTTCACTTGGCTAAGCAAAATTTTCTGTCCGCTGCAAAAATCCTTCCCCTTTTAGGGAGAGGGGAGCGCCGGGCGAATTCTTGCATAAAATTTACATCGAGCGGTCCACACAAATTACCATTTCACTTCTTACTCTGATTAAATGTTGTAGAAAAAATATTGCTCTCTAAATGTAAGAGAAAATTCTTGGGTTTTCGACTCATTAAAATTGATGTTTTGTTTTTTTTTTCGCTTCGACCCGCCCGGTGCTCGTTCCGGAGTGATTCCCTCCCAGTTTTGCATTTGACTTTTCGGGTACAAGTCTCTTTACATAATTCAATTTGTTTTTCTCCAAAAATGATACGGGCTTTTAAATTCGGCTTCCAAACCGCGTAGTTTCGTACGAAAAACAGCTGTAGTCCAGCCGCAGGGAATTGCCCACGTAATGTCCTACAAAAAATATGCCAGAACTTGGCAATGGCCGAGCGGGATTCGTCCAAAAAAGGTGTGTGTTACAGCATCTTTCACGCAAAAGGGTGAGAAAACAGCGGAGGCGAAGCAAAGATATTTGGCAGGCCTTTACAGGCTAATGATCCACTTGATTGCGGTTAAGTGTCGCTATAAAAATGTCTGGATGTTGCCAACTAGGGGAAAAAAACAGTTGCTCCTCTAAAGTGACTATTTTTCCTGGCAGCCTCCCGATATCATGAGACAATTGCCTTTGCGAACACTTTAAGTGGACGACAATTGATGTTTTGCCACTTCGCTTACACTAACTTAATTTTGTTGTGCTCTGAAAAACTTTCTTTATATCGAACGAGTACTTCTCGTCTCTTGTATAATTTTTCAATTTCAGAAAATGAAACTGAATGTTGATAATACTGAAAATATGTTTAACGTCATCTTGTTTTACAATAAGGTAAAATATTAAGTGAAACAATCACACAACCATTCCAGAATCTATAACATCATTGCGCAACAAGCTGAACCCATACAAACATGTCTTGCCCAAACTTCCGCGGAACCTAAATTGAGTTTAGAAAAAGGCTTCGCAACTTGAACAATCCAAGTTATAACAGTAATACATCAAAGATTGGAAAATAACTTGGTCTAAGTGGAAAATTTACTATGAAATCATCATGAAATCGAATGTCTTGATTGAATTATTCTTCCGCAAACCGTTGTATTTCTCGGAAACTCACCATCAATCATGAATCTGTTGCTATTATATGACAAGCAGTTCAGTGCCAAGTACGTGATATTTATTTTGATGAAAATCTGACGGCTTGGGGAAAACCAGGTGAATTGGACGAAATTTGATGAGTAATTTTCTTTTAAACAAGGATGTAGCTTTCTATGTTAATGTACACGAACAATGCAGTTTGAGGTGAGGGTACTTGGAAGAGTTTATTGTAATAAGGAAAAGTTTATACAATATTGTCTGGGTTTTAAAGTTGATTGATGGTTGCTTTCATTAAAAGGATATGAGCATTTTATTATTTAGTAGTACACTTTCTAACAGCTTTATCGTACTTTGCTATGTCATTTGATACACTGATAATTTTACTGCCTTCGTTATTAGTCCCGTCTTGATTTGAATCATCTTAATGTACTCCAAATGGAGTAAAACCTTCTGCGTCTTTTCTTACACTTTGTCGTAAGCCAACTGAATCTTCGGGAATAAATCGCAACGGGTGGACCGGTGGATCGATTTTGAATTCATAATTTAATCTGGTGGCGGTCGCGTAGCTCGGAAAATGTTTAATTTGTTCTCTGATACAAGGGGACATGCTGGTATTCCATTGACATTGTGACCGCTAATATTTTCACTGTTTCTATGGAGATTTGAAAATTAAATGATTTATTAGACTCAGTATTTTATCAAGCTATTTGAGGACTGTTATTGATGGAGATGTACCTATGGAGTGTACGTTAGCGTAGTTAAGAAGTTCCTAGTCTTATATACGCTGTAATGTTATGAGTAATTTTGTTGTTCTGTAAGTTAATCTAAAGCTGTATCAAGCAAATTACTTTTTGCTTCTCATGATTCTAATAGAGCTTAATTTTTCTTATTTCATAATAGGGGGTCACCTTTTAGAACTTGAACTAAATAAACTGACCTTTATTCAAATTAATTTAATAACCCTTTTTCTAAGTCTACCGTGAGATAGAAACATTGAAAAATTGTTTAATTAACACAGTATTCGTAACTCAAAAGTGAGTAATTCCTGGAGAGACTTTATTAAAAGTTGATGCAGTGTTTCTAAAAGTAATATTATACTTTTGGCGTCGGTCGAATAAACGTTTCAATATTCGAGGGCTTCATTAATCACGATAATTGACGGAAAGGGGACTTGGATGGTACGCCCCATATCCCCCTTTCAGCTTGCTGTGGACTTGTGGTTATGCTTTTTTGTTTTCTAATAATGGGAAAAAAGAAATATATTTTTTAAAGGGGCGTCAATTTCTTTTGTTAACTTTTATTCTGTAAAGGATTATGTAATTTGTGTGGTTAGTGAGTGTTAATTTGGGAGCAATGGTTTGGTACTTGTAATGCAAATTAATTAGTTTGATTGATATGACTAAGCTGGTGTTGTAGGAAACGATAAGAAATAATTTAACAAAATTCGGGATGAAAGGCCTATTGCAGCTGAATCCATGACTATAAAAACTTATTATTTGGCAGTTGAATCTCAGAAGCTCTTTAATACGAAAAAGATAAAGTTGAAAATGGCACTAAAACAGAATAGTCTTCAAACTGCAACCGTATTCTCTTGATACCTCTAAAAGCCATTACGATGAGCATCCGATTATTAAGACCGTTATTATCTAAAGGAGTAGACAACCTAATTCACGGAAATGAAATAGAAACAACGATGGGAACCCTGTTTAATGTTGCTCGACGATAACGATTTGATTGCCCGATTGTGTTCGAACAACGAATTATCTTGTACAACCAAATACAAAAAGGAAACTTTTTTATAAAACTGAGGAAATCCTGCTATATCTCTGCTAGCTATTTTAAGGTCGAATGGGTAGAGGCTAGATGTGAACTGATTAGCTAAAATGAAGGAAGTAACGTGGCCTTTGGTTTCTGTTTGCCCTGTCAAGGACGAGTCAAAAGATACGTGTTTGACTTAACAAAGTAAATTTGGTCGGTCTAGATTGAACGAGATAGTCTGTTTAGTAAGTCTAGTAATGCAACATGCAAAAGAAGATATCTAAATGAATACATATAAAAGAGCCGAAGAGTTTTTGGTCTCTTTGATTAAATAGGCTAATCTCTACTACTAATTACTCTACTTTACTACAATAATTATGATATTTAGATACACGAGAAATATTACCAGTAACCAAAGACGTAACTTTACACGAGTGAAAAGAAAAACACGTGAACGAAGTCACCGGTAAAAGTTAGTAAAACATAATCGGCTTCTTCGAAATTATAAAGGAAATAAATTGAATACATTCAGAGAAAATGTAAAAGCAAGAAGCCCGCGAAATTTTTCCATCTAAAATACTCAATAGTCAATTTCCCTTAGCCTTCCCAGTATTCGGCTGTCACATTTAATTTGGTCGAAGTCGCCTATTAATCATTTATGGAGTCATTAATCAGATATCAGCTTGATATCCTTTCTCATTCCTTCGAACGTTGAGGATTTACTTGACAAATTACTTTTTCGCTTTACTTGTTTAGAAAGGGTGGATTCGTTTTAAACTTTAGAAGGCAGGGTATTTTTTCCGATAATGCTGTAAAAGTCAGGGTACTTCATTTTGTAGATAGCAAAGTCATTATGGGAGACAAAGATGGTAATCTTTAAAAATCTAATAATAATACCAGCCTATTACTATCCCATTGCAAGGCCTCGTTTGGTACAGAGAAGGCACGAGCATTGATTATCACGTTTGGTCAAGACGGATCGGTGATTTTTACGTACGTAAAATTCTATCCTAAATATTTTTGAAAACTTGAAATCAAGTACTGTACCAAATTCAAAGTTTTCAGTAGTAGGTACTGAAGTTTCCAGATCAATACCAAGAATTGTAAACACTAACAAACCCAAACTCGCAGCAACGAAACCTTAAATCATTGCAGAATTTCGCCAATTCCACCCAGCACTGGGTATGTTTACGTCAAACTTTACCGTAGTCATTTGGGCACGATTTTTATTAACTCCCAATGCCTGTAGAAAACTTTTGTTGCTCCTTTTTCTCTTTTTTACGTTCCAAGCTTTTTATGGTTCTGCAGTTCGGTTTATCGTTTATTAAACTGTGTATAGATTGGATATTAAAGAAGGATTTCGTTCTCGTAAAAATTGAGAGAGATTCTGCGAGATTTGGAGATTTGGTTTTATTTAAGGCTTGAGTTGAAATCAATCTGAAAGTCGATGTGTGATGATATTTAATTTGGAGTTTTAGAGAGGCTGACTTAGCTGGATGGGTTTATGGAGGTTTATATGTCAAAGAGTGCTTTCGTAGCTTCAAGCTTTACACTTTTATGATGATCCTATAACTCTTACACAAATTATACTCTTATTACCCTGCCTTAAGAGACTTCATGCTATATTAGGTACTTATACATCCATATTTCTACAACTTTGATCATATACCTAGTTGAATTGCATGCATCTTCTCTAAAGAGCCCTTCCATGTCCGCCAAAGGAAAAATGAATGTTCTTAAAGAATACCTAAGCCT
Organism: Caradrina kadenii; assembly: GCA_947462355.1. Taxonomy (NCBI): domain Eukaryota; kingdom Metazoa; phylum Arthropoda; class Insecta; order Lepidoptera; family Noctuidae; genus Caradrina; species Caradrina kadenii. Next base: position 13,256,165 of record OX381689.1, on the reverse strand, counting down.
ATATAAACATGATTCAAATTATAAGGTTACCAGCCGTATCTGAATTGTGTAACGTTCATTATTCCGCAGATTGTGTATACTATTGCGAAATATGTCACTGTATGAGGCTTTTAAGCACCCACGCGGGTTTGAGAGTATCAAGGAGATATTTCAGTGCGTACCATTATAACCTTTATTTTAAAAGCTTTAAGAGTTGAACTCCTTTGTAAATTCTAAACCAGCTGTCAATAATTTATTACGCTCTTATGAAGGGTAATTTTTATTACGGCGCCAGTAACATTGTATCTAACTAATTGGAATCTTGTATAATTTTAATTGTATTATAGTTTCAATTAATTTAAATATATTGGCGATTTAAATCTTTAATTGCAGTGATTACGTAATGGAGATTTGATTTAAGATTGGGAGCATTAGTCTTTGTAATTCTCTCGTAATTGTTTGGGTATTGGTGCCACTCCTTCGATAACTACTATAGCCTACTAAACTCTAATTTTGAGTACATTAATAGTAATATCTTCTTTATAATGAACTAGCGACCTGCCCGCGACTTCGTCCGCGTGGTTTATTTCACCCACGTTAAGTTACGTCTTTCGTTACTGCTCCGCTCCCCTAGGTCGTACTGTGATGTTATATAGCCTATGTTACTCAAGAATAATGTAGCTATCTATTGATGAAAAATTGTTAAAATCGGTCCAGTAGTTTCGGAGCCTATTCGTTAGAAACAAACAAACTAACAAAAAAGTCTTTCCTCTTTATAATATTAGTATAGAAGTAGAGATGGTAACAAAAATTTATTTATCATTTTTCTTATCAGAACTTCAATAGGCCTTTGCTGAGCATTTATCTTCTTCATATTGAAGTTCATTATTTATGTATTCTACATATTTCGCCACACTAGCAAGGTTATTTTTAAAGTTATAGTGTTTATAAGCAGTTTAGTGACACAATCCAAGGTATAATTTATGCACGGATACCTGCAACACTTCTATATTTTGTTAATGAAATGACATACAAACACAGTTTTGTCAACGTGACTGACTCTTGACTGTTTCATTTGTGTTTGCTTTTTTTTCGGAGGTTTCGTGGAGGTCGTAGATTTTCTATTATTTTTCTGTTTATTCTAAAAACCGTCTTTTTACTTCTTTTTTCTTTTGCTGTACACAATGGTGTGTCGGGGCCTACACCTATGTATGGAAGTGAATGTTGGGTATGGCAAACGAGGCACGAAAGTAGGATTAATGCTGTGGAGATGCGTTCCTTGTGAAGTCTGTGTGGTGTAACTTTGAACGATAGAGTGAGGAATGAAATTGCACGAGAACGTTGCGGATTAAAAGAGGATGTAGTGACAAAAGTAGAAAAGAGTATGCTTAGATGGTTCAGTCATGTTGAAAGAATGAGTGAAAGGCGACTAACAAAAGGGATTTATATGGCAGATGTGAGTGGCAACGCCGGGAGAGGACGCCCTAGAAAGACCTACCATGACCTAATTGGTGAGGTTCTTCAGAAAGGTGGGGTGCACAGTACTCGTAACCGGCGTGCTTGTATGAACAGATGTATGAACGTAGACGAGGCGAAGGAAGTATGTAAGGATCGTAGCAAGTGGCGTTCTGTGGTTTCTGCCTACCCCCATGGGAAAAAGGCGAGAGTTTATATATGTATGTATGTCTTTTTAAAGTTCGGTTTTCGTAACATCTTGCTTCGGTCTATGTACTCTTTCGATTCCTTCCTATCAACCGTGAGCATTTCCTACCGTTGATACTTTGTTAATAGAATATCAGCAGAAACTACGAACCATTCTAACACAGCACACGTTTTTACATCAAAACGAGAACGTTACAATTCCCTTTACTTACGAGGTGAAGTAAAAAATACCAGAAGGTCAAACTGATCCTACGAGGTAATGACTCGAGCACGTCATAGCAGCACGCAAATGGTCTAGTGTATCGGTTTCGTAATAAGCGCGAGGTTACTATAATGAGTGATAACACTTAGTTTTTGTTGTATTTATTTTTAACTAGCTTCTCCCCGCGACTTCGTCTGCATCAAATTTGACATATTATCCCACGGGAACCGTAAATTTTTAGGGATAAAAAGAATCTTATATGTTATTCCACACTACAATCTATCTCAATGCAAAATTCCATCCAGTTCCGTTAAGCCGTTAATTTGATTTATTTTTATGAAATTTTAAACTGGTAATTCGCCTAGAAATACTATGCTCTATTCATATGCTCGAGCTATAAGAAACAAATTACTAAATCATGGTGGCAATAATAGGGCTCACTGCCCAAGCTACTCTGGTCTTACTTAAGTACCTGTATCCATAGATGAAGAAGGTACACATCTTCAAAATGATTAAGCAACACAACAACATCAACGCTAATACACATGCATTACAAATCAAATTAGATTAACTAATTGTTTCATTAATTATAATAGAGTAAAGAGTTAACCGTTGCATAATTATTCGTGTTAGCTGGACTAAATACATACAAAATCATTAATTAATGTTAATTTCTATGTAAGACGGCTATTAGGCTTAGCCTGTTTTAGAAAATGGGACGTATCAGGAATTTTCTATATCTAAAGGTGAAGAATTTGTTTGTTTGTACAGGCTAATCTCAGGAACTGCTGATCCAAATAAAAAGAATCCTTTTGCGTTAAAAGCCCATTTATCGATTAAGATTATAAGGAAAATAACATTACGGTACAACCTACGGGAGCGAAGCAGTAACTAAAGACGTAACTTAAAGTCAAAATCAAAGTGAAAGCATTTATTTCAATTATACCATTTACAGAGACTTTTAAATTAACGCGGCTAAAACCGCGAGGTATAGTTAGTCTAGTTAATAAGTAGCTTAAAATCCCTGTAGTACCTATTAGCTGTTATGCAGTATTGCGTTATGCTTAAAAAGAATCTTCTAAATGTCTAGAAAATTCCTGTTACTACAATTTTAATCCATTCGTGTCCACTCGCTTTATTCGATGGGATTATGGACCATATACACTTTTTTTTTTTTCGTTACTGCATAAAATACTCGTTTTTATATGTTTCTTTTTATGATAGCAATAACGGTATGTCTGTGACACTGGATTAATATTTTTTATTAACGCCTATTAGTAATGAGCCCCTAAAATGCACGAAAGATCTTGAAAGTCTTTCAAAGTTAAACGTAATACTTTGAATGTTTGAACGTTACTCTATCATTTGTTATGTTAAGCGAATAAAGTTATAAAAGTACAGTCATACCCATAAATATGTTGACACATTTGAATTTCAATTGTGTTCAAATGTAAATATTTGAATTTATATAGATTTTATTAATGTTATGCTATCAACGTTGGTTAACCCTTCATCTCTTAAAGCATTATTTTGGTAATAAAAAATAAGAATCCGAAACGATTCGGGTCTTCGTGGACCACCTATAAAAATAGTTTTTTTACTACCCATTTAAATAACAAGGTATAAGTAAAATATATGGAGGTGTATATCGCACTACTTTATCATTACCTTAGACGGAGTTCATAATAGACGGTTGCCATGACAACGAAAAGCCTTCTCACAGGCACCCAATATCAGAGGAATGGGCAATAAAACTCAAGTATATATTCACTACACAAATTGGTAACTACGGGAGTAAATAAGTACTCCAAAATAAATTGGTTTCTTTATAAAATGACTGCTTTTGCGCGTGATTTTTAAATCAGATAGTGATTTAGGAAAACGTGGCACTTTCTGTACTTTTTGTTGTAAAAATAGCAATAGATGCCTCAAGTAATGACTGGCAATTTTTTTTGGCACTAAAATAGAAAGGTTTTTGTGAAAATAAAACCAAATAGAAGCCTTTTTCTTTGAATATTTTAAGTGATAAAAAATGTAGGTATTGGTTGGGAACTGGGAATGAAATTGGAAAAAAATGTTTAGCTAAGAGTACACGTGGATAGAGAAAAATTTTTTAGTATCCAATATTTTTGAACTGGTACTTGACCCTAAATCTATCCACGTTTAGACTCAACCAGCAAAATAAGTCGGTATTTCAATTTTTATTATGTTACTTTAAAATTGACGTTTTTCTTTAACAAAAAACATAGAATTTTGTTAACTAATAGCCTTCATATCTTAACTGAGCAGACTCAATTTTATCAATTATTGTAAATTACCAACCACTGTAGTACTTTATAAATAACTTGTCAAGTATAAAATAACTTAATCCATTTTCAAATTATGTCAAACACTTATTTCCGAACTAAAAAAACGCCCTAAATAACAAGTCAACTAATTCATACATTTCATCGTGACATGAGCCTAACAAAATGAGTGTATCATTATAAAAATCTAAATGTACCCGTTTCTTCAACACTTGTAGGTACCCAACAACTTGACAAGTAAATACTTGACATTGTAATTACAATTCACGCACCCATTGTTTTATAAAATTGTTAATCGACTTTACAAAAAATACGACGGATTTGCATATACCTGAGGCGTTGAAGTTGCTTTTTAATTCAGTGGGATTATACCACCAAAATTAGACCATGGCGGTCAGAACACGCGATGTAATTCTATTTGAGATTTTTATCTGTTCAATTGATGGTTATATAGTTACGAAATGAGCTTAAAAAATACGATACTGTAGGGTTAGGGTGTGGGTTTAGTAATGAAGCGGTGGAGGGTTAAATAAATAATGTTGTGTGTAATAATATTTAAAAATATACCAACTTAATTAATATATTATTTTGTTCATTGTTAAATAATTTTCTATTTTAACCTTTAATCATTCAAAGTTTACAAAACCTTACAACTAATATTGATTTAAACAACACCAAAACCTTTGTTTGCGGTTACTATTTGCTATCTTAAACATTTACACTAAGTAATACTACAAACTATAAATACCGAGACTATTAGAACTTAATATTAGTTTCGTTACCAAAACTGCATGACCCTTCAAAATCGCTGCCTCTTATAAATCCGCTAAACCTTTACTAACTAAGCCTTACCCACAACGTAGTACAGTGCGTGATTTTGTTAATGAAGATCGTTCGAAAAACGTTGTATTTGGTAAAATAACATCTAACGAGTGTGTAAAATCTAATTATTTCTGTTATTATAACAGGTAGTATGTTATGCGAGAAATCTCAATCTGACAGTGAACGATTAACGTGTTACAAATTGTGTTTTACGTAATATTTTATATCTTAATTCTTTGTTTTTAAGAAGTTTGATGTTTTCAAGGGTGGCAGGCTCTCAACTTCCAGTCTACCGGGGTAGTTGGTAACTTTTGTAACTAATATTATGCAGTGTCTCATGGTTAATAGACAGTCATTTTGCATGGTTGTTATTCAATACTAGCTTATACCCACGACTTCAGTTACCTGAAGGGTTTTATTTTTTATCATAAATCTCTTTCTAAAAAAAAAGCAGCATCTGTCAATGAAAATCTCGTCAAAATCAGCTCAGTCGATTCGGACATTAGCCGCAACAAACAGACAAAAATTTTATGAATTGATTTTTTTGTAAACAAACATAATATGTATTTAGTAAAACGCTGCTACCTATTTTGTTATAACAAACAGACACTTACATTTTATTTATTTACATACATACCATACCATCACGCCTGTATTCTCCGAAGGGTTAGGCAGAGGTGTACCAATGTACACCCACAGTTCGCCGGTATGTTTTAGTCCCATGTAATAGGGGGCGAGCCTATTGCCATTAACCGGACACAAATTAGGACGCTTAGGACCACTAGGCTAACGAGTCAGATATAGTTAGGTTATTTATTTGTATAGATGAATATATGGCAGTTATTTATAGCTAATGTTATTTGTGCGATGTAAAGATTTGACGGAAAAACAAATAGCGATCGTTATTCGCTATTCTGCGCCTATGTTCGGGAATGATATCATAATGTTGTAATAAATTAAGAGAATTGTAATCGACAGCGTGTTACATACAAAAATTGGTCATTAAGTAACAAATTAATTTAAAAATCATAATACCATAAAAAAATCGTACATTATTAGTTATTGACACACGTATTATTTTAAAATTAAGCTATTTATCAAAACCCTAGATATTGGTGGCATTGACCTATCTACAAAATTGAATTAAATTTAGCATTTTTTTACACACCTTAATGTAACCTTAAAAAAATCACAAAAATACTGAAATTATTAATCTAAAAACTTAGTTAATTTTTTATTGACCCAAATATGAGTAGATTACGTCTGTATGAGAAAAAATCCTCCCAAAAAATATCCATAACTACAATAACTTAAATAAATTTCAACACAAAAAATGCTCTAAATATCCCACATAGAAACAATTAATCTTTTTACAGTACGTACGTAATATAATCCAGTGAAACTAACTTCCTTCTTATTCTAACTAAAAAACGTATCAAGGTGATTGGACGAGGAAGCGAACCTGCGATCCGACCTTGTTTGGTGAAAGTCTGACCTTTAAGCTATGGTGCCTTTGAACACGATGTGAGTTTAATGATATGCAATGACTTTAATAGCATTTTATGGTTTTTTTTTAAGTAGCTTGTAATTGTCTCATTAAAAAGGTAAATAATGGGTCCATTTCCTTAAAAAAAAAACGAAAAAGGAAAGGTATTTTTTTTATCATTTTACCTGAACATTGACGAAGCTGGCTTCAGTAATAGAATAGTAAGTCCACATTTCCTTATGTTAATTTTCAGGACAGTAATTTTTTGCACCAAAAGGGGTGGAATATAACAACTTGGGAATTAATATTTAAGCCTCACACCATTTAAGATGTAGAACTTGATAAAAATAACTGTAGGTACCTTAAATAAATGTCGTAATGCGCAGGACGCATAAAACAAAGTATCCAAAAATTATTAACCCTAACCAACTCCCAACAAAATCTATTCCTAGCAGCCATTTCTCACAATACCCAGCCAATAGCTACAATAAATTATAAAACCTACACCGCCCATTGCCAAGCGATACGTAAAACTCGACTCGTTCGGTCGGAATGAACGATTAGTGAACGAACGAGATCATATTACCATTGAATAGGTAGGCGCACACAGAAGTTCCACGATGCAACAAAAATCAGTACGTCCAGCGCGCTGGGGGCATTCACCTTTGCCAGAGACCTTGCTTAATCGTTTTGCTACAACGAGACATGATCTTGCAAAAAGATTAACCACATACACATATAAATCTTTTTATGATTAAATTAAATTGTAGTTCAATTGAATAGGTTTAAAAATTTGTGAGTGAAACATCGCTAATAGTAATAAGATAGCGCGTTGTTTGTAAAAATTTAACACTGAAAGCTTCTAATTGGGTTGTTGACACTACTAAACAATAATTCCAAGTCATTTCTCTAGACAACCGTTTTATGTTAGCCCTGAAAATCTAATTAATTGCAAATTAATTAGATTTTCCGGGATTAAGCAGTAAAAAAAGATTTTTAGTTGCTTTAAAATCAATAAATATTCATTTAATTTGGCGAATAAATCACAGTTTACTATTGCCAAACAAAATCTATTGGACAATAATTGCGTTTAAACAGCTCATAAAAACTGTGTCAATTGATTGACGGTGTGATTTAACTTGGTGACTTTTCAAGAAAAATACGATTGTTTTTTAAAAGTCTTGACTAAATTTAACTTCTGTATTTGCTTGTATCTTAATTCATGTTACGAAGACCTTGGTCGGAGATCGGGCGGGATTGCTCGATATCTTCGTAATCTTGACTTTCACGCCGGAGATTAATTGTGGTACTTTGTGGTTTTTGAGTACAAGCAGAATTAGGCTCGTGTGCGCCTTATTGCGTAAAACGAGAGTGTGATAGGTTCCTATGTCTTCGTGTAAGCCTTCTTTATTGCGCTAAAAAAATTAAAAAAAAAACGTAGCATTATAGAATAATAATAGAAAAAAAGCAAGCACAAACGTCTTTAATAATGCGCACAGCAAAGGAGTGGACCTCTCTACGGGCGGTGTCTGTATTTCTGAACGCATTCAACCCTAATCTCTTCAAAGTTAGAGTGAAAAGACTTCTTCTGGGTAAGCCTAATCTATCGTCAACTTTGTTGTTGTCACCTCTGACCTAGACCAGAGCCAAGAGCAAGTCCGTCACAAAAAAAGTAATTGGAGGTTGAAAATCGAATCAGGTTTGAAATGACGATCGATCGATTTATGCCTGTATTGTGCTATATTTTCCCAAAACTCTCTTTTCAGTTAATATTTTAGAAAAAAGACCCCAATCCGAACTCAATGAAGTTTCTGAAATTTTCCCCATTTTCATTCAAACTTTTTTCATATTTAAACACAAAAAGTACTTCTGAAGAACTCCGTCAACTTCGGTCACAATGATTGAAAACATCGCACGAAATGATTTCACATGAAAATTGTGTACCTACATATTATTATCGTCCAATATCCAAAATACTTTTCCAAAGAGTTTGGACGGAATAAAAGTTTTCAATTCAACAAAAAAGTTGGGCTTATTGACGTAAATCGACTTTATCATAATAAATTTATTGCCCCGGGCATATTACGGGGTCTTTGTGGGGTGGAAACGCCCGTTGTAGGTCGTGAGATGTTTATGTATGTGTAAAATATGGAAATTCGGTGTGAGATTCATTTTAGATTGATTTTTGCCCGTGTCATGTTATGTGTTACATTTTGAAAGGGAACGCAAAATGAGTTTTGATTGTGCGTTTTTATTTTTGACCAAACTCATTTGACAACCTGTTTTTTGTTTACACTGACTTGTTATGTTAATCAGAACAGACATGAAAAGAAAAAGTAATTCGGCGCCATATTTGGAATTTTAGTTGTATAAATTATATTTGCGAAAACAGATTTAAAAATGATAAGAAATACAAATAAGCATTAATAGTAAACTTGTTATAACGATTATTAATAAAAATACGCTGTATTGGAGCCTAAATTATGTACCAGTTACCATGTAAGGGTGATCGTAACGTAGGTAGGTATTATTAATAATATCCATTATTTTGCTCGTAACGGTTTTCTAAAGACCAAATCTTAATGGAGGTATGATGTTGGCATTAATAGAAAACCTCTTGATTGTGATTTATGTACCTCTTTAAATTTTAAGGTCATTTTTTGTTGAAAAAGGCGAGCGCTTTGTTGCACTGTCTGGGTTTTTTTTATTTTTACAAGAGATTGAATCTTTTAGTTGAATGTTTGAAAACATTTTTAGTTTTTAAAAGTTGTATTGTTTAAAGTTCAGAAATTTCGTGCGTTTGTTACATTTTATGAGTCAAAGAGCAACAAAAGAAATGGTGTTTCATTTGATAAAAGAATTAAATAATTGTTAAACTGTACAATTTATTTAACTGCAAATTAGTACGTTAGCTTGAAGTTTCTCCGGAAAATATAATTTTGATACAAACAACAATGACACAAGAGATTAGGGAGGAGAACGATCCTATTTTCCACTAATGTAGGGTGGAAGCACATTTTCTCGTCCGTTCGCTTAAAATCTAAATAAAACTCATAATGAAACCAGAAGAGTGACTTCGTAAAAATATATTTAAGGCCATATACTTTTATCACGCACCGTCTGAAGGCTTTGGCTCTTAAAACTTGCAAATGTTACACCCTTAACGTTTTATGTGTATATTTTAAGTGATATTCTCGTAAATTCCGTAAACGTTACGTCATGTAAATGTACTGATTTTGTTGGTTCGTGTTTTTTTTTCGCATTTTTGTAAGTAACATTTACATATTATTATCAAGTTGATCTTTGAATAATAAATGAAGGTTTTTATTAAATTATCATTTTGTTGTTACAATCTACATAGATGATGAAATTAAAAATACACTGGGATATACGATAATGCACTGTATGGAGCGCTTAAACCGTTAACCGTAAAAAACTTGTTCACTATATTTTATGGGAAAAAAATCCCTTACATTATTATAGCACGTAAAAGTTACTAAAATAGTTTCAGACAAGTTTTTGATGCAAAGTTTATGTAAAATTTATTACCATTGCTTTTTAATTTTATGGCTCACCATAAGAATAATCTGTTGTTTAATGTTCTTCTTCTAAATGTTCTATCTCAAAAACTTTTGAAGAGTTGTTTAAAAAACATGATCTCTATAATCTTCTTATTTTTATCTTCAAGTGGTTCATTTTGGGTATTAGCAGTGATCTACGTTGTTATATCTGTCGTTTTATTTTAGTATACTTTGATGCGGTTATCTCGGAAATTGCTAAACCGGTTTAAATGATTTTTACATAAATGGAAAGCTTATGTCTTCCTGATCAACATCAAGATAAAGTATATATAATTATGTTTCACTTATGAAGGTACTTACACGGTTCCGAGTACTTTAAACTCGATAGATTATTAATGCACTTACGAGCGTAATTATTACAGTGCAGTTTCATGCATTGATGTACTGTGATTGAATGCCATTTAGAATATTTAAACTATCCCCTCACTTACGTTTCTCTCGTAATTGTAGGGATGGTTTAAATGTGAAATCTCTAGTGAGACAGTTTATGGGATAGGCAAGTGGAAGGTCGTTCACCCGCCACCGATAAGATAGCTCTAACAGTATCTCTTGCCCGACCTGAGCAACTTGCCAAGAAAATCTTACTGGCAGCTTTAAATAAAGACCTCCAAGCAAACTCCTGATAAAAAAACTTTCCACAGTTTGCACACCAAATAAAAAACAGATATCTATATAATTCTGAGCCAAATCCTTATAATCTGAACTTCTTTACGAGTTAGGGGACATTCAATATAGGGACTAAAGGTGGGCTCAGCGAAGCGCCATTTTATAATAACGCTTATACACATTGGGGTATTACTGTAATTTGGGGGAACTCGCCTGGAAGAAGGTACTGGGGTGCCGCCGTGGAACAAAAACTTCAAATTATGAAACGGATATTTAAGGAACGATGATATTAAATGTATTGTTGATGGGCACTCAGACATTGGATTAAATTACCGTGTCCGTGATCGCTGTGAATGTGGAAATAATATTATCCTAAAATAATATATTACGAATTTTACCTCCACAATGTAATATTTAGCATACAATTCTAGCTTTTCTAAACTTAGGTGATAAATATGTTTTATTATTGACTTTTATGATCATTATTTCCTGTTGGATACTAACTGGTGCCGACACCTCACACCGTTGGGTAAATCTGCTTTTAAATATGCAGAGAATGATAACATTTTGAACAAAAAAGTCTAATTATAATTGCAAAGTGCAATTAATTATTTTAACAATTCCGTATTAAATGAAATGTCTTATTTAAGTAAAAGATCTATGTAGATAATATATTATAATTATTTTACAGTTACATTATTCCTTAAATATTTTTCGACCATGATATGATACATCATTTTCACCATGAGTGTACATCACTAACTACTACTCTTTATATACATCCTGCTACAGCTGCTGCTTTATAACATGCCTGTTCACTACTTTTCAACCTTATTACTAAGGGCGTAAGAGCAAAAACTAGTCCGCAATAGTACATCTGAATCTTTAGTCATTTCTTTTATCTTTAACGGTGTATAAAACTGAATCACCTCAACCTCTGTTCACCTCAAAAAACAAACAAGCATGAACATAATCAATTCTTTTCCTAGTCTACAATGCATGATAAATTGTACACGTGACGGCTGTTATACAAACACAGCGACCGACGTAAGGGCGTGTAACCATGCATGCGACATAGGAAACGTATATTTTAGCATAGCTTTAATAATCATTCATGATTATACAATACTCCGACGCTAATGGTAATGTGAGATTGTAAATAGATCGGAAATATTCTGTGACTTGGGCTAACACCCGGGTTTTCTTTTAACAGAGGTCACTCTTAAAGTGTCAGAAATCGACAACCTCATTCGGGAAATACATCCGAAAAGAAAAAAATGCCGCCATAAAAAATTGGAATTCCACAGAAAAATAGCATGTGCTAACATCGGTATAAAGTAGGACTTTACAACTATTGACCATAATAAAATATTTATTTTGATGCGAGTTGACCCCACAGAGGGCTCTTAAAGATAACAAGTAAAGGGCATTGGAGCTACCGATCCGCATGTTAAACGAGATGGGTTTCCAGAAACTTCTTTAAAGGAGAAAAGTTTTATGTGAACATAGGACTGCTATGTTAGAAATAATTCGATTATTTTAAGCAAACAAACAGAATAACGTGACTCCAAAAGGTATATCAATTACGAATTTCATAAATACACACGCACGACCAACCAATGTTTTATTCAATTTTTAAATCGTATTATAATTTTTTTTCACAAAATCTAGGTTGTGTTTTAAAAATTTGGCCGGTCGTTCAACTGTATTGTGGGAGAATTCTTTCAAACAATGGATCGTTTTCAAAATCTCGGTATTTTTCGGTAAAAAAAAAACCGTTAATGATGATTTTAATGGTGTTTTTTTCTCTTGTTTTCAGGTAAGGAGATCTTTTGACGTCCGTAAGTGGATAAGTGAATATTGCAGTTATAAAAATGTTGGTGAGTGCTAGGTGGTGATTGACTCGGTGAGGGACGGTATGACACTACTTATTATTGAATAATAACTTTACAAATAGACTGGTAGGTATCTGTGAAAATAGCTTAATATTTTTAACTTCTTTTTAGTCAGTTAAATAAAACAAACGATTTAAATAAATAATCGTATTTTTTTAAAACATATACTTAAATAAAATAATAATATATGCCTAAAGAAAAAAAAGTCTAAACTTCTACAATCAGTCTCGTCGAATTGTGTCTAACGCGGTAGGGTGAACGGCCTCATTATCGGCCTCTCGTGAATAATATATGGGACGAATTTCGCGATTCCACCGATGACTGTCGTCAACGTTGCGTCATTGTTACTCTCATTACAAAAACATAGGTATAGAATTGTTGAACTGATTGAGTAGGTCATATTTCTTGGGCTGTGGACAAGTTACTAGCTAATAGTTAGTTTCTAGCCAACAAAGTGACAGCTTTATAATCATTATTTCAAACAAGTGTCGACATGTTTCGGTAACGACAGCTCGCAAGGAATATCAATCAGCTGACACTTATCCATTGCGTTTTGTTTTTTGAAGCTTTTATTTAACTTGTAAAGTTTGTTAGTGTGTTGTTTCTAGCTTCGGCCAAATCTTGCAAACTGAATTAGAACCACTACTTGTAATCTTACGTAGTTGAAATTTGACCTGTTGTTTCGATTCGGGAAACTGCGTATTATAAAATGTAACACACATAGAAGAATGGAAGGCTATTTGCCCAGCAGTGGGACACAACAGGTTGATATAAAAATGTAACAAAATGATGATAGTATTTGTGGTTCCCAAAATGATCAATGACTGCTCAATGGCCGGGCAATATCTAGGGGCAACTAGGTATATATTTTCTATTACCTAAACGGTTTAGAAATTCAAAGTTTATCAACCTAAACCAGACCGCGTATTGAATATAAAGAAATGTAATATTACATTTGAATGCATCCAACGTTTGTTTTGCAAAAGTTATTTTTAACACGAACCTTTTCAAAATTAATATTCCATGCATAAGTTCTATGTGTGTGTTGACACGGTTTTTACTGGCGGGGTAAAGAAAATCACTATAAAAAGGTTTAATACTGTACTATTTTTACTGACCTTATCTTTGGAAGTAGCTATGTATGCAGTTGTTATTGAAAAAGCGCCTATATTGCATTACTGCATATACATTGCATATTGCACAAAAAAAATCAAAATTTAGAGTGTCTAATTGAATTTTAGAGTGAAAAATAGAATATTTTCATTTTAGTATTTATTAATATATTGCCCTGTATTTTAGTAATTAATTAAATTCACAGCTAAAATCAGTGTAAAATTTCAGTATGGCCAAAGAATAAGTCGCAAAGTCAAGCGTTCTTGTCAATGCGGGGTCAAAGGCAAACAACCTGGGGTCGGTTCAATGCCTCCACTTTTTTATTTACGGCTTAAATTTTAGCCTTTATTTAAGCAGTTAATCATGAGTTTTTATTGCTAATTTAACTATGGGTTAATTTTAACTGTGATTGCGATTTTTTTTTTAATTGCTTATTTAGAGGTGGACTTATACAATTACATTCTATTTTATTCGGGAGACTTATAGCTTGCATAAAACAGAGTCCACTGATAAATTTCTGGCTAATCCAGACCAGATTGCTACTGACAAATCTTTAATGAAAAAACCCAATAACACGTTACCCGAGTTGGGAAACGAACCCAGGACTAGTTAAACAGTAACTCTTGCGACCAGTATGTGTCTGTCAGTCCTATCCCAAGATATTTTACTATGCGTATATTGTTTGTTTAATAATTACGAGTATATTACATTATCAGTATCTAATCTCGCAGAGTTCAGTCACCATTACAATCTATGTGTATATAATACATAAGTAATTAAGATAACGGTTCCATCATTTGCCAAAAAAAAAAATTGAGCAGCAATATTTGTCATGTGGTCAAAGACATGGCGTACAATACTTTTATTTTATGTATAACATAAATGATAATAACCAAACGGTTAAGAATCGGATTTTCGAGTAAAGAGTTGTGATTTTTCGTATATACGAGTAGTATTTGCGCCCTTGTTTACTTGGATACTAAATATTATTTTGATTGTAAATCATACATATTGTTTGTAATTTAAAAATAAATGTGTTTTCTTTTTCTCACGAAATATCTTGCGTCGCAAATTGAACTTTGAATCCTCATTTGTTTATATATTATCGAAACTGCTAATGAGGTCGTTAACCTTATTTTGTTTTTATCACGATTTAGAAATAGATAACGAATACATTTGATAAACAAATTAGATATTTTTTTGTTACTTAACGTCATGCCACAATTTGGACTTTATTAAATAATTCGCTGATAATTTCACAATATAATTATGTTGTTGTAATCATGTGTGCAAGAAAAATATAAAACATTCAACGAAATAAATCTGAATGTAGTTTAATTTTGTACTTACTACAAGAAATGAGTAGGTGTACACATAAACACTAGAATCAAGTCCACTGACCCCATTATCTTCGTAAACATATCGACGTGAACATTTTGCAGCTGTTAGTCACCCAATAGATTTTTTCATTATAAATAATAATTATCTAACTGTATTTTTCAATACTGTAAATTAAAATATTGATATTATTGACCCCTAAATACGATTCTCAATAAATCAATTAGCATTGAATTTTATTTAAATTAAATCATATTGTATCTATTGAATAATGGCTAAATGACACCAGTTCCTGAAAATCTTATTTTTATAATTATAAAATAAGTCAAGTGATTTGATTGGCTGTTGTCATTTCACTGATAAAAACCATACCAAATTTTTATTAAGAATAATGTTTTGTTTATTTCAATATAAATTCTATTCTGAACTCTAACACGATTTAATCATGTTTATACATTATACGAGCCATGAGATTTTGAGATGAAAACTTGGCACTATTTACCTCATGTTTCGAATATACATTGTAATGTTCTGTGAGGTAAAGTATGTTTGCCTCAACGATAGATGGCGCCACGTGGATGAGTTTTCTTGCCAAGTATTAGATGTCAATCGTTATAATAATTTATTGCGGTAATTATAATTAACAAGCTGGGAATTGGATATTAAATTGTGTTTTGTTAACAAAGTAAGATAATATCAAAATTAAAATTAGACGTAATGTTGCTGCTAACTATTACGCTAATAAATTTCGAGTATGGGGTTTTCGAGTATTCCCCTAAGGGTAGAGGCAGAGATGTACCAGTACATTGGTACATCTCTGCCTAACCCACAGTTCGCCGGTATGTTTAAGCCCCATGTAACAGGGCGCGAGCCTATTGCCATTGACCGGGCACAAATTCTACCTCCGAGCTGTTACTGATAATTTCACAGAAAAACCCAATAACACTTTTTGGTCGACCTGGGAATCGAACCCAAGACCAGCGCAGCGTGGCAGTCGCACTTAGGACCACTAGGCCAACGAGGCAGTTATAAATATAAATCAAAATATAAATCGTTAATAATAATCGGATTATTGTAACAAAATAAATGAATGAACAAGATTTTAAAAACATAAAGGTAATAATTGATTTGCAGTATAATAAAAACAATTATAATTAACGATTTATCAGCAGACTATCATATAAAACGAAATAAAAAATCACATTCTGCCCATAAATAATGGAGTTAAACTCAAACAAATTTATGTATCCCATTAGAAGAAATCTATTTATTTATTATTTAATAGTTCAACCACTTAAGAGCAATTAGTTCATAAATAGTAAATAGTCCAAGTCGTTTGCCAACTGTCCTTTCGTTACTACTGCACCATTAATGGTCCCTCAAGATTTTTTCAACGTCTGTCTTTTATGGATTTATTATGGGTCGTATTTTTGAGGTCTAGAACCCATTTGTAGGTAGTAAAATACCCATTTTTATGCATGATATTTGGCCTTTTATCACTGAAAATATTAGCCAGTGTCAAATATCTTTTTACATTTCTATATCAAATCTCTGTTCTGGAGGGACTTTATTAAAAATCTTATTTCTTTTTATGCGCCATTTTGTATATTTATGTCCTTTAATAAAACGAGACGTTTGCAAGTATGTTATGTTGCGAATGTGTTTCTTATCTGAGGGTAAATATTTTTAAGTGCGGATAAAAGCTGTTGCACTTTTTTATGTGCATTGCAAGTGGATTCAAATGTAGCTAATGTATCAAGTAGATACTTTGTAGAGCAGGTAATGTCAAAGCGAGGATTACTTTGTAATGGACTATTTATATTATTTGGAGTACTCAGTAAATACAACATGAACATTTAAGTGCTCAAAATCAGAAATAGATACTACCTAATTAATACACTTTTACACTAATATTAATTGCGATACAGTGACGTAATTGGCCCAAAAAAAAACACAACATGGCGACTGCAGTTTATACTTTTTGTTCTTGTTTCGTTATTACTTTCATAGTAGCAGACCTAATAACATACTTAATCTAATCTATAAAACCGAATTCTAATTTCCCGTTGCTAAGCCCAAGCCGACAAGTGGACTATTTATAGTTTGTTTCAAAGTGACCCACTTTGGAACAGTAGATAACCTAACATGGTCCCAGACTTTATCTTGATACAACATGTCTATCACTTTCCTGGGTACACTGTTTTCAATATGTAAAGATTATTAATTGTGCTAACAATCGATAGTTTTACATTTTATGATGATATGAATTTTATGACTATTCTAAAGTGGACTAGTTTTTTTTTAATGCCTACGTTTTTAAAGGGCTTCATATCTAATATTTTTTCTATGTCTACAAAATTATTTTTAATAGTTACAGAATCAAGAAGCTCTTTATCTATATTATTACAGTAAAAGATAAAGTTTGTTCTTTTTTATATTTGTTAGAGATAATCTCTGGACGTATTGGTCCAATTACAAAAGTTCTTACGTACTCTGTTGAGGAGTACCATAGGCTATGTTTTAAAGATTAGGTATTTGACTTCGTCGCGGGTAGAAGTTAGTATAATTACACGATTTTAAAGTCAATTTAATTTTCAACCCTTTATACATTGTTTTTCTTTTCAACCCCGTTAGCACATTTTCGGGTTAAACGTGAAAATCTCACGAACGCAAAAATCGGCGCGAAAATATTCAAAATCAGAATGCCATATTAAAAACATCGGCGGACTTTGCCGGATTAAGGGTGATGTACATCCAGGTTTAATCTACGTTTATCGGCGACGGGCAGGCGGGCACAGTCAATACCGATCGACGGGTTAATCCGTCCGTCCTGCCTGTTATATTGTTTTAATAACTTGTGAATTTATGCCTTTTTTGGGGAATAGTGATACAATGTATTGAGGTTTTTTCGCCGGTAGCAGAATAGTAAAATAGAAATGCATTTTTTGTGAAAAGTTTTCCATTTTTTTTTATTAGTGTTGTCCAGGTTTTTATGTTAGGTTACAGCTCTGTGCGAGATGTTACACTAATTAAATTTTACAGAGTCCTTAGAATTTGCCATATGTTGTAGCATTATTATAATAATATCGATAAAGTTTTTGTGCAATTACTCGAATTACTTATTGGTTAACCTGTTTTGCAATTCACTGCTGCACATAGGTCTCACCAAAACTCTAAAAAGCACTTAAACATCGATAGAACGTGCCATCTGGTCTACTATTCCTTAATCTGCCAAAACATTTTAAACGATAAGTCAACTCAGTATTTTGCCCTAGTAATAAAACAAAAATAAAGTTGATTCAAGGCATTATTTCACTTTGGCAAAGAAAAATAAGTGTAAATTATTTGTGTACACAATTCGCCTCTATAGGCGAATCTATATTCGCGAGTGTTTTGGCAAATACTCTTAAGGCTTGGACAGAGTCGGCGGAAA
Source organism: Caradrina kadenii (assembly GCA_947462355.1). Lineage (NCBI taxonomy): Eukaryota > Metazoa > Arthropoda > Insecta > Lepidoptera > Noctuidae > Caradrina > Caradrina kadenii. The sequence goes on along the minus strand of OX381689.1, from coordinate 13,237,742 downwards.
GTTGAGAATTTAACAACTTTTGTTGTTTGCTAAATGTCTTATGTTTTTATTTAGGGTATTTGGGGATGAAATGGGGTAGACTTTTGTAAAAAAAAGGTTTAATATAGAAATACTCTTAATTAATAAAAAAATACTTATAATCATGCGGTAACTAGAACCCAAAATTTGCTTAAAAATATGTAAACGCTATGAAAAGCTTTATCGACAAAATTAACATGAAAATTGAACCCTGATAACGTACGCGTGCAGTTGTGTGGCCCTTGTAGCCGCGCCAATTAGGTTAACAAATAATTTTCAAATCCGAAACTTGTAACCTTTTTTCAACAACCAGGCCTGTTTATCAAAAAAAGGTTAACCCACCACTTGCTAACGCAACGCACTGTAATCTACCGTGGTGTTGTAAAGGTTAATGACCGTCGTTACATCGACGGTGGGGGGTTGAATCTGAGCACCGATGGGTTTTCCTCTTATACGTATATATTATTTATATTTCTAACTGTTAGCTAAGCACGTGGGGTGTAACGGGTTTACTAAATGTACCGGAGATGATAGGGTGAAGGTTTTTTCTGTTGCGAAATATCTTGAAGAATACTTTTGTCTATTTTTTTCTAGTGTTGACTTAGGTTGTTTACAAAATTGATCTTGAAAGGTTGGATGCTCCTTCTGCCTCGTGTACCAACAAACATTGCTTCAAATAAAAATCTTAGTTATTCAACATGATTGAAAATGGGGTTGAAAAAAGGGTCGTGATAAAAAAAAGTTTATCAATTATTTCAACAGGATAAATACTTTCTTTCTATGAAATCGTTTACGTTTTATCGGACAACCCTTACAAACGCACTGTAGCATTTAATAAAACAATTAGCTTCACAGATTACTGGCCACAACCCACCCTAAACTTTAACGGACCCACCATAGTTCAACATGAAAATAATCCGAAACAAAATACCGGAACACTGGTACCTACTAACCCAAACTATTAATACTACTGACCCTACATTTTGCAGATAACGTACAAGCAGCTTAATCCCATGTTATCATTAGACACACTCGCTGTTCGATAATGTCCTGTAACCAAGATAAACTGCTATCCTTACCGCCTCTATTACATATGCGATAGAGTTGGAAATTTCATGAATTGTGTGTATTTGAAAGTTGGTATGCTAGTATTGGGGACACAATAGATTGACAAGTTGATCCTCTTTTGTGATAAATATCCATTGTTCTATAGTGTCTTTCTTTGAAGGCTTATTGGTATCGGAATCTTGATGAAAGTGTAATCATTAAGTTTAATTATAGGGTAAAGAGCAAAGATAGAGATAATAATTGTATGCTGTACTGGTCTAATTGATTCTAATTAGTATACATGAAATACCACCATGAACCCTGTGCTGTGGTATGCACCTATAAGATCAATAAAATGCATTGTACCATAAACTGTGATTTTATGTTATTGAACAGAAAAATAAGTGGTTTTATAAAACTAAATCAAACACAAATGAAGTCTAACACTTAAAAATCATAAATAAATATACGGAAGTCGCAATCTTTTACACGCCTTTATCTCCCCTTAAACATTTAAAAAGATAAAAATTAAAAGCATCTTTTTAAAAGCTCTTATATATTGATACGGCGAACTTTCGTATTGCTTCGGATATTGTCGCCTCAAATCGTGACCGGACAATCACGAAGCAAACATTTATTTCGACAGTCCACAAAATATGTCCAAATGCATTTTGTATCATTAACTTTTAACGAGTATTATTGATTAAGATGGCAGCAACTAAGGCTTAACATCAAGTAGGGATAGGTTTTTAAGGGACTAAAACCGAAAAAGACTAAAAACTAAGTACTTATTTCTCTTTTCTTTTTCTTTTATTATAGTTTTATTTCTCAATAAATACGACAGATTTAATATCCATTTAAAGCACTAACTTACCAATTCTTCTCCAAATTGATACCTACCAAAACAAAATATAGTCCACCACTCAGCTTTCTACGGTATTCATTATAAAATAGTCGAAACAACAATCAATCTTGCCCTGAACGCCGTACTAAATTGTCTTAACACGGACGATCCATTTGTAAGGATTTTGTTAAAAAAATGTTATTACTAATGACGTGGAAGTAACAGGGAAAGTGCTTGAACTAGACAGATTGAATATTGTTGAAGTAGAAATAATATTACTGGTGGAGTGTTTTATTTTTAGCTTTTATTTTGTCTCTGTTTTTGTTGTACTGAGTGTCTTTTTCTACCATTTAGTGCTGCCGCACACTGGGCCATTAGTAGCGCCCACAGCAAAGCCACTACTAGCCACCACAAATTGGGAACGAAATTTTTTAAATATTTTCTTTGGTAGCGATCACATGACCACCGATCACAGCCACTAGTACCCACTAGGTAATTAATTATACAGTTATTTTTCCACATCTAAATATTTCCAATCCTTTAGAGAATGGTCTACTGAATTCAGTATGATATAGCCCTGATATAACTGTAGTATGCTTAGATATTCTTGAACATTTCCACGCCTCCTTGAGAATGAGGACGCTTGTTCAAGAGGGCAACACAACATAAATCTGGTCTCTAGTACTCTCTAGTATCGATCTTTAATGCCACTTGGACTCCTGCCCACCCCCATAAAATCACCCTTTTACCATAAAACAGAAACCCATTAACGAACCCATCAAATTTCACTTATAAACTTTCGTATAATTCAAAATACTTATTCCAAAATGTACTATGATATATCGCTCGAATATCTTCATCTCTTTTTCATTCTCTCTCTTCTATGTCAATAATGTTAAGTGTCGTCTTGAAGTATTGCCAGACGTATATAATTTTAGTTTTAGATGTCTAGACTCAAATTAAGTGTGGAGTATAGAAAAGATTTTAGTAAACACGCCTGTGTAGTGGTGGGAAAAGTCGATAGTTGGTATGAAATTATCGATATTTTTGGTAAATGAAAGCCTTCTGCAGGATTTCGGAATACTATACCACCTATTTTGTTTTTTTCTTTCAAGCGGCGCTTTCAGGTATTTCCTATACACCGTTCAATAACGATTCTCCATCTGGAACATTGGCAACTATGATATGGATACGATAAATAGGACTCGCAGAAAACTTTTTAAAAACAGCAGTAGCTTGTACACTATCATAACTTTAGTTTATCATATCGAAAGAAATCCAAGAGAAATTGCAGTCCGCTACGAAGTGGGGTTGAAAACATTTTGCTCCGATATATCGAAACGGTAGCAAAAATTGGCACGGAATATATCGTAGTGCATATCTCGATCTCCAAAACCCGTATTTACGTTCGCAGGTAACAGAGGAAAGTTTTAGGGTTCCTTACCAAATTGGAAAAGGACATTTCCGTTTTTGCTTACTGTTTGGTTTTGCTCATAAATGAAGATGGGATTTGCTATCTTGACAATACGTGTGTTTCTTTCTGACTACGCAGCTTTTAATTTAATACCTCTGACCACATAAGCGAGGCTATGGAACAAAGTCACCGTAGACATTGGGGCTGATGTACAGTTATCGATACAATAAATTGTTAATATCCCATCACTAAAACTTAGAAGTAATTAAAGTAGATATTTAATGACTTCATTTATATGATTACAAATTGTTTTATGGTCTAATTTATGACAGAGCTTTAAAAGCAATACATATAATTTCCATTTTAAACTTATTTTAAAAGTATAATAAGGTTGGAAGTATATATTATTTATCACGTAGATAAATATTATAATATGCAGGCTGATTGAGAGTTAGACACCTACGCAACCACAATGACAAAGCTCTTTAAAAAAAAACAAAATCAATCTCAAATTGCTAAAACTATCTAGTTAATGGCTAGGTTCTAATAAAAATAATTAATGATAATAATATTTTTTTCCCAATGCAGGGCAGGGCTGCGGGTTCTGCCGGGGCTGCGGGTTGTTCGCAAGAGATACCGCGCCCCCGGAACGCAAAGGGCACAAGAAGGAACATGGGTGGGTTTTAGTCAGTAAAAGTCTGACACTCCCTCCCGCCCCGCCCAGGGCGGGAGAAGTTATTTGATGATTTCCCACCCACCAAAAAAAAAAAAAAAAAAAAAAAAAGGCCCCTTGTCATGCAGAGAAAGCACGAGCATTGATCAAGGCGGCTTGGCTATATCAAACTTATATTCATTTTAAGTTTGAAATCCAACCGGTCCTTTTGGATATCAATGAGGACGCCGATGTCCAGCAGTAGAGGTCCTGCAGCTGATATGATAGTGATGATGATTCATTATAAGTTCAGGTTTCTCACGATGTTTTTTTTCACCGATGTCAGAGATGTCCAAGATAAACATAAAAAGTTCTGATGAGTCGAAAAGGTCACACTAGTATTAAACCTAGCGTCTTAACCACTAAGCCATCACGACATACGCTAGGTGCTACTTAAAAAAACTTAATGAATAACCAAATAACAATGTTACCGTGTCTAAAAAGGCAACGCATTGATCCAATTAACTTCGTCCATTCAAAATTAAACAGAGTTGTCAGAAAAAGCTACGGAACCACAGAGCAAGTTTATATTATTTGTGGAATCGAACGCTGCACATCTGTTCGTAGTGTAGGTTTTTTATTAGGCAGTTATTTCTGCAATCGGAGCCGACTACTCGCTCCGTTTTACATGTTTACACGCTGCGGGGAATTAAAATTTTGCTGTTGCTTTCAATTTGAGTTTTAGTTTCAGAAAATAATGTTAATTGATTTGGTTGTTAGTTTGTTTTGGTGTCAAATAGTTCGTGTTTATTTGGAAATGTAATAAACTGAATGTTAGTTGTATAACATTAATATTCTATGCACGTATTAAAGTTAGCTCGAAAACTTGTTAAAAATTCAACTTTACCTATTATGGTTCATGAGTTATATCCCGCTGACAGACAGACGGATAGACAGCAGAGCCTTGGTAATAGGATCCCGTTGGCACCTTTTGGGTACAGAACCCTAAAAAACATTTTGTATACAAGAGGGAAAATAGGAGCACTATAAATAGTCAAAATAGTCAAAACATATTCCAAAGCATTAACTAAAATCTTTCATCCTACACAGCTTCAAATATAACCAACAAAGTGATTAGGTCCTTCATAAAATTTCCCCCCAAAAGTCACCGAACAATTACTTCAATACATTTCCTTTAATATCACCACGCTATCGTCCAAAGGAGCAATACAAAAGCATTGTTAAGCCACACATAGCCTTTTCGACGTTGCCTTTAGGCCGATTTCATTTTACAAAGTAACTTTGGAAGGGCGGCTAGACAGCTGTCGTATTCCGTAATATTCTGGGGACTAGACTAGACGTGGGGCCAATGTTTGAACCAACATTTGGCTAAATATTGGAGCCAATTTTGGTAAGGAAGAAATGTTCGCCTATTTTGTACTACATAAACAAAAAATTTTTTGTCAATGTTCCGAGGTCTGGTTAAATAAATTACAGCACATTTTTCATCTTATCGGTATAAAGGGAAGGTTTCCCCCTCCAATTCTTTACCTCTTACAATCTGTTTATACCTACGAAGTTAAATTGGAAGTCTTTATACGGCAAGTTAATTGAAATTCCAAGAAGATGAAACATGAGTTATTTTGCGAATTAAATTATACTCGGTATATTAGAAATTCGAGTAAGCATCTTCATTTTATTTATATATTGTAGCTGTTTTTTGTAATAAAAGTGACGGTAATTAATGTAGTTTCAAATTTTGTTCGAACATTTGCTCTAATGTTGGCGGCCAACCCGTCGCAGACACTAGTGCACTGCGCTTTATTAAATTCTGGGGAGATTGTTTTTCTGACTGGCGTCGTCAAGTTTCAAGAGGGTTGAACTTCGTAACTTTATAGTTAACTTGTTATGATTAATGCTAACTAACTATGAATAGATTAGTTTGCGAAACGTTTGAGAATCGCCCCTTTTAGCGTGAGTTTGTGATTAAAGTTTTACTTCGAAAAATATAAGTTTTTGAGCTGAACTCGGATGGTTTACGGTTGAAAACATTGTGCAAAGGAATGGAAGCAGCTTTTTGTAAGTTAGTTTGAAACAAAGATTTGGGTCTTTTTACTGTTTGGTATATAAAAAATCGAGTAGGTACAAGTACTTAATATAACTCGATGACTTTTTTTCTCACGACAGTGTCACGCACAATACATAAACTTTTAAAGTAAACCATTAAGAGGGAGCAAGTACGCGTATTCAAAACTCGACGAGTATTTTTGCCTAAATCTACCCTAAAAGTTCGCGATCGCCGAGTCATAAAGTACATGTACTAAATATAAATAGGCTCGCCTTATAGCACTACTAAATATAGAGCTCTTGTAATACATACCTCATCCTCATCCAGTCAAACCCAGGTCGCAAGGCCATAACCTCTCCGGTCCATTATTTTAGTTGGAGGACGTTCCACTCCTACTCTGCTCCTCATTCTTCCAAGAGCAAATCATGACGAACAGCAATAAATCCAATTATAACTTCACAACTCAATTCGACCGTCAATCGATCGACCGTTGACACAACTTTATTGTTTGTTTATTTTTCTCATCAATACTAAAAATAAAGTATCGTAAAATTTTTACGATTAACGTTGATGTGATATCACAAGGTTGGTTGAACGAACCAAACCTGAGTACATAATCGATGTCAGACACACATATGCTACCTATGTATATATACTAAAGCTGAAGCTGAAGAGTTTCTGTTAGTTTATTTGAACGCGTTAATCTCTGAAACTACCAGTCGGATTAGGAAAATTCTTTGTATATAGATTTTTTTTCATTCCAGATGGGTAAGCTCTTTACTCCTCACCCAAAAGAAGCCAGTTCACTCTTATTTCGAAGAGTTTAGGGTTAAATGCGCTCGGAAATACAGACGCAGGTAGAGTTCGCACTCCTCCATATGATAGCCAGATCCAGAAGGAAAATTATAGGCTATATACCATGATGCTACGACACATGGGAGCGGAGCAGTAACCAAAGACGTAACTTAACGCGGGTGAAAAAAAAACAGGTAGACAAAGTCGTGAACAGAAGCTAGTAAATAATGTAAAGACGCAACACATAGACGATATTGGTAATTAAGTAGTAAATGCAATTACAGTAAAATTATTGATAAAACAAACATGTATGGACTCGCAACTTGTTTTGACTCTGTGCAACGTATTTTTATCACGAAACTGACACAGTTTGTAAATAAGAATGTTTTAATTAAAATTCGGGGTTATACTATGTGACTTCTCACCGTTTGACACTGTTGATAAGACTGGAATACAAACTAGTACTAATTAATGACAATTATGTTAAACAAAAAAAGCTATAATTACCTCCACATGTTCAAAAAATGTACCAATAGTTTTTACACGACCGTAAAAGTAATTAGTTTTACAAATATTTGTAGCTTATAAAATATTTTAAAGTATTACCGTTCGCGTGTTTTCCTTACATTGGCTATCGGTCACGATAACCAGTTATCTAATCACGCCACCTTTCACCTCCGAGTCAGTAGGTTTTAACGTCTCCTGACTTACCCTAATGACTGCCATTTCCTTTAATTAAAATTGATTGCTCACCATTTTGCCTAAAACGTCTCGGTTTTTCTTTTAAATCACCACGCGGACTAAATCTTTCAACTTTAAAACACCAATATCAAAATATTTATGTTAATATAAATATTCCCCGCCGTAGTTACATTTTTATCACTGCTCCGCTCCTGTATATCGTAGCGTGATGTTATATAGACTATAACATTCGTCGATAAACGAGCTATAAAGCACAAAAAGGTATTTCCAAATCGGACTTGTAGTTCTAGAGATTAGCCCGTTCAAACAAACTTCAGCGTCATAATATTAGTATAGATTACCAGCTAAAACAAGTCCTATAAAAACTATCGAATCAGAATAAATAAGACCTCATTCCGACAATATTCAATAATGTAAGTGCCATTTGAGACGATCATCTCAAAAAAATACATTACGTTTTACCAGAGAATGCCAAGTCAACCGCAAGACAATTGAGTTACGCATATTACGTCAAAACAGCGCTGGTAACGAAACACCGGCGGGTAATTGGCTGAAGGATAGCATTCAATCTTTGAGATACCGCAAGAATAATAGGCTCGTGTTACCGCCTCGATATCTAAGAGTAACAGCCTATTAGAGATCTTGTTCCTATAGCAGATACTTCCAACATTTGTTAGAGATAACATCGGATTGTAATGGTTTAAGTTTAAAAACTTTTAGATTGAGACTGGTTTTTTGGACATTCCAAATTGAAAAACGATAAGATATTTCTATTCGCGTCATTGACGTGTTGAATACGGGGCAGTAATAATAGTATCCTGAAAAAATATGGCAGTGAATCCTTACTCAACTAGAGGGATTTTTTGGGGACGATAATTAAGCTATAAAATTGTCTAATGCTTGATCGTTTCCTCCACAATGATTAAAACCTATTATTTAATGTATTCTGTTTTCATTACTAAAACTAGCTAGGGTATTTTATAACTCAACGGATTTTACTAATATGTTTGTCAGTCTAAGGGTCTCTTGAATCGAATGTCAAATAGGTAATGAAACAGCACATCGAAAATCATATTTCATTTTTCCAAAAATGAACTCAAAAAATCAATCACCCCAGTTCTAACGCCATCAACTACTACCCAAGAACAGTAAACATCCGAATTAAATTCCAGCCATACATCATTCGCCCCAATTCGTTAGTTGCGAATAAATTGCAAGCGAGGCGTCCGCGGTACCAAGCCCTCCATAGTCAAATTATTCACTCTCGCAATCCTAGTAAAGCCGGCAGTCCCCGCCCAAAGCGGGCTGTTCGTGTAATATTAAATTATAGTGGGCCAAGTAAGACATTTCGAAATAGAAAATTGTTTCCATTCGTTGTTTGTGGACTGTGCTCTTAATTCAGATGAATGTGTTTATGTTGCTGTTGGTTCAGGCTTCAGCTTTATTTTTTAGAGCTTCTGAAACAGGTATCGTATTGGCTGTATTGCTTACTGTGTAAAGGTCAAGCCTCTTACGTGATTGGTTACTTTACGTGGTTCATAGAATTCTTACGTCTTATCTCAATCCATTTACTGGAATTTAGACCTATCTAAGTGTGTTTTCTTCTCAATTAGCTTAACTGTTAAATATGGCTAACATCTTTTCTACATTTTTGACTTATAGTTTTATTCTGGTATCTACAAAGCCTTTGTAAACACAAAGCTCTAAATTCTCAGAATAATATTTATTGTCGTTTAATTCGCTGAGCTCGTAACATGAATCTCTCTGAGCCTTTATTAAGCGTCCCTGCTTTTTCAACACACGATACAATTATACCTGTAAAAAGAGAATTATCAAAGCCATTTCTAGAAAATCTAGCTGCTAATAAGCCTTCGGAGTAAAACAAAAGAGAAAAGTCTACTACTTACTTTGTTCACTACATTTTTAATTCCTGTTATAAAATTCTGTTTGCTCTCGGCTGCTTTAATGGCGGGGACATATACACAGACTGCAGCGTCAGCATTATGCATGGCTGCTAGAGTTGTTTTATTGTATTTATGGTATTAGTTATCGTCATCTTTTAAAAATATTGCCTTATTATCTTTACCTAAGTAGTTTTTTGAATAATTGTGTCTTTTGTACTTAACAGATTTAAGGCGAGATAACTCATAAATCATATGTAATTTATTTCATAACAGTGTTCTTGCTTCTAAATATTGTTTGAAGTTTTTGGTTATTCCTTGTTTTTTTTTTATTTTATTCATTGCTTAGTTTGGTGTGTCAACTGTGTCTTTGCGCTATCAGAGATACTTAAAGAATACATCGCTTCATATATCGACAAAACCCTGAAAGTCAACATTTAAAAGCGGCACTTTTTCAAACACAATATTTCTTTGCAGTCGTACAAGCAAGTACAAGTTGACAGCAAACTGTTGCCTGCCTTTTATTTTTCCTATAGGCGCTCCTTGCCAAGTGTTCCAAGTTGTGGCTGTTTCGCGGCCCGCCAACTCAGCCGTATCGGCGGGACTTTTAAAACTCAACTCTGATACGTTTAATATAGTGTCTACTGCAGGCAAAACTTAAATAATGCCCATAGAAAACTTGTTTCGTGCAAGTTGCGGGTACGCCGCTCCCGGCTAACTTTCCTGTTTGCTTTCAACCGTACGTATTTTATTCTTTCCTCTTTTAAATGCGACGCTTTGCATGTCGGTTACCATCGTAGACGGACCGTGTTTTAAGAGCAAACCTTCTGGGACGTTTTCGAATAGAGGCGTATTGCCTCCGAACGTCGGATTGTTCTTTTAACGTGCGGCCCGCGGGGATTCCTTGCCTGTCCATTGTTTACTTGTGAATATTGTAATGGTCGTAAACTCACACGAAAAATAGCCACCCTAAAAGGCAATAAGCATAAACACAACTCTGGAAAGTTGGTTTGAAAAGAGCTTCGCGATATTCAAAACAGGACGAGGGGGCTTAATGTTATTCATGAATGTTAAAGCGCCGCGTTGTTCCCAAACATCGTTTATATTTGTAAGTTACGAAACAATGACACTAACTTAAACTCTGGATGTAAAGACGGGTGTTATCTTGGTTTGATGGCTCACATAAACAACAGATACGGTTTATTGCTACGCCGCAATTTCGTATTAAATTTCAAAGTTTTGAAGTCTCCGCCTTAATTAAAAGTGACGGTGTATTATAGCGATATATATCACCTCGGTCGAGGAAATACAATCTCAACTAGTCCAGATTCACTTAAATTCGGTACTAACGAGATATTTCAGTAGTCTAGTGTCTTATCTTAGAGATCCGAAACTTGAGAAAAGTTTACGCAAACAGTATCAGTTGAAAAAAACCACGTCGTACGAGAGAACGGTGAATAAAATGGCTTTAAGCCTTTAAGCTAAAACACCCAACAACGGGAAAATAAAAGCACAAGCGTGTTTGTTGCTTTAACGCAAAATGAAATGATGTCCAGTGAACGAACGGAAAGAGAATAAATTAAAAGTAAGGACTCAGTCCGACCATTGTTTTTTTGTACACTTCATATGTTTTTGTACCGAAACGTAAGCCGCGTTTACGTTTAAAAATGGAGATTTCGGGCTATTTATTTTAACCTATCACGGATGACAGCTCGGATGAAATATGAAAACTCGGACACAGGAAACTGTTTTTCTCTTGGCCAAAAATCGGCTGCTGACAATTTCATTTTCTGCATCGTTTCGACCGGGACAAACAGTATGAGTCAGACGTAGGTATAATCTACATTAATTTCAAACAAACGTTTTCAAAGCCAATAATTTTGAAGCGTCATCTGAATTGAAAGAACCGCTCCATCATTTTCAATAACCGTACCCGAGCGATGCCAAAAATTCTTACCGAAAAACCTCGCAACACCGTCAGAAAACATAACAAATATTTTAGGATCATCCAATTCGTTTCGTGAAACGTTCAATATCTGGAGCACACCATACGTACGGACGGACAGGAACGTGATAAATTCGTTGAGCAGGCGAGGGAATGACACAGTGATCCCCGTTCATATTTCACAATATCCAAGCGACGCTCGCGTTGTTTTAACACGGATAACTTTGTGTACATCCACATGTTTTATCTTGGCTCTTTGATTTTGTTGAGGTTGATGCCCTTTAGTTTCAGTTTTGTTCAAAACTTTACCTTATAGCTGAAGGTCGCCGAATACTGGAAAAGATATCGTGATCATTATGTGAAATAAATAGGGCTGTGCTTCTTTCATGTATGTCTTTCGTGTTCCTATTGATAAAATTGATATCTTCCAATTTAAGCACAAAAGGTAACCCTGGAATTAAAATGCAACACGGCAAAATATTTCAGGTAAAGTAATACACATACCTTCCGGCTTGCATAAAACCGAAGGTCATTTCCTATAATCCTTGAAAACGAATTACAATTCAAAACTTATACTAATCTAAAATCCTCACATATTTCAATGGAACACAGTCCTTAGGTCCTCAAAACAAATTGGCTATTCAACTTGATATTTGCCAGAATTCCAACGGTCTCGGGGACCCTTTGGGGACGATTTTGACAAATAGTTGGACTAATAAATTTTCATTGAAACCCCCGATAACTTTTGCGTCGGCCGTTGAAATTGGAACATTTCACTGAGTTACACTTAACTTAATTAAGAGTTCAATTAGTCTTGACTTAAGTATGATTATAACTTCTTAAGATGTTGCGAGTTCTCTTTGACTATATCATAATATATATCAACAGTCCCGCTAAATTTTGAATGTTTTAATGAAACTCCAAATCCTTTAGGTACACGCTGAGGCTGTGGGAAGTCAAATTTAAAATGTTTGCTCCAGTCTCATAAATAACACGACATTTTAGAAATTTAAATTCTATAGCAAGAAGCTCAAAATTGAAGGTCATTCTTTGACTGACTAAATATGAAAAGTAATTGTTAGTTACTTTTAGTATTTACTTCAACAGAGCCAAATTTGGGTAGGTCTGTGACTTCCACGCGGACGAACTCGCGGCAAAAGCTACTACAATATAATATTAAATCGATAGTTATGTTAGTTTATTTTTGGCTCAAATGATCTAAATCTTTAACACGTAATCTTCAATTGCAATTATCAATTAATCAAATATGTTTCATGCCCCCAATGCGTGCAACACGTCTGAATAAGTTCAAGGTACAATTAAAAATGTTTTGCATAATTAAAACTGTTTACAGACTAATATATTCTTTCGCATGTTCGCGATCATATCACGCGGTGGTGTTATTTTTTCTTGGCAACATTACTCGCCCATTATTAGGAGATTGAATCTCGTAGCGTGCACATGAAGCATTTTTTTTAGTTCACCTCATTTATACGTTACCTTGACGCAGTAATTAACGCAGTGAATTTCGAATGCAGTTTCAGTATTAACATTTATTTTGTTGCCGGCAAAAATTTTCTGATAAATTAATTCATCAACTTCTTTTGATTTAAATTCTTGTTTAATTTAGCTGAAGGTTTTCGACCTGCTCGTGTTCGTTCATCTCTAAAGCTGCGAATGGGGAATTAAGTCAGTATTTCAAGATAGGAATCTTCTAAATGTTGTGAAACTGCAACCGTGTCACTTAATTAATTTGATATATTGTTATCCATTGCAACGTTAATGTAATTTGAATGTGTTGTGGAAATTGCAGGCTGCATAATTATTCGAATCTAATTAACGAAATCTGAATGCAGTCGTTGAAACACACATCTTCCCTGAATAAGACCTCGCAGACATTTGGAGTCTAGAATATTTGCAAAGCTGGCGTTTTTGAATGGAACCGGTCGCACTACGTATGTTCTATTTAGTATTAGTCGGTTGCAAATGTAATTTTGTTTTGCTTGCCGTGTATTTTGGAGTCTATATTTACGTGCTCAAGTTGTGTTGCACCTGCTGGATGTCTCGGATGATAAAAAATAATAGGTACCTGTGTTCTGAACAGTTTTCAATCACACTCAGAAATGCCAGCGGCTGTCTGCACGCCCCTTGCTACCTCTATATTCGATCCTTTTTTACCGCAGTAGCTTTTAAAAAAAGTTTCAGTTTTTTTTAGTCGATAGATTTGCCTACTACTAAAATATGCTAAAAACTTTGATAGTTACACGAAAAGTTGGTACAGCAACAAACTCAATTAAAACATCAATTGAAAGTCAAAGTATTCACTTGAACTTCAATCCTCGATCATAAACTATGCAATTCGTTGGAAGTAACTTTATTAAAGTTCCATATTAAGAGGTGCAGCGGTTGCGTTGGAACTCGGAGTTTTTACTTTAGCAACTTGAAACATTGACAGGGTGAATTTACGGGAGTTGCCGCTTTTCAACGATAGCCAAGATGAGCTGAGGAATTCCTTGTAAATATTTTGTTGCTTCTTGTTTTATGGCGCAGTGTTAGAGGGCTTTCATTATGGAATATTCCAGAAAGTTGAGATCCTGTGGATGGTGGATAGAGGGATTTGTTTTGTTAGTTGTGCTCGGGAGGGGATCACTGCCGAAAGTATTATTTATGACTAAGTGAAAAAAAATCAATGATATTCAAATACTCTTCTGCCCGCCACGTCGTCCGCGTGGTATGTTCACCGCCTCCTCGTCGCAGCGTGATGTTACAGCCTATATTATTCCTTGTGGATATGGCTATCATATACAAAAATATTTTTCCAATCCCACTGGTAATTCCAGAGATTGGATCGGATTGAAACAAACAAGCTAAAGAGAATTATAATGTTTAATAAAAACACATATATCTAAAAGTCCTTGGTTAATAATAAATTCTTGTATAAATAGCCTAAATGCTTTTTATACTCGTCTAAACGTAGTCGATGTGTAATTAGTTGCTAAAAGACCTAGCATTAAGCTATGTTTAGCAATTAACTCTATATATTTTCGGTCATTCGCAAATTCCGCAATGTTTTGAGGTATTTATCACTCGAATACCGAAAAAAATAGCACCATCTTAAGAACGTTTTTCTCTTGTTCTTTTGAACGACCTGCGTTCAAAAGTGCCTTTTAATGCTCTGATTGAAATAAATAATTTAGCTTTGAGAGTTCTTCCTAAGATTAACTTTGTTAAACATCACGATCACAGATTACGCTTATTGGGTCTTTTAGATACCCATCAGTCCTTTTGACATCAATTTCTTGATGTAAATAAACTCAAAAGACTTTCGCTATCACAGGTCACATCACTGGTGATCTTAGTGCTATTTCTATCTCTCTTTCTCCTGCCTCTCAGTCATCGCGAACCATGCACACCACTTCAAACGCTCACGAAAAACCTATTCCATCTTATTCTGGTCGAATTTATCTCATTTTATTGGCTACCATTGTGGTTTAATGGTCTCCGTGACATTTCACATCATCGTCATTTGTCACGACTATCTTGATGTTATCGGGTTGCGTTTTAACAGCGTGAAGTTTGTGCGTAGCCTTAGCCGTGCGTGAAAACCGTGTCACACTTTTATAGGGATTTTAAGAGTGTAAGTTATTGTGTTCATCTGGAACTTGGTTTATATTGTGACAGTTATTTGGTTTAGTGAGTTTATCTTTTTATCTGTCGGAGAGAGTTTTAATTGCTTCTAATAAATCATTTGATTTAATATTCTTGTATGTGACAAGAGTGAAAGCTTTTCTATTTATTAGTTAATCCTATTCAACCATTTGACCAGAATTGAAATAATGGTCAATGTTTGCAATAAATACAGCTTTAGTTTCAAACATGATTTCAAGGGTACGTTTCACTACCTGTTCACCAGAAATATCAAAAAATGGATCATAATGTTAATTAAATCTTCTGTAAATGAAATTGATTTAAATAATTAAGGTGGTGAAACAAGCCCTTAGTAAACACAACTGGATCCAAAACTTATTCAGTTTCTATATATAAACTTGATTATATTCCCTGAACAAAAATGTGTAATTACATCAGTGTGTCAAAAGCTAAGTAACGTTTGTCACAAGAAAGTTTCATTTGATTGTAATTAACAAAGTTAGCTCATACGAGTCACGCGCTTGTTGTTAAGTTTCTAGATTTATTGTCTGATGTTACCTTAGTTGTTTTAATATTAGATTTTGGATTTAATTTATGCTTAAGTATTTTAATCTTTGTACATTATGAAACTTGTTTGTCTGCTGACTGTTTGCTTATTTGTAAAGGATGTCGGATTAATTTTAATGAATAGGTACATTTAATTCAAGTTACATTAAAATTTAAAGATCAATGATTATCACTCCTAATACATATTGAGTTTTCATTACGATCCTCTACTTAGTTAACAAATTTAGTTAAAAGTATTTTTTTAAACACTTCCAAAAAAGATCATACACAAAAAATCTCAGAATAATGAGCATTATACATTGTAATAGTATTTTATATGTCACAAAAAGCACCAAAGATTAAAACACAAGTAATAAAAACTTACAGACTCGTCATTTGGTACTTATAACTTTGCCAAAGAACAAGTATTTACCTAGAGTGTAGATGTTACAAAGTCATAGCTTTATGAGGTAGAAAATTTCAACTCCTTCTTCTATGTATACTTAGTATGGTAATATCTGCATTTATTACGCATGCAGTTACTGAAAGTGCTGTACAGGTATGAGACCGAGTTTTATTGTATGACATTAAGACTTTTAATGTCTTTGTGGAGGGTTTGTAGGAAGGAAATGGAGTTTTGGTTATTTTGTAAAAGGAGAAATATAAACGGCACTGGTGTCTTTATGTCTTCTCTGTATCAGAAGAGGCTTTTGCCCTGCATTAAGGCAATAACGGACTTGTAAAATAAAAATAATAGCTCGCAATTTTCTTCTCAAAGTATTTAGATAGACATTGAATGAAACTTCATTTTATTTCGAATAATTATAAAGCACTACAAAATATATTTAGATACTAGACACTCGTTCACACAAAAATAGACAGTTTTGTAAACAACACACCCAATCTCCCAGTCACCCAGTATATTTTCCAAAATCTCACATCTGAAGGTCATTGCCCTGTCTCCATTTTCAGTGAAGCCCCCACCCATAAGTTGAAGCCTAAAGTGCATGAAAGTTGGTAAGCGCAGAGGTGTTATTCCAAAGAAGATGCTCGCATACGTTAAAGCAAACAGCAAGTTTGAATGCACTTCTCCCTATGTTGTTTTTAGCGACCACGAATTTTCCTCATCCTTATAAAACTTAACTATGAAATACTGAGATATTGCGGATATTTTCTTTTGATGTGATTCTTTCATATTCTTATCTGATCCTTTAAGACGGCGTTTATCTAACCGTACCTATATAAATATTTAGTCATGCCCCAAGAATGTATCATAGACAACTTATCTCCGAACCAAAAAAACTTTATTAATGAACATGACATTTTTCAATGACCTCCAAGCTTTCAAAACCTTGGAATAATTTTCAAAACATTCGTAAATCCTCAAAACAAGCCCAACCCCTGTTGAGTCCTCTTAAAATCCAATCATACTCCTCCGAACCCGAACCCCAAGCCATCGTAACTCCTGAACGTAGAACAGGCGACATTAGTTCTGAACCGCAGTTGTAAATGATATCGCAAATTGCATTAACGCTGTTTACTTTGCATTCATATCGCGAGCAGATTTAAATTTCACAGCTGTTCCTGTCTTATAAGTCTTGTTGTTTTATAACTTTGCATTTCCTTTGAGAAGGTGACACAGAAGTTTAAATGTTTCTTTTTCTTGCGTTTGTTTATAATTTGAATACCTCTTGGCTAGGTTTGTGTTTGGGATTTCTCAACTCGTTTTTGTTATCATGGAGTGTCAGAGTTTTGGCTAGCATTGTTAAAATTTATTTTATCATTAGAATTATTATTTCGCTTTAGCTTGTCCACTGAAACTTCAACAGTTTCTCACTGATCTTCTCTCATCATTATGCTTCAATTGTCTCTAACTTTCAGGACTAAAACCAACTAATACATTCCCCTCTCATCTTCCAAGTCTAGACCACAGCAAATTGCATTACAACTGTTTTATTTTACATTCATTTCATTCACGGAGTCCGGATGATTTAAGTTTTACTTGTTCAAGTCGACTCTCGTTTGTTGAGGTCGGAAATGTTTGTCGTTGGATGACACCTGTATAAAATCTACTGGTGTTTTGTTCTAGTTGGGGATTCTTTTTGAAATATCCTTATATAATATAATGAAATCTGTTGCTTTCTTACACGATACATGAAAAAGCAACCTATTAAACCGTTTTTCGTGTAAGAAAATAACCTTAACTCACAATCTCCAGAAGATTTTCTTCACCATCTAAGCTGTAAAATAAATCAGCTGATATCACTACCCTCATAGTCTCGTATTAACGACAGTCCTAACCTACATTTGTGTGAATATTACTCCTACCTATATCAAACAAAAATGGTTATTAAAGTGATAACTTACGGAAGGGAAGAGGCTTATATCTCTGATAGAGGATATGAGGGGTCTTATATTTTTATGAGCGTTTTTAATGAGGACGTAGTGAGTCGTTTACTTCTTTTACTTCGTTTGTGGTTGATACGGGATTGGTCCTTCTTTCCCCATACTTGGAACTTGTAAAACTAACGACTACAAATTAGGATCACCTCAGTCTGATTAGTGATTAACTTCTATCATCTTCTGTGGGTCATACAGGGTTGGTCCTTCTTTCCCCAATCTGGGAATGTGTATAATTAATGACTACAAATTATGATCTAGGTGATCATAACTTTGATTAGTGATTATATTATATTAGTTTCCTTTCTTTGTTGAAGTCACGTGGTGGCTTATCTTTCTCTATCTCTGTCTAGCTTTATTAGTTTAGTGAGCTTTCTCTTTTACTCATAATCCTTTACTCTTAGATTAAAAAGAGATCTCTTGGATTAGATTATTCTTTGATCTTAGATTTTGTTATTCAGCTACATTATGGTTAGTCTGTCCTACCCAAGATTGTTTGATGTCATGATGATTATTTATTCCTCTACAAATAATTCCATGTCCGTATATCGGTACTTTAAGGTCACCTTGGATTGTCGAACTTGTCAATACTTTATAATGATTTATATGACGGAAGATTCCAGTGTATTATGTATGTATGTGCATTGTTCTATAACTGTCAGCGAGCCGTGTATTGGTTTTTTAAATTATAGACTGGTACTATAAAATGTTATTATTTTATAAACTGTTAGTTTGTGTGAAAATAACACAATATGGATGTCGGAAATTAGGTGTTTACTTAAATTCCATATCTCTCCGATTTTCTAAATATTTTTGGTATAATTATTTATTTGAAAAGTGTCGATTCGCAAATTGACTTTAATTAAAGCTGCGACTTCCAAAACTGTTCACCCAGCCCACTTGGCCTTATATTTACGGCACACAATTTAAATCACACAAACATAATGACTTCACGTCTGTTCCTAACTAGCCTATTTGGCCGTAAGGTCATTCATAGCCACAGTTTTGATCTACGCAAGTCAATGCAAGATTCAATAAACATTACGTGGTGAAGCATAAAAAGCGTTCCATTGACATTCGGTGAACGTAGCCGAGTAAAACGTGACGCGTGCACTAATGACATACAGATGACATACAGATGGTCGTAATTACGCATGTATTATGCCTATGTGGTCTGTAGCGCGCGGAGTAACGTGAGCAGCGTTAAATGTTGTTATTTTTTGTGACTTGATGAAGAATAATTGCAGAAAGTCATTTGAATGATGCGGCCAATGTTTCGATAGGAAAATTGTGGTTTATGATAATGTGGCAATGTAACGCATTAACAAGCTGCTCACGGATGAATAATATTAAATAAACACTTTATTATGTGCTGTAATTTCTATGCCAATAAAATGATTATTTCATTGCAATCCCACCTCGTTATTGTGGACCATAACTTTATTATAATCCGTGACTATGTAAACCAATTCGATTGAATGCACAATTTTACTTTGTAAATGTTATAACTAAACTAATATCTGCCTGTCGTTGGTCTCAAAGGATTGTACTGATCCTATTTACACATGTAAACTGTAACAGGCTTTGACAGGCTAATCTGAAATCACCGAACGTCTTGAACCTATTCCGAAACTTAGGTACAATACCGACTAAGTATAATCGAACTGTCGCATCTCCGTAGACTTTAATAGTCTGTGGCAGCCTTTAAAGCCAACAAGCAGTCGTTCGCTCTTCAGAATACATTATACTCAGGAAATCACGACCCATACTAGGATCCAATTTATCTTCCAAAATCATAAATTTTGTATGTAATGATATTTCGCATCCGCCATTTTGGTGTTTAAATAATATTTGTTATTTTGAGGGGTGAGTAGGATTCGAGGTCGAAGCCATCTTTTTCTGTGACATTTCATTTTTACTATGCATTTTTTGTATCGTAGAGGAAGTAATATAGATTAATTGATAATGTTATTGGTCCACGTATGTATTAGATGTATAGGCACTTCACGTTTACTAGAACATTTTATCGTCGTCACAACGGAAGGCACGATCGTGTGAAAGCTCTGATTTATTTTATCGCACCGACGACACAATTATCGGAACGGTGACAACAATATTATCGGACTGAATTAAACCAAGTTGTCATTTCACCACAGTTAAGGAACCAAACTACCTTACCTACTAGTTACCACCAATAATAATATGTTTAACTAACCAATAAGAATGCTTTCCATAAACGGAAAGCTTTTAAAATTATCTCTATTCTCTGACTATTAAACTATAAACTTAGAACTGTTCCAGTTATTACTAGGTCGAATTAGAAACGGGCTTCAAACAGGAATCGAACCCGAACATGACAATTATCGATTATTAACCACTTAGCCGATGTGAAACTTTATCGTAAATAAACTCGTTCTTAAGAGGCTTTCATTTACGAGTTCAAGATGGAGGCATTATTAAATTAATACTTATAATGTAATTTAATTTCAAATAATCTCATTTCAATTGGTCTGAAGGCAAATCCGTTATAATAGTAAAAATCATTCAAAATCCACTCGCTATCTCCTCTTAGGGACAGTCAAAGTCAAAAACTCGTTGATAATATAAATACACTAAAAGTATTTTTGATTGATTGGGAATTAAATTAAAATTCGAACATTATGACATGAGAATTACCTCTGTTTTCTTAAGAAGAAGACATGAGTATATGAAATTATATTTACTCTAGGTTTTCCCACAAGGTTATTATGTATAAATAAAGAATATGAAAAATCTTATTCGAACGCTTTAAGAAAAAACATAAAATAAATCTTAATAAAAATAAAACACAAACAAAAGCAAAACATCGGAGCTCACGTAGCACATAGCCCAAAGCGTTTGTAAGACATTAATAATATTTTATATTATTATTTTTTCTACTCTACATAGAGCCTCAGGCGCCACTCTACGTATAATAAAGCTGTCGGGCCATTAAAACAGTGATATCAAAGGGCTCTATCGAAAAAATCATTTAACACAATATTCTTCTGTCCTTCCGTATTGAATTTGGTGTAATGGATAAGCGGTAGCGGGATGGGAGGCCACGCGAGTTATAAAAAAAAACATGATTTTGATTTTTTATTTATGTAGGTAAAAATGATGGTGACGAAGTTTGGACAAGTCAAT
Organism: Caradrina kadenii; assembly: GCA_947462355.1. Lineage (NCBI taxonomy): Eukaryota > Metazoa > Arthropoda > Insecta > Lepidoptera > Noctuidae > Caradrina > Caradrina kadenii. The sequence goes on along the minus strand of OX381689.1, from coordinate 13,216,597 downwards.
GTAACAATATTTTCTTGTCAAAGTTAATAATTTTCTACTCACTTTCACAAACTGAAGTTTTAAATATTTTTTCTTATAAAACTTATCTTTGTTAAGGTACACAAAGTTAAAAGACCTCCAAATTTTGTTGAAAATATTTTTTTTTCTTTTGTTGTATATTTGATAATTTCTTCTAACAGTAAGTCGCTTATTATTTACACCAAAAATAATTACAACCATTATTAAACAAGTAGAAGACATATAAATTACATTTGCGCCTGTGGGCGAGTTTCGTAGTTCAATCGTTACACACTAACCGACAAGGTCGAGTACCACGTTTTAATAGTATAAAATTTATAACTATCATAGTTATAATCATTTAAACCGGTCGTATTATACGGAGGGGATATGTGTTTATACCGTCAGCAAAAATAACTGATCGCATAAATAAAAATTATAGAAAAAAAAATGCTGGAACAATTAAATTACATTTTTAGCGATGTGAATAATAATTAAGCTTTTCATATTCCATACAATATTTCTAGCATAAAACCTCGTATAATCTTGCTTAAACCTTGCTTGTTATGCTAACCGTACCTTAGTCTAATCACGTCCACAGATAATCACTCGGATTATGTTTTTTACAAGCAAATCAAATAATTGTTGTAACATAAGGATCGTAGAAGACAATGTCTCGAGTTCGCGATAACAGACGAACAAAAATAACCAAACGTTCTAATTTTAAGAACAAGTGGGATTATCTTCCTTTCAATAATTCTAATCTTAGATACAACAGGTAAATAAATGTTCTTATTTTGTGAAGCTTATTCAATAATAGTTCGAACAACAACAACAATCTGTAATATAATATTGTAATACCTACATTCTATGAAAATAAAGTGTTCTATTCTATTCTAAGAAAATGTGGATTACTTAGACAACAACACTAGTTTCTACCCGCGACTTCGTTCTCGTCAAATTGTATATAATTATTGTCCTATGGGAACTGTACATTTTTTTCAGGATAAAAAGTAGTCTATATGCTATTCCAGACTAATCTATCTGTCATCCAGATCCTTTCAGCCGTTCTGGCATAATTAGGTAACAAACATCTATCCATCCAAACCTTCGCATCTATAATAATAGAAATGAGATTAGGACAAAGATTACAACAATTAAGCGATCGTTTTCTCATTATCGAGGCTTGACAGTCTTTCTACCAAAACCTAATATAAACTGTGATCACTAACAAGTCTGCCAAGCGTAGAAATAAAAGATGTAGCTCTTAAAAATGTATAAAATACCACAAGACACTGTTTGCCTAATCTGTATTGACATTTACTCCACTGTGCACAGTTACTGAGCATGACATATTAGAATTTAAAATGCGCCGTGTTATTGTAACGACGGCTACAATTTGTTCTTTCGACCTATTTGACGTGACTCTAAGTCATTCTGTCGTTATTCAACTTTTTGCTGCGTTTTTTACGTTTTCTAACTATATTTTTAGTCCGCCTATTAAAACTAGGTATTGTCTAGTTTCAAGGTGATCTGGGATTATAATAAATAACAGCTTGTTGTTATTTAGTGAGTCAGCTGATGCGGACGGGTTTTATGCACGTTAGTTACGGGGTATAATAATAATCGGTTAGGGCTTGAAATGACGATCGACTCGATTGTTAATCGTGCAACTGTCATGTGAAGGCGAGACGTCAGTCAACCAAGTCGATTGTGTGCATTAATCTGCTGACGACCTATACATAAACTGAAGATTAAAGTGTCGTTTAACTATGGGTCATCGATTCTTCGAATGTTTTTTGGTAATATTGCTGTTGATTTAAAAAAATGAGATACAATTTGAAGCTTACCGTTTGAAGTGGTTTCACACTCAGAGGAACTTATATGTAATCAAGCAGCTTCAATTGAAGGTCTGAATTGACCAAATCAAATCTATCTTGAGCAATAGTAGCAAAGAATAATGATATGAAATACGCTCCCAAAATATTTTTCTGTACCACCTATCCATCAAGTTTCGTAACAAATCTTTTATATTACAGTATTGTGTTATATCAATCTGTGTTCTGCATTGTTCGCCTTAACGCTTGACTTTTACTCAAGGTTAACCAAAGGTTACCAGTATAAAATGCCACGCCATCGCTTTATGACATTTTAAAATGTAATAAATTATACCAAGGATTCTTAGTTTTAAATTATTTTATTTCAAACTTCATTTACTGACTTGTTCTTGTAGTATTTTATAGGTTGTTTTCGAAAACAAATATTTATGTAGTTACTAACTTCTTCCTGCAATTTCGCTCTCGACATAGCTATACAAAAAAATACTTTTAACTTTTTAATAATACGTTATATAAGTTGTTATCCCACGAGAACCGTATATTTTTTCGGGATAAAAAGTAACGTATATACTGTTCCAGACTATAATCTACGTCTGTGCTAAATTTAATGCAGATCTGTTTAGCCGTTCCGGCGTGATTGAGTAACAAACATCCATCCAAACTTTTGCATTTTCAATAGTAGTAAGATTTGACTATTTCCGACAAGATAGCCAATCTCAAACTAAATAATAACTAATGATCAAAACATTAAAATGCAAAACACGAATAAATTGCTTTGCGTTTTATAACTTACGCGTTAATTGATTCGATACTAAATATAACTTCATAATTTTTCCTGAGGCAGCTAAAAATAACTAAAAACATTTACATGTAAACGGATGGTAGAATTTCAATCCGTGTTCAAATTGGAGCCTTGCAGTAAGCGTTTTCAAAATGGATAATATCCGATTAAATACTATTTCAATTGTAAGACTCATGCTTTTATGCAAGACAATACAAAAAGCTCAATTCGTCACCAGTATTTTTTATTTTATTTTAAACGTTGGCGTACAATAGGAATTTCTTCAATATCATGGGTGCGTTAACGAACATATAAACTCACATACACAAACAGCTACGCCTAGAACAGCTAACTATATGCCATATAAATATTTGTTTCGTGGGAGAATTGAACTCGCGACACTCAGCGCAGCAACCAATCGCTCAAGCATTGCGCCAACCGTGTCGCCACTGTCTGTAGCTGGTTGCCATGATAAAGCTTTTAGCCCTTATACTGACAGCATTCTGAAGTTCTACTTAATATACACCCGGAAAACAACCATTCAAACAATCAGACCACACACATACATACATCAACTTCTGACATATTGCGTGTTTCGTGGCCCCACTTTAAAAACCGTGAATTTATTGTTAAAATATAAAAAACCCTACGTGATGTACGGATCAACCTTGGCCCACAAATGTTTGCTTCAGCGTGCATACTGAGAACAATGTAAAAAATGGTGCTGGTTGGTGCTGGCCGCTACGGGTTCTGCATACATTCATTTAATTTGGATGAAAAATATGCAGTTATGTGGAAACATAGCTAGAATGATCTAAAGGGGAAGAAATGCTGACTGTACAAAAACCTACAAATTTCATATTTTGTACTACTATTCATATAAAAGTGAAATACCACTTACTGATTTATTGTTTCTAAAACTACTTGGTTTATTAAGCAGAATTTTAGTAGGTATTAAGTAGTTTATAAGAGGAGATGTCAACGATGTACGAATTTGACTTCCACTGAGACAAAATCGCGGGCAAAAACGAGTATATTAAGATAATATGTAGTTGAATTAAACTCAGTGTCATTATTACCAAATGCACTGTCATATGAAATTGTAACCAACAGAGATAATTTTTATGCCAGTAAATATGTACAAAATAATGGTCAGCCTAGACAAAACAGCAATAAGCTCCGACTGTTGTTTTTGAATTCACTTTATTAGTAAATAAGAACTGGTCGAATATATGACTACTCTATTTGCGCTGACCAATCAAACAAAAAACGGTCTCAAAACAAATGACAGACAGAACAAACATTTATCTCCTATTTAGCCGCAGAACGCTAAAAAAAATCATTCATTGTTATTGATACAAGTCGCGATCAAGTCACGTACATATTTGTCACCTTTACAATTTAATGCCCCTGTAAAGGTCATTTTTTATCTTATTACCTACGGGTAGTTAAACGAACCGCTATTACAGCCCTTCGAAGGTATATTTGTGTTCCATTGTACTGTCAAAAAGGTGTTGTTGGATTGTGTAGTAATTCAATGTTGTCTGGGTTCACGACATTGTCTGGTAACGTCTTAGGTTAAATCTATCAGTATTTTTGTACTGTAGTTAGACAAACACTGGCACAGTCGGATTAATCATAAGGTGATTGCAATGATTGCTAGGCCAGATCTCTGGTGTAAATAACTAAAAGATAATTTTAAAGTAAATTAGGATAATCATTACTCAAAAGGTCCGCAGAACTATAAATGTTTACAAAAAAATAAATTAAATAAATGTCGTGTTTATCAAATTGACATCCTTTTTTTTGTCTCAAGTTGCAACAAAACATTTACAATATGATTCATTATTCCTTTGGGTAGTATTTTTTATGTTTGAGTATTCAAAATCAATCTGTCCACTTCTGTAAACTTCACGACCTGCGACTTTTTTGGCTTAACTTAGCTTTTCTTAGACAAGTGCGCACATCCGACTAGTTTCATGGTAAAATATGAACATTTCCTACCATTAATTTGACTTGATTGCAACATTAAAAAAAAAATAATATGACATGAAATCGCCGAATTACTCCGCCATTACCCCATAGTCGCACTGTTTTACTAACCGTAGTTGGTTGCCAGACAAAATCGTTAATTTATAATTTATTGATCATTCATCAAGTTAGTAAGCATTGTAGTACAAGACAATAATAATCGTCTATACTTGGTGATGCCAAATTAGTAGACAGACATTATATGGTCACCTACCTATTTGTGTAGTGTTTGTGTACCTTAAGAGCAAAGAGTAAATTACAGATACGTCACTATATCTTAGTTATATTCTTAAAATTAATGTGTATTAAAAATGATCTACACGTATCTACTGTATTTTTAATTGATAGTATTCTAATTAGCGTTTGAAAACTCTCGGTTTTATGACGTCACAATAAAGGACTATGATTATGCAATTTGTCACCATAACCTACGAACTATCTAACTACAGACATTACGAACCAAAATTGACACTCTAAACACAGTAACAAAAAGGTTCAAATTCTTTTCAACAGCGGCATCGTCAAAACGGAATAGGCAGAATAAAACCGTGTCACATCTACTAATCCCTAACACATGCTAAAGTGGCACATCTACATACATTTGAGACATGTTAGCACTTTATAGGTCAACGTCTGTTAAAATTCAGGTCGTGTACACTTATGAATAGACGATTATGGCAGAAAAGTAGGGCAGAAAGGACATTTTTTGAAAAGGTCGCTTTTGACCGGCCATTTTAGTGCCTATGTAGTGTCGATAAAATGTGTCGTGCGGACAAAATAGCACCAAATACTTTCGAAAATATTCTCTTCAGCGATTTTTCATAGAAATACTGAAAGTACTTACCAATAGGTTTTCGAAGAAATCTGTCTAGACGTACTCGAATCCTAATTTCTATACACCACCCTTTATAAAGGTTAATTCAAGGCTTACATAATAAATCGTAATCTATGGACAACCTTTCAATCAATAAAGTGAACGTAACAGAATCCTTATAGGACATGATTTCCTGATTGCAAACTAAGTAAATTGATACGGTGTAACAAATCAATTTTACTTATAAGCACTGAACACGGAAGAATTCACGCGTTCGGTTATAATCTATGACCATTTAACTGTCGTAACTTGTTTTGTACCCTTGTGATTTTTGTAGGGGTAAGAGGTTAGAAGTTAGAGGATAGGTAAGAAGATATGTTTGTATGTTTGCAACATGATTCGTCCACATTCATACATCTGCTCATACAAGCACGCCGGCGGACTGAGTCCTTATTATGATAATGTCACTTTTAAAGGTATACCTGCTGACAAATAATGTATTATTTACAACGTCAAACAATATATCAGCATTATTTCTAATTGTACTGACAAAGTGTCCGCTGGGGTCTTTATTTTCAAGAGAAGAAACATAATGAACAGTCTCAAAGAGCTGAAATTTTGATTAAAATGTTTCTACGATCTTGATAGTGCTTCAAATATCACTAGTTAGAAGAGACACTTGAAATTCTTGAATTGTGTATCCCCCAGTGAGCTGAAAGTATTAGATTGTAGGCAAAATATTTTATTCATAATAATCACGTTCTTAGAGACTGAATAGGTCATGAAAATACTGTTTACAACTACGGCTTTCGTTTTAGTTTTTGATATTAAAATTGACTATTTTCAGATGAAAATTCTCTTTTAATATCTATATGTTTATTGACAATTTTTATGGTATATTTACCATTTGAATAAAAATTGCCAAATTTACGATCGTAAACTAAGCCTAAAAATATAAAAATAAAGCCGAAAATTCTTTTATGCTGCGCTAAAGCCGGCAGTATAAAATAGTGTCGGCATAAAGTAAATAAAATGCATCCCTGTTGCGTTGGGCGACAATCCTTCACTTATACGCAATTTATATTCGCTTCCTAGAGCCGGCATAATCCTGCCTTTTCTCTGCTGTTTTACATATATCGAGTCAACGCCGTACTCGACGGGTACATTTAAATTTAAAACCTACATTCTGATACTTTTTTCCAGATTTTACAGCTTAATAGATAGCGTTGTTGTTTTGTTTTTTTTTCTGACATGTTAATTTTATGAAGGTCTAAAATAGGAAACAAGATTTGATTGACATTTAGTCCGTACTAAAGAAATAATATTATAATTTTATTAAGATTACGAAAACCAAATTACAATGTTAAATTCCATTTATTAATCAAACCCTTCCCCTTTATTCCAAAAATGATTTATTTTGACCAACCTCACTTTTACAGAATAATTTGAATTGCTAATGCATTAATCTTAATATTTAAATCAACAATGTGTACTTCCTAATCGTAATTCAAACCACCACTGTTTACGATGTCTGCACAAAAGAGTTATCTTTATTACAATCTGAAATTGTATTATAATTTTCTCTTCCCATCTACCTGTTCGATAAAGATAGACAAAAAATCGTGTTGAAAAAGAAATCAACTCCAATAATCTCGGAGCTCGAAAATACACAGCGAAACAGCAAAACGCGTTTTCAATTACCAAATAAAAAATAAATCAAGAATTATTAAGAACAGAAATTCGTCGCAAAATAAAATCAAACTTAATAACTTTCAATAAGGCGCCAAATTCCAATCTGTATTCCTTGAACCAGTCGAATTGCTTCAGTAATAAGGGTCCGATTTTAATAAAAAAGGAACTTTCACTTTGACTATTATCCACAAACAAAGTGCGGACATCATCTGGCCCTCTCGACAATGGGGGCCCATAATCGGGCGTTCTTTGTTCCGCGTTAAAAGCCTCAAAAGTGTCGAACATCTTCATTAATATTTCCCGGAACTTCGGCTTTGTGCGCTCTGTGCAGAGGACATCGACGTAATATTCGTTAATTAATTGTTTTAATTAAGTGCAGTGTTGATTATTTAACGTTTGATTGAGTGCATAAAATACAGCTACAGAACACCGCAGAAACAATAATATAGGTATAATTACCTACTCATTAATTTGCGCTAATCTGTGCAAACTAATTTGGCTGTATTAAATATTAATGTTGAAACTAATTAAGGAAGAATCGTACATTACATGAAATTAACTAACTAAATTATTATATTATTAATAGACCACTAATCTCTTTTAATCGCATTAATTTTCATATTTCCCTGTTACTATTTGCCACTATACGGATACGCAAAAAACTTGTTAAAGCTAATAGATCAATATAAATGCATGTTATACTTAGAACAACACTGTATACGGTATAAACAGCTTACATAAGAGGATTGGATATTAATTTTGGCATTTCAAAAGCCATTTAGCCGGAGAAAATGCCAATACGACTTTTACGCTAAACAAATGCCAGGACGGGCTTAAAATAGATAAGACTTTTACATATAAAGAAGAACCTAAATATTCTAAGCGTTTAAAGACATTAATGTAGTTATCTTAAGTAGGTAGCTCTTATCTGATTGGCTATTAATTCCTTTTAAGCTTACTCTTGATGGTAGAAAGATGGTCGGCAATGGTAGTTTGTTAGTTTTAGTGACAGTTAAGCGGTAGTTTTTGCATAATAGATTTGAAACTGATGAGAGTACTTGGGACTGAATGGAATTGAGAATAGGTAGGTACGTAAATGCTAGTCGACTTTAATTATCTTAACACTGATTATATTTTAATTAAATTCGGTAGGTAGGTAGTATACGCCTTTACGTAAAGATAATGAGCAGAGATTTGAACATCTATATTAAAATATCGATTTAGAAGATTTATAAGTCCAAAAATATGAGCTATTTATAAACCACATCAATTTAATCCGATGACTATTTACGTTTATCGATGAAACGATCTAATCCAGTTTCCACGCAAACAACATCCAACCTTAATCAAATCGAAATAAGATTCAGATCCATCGAACATGCACCACAGTGTTACACTATCAAAAAGTCGTAGAGAAAAACCGGTCGCATTTAAATAAATTCGTTTCCGCAAAGGAAGTCATTATTAATCATCTTCAAAAAGTTTATCCGAGTTGACCTTGTGAGTCGAAGGCTCGCGAAAATTCCGGAATAATATAAAGTGACTAGGAAGTGAGGTAACCTTGGTAAGACCGATATACAAGCTGTTACGTTAGTCGTGTGTGCGTTTGTTCGTTTAGGCTCATGATTGGCTGTGCATAGTAGTCACGCTTTATCTTGCGACTTCGAACTTGTGCAATCAATCATTCAATTTTTATGTGCGAACATTTAATATTAATTATTATCATTAAGTCAGTAAATGGTCAAATAGGAAGCTGTAAAGAATAACAAGATACAAAATTGCGATTTGTTTTTTTAGATTTCAATTTGCTTTTGCAATTTGGACTAAGACAGCCTAGTCTGAAATATCAAATTATAAACGTTTTAAAACAGTATACCTATTATCGTCCCACTGCAGGGCCAAGGCCACTTCTCATACAGAATAAAAACGAGCATTGATCACCACAAGTCCAGGTTTCCCCACAATGTTTTTCTTTACCGATATCAGTGCTGTCCAAGAAGAAGTAAGAAATAATTATGAACTGAAAAAATCACATTTGGTACGTGCCCAATCGAATCCATAACCTAATACTTGAGAGGCGGACGTCTCAACCACTGGGCCATCACGATACTAACTACATAACAGTCTAACTTAAACAAGAGAAAGAATAACAGTTACGATACATCTAAAAATAACATGATAAGTAAAACAGAATGTCTAAGCTAAGGTCAGACTAAACTCTCGATTTGTGAGACGTTGATGTATGTTGCTGAGGTAGAGCAATCTCTATTTATCCAGGAAACTAACTGGCTGCCCTTGTAAAGTCGGCTCTACGCGCTTACAATAATAAGCGACTTAAACATATTATGGTGTTGCCAACTGATACAGGATGTTCCGTATAGTAACTTGATATATGTGTTATGAGTGTGAAATCGTTATATTTTAGTTGATAATTCATTGATGGACGAAGTTTTTAAGATTTATTTTGTGGTTGTGACACTCAAAAGGACCCCTAAAATATTTATATGTTGTTGACATTTTTTTACCTCCATCAATTAACCACTTATGTAGATAAACTTGAAAAGAAAAAAAAAACATAAACCAAAAAAAAATACTAATTTGTGGAAGATTTGGAGTCTAAGCCTAGACCCTGTATCTTAGAACACCAAGCCCCCATTACATCATTCGCCAAATTCAAATACAAAATAAAAAAACTTAATATCCAAATTAATAATCATGCTAACTAAGGCTATATAAGTATCATGTTCATAATAATTATGTAAAATAAAACATTAATAAAAACTGTCAAACTAACACTTTTAATCCAAAACAAATAAAAGGTACCTTTCAATCATAATCATTTAGTTTTCACACAACAGACGACCATATTTTTCGTCCCAGCTTACACTATCCCACTTCTGGTGTAATGCCTTGACAATATTCAATATTGCTATTGTTGTAAGTGCCTGTTCCATAAAGTAAATAGTAACAGTTACCATAAACGGAAGGTTATGGACTAAGATCCTGGAGTCCCCAGACCTACGTCATGTCGGAATGGTTTAAAATTAGAAGTTATGGCCAACGGAAAGTGTCTGGTAACAATGTATTTAACAATATCCTGTAAAATAGTTTTAACCACACATTTTTACCGTGTAGCTGTTGCACTTTTGTACGGAACTGTGCTGTTTTTTTAATCCATTCCACTCTATATCCTTTATCTATCCTTAAAATTCCAGCCAAACTAAAATGAAGTAAGTCTAGTGTCTTAGGCTTCCTGGGTTACTAGCAAAACACTATAATTTTGCGCCGTCCACGTGCCGGACACGTGTTGTTTAAAGCCTAGATCGTGCAAACACTGATAAAACACAAAAAGGGAAAGACACAAGGACTAGACACACCTCTTCCTGGCAGCCTACAGCCAATAACACGCCAGGAAGTTTCAATGCCTGTGTCCAAAGTAATATGAGACTAATGATTATGTTTCATTATGCATGTATGAGAGAATATTAATGTTTTTTTTTGCATACAAATTTCCATAACATGTTTGATGTTGTTGTTAACTATAAGTAGTCTTTCTAGATTTACAAACAGTATCAATAAAAGGCAATAAAGAAGAAATATTCTCGGTACGAAATTAAAAGCACTGAAAACAAAGGAACATCGAACACCGTTTAAAACAATTTTCTTTGAAAAACATAATAATGTTTGCAATCAAACAGAAAAAAGAATTCAAAAGCTCCAACCATTTACAAAGAACTTGGCTTTAATCAATCATGAATTATAGAGTATGTCGTAGAAGTAAGCCTATTAATTTACTCAATTACTTTCACCACTGTATGAAATAAATGACTCTTTTTCATGTCTTATTGAAGGAGCTTGCAATTTGCTGGAGTATAATCGTTCAGCTGTCCTTTCCTTCTAGCTTGATGACAGGCCTTCGACTATTAGCTGAAAACTGAATAGATACAATAACCATTTTGTGAACAATTGAGAAATTATATGTTTGAGACTAGCATAACAAATACTAATGTGACTAGAATTTATAATGCCGCAATGTTTACTTCTAATGAAAAATTGTTTAGCCATAATTCCGTGGAAAATAACTAATCCAATTAGTAACAACGACCACGGTATTGCGTTATGTTAATGAAATAGGTATCAAAGCATACAAAAACACATACATTATGTTATTCTATTTTAAACTTGCATCGAACTGCGGGTACCTACGGTCCTGTCGTTACCTATCTTGCTGTGGAACAGACATGATTCATCAATGTCATTGAATGATTGGCTCTACTATATTTAACTCTAAAGTTGAACTATCGTACATCCGCTCATAATGCTGATTTTTCAATAAAGTAAATAATACTGCGGCAAACAATAGGATGTCTTCGGCTCACTTTACTCACCCGTGACGAAAAAGTGATTGTAAAAAATCCCAAACCTCAAAATGGCCGCTGCAATAAGTATAAATAACCAAAAATACTTAAACCAACACTAGCTAAACATAAAACCGTGCGGAAAGCAACGAAGAAAAAAGCTGCCTAGCAACAGACTAGTCACGAACACCAAACACGTGATTAATCGAGTCACAGCCGTTGCAATTTTGGCCTAAAACAAAATTGTAGGAGCTCAAACAACTCGGCCCAATAATAACTGCGTTTTCAACCTGGATATCGGACCGCAAGACCTGCCTCCTCTGTTCACCTTGAAACTGTGTGGGTGTTCCGAACTTGATTTAGTTGCTATCGGACAAACCCTTTTTTTGTCTTGAATATAAATAAGTTCAGAAAAAAACTTTTCGTCGACTCGCGTTCAACGAAAGTGGTTCGGTTTAGGGATCCAAGGTCGTGTGATGACGTGATTTAGCTATGATCTGATTATGAGGAACAGTTCTTCCCATTTGAATTGTTAATTTGTTGATTTCTGGTGTTAACCTTGGCGGAGCAGCTTTCTTAAGATAACCTTCAAATAATGTTTGACTCATTCAATGTGGTCACTTTTCTATTTGAAGAGACCGCTTCATTTCCTGAATGTATCATTCTTGTTTGTCTATCAGGAAGAGCAATGTCTGTTTGTTATTAAGGTGTCTTTCTTTTAGAATAATAGGCGGTCTTTCACTCGGCCTACCTCGGGGTCTAATCCGGTCATGCGATCCCTTCCCTAAACTCGAACTCTTATCACCAAGGAGACACTACCTGCTTCTGTCCTCAGATCACTTCCTACATGATTTGATAATAACTTCCTGCGTCCTTATACATCCTCGTTAGTCAATGTTTTATATAAACAAATTACGGAAACGTTTATTGCACTTGAACGTTTTATAGCTCCAGTCGGAGCTATCGTTTCAAATAGAATTTCAAATGGGGTCACTAGTGGCAGACGTTATCGCAGACTGTTTTTGGTCTAATTGCACCGAATTTTGTCCGTGTTTAGTGTAGGTTTGGGTTGCCTTATCAACAGATGTATAGTCGCGTGAGAACATAAACTTATGTACACCAAATCTGTGCGAATGCTAATCTACTTCTACAATATAAAGTTAGTAAACTAATCTTGATCAGGGCAAACTCTGGTAAACTCAACATGTTTCACTAACTTGAACAAAACATACACAAGCCGACATAACAACGCAATAACTGTGTACACTATTAGAGATTTCGACTTGTTTGCAATAACAATAATTCCTTTGATAACAATATCATTAATAGTAAGGACACTGAGTTAATGTTGCACCACCTTGCATACTAATTGGACGTGGCCCGGCTCCGCGAACCGGACATGCCTGAAATAATAATAGTGCTCCCACAATTAAACAGATAACGTTGATTTTCCACCTCGAACGCGAATTTACATTATAGTTGGGCACAAATTGCCTGTAAAATTTGAAAACGTGATGTCGATTAACAGCGTTCTCTCTTTTGTTCACAGACGAAGAAGAACAACCCAAACCACATAAAGAGGCCGATGAACGCGTTCATGGTCTGGTCGCAGATAGAGCGCAGGAAAATATGCGAGCAGACACCAGACATGCACAACGCGGAAATATCCAAGAACCTCGGCCGCGTGTGGAAGACCCTCAACGACGAGGAACGCCAACCTTTCATCGACGAGGCGGAGAGGTTGCGGCAGCTGCACATGAGGGAATACCCTGACTACAAGTACAGGCCGCGCAAGAAGACCGCCAAGTCAGATAGGTCTGGGCCTAAGTCCGGAGGCGTGACGAAGCCAAAACGCAAACAGCGTGCGGACTCCAACAACAACAGGGGCGTTGCTAGGCGGAGGAGACCTGTTCCATCGGTGCCGAGTGTACCCGTGGAGACTCCCGCGCCTCCGCCTCTGCCAGCGAGTCCGGCTGGCTCGCCCGACTCCCCAGAATCAGCCTGCTTCTACGAAGACCACAATCGTCGCGAGCAGGCGGATCTAACAGATCTCTACTCCATCACGGACCTGCTGCCGCTGCCCGCGGACTGCGAGGTGGACCTGGAGGCCCTCACGACGGACATAGACTCGTTCGAGACAGCGTCCTCGTCGTCGGGGTCGCACTTCGAGTTCTCGTGCACGCCCGACGTGTCGGACATGCTGAGCGAGATCGGCGTGGCGGGCGACTGGGTCGACCACACGTTCTCGTCGTATCTGACGTCGTCTTAGAGCGGTGTTCGGGTCGCCACGGCCGCTGCCGGCCGGTTCCACTGATCTCATGCGGTCGGCCAACGGGCCGCCCCACGGAGGCCGACGACGCGGCGACCGCTCGCCGCTCCGCCTAGAGAGTGCCTATCCAAAATGACGTGTCGACATTTGGATTTAATGTACAAAGTTATTTAATAAGGATCGAGGGTGAAATTGTTTTGACAACCGACCTCACGGTCGCGTTCCTCTTCGGTTCGTACGGTTACTTTAATCGTTTAGTTTTAAAGTTTCATTTTCGATAACGGCGACGCTCCGTCTAGGAAGCGGCATCGGGTTTTATAAACGTAGGCTGTGAGTTGGTTCTTGTTTTGTCGTTTTGCTTTCGTTATTAAATTGTATGGTTTCGACACAAAATGGAGGTAATTTCCAAACGACACGTCTCAGACGCATCTCAGTAATTATATCCGTCTGCTCTCCGTCGCCTGGTTAGTTAGCCACGGGCCAGTCAGGTCGCCCGCCCCACGCTCGCGACGCGTTGCCGCGCCGTATTCTTGGTACGTGTACATTACACGACTTGGCTTCTAGTGCATTCTAAATCGTGAGTTTGCATTCTACGTCACACCTTCTTTTTATTTTATTAACATTTGTACTTTTAAGGGTCGTCTTTTTATTTTTGAAACGTCTTAGATCGAAATATGTATCATTCTTCGAGTAATAGGAACATAAGACTAGTATAGTCGTTTGTCTGCGTTCGTACTCGTATATACTGTACGTAAGTTCACTTTATACTTTGATGCACACGTAGATGGTAGTTAAACATTATTATTTTACTATTGGAAGCTGATCGGTATGTCATTGGAAGAATTTCGGTGTGCGGGAGTAAGTGTCTCGGTTGGCTGCGGTGGGCCCCTACCACGTTGTTGTCACCGGAGCGGGTCGCGCGTACATGTTCAACTCTATCGCTACTGTATGTATACCGTCTCTTCCGGTACGCGTCTCCCGCTCCCCTCCCGCTCCCCTCCGAGGAGTGCAGTGGTAGGGCTCCACTGTTTGATTTATATTAAATGTTTCGAGTCGGTCTTGTAAGTTAGGATTCGTAAAGTAAGGTAATATTTGTTCAATGGTAAGGTATGAAATTATATTGTAAAGCATGATGGCACCTATGGATCGATGTGAAGGGACACTTTCAATTCTAGTTTGTTTACTCTTCTCGCTACATTGACAACACAATAACGTCTATAGAAGATACATATCAATAATTGGAATGCGTTGTACCGCGGGACGGTGGGTTATAAAGAAATATTATATGGATGGGTCAACAAATTGTTCGTTTTCAACACAAAATGTTTTGCTAATTCAAACTCTGTGATTTACTTTATGGATTTTCTAAATTATAAGGTTCTAGTGGAGACTGATATCGCATAGATTAGTTTTAGCAGCGCTAGCTTCTGTAACTCTTTTATTGTTTTGTTAATTTTTAATACTGGGCATAACATTTTATATTGTGAAAAAAATACGTACATATTTTTGATATTTGCGTTGCTGTGGAATACGGATTTCGGACGTTTTACAAATTGTCAATATTATAATAGATAGCCAGAATATTTCAGGAATAGATAGCAAAAGTAACAATCAAATTATCATATTTTGGGTAATTGGAATTAAAATCCATTTTGACTCCGATTCCACAGCAGAGCATAAGCTAAACAAATTGTATTTAAAAAAAAAGAAAAATTTTTGCTAAAAAATCTGTCAATTCATTGAAAATCGTGTCAGTTAAGAGGTAATGTTTAAAAAGGAATGTTACCTCACTCATATTAAGATAGATAACCCTTCTACATAATATACCTGTTTTCAAATTGTAACAATATTTGTAGAAACTTCTGTGTCCCAAAAATATATGGGATCCGTTGTGCTCTAGGTAAGAAAGAAAATGCTTTACCTATATTATATTCTTTATATAATATATTATATATGTAAAAAAGTTCATGTATTAATTAGTAAGTGTCTATGAAAACCCATTTAAATAAGGAAAAATGCATAAAAAAGCGTTATCTATATCTGTCTTGTGTGTCGTAGGGCGATATTATAAGAAAGGACGAAAAATAAATTTGTGCCTAATGAAAAAAAAAAACTTGAAAATTCTTGTAATACTTATTTTAGTGATGCTCAAACAAGTATTTTAAGCGCGTAGTGTTTAGACGCTGTTAATGGACAAATCTTGTATAAAAGATATTGTAAGATTATATTATTCGATGCCAGTTCTGCATTTTGTTTTATCATTTCGCTTTACTCGTGTATGATCTAATGGAATTCCTTATTTAAATCTGCAATTGCTGTAAAAGATTTTTCATGTTGCCTTTGATGATTTTGTTTTAATCATTCCTTTTTTCTAGAAGTTTTGAATTTTGTCGAAATTCATTTTTTTCTAGAGCATTTTTTTAGGTTGGTTTTGAACTGGTTTGCTTATTTGTGTTCTTTACCACTTTGCACAGCCCAAAATAATTTTATCGTGACTTTTTCATTGCTCATTGTTAACAATTTAACGTTGTTTTCGCTGATGGTTGTCATAGGTCGTTAAATGACACGCAGCTAATAAAATAGTTACGTGATAAAAATCGATTGGTTTTTCGTCATAACTTTATTGTTCAAGCACAAAGAAATGTGCTTTTAGACACTTGCATAGGTCCTTAGTCTTGCAAACTCGTTTTTTAATGGATTAATGTCGAATTTTCAGGTATAAAATATTGTATTGGAATAAGGAATTTCATTAGGTTGGTATTCAACTGTTCAACCAGTCCTTCGTATCTTCAACTTTGACAATAAAGTGTCATTTTTTCTGCTTTATCATTTGTGAGTTTTCCGCAGACTTCCTTATAACATTTGTTTCCAAAGTCGCTATATTTTTCCTTCTTTTCTGCAACTTTCCATGTATATAATGGGGTTCATAACCAATAATCAACGATTGAAAGCAATATTTATGTCAACTATTAGTGACATCAAGCTCAAATTAGTATAATTCTCTTCTACTAATAAAAATTGTAAGTCGATCTGTCGTTTTCAAACAATAGGCATAGAATAAGAAATACACATACCAATTTAAATTGTTACTCAGTAAAATATTTAAAAATTTCCAATACAAAGCCTTTTTGTGCTTCGAATGCAATATTAGTTTTCGCATGGTATGCTCGTGTAAGTAATCAAAGCACTATTTAATTTTGCTTCGAGACAGGGCGATCCACCACAGAACTTTAAAGTGATTTCAATAATACTCGTTTGCAAAAGCGCTGTTCAAATCCTGTAAATATGATTTTTATTAGTGGGGGAGTTGTCGAAACCCCAAGAGTATTTAATAACACAACATCGAATTTAAAATGTTGTAAATTAGCGCTTCACTTTCAACAATTATTGGAATTATCAGGGTTTAATAGTTTTTCATTTATGTATTTTAGATGTATAAATGTCTCTAAGATTATCATTGCCTTCCTTGGACAATGTTCTTCAAAATTCTTTGCTTGAGGCTTCCTCTCTTCTTAGCCTTAACATTCTTTTAATGAATACCATGGAAGTATGTTTTAATCTCAGGTATGTAAGTAAGTATTGAAAAAAATAATGTTTATAATAATGAAGTCAAAATAAAGCGACACTGTGACAAAAAATTAGAGAGTACTTATATAAAACGTCTTAAGTAAAGATATCATAAAGGACGTAGTTGTTGTAGGTATATATTACATATAACTATATATTATACTTATGTATTAAGTACGTTTAACACGGTCAAATACTACAATTTTACGAAGTGACTGGGTATTGTGCAGAAATGAATAGTATATTTCGCGTGTTGTCTGGTTAGTTGTAGAAATAACCGGGTAGCTTGACCGTGGTATACGTAGAAAATATTGTTGTGTATCAATTTATCGAGATCGCATGAAATTAAGCTTACAATCTCGCTTTGAACCGACTAGATGTATATAACCTGACGGCGGACATATTGCGAAGAAGTACTTCACTTGTATCATAAGAATTGGATATAACTATATATGCGATTAAAATGTTAGTGAAATCATTCACAGAACTGAAAAGTTGATATTCTCGTTACGTTGTTTAAAAAAATAATTGATCGTAATTATATCTCTGTATCATATGTATCTACGCTATTGTTGATTTATTATAAGCATATTCTATCTTAGTACCTCTCCTTCGATTTCGAAACAAATGGGAAAGTTTCAAGTTAAAAATTAGGACTTTCTCTAGACCAGAACCTGGCCTTTGTAAATATAATCTTGTACATTGCGACGAATTTGGTCATTAAGACGAGATAGATATGGTTGATCCTCTTCGATATTGCGTCCACTTTTGAAGCTACAGAATGCGACCAAGTGTACAACGATGTGGTTCATTTGGTCGCTATGGTCGCGATCTAGAGCTGTATGTCCCTAAACCTATTTGCTTCGAAATATTTCAAGACACAACGAATCTTCTGTTCCCTTCTCATGTCCTCACGCACTTCATTAATATTAAATAGAAATTAATTGGTGTCTGTAACTCAATATAAACGATAATGTAATATCACCTGACAGTAGTATGCATATATTCGTTGTTATAGTAGAGTGTGTCATAATTATTGGTATCTATAATAACTATTAATAATTAAACAAGAATAATAAAAAAAAACGAAAATTTTCGCACAAGATGAATCATTAAACTAACATAAGATTAAAGTTGATAGCTGTAAAACATACATAATAATTAAGAACATGTTATAGTAAGATGCGATTTTTTGTGTTAACCAATTCTTTATCCAGGGGGATACGCCTGCCATGCAATATTATTACATATGTACTGTCCAACAGTCGCAACGCAAGCTGCGCGTGCGACTGAATCTGTCCTTAATTGTTGAATTGAAAGTTTCAAGTTGATTTACTGTATATAATTACTTTGAACAAATTAGGAACAAAAAATGGTCCATTAAATTTTAACAAGTAATATTAAGGTAGACGCATGTGTATACATTGGGAATATATACTTTGGTGTACAATGCCAAACTTAATTCAATGCTAGAAAGCATGGCTTTAACAAAAATATCGCTAAGGATTGGACTGATGTTTCATTTTCCAGCTTTTGCCATTGGACTTGTAAATATGTTTGGCCGGGTCGGAAGCTGCATCATTTTTCCGAGACATTCTAGTCTGATAAGACGAACCTTCATCATCAATGGCCCCTGATACCTGATTATTAGTTTGTGTTATTCAATTTATACCAAAAAAAAACGAAGCTCTTTCAACACTGTTACCGATGGATCTCTATGTAGCGATAAAACATTCGGCTTACCAAAAATTGGAAACTGTTGTTTTCAACTTTTTTTTTGTAACATTGGTTTTAAAGATTGTACATATTATCAGTTTGGTTTATCTTTAAGTAATTAACCCTAGACGGGTACATTTATTCATCTTTGTCCAATAATTTAGGAGTTCTATTACGTTTAAGTTTTCATACAAGACATATTTTTATCATCGTTTTCCCCTCGTCCGTTGTGTAAATTATTGTCATGGTATCTATAGGTATATACATAAAATGTATGAGTAGTCTTTTAATGTTAGGTACGATTAATAATAATGTAGTTATTGATTAATACATAAGACAAACTGTGTAAATTTTGTATTTGTAATTTGTTTCAATGAACATATAATTATTATATATCGTAAAGTAAAACATCCAGTTTTTAAAAAATAACCAGATTTTTATTGAAAACATCCCTTTTACCTACCCTTAACAATAATATTCAAGACTATGAATACCTTTATCTAAGACATAATGCACAAAAAGATAAAAGAACTCACAAACTCACATAAACACAACACACATTCAGGAATAGAGTACCTAACTCTAGACGTAACAGATGTTATAAGAAGACGTACGAACGTATAAATGAAACAGAATACACAAAAAGAACTAACTTAAATATCAGTTAATTAGTTTTAATTGAAAACTGAAACTCATTTATATAATTTGACGTTCAATTATCTCTTGACTCAATCGCAATATAATCTCTGTTTCGATAAGTAAGTAAGTAAACAATACAATAACAAATTGAAAACAATACAATAGTTACATGAGAAATGACCTGAAGTAAGCTGAGCGCAGAAAGTTGAAAACCGGCGGTTGATTGGTTGACCATGCAGAGACAGCTGATGGAGCCTGCAATGCTGAGGAGCAGCTGAAACATAACATAAGTATAATAAAGTTATATCAGAGTAAGTATAATCTAACATAATAAATGTACCTTTCTTCTATAAGCAATATTAATGAATACAAAAAAAAACACATGTAGGTCTAAAAATATACTGAAATATTATTAACAGAATGTAAAGTGAAACTAAAAAGTAAAAATAGAGAAATAGTAAAATAGACAATTATAATAATAATGGTTCCTGAATACGACAGTGAAAGAGAACAGATAAAAAAGCTAAGTACTATAAATAAAGAGGTCGAAAGTAAGTATTTCAGTGCAATATTATCAATAAACAGGGCTTAGGCCATATCTTATACTGAGGGACAGTGAACGACGATAGGCCGAGCTAAATTTATACCTAATTCTAGAATGTAAGGGCCCAATATAATCCCTTGGGTCACCTTCCACGTCGCTAGCAGCGATAGTACGACATACTCAGGGCCACTTAGCTAAATGTTAACGTTAAGAGATTATCAATACTAGAGCATATTAAATTCTCCCTTATGCAATTTCATTAAAGGAGCCTCACAAATAAGGCCTCGGCCGAGGACCCTATCATCATGTTATTCAAATTTATAGCTTTAATTTCGTATGCCACAGCGCATTAGACGGATCATTACTCATTTTTGATGACGTCATCATATTTGGAGCAATTTTGCAATGCCCTCAAAATTATAATGTTGAAATGTACGCAGATGGATTTAATTTTGACTTAATGGTTTCACGTAATGGGTATGGGAATGACCTGAGATGTGTCCGTATACGGAATGGGCGGTATACAAATGTGGGTTTTGATGGCATGTTGTAAATTTAATAGGTGAGCGAAGCGAAAGGTATTATATATTAGGCTACAAATGACACATGGACCTTTCTCCCAATTACATCTACAAATGACCTTGAAAAATTTATAATGACGCTTGATGATCGATGTTATTGCTTATTGAAAGTCGTAAGCGCATTTGCTGAGCATGTACCTACTTGATTAAATTCCCAGGTAGAATAAAAGATTATTGAGGTTTTCATTAGCAATTTCTCAGTAGCAACCTGGAGTTTGGAAATAGGTGGTGTGACACTCGCATGCGTCGGAAAGTACGTAAAGCCGGTTATCCTGCTCCTAATCTCTTCCCGGTCGTACAGAATTTCAGTCCCATAGAACTGTGAGAGTGAGGAACTTGTGTTTGCACACACTCATGTGCACTATAGTATCTCCAGCGTACTTGCCAGGTCTCCACTGAGATGGCCGCCATGATTAAAAGTTGGTCGAGCAAAAAAAAAACAATTATTTAGGTATATTAGATATAGGTAGGAATATTCTCTTAACTCTTATAACTATAGGTAATAAGATTTTATTTATTAAGGAACATAGATACTGCACGACATAAAATCAGCAGCAATCATTTTAATTAATGAGGTTACTTGGAAAGGTAAAGAGCTAACTCAATTTTAAATTAAATACAGGAAAACGAAACACAGTTCCATTATTTATTGTTAACAAGGAAGCTGCTATCCTATACAAAGAATATTGTTACCTATCTTTTAAACAAGGTAAACGGTAAGTTAATATGTTTACATTAAGGTACATTTTATTCAGGAAGATATAATTTATTTGAATGTAGACAACGCAATTATTGTTGGCGCCAATGTAATTTCTCTTCACGTGTAGGAAATTATATGAGACATCAAAATAAAACGACAGTCTGTCTCTTTTATGTATTCTTAGATTAGACCCCGGTTTCTCGAATAAAAAAATAAATGTGACAAATTGTCGAGCGCGTAAGCTGCTATGATTGGTGGGCTGAGTTATCAATAACCAATCACAGCAGTTTATGCGGAATTGACAATTTGTGACATTATTGTTGTGTTGATTCTGAGATCTCTTTCTCCCATATCGTGGATGCATTTACAAACATATAAACTTACATACACAAACAGCCAGACCCGGAACTATTATCTGTATGCCATGCAAATATTTGTTTCGTGCGGAAATCGAAACCGAGACACGCAGCGCAGCATCCAATTGCTCAAAAACCTTTTACCCACAACTAGGTACATATAAATATATTTATTCCATACAAAGCAATTCAAAACTCACAAGCAATAAAAATTGAACCCATAACAGAAAAAAATAAAGACCCAAATATCCCACCAACACATCGAAATCAAATCAATCAATCAACTGAACCCACAGCTATCCAACGCTACCCGAAACCCGCCACAATACATCAAAGGCATCCCTAAAACAAGAAATCACATTCCAACTACCCGTAAATGTGGCAAAAAAGTCCTGCTCGAGACCATTAAAGCCGCTAGAACAACGAGAAGCGATTGTCTGGTAAATACAAATTGAAATCGGTTCTCCCAACGCCACAGCGTATTTTTTCATCACGTTCGATATCTTGGAGCGTTTGCTGTGAATGCTAAACACTGTTTGGTATTCACAGCCCAGCCCGTGCTTCTTATCTGTTACATTAGGTACTGAGCTAAATATTTTCCTCCTACCTACATATTAATTAACTTGATTGATGAAGCCCCTGTTTTACGATACGATGTACTTTTCGGCTTTAAAGTTGGGAGAAAGGTGGGGTACTGATCTTGAGTAGCTTTGGAAGGTAGGAATTCATTTAAATAATTTGTTGTCTTGTGTTGTTGCTGGGGCTTAGATAACTTTGGTCTCAAATTAAAATGAACTTTATAAAAAAATGGAGGATGAAGAATCAGCGATGACACTGTTTTAATTAACATGGAAGTTATTACAGTATCTTTATAAAAACAAATATTACCGTTATAAATTTGTTTTAAATACTTACTTTTCTAATATACTCGTAATTCTTTCGATACTAATATATATATTTGTGTAAAAAAATATATGTTTGTTTGTTCAGTTTTGTATCTCAATTCCCTTTCACTTGAAAGCGCCTATCCGCCTTGAGCAAGCATAGTAATCAATGCTTCTACCTTCTCTGTATAATAATAGTCCTTTGCCCTGCAGTAAGACAATAAATAGGCTTGCCAATTGATCCTAGCCAATTGGCAGTGAATTCGTCATGCTAAACAATGCTATAAGAGAAGAAATAGGCAGCCATCTTTATTTCTTACACGACATCCATCGATTCCAATACAGCAATTTCATCCACCATCCAATCAGTATGTAAAACATACTTCCAATAGACAGGGCCGGATTCACCAAATAACCATAACGCGGCCCCCAAGGCAATGCAGGTGTCGGGTCTTGTCTACGCTGTTCAAATTTTTTTTTTAGTTACCCTGTTCTTTTTTTAATACATTTTGAAGGAACAGGTTAAAGAAAGAATCAGACTTAATTAAAAATTGACGAGTATCATTACACTTTCGTTTGTGTATAAGTATTTTAATATTTTCCTTTTACCTTAATATTTTCTAATAGTTTTTATCATTATGAGTTTATTACAAAATTAAACATTAAGGTTTGTAACCTTAAAATTTAATTTTCACTGTGGCTCGACGTCGCTCTACCCGATGCGGTCCCCTAGGCAACTATATGCCTATACTGCCTCATCCGGCCCTGCCAATATACATACATACACTAAGAAATCAAGTACCAAACCAAATTTTCTCAGCTCTTAATCAAGTGAAAGACTTTATCAACAACAGTTGTTGATTAATTCAGTTGTATTAATGCAACATGGAGATCGGTTTGTATGGAATGAATGCTAAGTAGGTGGGTCCAAATTAATTTCGTATGTTCTTGTAGAGGGCGGTGTTCAAGCGCCTTGTCCTCATGAATATACATAAACAAATTGAACATTTGATTTCAGATATTTAGTGGATGGACTTGGATTTGAGGTTAAAGTGTATAGGGGTTGGTGGTGGAATGAAGATGGAATGATAAAAATAAAACTTTATTACAAAAATGATTTTTACAATCACCTTAAAAAAAACTGTAAAATGAAAAATAACTGAGTTCAGAAGGCACTACATAACAACAAATTTGGGCCCAGAAATAACGGAAATATCGCTGTATTTAACATAAAATTAAATACAAAAAATAAAAAATACGCATATCAGCTCTAACACATGACCTCCTTCTTTTTCAGTCGGTTAAAAACTATGAAGATTGTGTAAAATAAAAACCAATTCTCGCCAATTCAATCTACTCTTCACTGATTTAAAATCACCTTAGATGGTTTCTAAAATAAACAGTACATGGCATCATAGCTTTCTATTCGATTGATACAATAATTTTCTGACCCCAGTAACATTACAATGCACATCTAAACGTCCTAATACCAACCTCTAGATACACGAGTCCATAACATTCTCGTATCAATTTTATCGCTCACTCAACAAGCCAGTGTTTCATTCGCCAATCGGAGCGGCAGACAATCTGTCGCTATGATAAGACAACACTGCTTATCTAAGCTATTTTTAGTGTCACATAGTCGATGTTTCCTTGATAGGGTGAGCAGAGATAAAGTGACCTTTTGAGGATACGAAGGTATGACATAAATGTCTTTTAGATCCGGCTGGAGAGGTGCAGGACTAAGTAAAGCTTCTTCTTCTATTCGTATCGATGATACATCTAAAAATAATTTATATCACTTGCGGCCAGTAGGTGGCCACGTTCATTGCCACGTCAAAAGCCCTATTCAGATCGTCAAGAGTGCAGGAAAAATAAAGTGAGTTAAGTTTAAAAGGTTATTAAAAAAATTGATAAAAATAAAATAAAGTAATCTTTAATTTGGATAAGCAACATCCATGTGGGTTAGTAAGCAATAAGATATTAATACAGTGTTCGTTGGAAAGTTATGTAATGGATCATACTCAGTAGTCAATTTTGATTCTTTTTTAATTGTTATTGAGAATTGGAACAAACAACGCTATCTTTTTGATATGGTTTGGAAACTAGAACTTGGGCCATAAATGGATAGTCTTATCTATATTTCTGCAGTATTATTTGAATTATCCACACTAATATTATTTTTAATGCGAAAATAAATGTCTGTTTGTAACTTCATCACTAAACTGATTGTTATAAAGTTTGGCTTTTTTTTTTTTTTTTTTTTTTTTGGTGGGTGGGAAATCATCAAATAACTTCTCCCGCCCTGGGCGGGGCGGGAGGGAGTGTCAGACTTTTACTGACTAAAACCCACCCATGTTCCTTCTTGTGCCCTTTGCGTTCCGGGGGCGCGGTATCTCTTGCGAACAACCCGCAGCCCCGGCAGGCATCGGCCCTCAGTGGCCCCTTCCTTTTGCTGACATCTCTTTGAGGCGCGCGTGGAACACGAACGCGCCGTCGACACGGCCTGTCGTTATGCAACGTAAGGACGGTGAGCTACCCATTGCTCACCGTCCACAGGCCAGTATCTACGGTGGCCGGGAGTCGTCTCGCGGCTCCCGACGTCCGGAGCGTCTACCGCGGCGGCTGGGACGGGAGAACCGTTGTCTCAACCGTCCCGCCGCCTCCTTCTCAAGCATTACTGCCTCGCAGAAGGAGGCGACTGCATCCCATTCCCTCTCGCTCCGGACCATGGCTTGCACCAGGGCCGGACGCGAGAGTTCGCCGCCGCCGATGGCCGCCACGAGGACTCGGCGATGCTCCGCCCAAGCGGGGCATACCGCCACGGTGTGCTCCACCGTGTCCTCGGGGCGATCCACACAATGGTGACACCCGGACGTTTCCTCCCGCCCGATGAGGTGCAGGAACCTCCCGAAACACCCGTGTCCGGTGAGGACCTGCGTCAGGCGGTAGGTGAGGGCGCCGTGGCGCCTCTCCAGCCACTCCTCAAAGAGGGGACTTACCGCCTCTATTAAGGCGTGCCCAATAAAGTTTGGCTAAGAAGTAGCTTGTGATCTGGGTAAAGACATAGCCGAAATTCATCAACAACATCATTGTATTAGCCTTAGGACGTCTATTGCTGGACTTTAGGACTCTCCCATAGATTTCCAGAAGGACCGGTTGGAAGCGGCCTGCATTCAGCGAAATTGCCGAAATTCACGGGGACGTAATCGCGAAATAGATGAAATAAATGGTGTGTGATTGGAGAGGCATAGGTCCAATTGTGGATTGAGATAGGCTGATGGTGATGATGGTGTACAGTCAGCATGTGCATTAAGGGTGATAGTAGATAAACACACAGTGCTTCCTCGTTTTGCCTGCTTTAATTTGTATGTAAAATTAACTAAGTACAATATAATGAAAAGGATTGTGTCCTTGTTTTAGTGACTATCTCATCAATTTACACAGCAATTTAGCGCTCGCAGTAAAGTGTTAAAGCATTTTAGTATTTATTTTGCAATTTTATTGCACGATCAAGTAGATTTAACAGATTATAATCGTATGACCTTAGCTTAAAAACGAGTTTAAAGAGCTACATTTTGATAAAATGCTCGTTTGTTTTTTTATTTTGGAATTCAAGTGAGTAGGATCATAAATCACAATATTAAGATACAAGAGTCATTAACGAATAATGAAACCACGCTTTTGTAACTTTAAATGTGAAGTAAAGATGTAGGATGTTATTATATTCAAAATATAAAACTGAAAAAAAGAGATCTTTGACAAATTGGAACAACAATTTAATGTCTATTGCACAAGGTGAAGTAATTAGGTATGTCATAGACTTTATCAAGCCATTGAAATACAGTAGTAATACTACGATTGCCCCATACATACATAAACTCACGCCTTTTTCCCATGAGGGTAGGCAGAAACCATTGAACGCCATCTGCTACGATCCTTAAATACTTCTTTCGCATCGTCCACGTTCATACATCTGGTCATACAAGCACAACGGTTACGATTGTCCCACTGCAGGCCATAGTCGTTTTTCTCATTCAGAGAAGGCATGAGCAGTGATCACTACGCTTTCTCAAGACGGATTGGCGATTTCAGCCTTATATGTATAAGTCTAAGTTTCCTCACGATTATTTCCTTTACTGATATCAGTGACGTTAAGGATAAACTTAGAATGTACGTAGATGTATGAATTTAAAAATGTCATATTGGAACCTGCTGAGCTATTATGACTGTTGAAACGAAAAAAAACGTCCTCAAATCTATTGCAGAAATGACCGGAAAATAATATTTCAGATAATAATAACAATATCGTCATAATTATCACTTCTTGTTTTATTCCAAACATCACACATCAAATCATGTAATATTAGAATCAATGAAATTTTCTAACGAATTGCATATTTATGAGTTTTCCAAATATTGACTTTAGCTCACCATTCATTTTGCTGGCACTATGACGTCACGATAGACGTTAATGCTTGCCTCTACAACTTGATGTCAATACACAATGTGACCTTAGGATATCAGTGGAATCTTGCGTCAAGACTTGACCGATTATGGACTAATTCCATGATGATCCATAATCAGCTGATTATAAATGTCTACAGCGTAGATTGAACTACTTAGGGTGTAGGTTGGTGACGTAGCTATGGTTTTAAAATGTTGTATTAGTAACATACAATCACGCAGGCAATAGGCAGACGTGTACCAATGTACACCCACAGTTCACCGGTATGTTTAGGTCCCATGTACTCGGGGACGAGCCTATTGCAATTAACTCCGAGTTACTTCTTATCACTTTGCTCGACCTGTGGATCGAACCGAAGACCTCTAGCGTAGCAGTCGCGCTTAGGACCCACTAGGCTAAAGAGGCAGTTGTTTTAATAGTTTGTTATCTTAATCATCATTGAATTTGTAACGCACCCCTTATTACACCATGGTACCTAATTTTAATGGCAATTTATAGTGTCGTTGCCATTCTGTGCAGTCACAAAAAAAAAACACACAAAAAGAAAAACATTGTGGAAGGCCATAATTTAATTATTTTTTGCTTGTTATAAAAATACGTTCCTAATGTTAATAATGTATGATAAGCAAAGCATATCTATGTGCTGCTTATGTTTGAAAAAGAAGTTCCTTCTTGCATATAATACGTAGGTATATTTAAATTATAACTGACTGACAGATTCGGGGCGATACCCTGATAGCTCTCCTAGAAAAGAAAGAATGGTTGTTTTTTTATTTATCTTCCATTCATCGTCTAAATATTTCTGAATAAAATCCGCCGTTTGATAATCTATCATAAGTAGTATCTACGTGATATTGACAACATTGTAGTGCCTCCTTCACAAAAGCCTAAATAATATAAAGTATAATAAAATACAACAGTTTTACTCCCGCCCTTAGTGTTAAAGTTGAAGTTAGTTTGGCAACTTGTAAAGGTGACAGAAACACGTCCTGGGCACTACCTCCTCATTGCAAACAACCTGACAAATCCCTATTTATCAAGTAATTACGAAAATGCGTCTAAAACGCACATTTTGCGCAAAACAAAACAACTTTCTCTAAACTGAGACTGGTGACGAAACTGATAACAGCAAAGGCACACAAACAACTCGTTATCAATTATCACCATCTGACCTTGGTGCGGGGAATCGTGGCGATGAACTCCCGCGGACATGATCTTGGCATGATGCAAGGTAAAACGATGATCGATGAGCAGATTACGAACAATATTAATTGAGATTGTCAATTTGATGATAAGAATTTCTTAGTAGGAGGTTGTTTAAATTACCAAGAGTACCAGGTAAGAAGTAAAGGCTTATTTATATTACTCATTAACCTTTTTCCTTCAGGTACTGATTAAAACATATTAACGGAGGATTTTTTAATTCAATCTTCAGATTGTTCATCAATAAGAAATGCTCGAGATAACATTCTAGATACGCTTCGCTATTCGCAAATTTCCTTATCAATCTGTGTGAAAAGAGAACTTTACAATTTTGGTTTTAAAGCAGATTTAACCAAAATGGTCCTGTCCATGTCAGATTCATCACGATCACAATCATCATTATTAATTTCTCTATTTATAATCACGTTATCTCTGTATCCCGTGCTCGCTAATTATGATCCATCGGATCCAGATACGTACGTGACTATAGACTTGTAGTCATATCTAATAATTCCAGTAGTTACGTGTTTTAAATTGTATGAATTATTTCGTCAGCTTGCAACTATTGTGGAACATCGACACCTGTGGTTTCTAAAAAGCACCTGATATTTCTTCATTATCTATATAGTTATTAAGGTGTATTTCTTTGTCTTCGTTTCGTTTTAAAGAGATTTAGATTTTGTTTCTAGTAATAAAAAATCGTGAGGTAACATGGACTTTGTAATTAATATAAGTCTGAAATCGCCAAGTTATTATAATCATTCATTTCTAAATCTTGGACTTTCATAATATTTCTTCGCTTTTTATTAGGGTATTGTGATTCAACTTGAGAAAGGTCGTTGAAGTCGAGGTGTTCGGCAATGAAATTATATCGTTTTTCCATTATTCGTCTTTTCGGCTCATTTCCTCATTTATGTCTGTTATGTTTTATTGAGATACATTATATCTTATTAAAATATGAAAGATAAATTGGGTCGTAATAAACCTATAGTAATGACGACGCAAATGCTCCTATATTTGTTGTCATTGCACATTCCCATCTGACCATAAAAAAAAAACAAATGACAGACATCTCACAACCATCATAGCACATAAAACTAAAGACATACATTTGCTTCTACAACTAAGTACTCATAATAGACCAGAGCAATTATTCCAATACAAATTAGTTCTAAAAAATCATGCAAGGCGAACGAACAGGCAACACTGACCTAGAGTATAGTTATTAAGTATTTAAGTAACATTGAAACGCACGATAGACGAAGGGCGACTAACCAGAAAACAGCTGCATTACTGTATGTATGTATTGACTCACTTTTAGATAAAGTACAAGGCTATATGCCACTGCTTAGCGTGCGGACTTGGGTGGATATTGTTTTGTACTTGTTTAAAGGCTATTGTGTTTGTACTAAGCTGGTTTCTTTATTTTTCCAGTGTTATCTTCAGTTGGGGTTAGTCCTTTCAAAACGAAGAAACCCAAGGCTAAATCTCTCCCGTTTTTCTTTTTAACTATTGCAATGATTGCATACGTGTTGGATGTTGGCATTGAACTGTTATTGCTGGATAGTCTAACACATGCTTGGTATATTGATCTATTTTTAGGAGATTGTGGGTTGGTTTGTTTTGGCCAAACTTAACTAAGTTATAGTTACGCGAACAAACACATGAGATGAAAATATTAGTTTGCATGTTTTAAATAGAAGAACGCTGACGTTTTGCCAATCTTAGAATACAAGTTAAAATATTAATATATTTGCATTTTACAACCAGGGGAACTGTGATAGACTCCACAAACACTACAACACAGTGAACTTGTTTGTTAAACCTGTACATTGTTGTCTATATCTATTACTTCTATTATGCTATCCATCCTTTTGATTTTGAACCAACTTCAAACTTAACCCAGTGTTACTACGATGCACGCAACCAGTTGATTCATCAGTGTTACTTCCTACATAATTTATAATTTCATGGAGCTTATGCCTCGATCGCTATATCTGGGTTAATTGTTTCATACAATGATTCATGGACGGCAGCCATGTTGGATTTTTAATCTTATGTTCGTTTATAATTAGTTTTTAATTTGTTTGGATGGGGTGGATTTTTGTGTTCTGCAAAACAATATGTTTGATAAATGTATCACATCCCTGGGCCAGATTTTTATTTGGATTTTTAGCTGGGTCGGCGAGAAGCTACATACATGGGACTATGTGGACGTTTAAATATTTTTAGCAACTAGACGGTGGACTAGGTAGACGGTGGTTTCACAAAATCGGTAAAAAAATAGTCGTATCGGTGTCAAAGTAAATGCTATATAAATTAATGTTTAAAATGTGATTGACAATGTTGAACTAGCGGCTAAGTATTATTAGATATTTCATAAAATAGTACCTATAGTTACTAAAATTGTGGTTTTTTTTTCTCTCTAGTCTACCTACACTGTCCCACTTCTGGGCAAAGATCTCCCCCTTCCTATTTTCCGACACCACCTCGAATAAGTCCCTTCATGGTACGCGATCAATTCCTCTTGCTAATTGGTGTTTAGGAAATAAAATTGTCACATAAAACGAGTATAGCCTGAAACATAGCTCGCATGTAAGGCATCGTGATACGCTATCGGTGATTCTGAGGTCGTGCTGATAACGCGGTCGTTGAACCCCCGATTATTTTTATCATAGTGTCACCTTGCTATGTTCGTTATCTAATGTTTTGATCGTGATGCCGTGACGTCACAATCACGTTTTTTAATTCACTTTCCACGATGACTTGGCTTCAATTTAATCAACGCTCATTGGCTGTGGCATTTATGTACATTTTGTAGTGGTTTTTTGGTAAGTAGGGAGATATTTATGTATTGTATACGTGTTTTCATTCAAGAAGATGGCGGAACGAGCTCGGCGAATGCAGGCAGGATTGGTTTATACTTAATGCTTTACTTGAATAGAGGATTAGAAAGGAGTAAGGAAGGTTTTTGCCCAGCAGTTGGGCAACACAGGCAAAAAATAGAAAAGAACTGTAACTTTGCCTGGAGGTACCTACCAACTCTGTTATCCTTGCATAAGAACAGAGATTCCGCAACTTTATCAGGTTTCGAAATTTACATTGAATCATAATCCTATCCATAATTATCGAGGCACATCCATTGCAGATAATAGAAATATTTACCCATTAAAAAAAACCCAAACAAAGAAATATCCCCTTCGAAAATGGATTTCCAAAAATACAGTTCAACACACCGTACCAATCCGTATGTAAATAAGTGGTAAATAAATAAAAAATACACACCTACGCGAGCAGAAAGGCAGCTTTTTGTTTTTGTAAAAGTTATAAAACTGAAAATAGCCGTCATGTTAATGTGATGTGGGTTACTGCCACTCATTTTGGGAGACGGCTCAACATTTACAAATGTAGGTATTATGTAAAAATAGGTACACGTAAAAATATGTGAATTTACATTTTGTTTCTATGCTGGAAAGGGGATAAATAATTTTATCACATGTTTAAAACTTAGAATTGTATTTAAAACTTCACGTTGTCTTGTTTAACACACAATTCGAACCATCGTACGTAAATCTATGTAAATTGCATGCTTTAATAGTTTTCATAATATTAATATAATACGGTACAAAATGTCATTTAAATATCGGCCAACGACATCGAGAACTTAGTCATTTTATATTATTCTTACTAATCCGAACGAGTCCTAACATGTCCCAAACAGTAGGAAAAACAAATGCCTGTTCATTATGAAGTATTGATAAAAATGTTGTAATATTGTGTAAGTTTACTCACAATTATTTATATATAAACTTAAAATAATATTTATTACTTTGAAATATGAAACAAAATCAGTTGTTCCATACATTTAGTCGAGTTATGCAAACGTGTATGTAGCACCTAATAAGTGGTTCGCAGTTTCAATGTAGGACCCATAGGTAGAGTTGCTCATTATCTTATGTAATAAATAATATCCTTACGACCAAATTTTAGCCACGCCGGTCAAGCTCAATAAAGACTAGTCAAGTACGCAGGAGATATTATAGTGCACAAGCGTCTAAGCAAAAACATAGTTGCACTCCGTCTTCCTTTACTCTCATAGTCCGGTGGGATGGTAATCCGACACGACCGAGGAGAGATCAGCAGCAGGACAAAGGGTCTTTACGTGCTGCCGATGCACGGGGGTATCACATGACCAACTTCTAAACTCCGAATTCTTCTAAACTGAGACTTTCTTAATGGAAAAAACCCAAATTCAAAACACTTTTAGAATTACCCGGGAATCGAACCCAGGACCCTCAGCAGTCGCACATGCGACCACACGACCATCGGGGAAGTACATTTTCACGAGAACTGTGCTCCCTTATAGTATGGCCCTCGTTTACTCTTACATTACCGTAAAATATTGTTGTTGTTCTTGTATGTACTGTTTTTCAATAAAATATTACATAAAAGACGCAACACACGATAAATAAATACACAGATAACCTTTTATTTCAGTTTATAACATCAATTAGGTAGTTAGGTATTCTGAAGAGTTTGAGTTTCAAATGAACTTACATGATACAATTATTTTATAATGATTATTGGATCAATTACCTATTTATCTGATAGTGATTTACGAAATCGATCAAAATGCCTGCAATATTTATCGAATATAATCATAAAAACACTTGAATAATTCTTAGATGACGTACATAATGGCCGGTATACTAGATTCATGCAAAAATATTTAAATAAAAATATGTATCGGACGTGAGGAAGGTCATTGATAAGGGGTCGTTGACCGCGTCTAGGCAGTTATCAATATTATCAGTATTTAAATGAATTTAGATGGCAACTTAGTTCGTCTGACGGAAGGGGTCAACGACTTGCCTTAAAGAATATTTCAATTCGATAGAATCATGTCGAAATATATTTTGAGTATTGACGAAATATATATTGCGATGTAAGTTGTTATAGGTAATTACTGACTATAATGTCAGCCTATGATTATCCCACTTCTGGCCAAGCCATCTTCTCGTATATAATAGAAAAGGCACATTGATCACCACGCTACTAAAGGCAAGATGGTATTTTTTCAGACTTATAATATTAATTGTAAAGTCCAACTTCCAGGGTTGGCGTAACTACCTCGTAAGCCTAGTGGTCCTAAGCGCGACTGCGACTGTTAAAGGTCCCATGTTAGATTCCCAGTTCGAGCAAAGTGTTATTGGGTTATTCTATGATGTTCTCAATAGCAGCTCGAAGTCAGGATTTGTGCCCGGCTAATAGCAATAGGCTCTCATATAATAGGGGGCAAGCCTATTACCATTGACCGGGCACAAATCCTAACTCCGAGGTGCTACTGAGAATTTCATAGAAAAACCCAATAACACTTTTAGTTCGACCTGGGAATCGAACCCAAGAACTCTAGCTTAGTAGTCGCGCTTGGGATCACTAGGCTAACGGCTAACAAGGTAGTTAAAGATCTTAGAAAGTACATTGTACATTGAATAAAGCTCATTGGGTTGTTACCCGGTATCCACTTTGCATGAGAGCCGAGAATCTTATTCACTAAGCCATTACAACATTTCCTGAAGGTTCCCAAACAATACCTTTACATACAATATTTCAATCATCACACAAAAATACTAACTAAATTTAAATCATAATAACACCAACAATTTAATCTCCAATTACTAACACACACACAGACAACCATATAAACAAACAAACAGACACAAGACAAATATCTTGCTCGGGACATATATAACAAGTTAATGACCTGGCAAATAAGGAACACGTCCCAAGGTATACTTTACACTACTTACGTCAAACATCCTCCCGCCCCCCTTGCCTCTCTGCCCCTCCCCTCAGTGACCTCCGTTCAATGAAAAGCTCATAAACATTGTTCCCAGAAGGTAACGTTATTTGTATTTAAAGGGTCCAGGAGGTACCGCAAACAAAAATGGTCCGTACCCTTGGAAGTCGAAAAGATGGAAGGTTGAACTGAAAGGTAGAAAATGGCTCACAAGGTGAAATGATAGCTGTATCTTCACGCGTGCGTTTTCGGAAGGGTAAGCTGTAATATGACATAAAATGAGAACTCAGATCTTCTTACACTGCAAATATATACTAATACTTTTAACATAATAAAGCTTAAGAGTTTTTTGTTTATTTGTTTGTTTAATCGCGCTAATCTCCAGAACTACCGGTCGGATTGGAAAACATATTTTTATATGTGATAGCCAGATTTATAAGGAATAGTAAAATTTACAAAACATCACGCTACGACTTACGGGGTTCGAGCATTTTTCAGTTCGAGTATCGGACTGACGTACTATCGGACTATGAGATTTAGGGAAGAGGAAGTGCACCTGTCTTTGTGGACAATCATATCTCCTGCGAACTTGCTGGCTAGTCTCTACTGAGATTAGCCGTTGAGACCAAAATCAGTCTAGAGATATTATTAGGTATTAGTTGAGAAGATGCGTTTGTTAAAAACATTTTCGGGTATATCTAGTAAGGCCCAGAACTGACCCAACCCTTCCGAAGGACATCGGAATGAATAAATAAGTAATGTCAATCAAGCTGACGATGTCCCTTCGACCGCCTTCCGTGTTGGGACGCAATAACAGCGGCCGTTTGTGTCGCAAGCATGTCACGTTCGGCCCACCAATGACATTTGATAAGGAAAAGATAAAACTTCAGTGGTGTTAGACCACCTGCGGGTGACCATGTGTCGGTATGGCGAGATGTTTGGACGACTTACTTTTATATTATTTTAACACTTGTCCCTGACCACGTCATCGCCCGCGTGGAAGTCAAATCCTACTAATCTTACTAATATTATAAATGCGAAAGTTTGTGACGATAGATGGATGTTTGTTACTCTTTCACGCTTCAACGACTGGATCAATCAGGATAAAATTTGGCACTGAGATAGATTGTCTTGTGGAATAACACATACGATACTTTTTATACCGGAAACATGTATGGCTCCCGTGGGATAATGTAACAAATTTCTCACGAACAAAGTCGCGGACAGAAGCTAAAGTGTACCATAAAATATAGCCCTTGACAATGAGGAATAGTGTAGCTTTTCATCAGTAAAAGAATATTTGTAATCCGCATTAAGTGACGTCTTTGGTTATTACTCCGCTCTCGTGAATCGTATTTTTATGTAGCCCATATCCCTCCCCGCAATACGGGCTATATAACGCTATATATTGTTTTAAATCGTATTAACTGTTCTTGAGATTAGTGGGTTCAAACAGAGAAACAAAATTTTGTTTGACGACACGGTTGGTGCAGTGGATAAGCGATTGGTTGTTGCGCTGCGTGTGGCGGGTTCGATTCCCGCACGGAACAAATAAATATTTATATGACCTACAGATAGTTGTCCCTGGTCTGGCTGTTTGTGTATGTGAGCTTATATGTTATAGGATATAGGAGAAATTCCTAGTGTGGAGGCATCGTTTTTTTTTAAATACAACATAAAAAACGACTCTAGCTTGATAATATTAGTACAGATTACTTTACCACCATTTCATTCTGTTAGAAGCCGGTATTCAGCATTATACATTTATCGGTTATTATGAAATTAATTCACAATTTCGGCCGGGATAATAAAGCGATTGGTTGCACGCATACCATTAAACTAAATTAAAATTGACTATCACTTACGTGGATCACTTTCAATCGAAGTGTTTAGGAGAAATTTATTCCTAAGAATATCCATTCAGGATTTTTAAGCTTCAAAATAATTATTATACGAGGAAGACTTGCCAATATTCCAACAGATAATCCCCAGTTTTTATTATCTGATAAGGTTTTATATTGACTGGTTTTTGCCTAAAAAACGAAAAGATACTTGTATAAATATTGTCCCACTGCTGGGCAAAGGCCTCTCCTCATACACAGAAGTCACGAACATTAATCACCACGCATGCAGAAGACGGATTGGCCATTTTAGACTTACATTTATTATAAGCCCAGGTATCCTCACGATGTTTTTCTTCACAGATGTCAATGATATCCAAGTTGAAATTAAAAAGTTCGTATACAATGAAAAAGTCACTTTGGTATCGACCCGGTATCAAAACCCGTGGGAGAGGCGAACGCGTTAACTACTGGGCCATCCCGATATACCATTACATCAGTAAATCAGAAAATAAACGTTTTAATTGTATGTTATTGTTGCTTCATAGAATCGATGTTATTGACAAGAAAAAATGCAGCCGATTTAAAACAAAGCTTTTTAAAAATATAACTTTAAATTGAACAACACTCGCATACATGTCATGCCATTGATAAAATTAAAGCCAACAATCACTTACGCGGGTTTCCGACGGAATATTTAGAACAATGGCTACCCCATGGTGTTTGATGACGCGTTACGCGTTCGCCCTCGCGGTGTGACGCCCGCCTTATTTTGTATACAGGTTGCTGTTGTTTCTGCAAAAAAAATATATTAAAAAAGCTTGTCTTGCAACTTTAGTTGGTAAAGATTGATGTATTGATAAATACCAACCCTTGGTATTTCTACTTCCCACTGCTACTAATATTATAAAAGCGAAAGTTTGTGAGGATGGATGGATAAATGGATGGATGTTTGTTACTCTTTCACGCTTAAACTGCTAAACTGATCTAGATGAAATTTGTCACATAGGTAGAGTATAGTCTCAAATAGTACATAGGCTACTTTTTATCCCGGAAAAATTAACGGTTCTCGTAGGATAATATATTAACTTTGGCTCGGACAAAATCGCGGGCGGAAGCTAGTATATTCTTCTTTTTTCAAAAACTTTGCCACACACTAGGAATTTGTCCTGTATCGTGGGTGCGTTTACAAACATATAAAACTCACATACACAAACAGCCAGACCCGGAACAACTATATATAGGCCATACCAATATTTGTTCCGTGCGGGAATCGAACCCGCGACACACAGCGTAGCAGCCAATCGCTCAGCCACTGCGCCAACCGTGCCGTCAATATAATCGTAAACGTTATTTATAGTAAACCATTAAAATAAAAAACTAAATGATCGACAACGCCTCAAATCCGTGTCTTATATTCAAGTAAGGAAACCAATAAAATTCAATGCACGCTGCACGACCGCTCTGCGATACATATTATTAAGTTTTTGCCATTTTGATATACTAATGGAGATGTTTGCCATATTTTTAAATAGATAATAATATATAAGGAAGCTGTGCGTGTTATTTTAATAGCATGATTTACATAGCATTTGCGTTAATTTGCACGATAGTTCGCGTTTAACCACTAAATAGAGCTTAGATTTATTGTTTGTGATTTTTTTTTATAAGTACCTATTACTACTTTGTACTCATTCGTTTTATGACCTAGAACTGGTTACAGTAATTAATTATTCTATCAAGTAATTAATTGATATCCTACTAGTTAATTAGTAAACGCTCGCATCGCATAAAAAGCATCGAATATTTTAATATACAGTACATACATGGACTGCCCCGTTGGTCTCGTGGTCGCAAGCGCGACTGATGAGCATGGGGTCCTGGGTTCGATTCCCGAGTCGGGCAAAAAGTGTTATTGGGTTTTTCATTATGACTTTCTCAGTAGCAGCCCGAAGTTTGGAAGTTGGTGGTGTGACAACCCCGTGCCTCGGAAAGCATGTAAAACCGTTGGTCCCGGCTGTCATTCGTTGATCTTTGACAGTCGTTACGGATAATCAGAAGCCAGAAAGTCTGACAACTAGTCTTACCAAGAGGTATCGTGTTGCCCAGTAACTGGGTTGTAGAGGTCAGATAGGCAGTCGCTCGATGTAAAACACTGATATTCAGCTGTATCCGCTTAGACTGGAAGCCGACCCCAACATAGTTGGGAAAAGGCTAATTAGATGATGATAATGACATACCATCACTCCTATATTTTCCGACGGGTTAGGCAGGCAAGACCTCTATCGTAGCAGTTGCGCTTAGGACCGCTAGGCTAACGAGGCAGCATTATTGTAATATATCATCACCATCATTTTGGCCATAGGCTATGCACTCTGGAAATAAGCCATAATCCATGGGGGTCCATAGATTTCCAAAAGAACTGGTTGGAAGTGGCTTGCATCCAGCATCTTCCTGCGGTCCTAATCTTTTAATATGTAAATGACAGAAATTGCAGTCTATGAATTATTCTTTTTTATAATTATTTATTCTTCACAAAACGCAACCCCCTGTACACTCGTCATATTTCTAAGTAATTTTCTTGAAAGGGAAGCGGTGCTTATTTTGTTTATTCATTTGTAAAATAGATTTTCGGTCGGTAGGGGGGAGGGGGGGGGGGGTCGGCTCTCACGTTCGCTGATTCTGCACCTACCCGCACTTTGGGACAATTGGTTTTCGATTGACGCGTTCCGTGTGTGATTTTTTGACGACTACTGACTATTTCGTATGTTACTATTACAATAATAGGTTAGAAATAGCGAGACTATTCTAGGTGCGTAAGTATGCCAGTTTGCCACCAGAGGTATAAAAAAAACTTACCAGGGCAAATCAATTGTGTTTACAAAAAAACTAATTGTACCCTGATGGCGTTTGAAGTAAGGCGGGGCATTATTTGAAGAAATTAATGAGACAATGTGGTTTTGCTCATTTTGGCGGAATTAAGGAGTTTTTGCCCCAATCTTCTCCATGCGAAGCTACCTTTTGGAATGGGCAGTTCGAATCAATATTATTATTTTTTCCTTCCCGAAAATGACGTTTAAGAGTGCCACTTAATGATAATTGAAATAAATTATTTGACTTTTGAGTTTTTTTTTAAACTCCCATACCCAGAGAACTAAAGGCAACTGCCAATTCTACGTCACCCGCCATTTAATCAAAAATTGAACATCCCAACAAGCGCTGACACATAAACCGTATATTATACGTGAATAAAACTCTTAACAGACGAAAGAATTACGTAATTTAGTTTAATTAAAATCGTTTGCCGCCATGTTAGGGTACTACTTGATTAACTGGACGTTTAGGTGAGGATCGTAAAAAAACTCGGTGAAATGACGAACGCATCGGGGATTTTAGGGGACGGTTACATTGGGTAACAGAAGGGAAATAAAAGAACAGAATGGAATAGAATAGAATGCCTTTCATTGAAGGTATAACCATCGAATAAATTCTAAGTAAATGCCCACCAATACAGGATATATTTTTTTTTTTTTTTAAGTGTCCCCCAACAGAAGAATGAAGATTCTTATTACCGCTAACAAAAGCTGATAACCTAGAAACGGCTAAATCGATTTTGATAAAACGTATCTAAGAATCTTCGCTAGGAAAACTGCTTCCAAATAACAAAAATCGCATTCAAATTCGTTTACCCGTTTAAGAGCTACGGTGCCACAGACCGACACACAGACACCTCAAACTTATAACACCCCTTTTTTTGAGTCCGGGTTAAAAAGACATAATTATCTCATACCCGTTCACTACGCATACTGGCCGTCCAACTATATTTACAGATCTGTTTCTTTTTCAATAATACCGAAGTGTATAACTAGTATGAAAATTATCCTTTAACACCATCATCATATCAGTCGTAGGAGGTCCACTGCTGGACATAAGCCTCCCCCATAGATTTCCGAATTAACATAACCTATGTTTCTTCTATAAGTTTTTATGTTGTTTATCTATGTTCCTGTGTTTATGCTTTATGCTTGCCGTGGCAGCCTTTAATTAAGGCTACACTATAAAATGAAAAAAATATTAGCGAACTTTAACATATATTTTTGGTGTATGCTTTGTTGGTTGTCCTTAAATAAATAAATAAACACCATCCCGCCTGTATTCGCCTAAGGGTTAGGCAGAGATATACCAATGTACACCCACAGTTCGCCGGTATTTTTAGATCCCATGTAATAGGGGGCGAGCCTATTGCCATTAACCAGTCACAAATCCTAACTCCGAGCTGCTACTTAGAATTTCACAGAAAAACCTAATAACACTTTGACCTGGGAATCGAACCCAAGACCTCTACAGACACACACACACACCCAACGACAGTTGACGACAGTCAACCTTACCAAATTAACGTTAGTTTGCCCTGCTCATTTCTTTTTACATCGTTGTATTTTAGTAATAGTAGAGCTCTTTGTGAAGGAGCTCCTCTGGGGAAGTACTACCAGCATACCTGTATCACAAGCTGTGAAAACAGACCTAAGCTAAATTAATTAAAATATAATACTACAGAATAGTTGACAAACTCCACCTATTGGGATATAAAAAACCCAAAATATTTACTAGTCAACAACTCCACATATTTTTTTTTTTCCAAATCATCACATTTTTTTTTAAACTTCCAAAAATTAATAAAGAAACCATCCATCATTACCTCAAAAATAACCAAAAGCGGAATAAGGTTCCTTCAGACGTGGATAAAACCCGCACCGTTATCGCGTCGCCTTGATTCGTTGGTTTTTACGAGCGAACTTACCTTATCAAGTGTGTACACTCCCTAAATTTATATTAGGAACAGTGTCAAAACATTTTCTTGACGTTTTACGAGGTTTTTAAATGAGAAACGGGGTTCCACTAGAGCTCGTCATCTATTTTTTACAGTTGGGTTCCTTCCATGGAACCCTTGCTTGAGAGTTTCGGCTTGACCAGTTTTATGTGTGACTTTGACATCG
The DNA here is from genome assembly GCA_947462355.1 of Caradrina kadenii. Taxonomy (NCBI): domain Eukaryota; kingdom Metazoa; phylum Arthropoda; class Insecta; order Lepidoptera; family Noctuidae; genus Caradrina; species Caradrina kadenii. Next base: position 13,175,521 of record OX381689.1, on the reverse strand, counting down.
GGAAGAAGTAGTATGTTATAACCGTAGGTATAACGGTGGAGCAGTTATTTTTAGTGTAAAAATGTCCAGATGAGGTGAGATGTCAAATTCTAGCATCAGCTGCGGTGACAGTTCACTCCACACCTAAATTCACCAAAGGAGATTTTTCCAAAATAAACGGGCTGGAGGCTGTTTATCTTGTTTATCACTGACATTAGTGAAGGAAAACATCGTGAGGAAATATGGACTTAATATAAGTCTGAAATCGCGAATCCGCCCTGAGCAAGCGTGGTGATTAATGCTCATGCCTTCTCTGTATGAGTAGACGTCTTTACCCTGCAGTTTGACAGTCGTAAGCTGGTATTATTATCATGCATGTTAGGTGTGCTTAGATCGCGGGCGAGTGGACGGTGAGCAATGGGTAGCTCACCGTCCGTACGTTGCATAACAACAGGCCGTATCGACGGCGCCTCGTGTTCCACGCGCGCCTCAAAAAGGTGTCAGCAAATTTTGAAGGGGCCGCGCAGATCCGATGCCTGCCGGGTTTGCGGGTTGTTCGTAAGAGATACCGCGCCCCCGGAACTCAAAAGGCACAAGTAGGAACATGGATGGGTTTTAGTCAGTAAAAATCTGACACTCCCTCCCGCCCCGCCCACTAAAAAAAAAGTATGTTTAGATAAAAAGACAAAATAAAAAACAAGCTAAATAAAAATAACTTAGTCATCATCTTAGCTTAGCCAGGAGTTTGGCGCCATCAGTCTGTATCGTCCATGTATTCCTGTGGCAGCCAGGATGGCAAAATGAGTTGCTCAAGGCGACAAAGCATGCATTTTAAGGAAACAAGACAGACCACAGATAAGGTAAATATGTAAAAGGTAACAAAAAAAAAAAAAATAACGCGGAACCTTCAACAAATAGCTCAAAGTTATCTCCCGGCGTTTTTTAAACAAACACCTATTCCGGAGACCTAAAGTTTGAGTTGCCAAATTAAGTTGCAACCTACTTACGTCTTTATTAGCCGGTTTATACACCTCATAGGGATTGACAAAGTTTCTCTTGAAACACAGAACCATAAGACTGAGATTGCTCATCATTATTTTGCTGTTTCAACAACTCTTGGACTTTTTAAAATAGGGTCGATTTTTGTTTGGGTTAGGTCTGTGATAACGTTGTTAGCTCTTGAAGTAATAAGCTTAATACTTGGTCTAAATAATGATAAAATGTTTTGTGCGTTGATTTCGTTATGGTGCACAATATTCTCATTACTTTTTACATATTTCAAGCCGAGTAAGGCTTAGCAAAATTCGAGTTTGTAATGGAACTACCTTGTACGGTTTTGGGGGAGGTCTTCAACGGAATTGAAGTGAGTTTCCTTGTAACTCGGTTTTCAGTTTAATAATAATATTTGTAGCGGTATTCTGGGAGAAATTTCCACGTATTTTGGGAAATAGCATGGGTGTATTAAAGAATTTTGTTATATTTCAAAAATGCTACCTAGCACCTACTCGTAAAGAATATTAAAAAAAAATAACAAGGAAGTAGGTACATACTTACAATCATAAAACAAAACGCTTTTTTCTTTCGCTTCAAAACTTTTCTATTTTAACCTGCTTCTCAAAGAAAACTATTCAATTAAATAAAAAGTTCTTAACTTATTTAAAATGCTGGCCGCTAAGATTCTAATTCTTCTTTTTTTAAATGATACGTTGACAATGACATTGAAAAAAGAAGCAATGGCATTACGTTTAAAAAATAATTCCTACAATCTTCTTGTAATTAAGAATGTAGTTTTTTATTTAGTAAAACATAGTTATTTTGTGATTATTCAGGTAAGTTTATTGAATTAATTAGTTTTTCATCAAAATACCGCCATCACATCATTATCACAGAAATTTAAAACTAGCATTTTGTTTCATCACTACATCAGCGTCATAGCTTACAGAGAGATCACCTCTAGTCTCGACTTTTCCGTTGCTAATACAAATATCTACATAGTTATTATCGTTAACATTACCACAACCAATAAAACCCGGTATGAAGCCATTAAAAGAATCTTCACACGTAAAATCGATAGTTACACAAATACTAGCAATTCAGAACATTCACGGGCATCCGAAGCTGGTTAGAAATAAATTGCTGAAGCCGAAATCTATTATTATGTTAAAGAGCTAGCCAGAGCGCTGCACTTTTTGCGCGCCTCCCTTGGATATAAACATGCCGTGTCGCTTTTGCGTTGTCCTTTGTGAATGACATAGTGTAGAAAATGTTGTTCAATGTTGCAGTAAGTCAAAAAAATATTTGTTTTGTTTGGATGCAGGATTAAAGGATACTATAGACCAGGGATATACATGACAGTAACTTGCGCAAAAGTTTGCAAGCCACTTGCACTTAAGTTTGCAAGTAACTTGCATGCCAGTGTACCATAACTGGTTATAGCAAAATGGGTATGTTACAATGACATGCAGGCTACTTGCATACTTTTCTGCAAGTTACTAGCCTGTGTGTTTCTCACTATAGTAAAAATGTTCGTAACTTGCGATTAATTGGTTGGTCTTTTTGTTGATGTTTAAAACAAAATCAATATTGAATAAATTAATGAAATGGTGTGGGTTAGCTGCAGCATCAATGTTTATTTGAAAAAGTAGTTTTCACATTAGTAATTGTGTTTATGGTTAACAAATATTTGTTTGGTACTGCAAATATTTGATATAATAATCATGTTTGTGCAAATGTTTTGTTTGGTATTTTTAGTCTGTTTTGTTTTTTTGACGTCGGTGTTTGTTTTCCTGTTAAATTTAAATTCTTGTTTATTGAAATGTGATTTATTCCAACAAAAAAAAAATATCTCAAAAAAATAAATTGTCATACTGTATTTCGCCACAATTTTGTACTCTGCCACAGAAGAAGAATTCTCGTTACAGTATTCGAGATAAAGTTAAAATATTATCGTACGGTATCGAGGCGGGTTGCATCCAGCGCGAATAAATGTACTAATACATTTTGAGAACAACAGTTCAATTTCCCCACTGTAGATTTGGACGTATCGTCTCAGGGATGCGAGGAAATGCAACGAATTGTTTCTTTGATTTATCTATTTGGCGAATTGAATAGTTGGAATTACTCTGTAGGAGGTGGGAATTGGTTAAAAAAATTTGCTTTTAAATTTTTCTTTGTATGTTGGTCATGATTTCAATATAGTCTTTTTATTCAGGTGGAAAAAGAATTAGACACTTAATTAAAGTCAATATTCGAATTTTGTCGCTTTTTATATTGGTTTCAGTTCAGAATGGTTATTTTGATGGATTGCCCAATGGTAGCTACTGGCCACTTTGAATGGGTAGTGTTAAATGAGCTTCTACAAATAATTGTTGCTTGAAGTATTATATTTCAGCGTAGCGTCTAAACATATAAGTTTGTATGTTATTTTCATGTATTTTATACCTTCAATGCTAAGCTAAAATTATAGGAAATGTAGTTAACTGAATTTTCTTGTTGTGTCGCAATGAAGAAACTTTCAAATCTTACCGATTTCCTTGAATAATTATTATGCACGTTTACTTTTTGTTTACTAGAAACCTGAAACGGAGTCACTGTAGTACAATGACTCCGTGAGACTGTGAGTACAGGGACTCGTTTGTTTCTAAAAGTTGTTCATCATGATGACATCATGTACGGCGTTTAGAAACAAACCCTGAAATAGCTTAAAGAAACCCGCTGATCTATATATTTAAGTTCGCATAACTCGATAACCCCAAATTGTACGGATGAGCTATTTTTTCAGGTAATCAAAAACTATATTTGTGTAACACTACCTTCGGCCGCGACTTTATTCTTATGTATTTTTCACTCGCCTTTAACTACGTCTTTGGTTACTACTTCGCCCCCGTAGGTCATAGCGTGGTGTTAAATAGCTTGTACTATTCTTCATGAATCTGGCTATCATATACAAACAGATTTTGTCCCAATCCGACTACTAGTTTCAGAGTTAAGCGCGTTTAAACAAACAAACAAAAAAAAACTGTTCAGCTTTTATATATTAGCATGAATATTCCACGGTAATAAGTTCCGATATGATACCGATCACGAAGCTTTCCACGGAACTGAGCTTGTAATACTTTAATAGTAGCAATCAATGAATACATGGAATATGTCCTAACAGTAATTTGCTAGAATTGACAGGTATGTACCTCTTCATATCAAGACATACTTGCGATGTATTGGACATGACGTGGTGTTTCAATGCCATTTACTACGAATTGTAAAATTTTATTTTTCTGAAAACAATAATGTATTTTTCAAAAGTGGTGAGCGATGTACTTACGGTGGAATGGTACGTGCACTGCACATCAGTCGGTTGTCTAATATCGGAGATGCAATTCTACAAACATTTAGGGATCTAACAGGAACGATCACAATCTAATCTTAGTTTTTACTTTTTATATTTAGACATTCATTGACACAGATGAAATTGTTCCGTTTACTCTTTTTGAGGTCCAGGACTCTAAAAATTAAAAAAATTAAATTAATCAACTTAAGTAACTGTAGCAGTTTAATTTGTTGCAAACTTTTTTAAATAATAATTTATATATTTAAAAGAAAAATGCAGATTGCATTGACTACAGAGACAAAGGGCGAATTTTAGTTTCTTAAAAAATAATAAAGCCATCTGTGTCTGAACTGGATCAGGAAGATTATACAACAAACTTAGCCAGCCACAAAATTAATTAATTATCAATACAGCTGTAACTACAATTAAAATAATCAAAAGGGTGAGTGTAAATTTCTCAGTGAGTATAGTGCGAGTGTGTGAGAGGGTGAGTTTATGAGTTGGCACTAGAGTGGCGTCATTCGTGCTCTCACTTTTTTATATCATTGGATGGCAAACTAATCTACGGCCCACCTGCTGTAAGTGGCCACGGCTGCCTATAGACATCTGCAATTCCAGAGGCCTTGCCAATACGTTGCCATCCCACAGACAAAGTTGAAATGTAACTGTAACGCAGTAATGTTGTTTTGCGGTAAAAATAGATATGGTGGTAGTACTTCCCCGGACCAACTGCTTCACAAAGAGTTCTACTACCACAAACACAAGAGAATGAGCAGCACCGAACACCAAACAACAGTCGTACACCTAAATTCTAACAGTAAAATTTAAATTCTTGAAACAATAGAATTCCTTTGCTCCCTCGACGATACCCGGGCACCCCTACCCGGTATTTAACCGGATATATCCGTGTGAATGTTACGTCTTGTGGCCGATATTAGAATGTCCGGGAAGGTTTTAAAGATCAGCCGTCGAGGATGCTGGATTCTCTTTAGTTGGTTGCGTTACACGCTGGCTTTGTGCGCGCTCTTTTTATTTATTTATTTGTCTGTTTGTGTTTCAGAATGCATATAGAAGGAAATCGAGTGTTCGAGGATGGCTTTTACTGTTCTATAAAAGTGCATTTGTTTATTTATTTGTAGCTCGTATTGTCATGGCCATTTTCTTATTTTTATGTATTCGCCATTGTAAAACAAAATAGATTTTACGAGCTTCGACTACACTTCCAGTTCTACCTTGAGGTGATGGAGGCTTTTATTTTTGAAAAAATATAAAGCCAAAATCTTCTTGAGTTTCAGCTGCATTAGTTCGTCGGCTGAATAGATGATAGGGATGTATACCAAGCTGAACTGTAATCCACTTCCAAGCTGCATTCATCCCCTTAATAATCCCCATCAAACACCAGGATGCCATTTCCCACCGGTCCTACAAATTAAATCTAATCAAAAAACATCTATCTCATTTTATGATGGCAGTAAAACTGTGAAATCCGAGCCAATGGAACTTAAAAGACGTAAAATGGCGTCCGAATCCGCTGATGCGGGATTAGGTTGCGATGTTGCAGGAATCAGGTGGAGTGGACGCGTTGTGGGGTCAGCAGAGATGTAGCTGAGGGGGGAATTATTCAAACGAAAAATCTTGGACAATGTTACTTTGCATGAGAAGGGATAGGTGCTTGCTTTAATCCTTTTGTTTGCTGTAGCAATTTGTGCCAATCGTTATTGATTCGTATTTCTCATAGGTATCTAACTGGCTGCGGGTTGTTCGTTGGCTGCGGGTTGTTCGTAAGAGATACCCCGCCCCCGGAACGCAAAGGGCACAAGAAGGAACATGGGTGGGTTTTAGTCAGTAAAAGTCTGACACTCCCTCCCGCCCCGCCCAGGGCGGGAGAAGTTATTTGGTGATTTCCCACCCCAAAAAAAAAAACAAAATAGGTATCTAAGTTCCTTTATTATTGTTGCAGAAGGAAGTGTCACCAGTGTTTTTCTGTAAAATTCTCTTCCATGGTTAGGTACAGTAAGATTTAGGTGAGTTGCCCGTCCTTGGCAAGACAACACGCCTTAAGCGCTTTCTTTTTTATTAGTAGTAGAGCTCTTTGTCAAGGAGCTCGTCCGAGGAAGTACTACCACCAAAATCTATTTCTGTCGCAAAGCAGCGTTGCTGTGTTCCGGTTTGAAGGGTATGTGTGCCGGTGTAATTACAGGCACATTTCAACTTTGTCTCTGAGATGGCAACGCATTTACAAGGCCTCTAGTATTGCAGATGTCTATAGGTAGCGATGACCATTTAACATCAGGTGGCCCGTCGACTTGTTTGCCCTCCAATGACATAAAAAAAGCTAAATTTTCAGATAAAGATTTTTACAGTCTGTATAAGGACATAGTTTCGACCTCCCTACTAAATCCATTTTATTTTTAAAACATCCACAACCTACATAAAAATCATGTCTGCACTGAACTTCAGTTACTCACCCACGTATTATCGAAAATAAGGGTTATAAACCCTTCCGCTGCCTCGCGTTCAAATGATAGGGGCTTAAATCGATACCGTGGTGCAAGGAGCCCTAAGCCGATTCCCAGGCCGAGGTTACAATTCTACAGGTTACCTTTCAGACTTCTCAGTTCAAATGTTTTCTCTACTCTGTTTTCAGTAGATGGATTTCTAACTTTGAATCTATTTAGGGAAGATGTGACTTCTAATTTGGGGTTGTAACATGATAGCTCAGTTAATGATGTATCGCGGTGTCCTTTTTCTTTGTTGTTCCAGCCTTTTTAGTGTATTCATGACAAATATTGTGAGTTTTGTTATATATAGATGTGAATTATGTTTTCAATTTTTTTTTTGTAAAAGAGTCGTCTCTTGGTGCTTCAGCCCTTGTTGGAACTTTGGCACAAAGTCTGTCTTATTTATTTATCCTAAATAAAGCCAAATCTCCAACAAAAGATATACATAAATCATGACATACAAATAATAGTCAATAGAAGGTATTACGTAGGTGTACTCCTTTATCTATAGGATAACCACAGCATGCATAAAAAAGTTAACCACTAGCTAACACAGTAATTAAAAGGGTTATGTCCAGCAGTGGACGTCCTACGGCTGATACGATGATGGTGATAACAAAGTAATTAGACTAAAATGTAATTAATTCCAAAACTTGATCTGCCCGGTCAAACTCCAATGAGTTTACATATTTTTTTAAGTGTATTGTAAGAGTATTTATCAACAAACAAATAATCAAATAAATGGCTGTTGAATAGCAGTGTTTTCGGACTAGTAAACTTAGATAAGTATCAACAAAATTACAGGCCTTTGACCTTTTGTAGGTGATGGATACAAGTGCACGTATCAACGGTACACGTGACATTTATGAGGTGGTGCAGCTCAAATGTCGAAACGGTCACTTTCGTAATAAAAAATCACCAGATGGGACTTTTATCAAAATCATTTTACTGTTTTAGTGTTCGGGAATTCCCACCAATTATCTGTTTTGGAACGGGAAGCGGGATTACCCGTGTTAAAAGTATTTTAATACGATAGCAAATGTTCCATTTGCGCAATTTTTCTAATTGTTGAGTAATGTTGTTGATTCAAATATTCACAACTATCGTATCATTGATTGATATTTGTGTTTGCAAACTTGATAATGTATTATGATAGTGATTATCTAGGATGATGTTATTGTGAATTTGCATAAAATATATTGTTTTAGTGCGTAGTTCTAGTTGGCAGCCGGATATTTAAGCTTAGCTAGTCTGAAACCTTTGTAATAAATGTTCTACAATAGTGGCATTTTAAAATCTGAAAATACTGTTGTAGGTACCCTATAAAGAAACACTGATCAACTTAATACTTTGTTATATAGAGAAAATTCATTTAATTTCCATCTGTTATTTAAAAATATTCTGTTAATCTTATAATAATTTCTTGACCGAATTTCGGTCACGGTAGTTTTGTACGCAGGAGATATTATAGTGCACAAGTATGAGCGCAAACAGAGGTGCACTCTCTCTTCCCTCACTCTTATGATCCGATACGGCTATCCGACACGACCGGGGAGAGATCAGATGGCGCAGAACCAACGACTGTACCTACATCCTTTCCGAGTCTCGGGGACGCCACACCATCAACTTCAAATCTTCGAGCTTCTACTGAGAAAAAACCATAACACATTACCTAACCTGGGAATTGAATTTAGGGCCCCAATCTCAGTACCGACCACGACCAGCGACCGACGACCACGAAACCAACGGAATAAACAGTCGAACGTGTGGGCCGACTGACAAGTCGGTTGCTATATTTTCCAACACTATTTATCGCTTTATTTAAATTATTAAGTACCTAATAAACTTTTAATAGTAGGTAATAAGTAAGTTTCACCGTAGATTAACCAAGCAGGCCGCTTTCAGTTCCGTAGATTCATTCAAACAAACCGTACTTGTTATATTTTTTTCTGACGTAGGTACTGAATAGAGAGCAGTTTAAAAAACCTCGTATCATGGATGGAGTAACTAGCACGTTTGCTAATTAGCTCTTTTGAAGCAAAGCGGACCGAATTTCAGTTCGGAACTTCATTCATATAAGCCAGTTTAAGTTTTTCATGAAACCCTCTTTTCTGGGCCATATTGAATAATGGTGACTAATTACAACTTTGTTGTTTTGTTGAAATTCAATTGTATGCGGTTATGTTTAATTACCTTGTTAATATTATTACGGTGCGTGAAATACTGCTGACTGTCAGACAAGCGGATATCGAAGGCTTAGTAATGGGGTACCGTTGACACCTTTCGAGTACGGAACCCTGAAATTACGTTGGATATTATAATCAATACAAACATCGTCAGAATAAGGTATCATCATCTATTCCGAAACATTTACCATTCTGAATGTATTATAAAAACTTGTGGGTTTCCCCCAACGCATTTTCCTCAAGTTCTACTAACCTGACAAAAGGTGTTACAGATTTCAAAATAGAACATCAGAGGCTAATTCTCGTATCTTAAGAGAATATTAGCGTTCTAATTTTACTCCTAATTTGACAATAATCCGTCCGTGAACACATACATACCAGAAACCACAGAACGCCACCTGCTACGATCCTTACATACTCCTTTCGCCTCGTCCACGTTCATACATCTGTTCATACAAGCACTCAGGTTACGAGTACCGCGCACCCGACTTTTCTGAAGAACCTCACCAATAAGGTCAGCGTAGGTCTTTCTAGGGCGTCCCCTCCCGGCGTTGCCACTCACATCTGCCATATAAATCCCTTTTGTTAGTCGCCTTTCACTCATCCTCTCTACCTTTCATCTGTATATTTTTGTCAAATATAGACTTTGACTGTCGTTGAGATGAGATGCGACTAGCATTGAAACGTTTTCAATTACTGAAATTGGACAACTGAATACGTAATCATCGTGTGTTTTTATTTGCGCATCTTAACTCTTAGCTCGACGTTCATCAGCCTTAGAATAAAATGTTCAATCCATAACTTCCATATCAAGCCAAGCTCCAAATTATAAATTCCTCACAACGGCTGCCACGAACAGAATCAAACCCTATTCTATTGAATTGGAAAGCTGTCATTCCCGGCGCGGACTGAAACACTCCAGTTCAATTGTTCCACGGTTTTTCTCGATGTTAGCTTCTTGAAGGCGTATTTCTCCATTTTCGCATGTAAAACAAAAATTTCTCGCATTTTCGTTGGGTTCGCACCGAGTTGCTGGCGGTGACGGGATTTTGGTAGGGTGGCCATGGGGCAAGACGTTGGGTGATATATGAGATTGTTCAGGTAAAAGTTTTGTATTTAAAACGAACAGACCGGAAAATTCTATCAAATCTGATATTTAATAAATATATCGCGTTCACTTTTTTATTGTTATTTGAGTCACAAACGTAGATTAAAGCTTTGGAATTTTAAGAATTTAGAACGTTTAAATTAGTTTAAATTACGGCCACTTAATTTAAAATTTTATAGCCGTAGGCAATCAAGCACAAAAAAAATGTTTTTGCAATTAAATCACAGATAAACAAAACAACAGTTAAAAAATACAAAAGTTTAACTATGTCATCCATTACGCACACGCGATTAGAGGAACAACATAATTGTTAAAATGTTTTACAAGAAACACAACAAACTGATTCCAAATGCCACTATTAGGCTCGAAGCCAAGAATTTTCACTAGAGGCAGTCTGAACAATTTATTTTCTTCTCGTATTGTTTTATGAGTTATTAATAATGGTGAAACGACTCTATAATTATGGGTCGTTCCGTTAAAAGCTTAATGAATTTGCGAGATTTCTGTTTTTATTGCTCAAATTAAGTGTTATCCCACTTCCTTGGGAATAAAAGAAACGTGGCGTGTCTGAGATGTTGTTTTTTTCGTGCTTTTTCGGAGGCAAATGATGGACATAAATTTTGTGGGTGATAGCTTGAAAATCGGGCTCTATTTTTACTGTATTGCAGTTGTAAATTGCTACTGCTTTTAGTGCTATAATTTATTGTTCGTGTTAAAATAATTTGAATAACGTGAATTAATCGACTAATACATTAAAATGATTACAAATAATTATGATTGTTATGTGTAGTTGTTTGTTTTGAACTGTCTTGAGATTTCTAAGCTTACCATGCATGATAAGGATCTCGTGTTAAGGCGGAGAAAGGTTAAGATTAGAATTAAATATTTAAAAGTAAATTAATAGACCAAGAATTAAATTGTTTATTCTTTTTTAAATTTCTTGTCCAGTGGACAAATAAAAAAAAAGCTAAATTTATTGTACCTACAATAAATTTAGCCTAGCGTAATTCACGGTTGTCACAGCTAGGTTAACGTGGGTTTGAAAAAATCTAATAAGCCTAGTCACTCAGTCGAAGCAATGAAAACTTTAGGTACACTTGGGCAAAAGTTAAAAAAAAATCTCGGATTTTATCCTACATATTCTCACTATCATAGTTCCCCTAGAATCGCCGGCGAATAGTTTCGCGTCTGTCAGCCGCGTTTGAAGGGGATTTATTATTTTTATTATTGTTTCGCACAACGACTCAGGCTGCCTTATTTCTCTCCTTAAGTTATGACCGGCAAAAATAGAGAAAATTACCCAACGTACGGCGTTATTAAACCTTTTTGCTTCATCCTTGGCTTTTGTTTGTTCCTGTAGTACTAGAATTTATAAAGAAAGGTGATAAACCCCGGGATTTGACGCAATTCGTGTTTATTTGGTTGGAGATTGGCGGTTCGGATCGTCTTTTGGCAAAATTTCGGGAGCGACGATGCGTTTTATTCGTATACGAAGCGGTAAAACAACTGGAATGATTATTGAAATTGGACTGCTTTCGTTGTGATTTCAGGTATTTTAAGTAACAACAATATGTTCTTTTTGAAGTGTTGTAATGTAGATTATATGAAACTTAAGTAAAGTACAGTATGCTCCAGGCCCTAGAATACCCACTCCTAGAGTACAGAGTCCAAGGTGTGTTACATCCGTCTCTTCGGCTCTCCGACCACGACCGATTTTTTGACCGATGGTCTACTGATTTCTTCTTATCGACAAAGAAATCTGTTAAAAATCGGTCGTGCGCAGAGAGTCTTTTGCTTTATTTACTGTACATCAGCTTCTATCCGCTACTTTGTCCGCGTGGTATTATTACTTTGAGCAGCCATTTTTAAGATAATTTATTTCCAAAATTCTTGAACAAATGTTTCAAGTGCCCAAATATGAAGTTTCGTGGTTTTATCTGTAATAATGACGGACTCCTATTCAAACGTTTTAATCTCTGCCCTTCTCCAAGATCTAATCTAACTCTTTGCGTTACAAACAGAGTTACCTTTGTATCTATACTAATGTTATAAAGCTGAAGAGTGAAACGCGCTAATCTCAGGAACTACTGTTTAGAATTGAAAAATAATATAATTGAAGAATTGAAACAATAATATTTTGTGTTGGATAGTCTATTTATCGACGAAGGTCTATATAACATCACGCTACGACACACGGGAGTGGAGCAGTAACCAAAAACGTAACCTAAACCGAAAAAACTATGCGGACGAAGTCGCGAGCAGAAGCTAGTTTATAATATTTGCATGAATAACCAACTTCAAAGAAATTAGTCTGAAAAGTAGATTTGATCTTTTTAAAAAACCTAGAGTGTACAAAAAATCACATAGCTAATGTATATAAAGCTCTTTCTAGACGATACGCTCATCATTTTAACAATAAAAACCGTAACAATTCCAAATTTGCTCGAAAAGGCTGCCAATTTAGCATGACTTAATACTTGAAGTCTCAACCCTCGCCGAACAACTTGCCGACCAAACTCTGAAGCGACTTTATTAAAATTCAAACTAACTGAAACTTATTATTAGCCTTTGTAATTTTGAACGTTTTTTTGCAAAATCGTAAAGTTCTTGTTGGGTTTTGAAGGTTGGTCTACATTTATTTTTGTTAAATTGAATAATAATGGCTTTTTTTAACAAGTGAATGGGAAGGTCGAGTTGTTGTAGTGTAATAAGGCTCTTATTTTCCTTATGCTAAATAAGGAACATATTTTATGTTTACTAGTTGTAGGTAACAATAAATAAATTTATTGTTATGATTATTTATTTTGTACTAGTTTCTGCTCGCGTCTTCGTCTGAGTCAAATTTGATATATTGTCCCAAGGGAACCCTAGCGTTTTTCCGGGATAAAAAGTATCATATGTGTTATTCCTCACAACAATCTATCTCAGTGCCAAATTTCATCCAGAATCGTTCAGCCATTTAAGCATATCGCATTCATAATATTAGTAGGAGTAGAATAGACATTCGTCCCTATTTTCTTATTTCTATGCAATAGTTAGGTGATATATTACCACTTGATTATAAACTGTGTTAAATCTACAACAGTAGTGAGTCTACAATAAAAGTGCTTACCAAAAATTTAATAAATATTAAATCCGTCGGGTAAATAACCAACATCTTTTCCCTAGACGTCGAACATTTTCTACCTTCGTCTCCTCGCATTCTTTCATATTTCGCAAATACTTCAGTTTCATAGCTACAAGTAGTGGGTAAGCTGCAGTGAGGCAAAAAATCAAGTGGCTCGGCGCAGTGTAGGATCGCATAGTTGTACCTGTCGAAGCAGACGGAATATAAGAAAAAAAAGCTACGCTTAAACTTGGTTCCTATGTCGCGGGTTCCGTCCTAGCAATGTACTCTGTTATAATTATAGGATAAATATTCGTATTTCAATAGTAGTAAGAACCCCTTACTACTATTGAAATACGAATATTTTATACTCGTTTATTGGATTATTATTCTCATTTATTCATGATATATATACCTATATTATATACATCTAAATTATATTTTTATGCCCCATTTTTATATCCTTGATTAAAAGGCACTCTTTTCTTTAGTTATTATAGCTATAATATATGAGTAAATAGCGCACATACATCGTAAGCTAATTCACCTAATTGGAATTCACCTAAGTGTTCAGATAAAATTGTTAAAATAGTTCAGGTTGCAATTGGCATACAACGTGCACAGTAGCTACAAACGATAGATTGTAAATTTATTAAAAAAAAAATTGGTGATTACAAATACTTATACAACGCTAAATTTACTGACATGTACCAGGCATTTACATACTAAAAAAAAAGGTGTTACAGTTTTTATTTTTAAAATCTGTCAACCCAAAAATCAAAACCGGAAAGCGTCAACAAATCAAAATCCAATGTTACGTACGGACCCCTAAAAATGGTCCGGTACATAATTGAAAATGCCTAAAATAACCGGCGTGCGACGAGATACCTTTGCGATAACTTGATGTTTAACAATTCAGATAATTTTCTTTTCACAATATTTTCGCTGTCGCAAAGGCTGTCATTTTATTAGATTCTTTCTGAGAACCTCTCGAGGTTGTATCGATCTCATCTGTATTGATTTTAGCGAGGGCTGACACATGTGAGGGTCTTGCAAACATATTTGCATGGTTGGTTTCGGTTGAAATTATACGAGGTTGTGATTGGTTGAATAGGAAAATGAACCGGTTTTCTTTGATATTGTTAGAACCTGCAGATGCAGCGAAAGTCTTTGTAAGAGAGCCACGTACTTAGTTTCTTGAGCTGCAAAAGTTAAAGACACAGTAGGCGCTGTAGCTGAGCGATTGGTTGCTGCGTTGCGTGTCGCGGGTTAGATTTCCGCACAGAACAAATATTTATAGGGAGCTCAGGTAGTTTTTGGTAGTTGTTTGTGCATGTCAGTTTATAATTATGTTGTAAACGCTGCCATACGAATTCCAAATATAAAAAAAAAAACGAGTTGCAAGCTACACGGATACCATTATTTAGTCTTGGTGTTTTGACGAGTGAAAATTTCGCAAACACGCTTACAGAATCATTTCATTTTCATTTATTCATTTGCGACTATGGGTAAAAAAGTAAAGGTTAACAATTAGTGTCCATTAGCGATATCCTAGCAAAAAAACGTAAAATTTTTCAATAAAAAAAAACACATTATATAAAATATCGTAAGGAGTAACATTACACAAGTTTATCATGTGATTAAAGCCCATGATCATTAAAAATATTGTCAAATCTACCAAAACTCTTTCATATCCTGAAATAATAACGCAAAAGCCCAGCAATGGACATCGTAAATGATTAGTAAGCCAAACGGATGCTCTCTAAATCAAATAGCTCTAAGACACTCAAATAGAATAGCATTGCAAATATATTCGAGCCACGAAACAAGCGATCGTTCAAGGGACCATTCGTCGCGTAATTTTGCTTTATGACGTCATTTCGCGTAATCCCGCTGCGAATTTTACGCATCGTTGCGCGAATCGGTCTCCAGTTCGCGTAATGTGCGTAATGTTACGTGGGATTAATAATTTTCTAGTTTTACGTGGTGATAACAGACTGGTAATTTTTCTGATGTCTGTTTATTTTGTCTGTGTTCTATTTGGTTTTCAAATTGTGTGATGAGAAATGGTGGATTCAATTTTAAAATGTTTGTTTAGGAATAATAAAAAGTAGTTAGTATTAAAAAGTAGTTGTTAGTTATCTAATTATTGTCTGTAATTATATTAATGATGTCAAAAGCACAGGTTTAGGGAGGTAGGTGTAGGAGGACCCCAGATTTGTTAGACATATCATCATTTCAATATGGCTAAAATTAATAAAAATAGATATTTTTTATAACAGCATTGATTCTAACAAGTATACCTTCTTAAAACAACATAAATTAATTTCTCCTATCTATTCTCAAAAATACATAGGTCTGATGACTATTGAATCTCAATTCATTAGAAAAACTGATCTTAAAATTAAAATTTTTCATAAAGTCGCGTCATGTTTTTCCTTGCCAACTTTCCCCGTCATCATTGTCTTGAGCTCAGTGTCATGTCACATGTACACCAAGATTTAAATATGAGAAGACGTTAAACAGTATGACAGCACAATAAACTCACAATGTAAACAGATTACAATAGTGGTACACATACAACACACACTTTCTCACTGTCCTTCGCATTGGTTCAATGTACGATACTGGGTTGCTACCGTGAGGCCTAAGGTAGGAGATGGAGCGGGTATAGATTGACTAGTAGTAGCTGTGATCGTAACAGTGATGACTTGTCTCCATCCATTTCGTTGTTCCTATTACTGTACCAAAAACAGAAGCGCTTTTTGATATATGGCGAGAGAAGTTTGATGCTTTAGTTGTTACAATAGATACCATTTTACAAGTTGACCATGTTCAGTAGACTACGTGGACCAAAATAATTGCGTTTTGTATTGGTATGATAGTTTCTAGTGTTGAGACTGACACTTGGACTACTGTTTTAAGGTGCTCTCTAAAATATTGTTTCCTATAAATCTTGCATAAGTAAATTAGACGTTTAAATAAATTCCTTTTTCATTTGTTTATTCAATACTTTGCACAGTTTACTATTTTCTTTTCCAGCTTCAGCTTCTGCCTTGTCCCAAACCCGTAGATAGCTGCAGCGATACGAGTTATCTGGATCGGCTGCCAAGGTGCGCACTACCAGACTAGTCGACGACGCACGATAACATTGTTTTTATTTCGGGAACTAAACATTGACACGGGGTTCCCGCGTGTGAGCATATTTGATCAGCAGTACGGAGTCTGATAGCTACAAGATGTGGTTTGCGTTAGCCACGCGTGTCAAGACGTTATTTGGGATGAGAGTCCGATAAAATATTTACCATAACCTTGTGCCCTATCCAGATTCTGTCATTATATCTCTTTGACTTTATTGATATGTATATTATTATGAGGAATTTTCAGTGATAGAATATTTAATTGATAGACTTACTTTTAAAATAGTAAGAAACATTTGTGATGAAGGTAAAGTTAAAATAAATCCTCTGCTCAAAAAAGACAGAAAAATAGTTATAGGTGACGATCATCAGCTTAGTCATTGATGTGATGCAAGCTGTAAATGTTAACTAAAAATAACTAGTAATGATCCTAAAAGAGTGAGTCATTATGTCTTGCACACTTTCCAACATATTGACGGAGATGTAACGGAAATGGATGCCAAGAGGAAAATAAAAATATAAAATGATGCGGCGAAGAGTTTAGTAATATTATTATTTATTGAATTGTGATCTCCAACAAAAAAAATACACAGGTGGTACAGTAGGTGTACTCCTTTACCTATAGGAGACCACAGTATGTACAACAGCAATGCATGCATGCTTCATAAATATCAGTTAGTAACTCTGTCTATGCAAAATATAATCGAAGGACTGCATGACATTGCTATCATCATCACCAACCATTTTAAACCGTAGTCTTCTCTTACGATGTCCTCCGGTAAGAATATACATGTTAATTTATATCCACATATCCATTACCAACACAAAGGATTGCTTTCTGTATAAGAATAACTTTTCTTGCGATAGATCAATAATATTCTTTCTTTAATCATAAAATATCTACTTTTAGCTTTCATCCAATCTCCGTTTCTACAATTATCATTCATTCTTTCTCAGAAAGAATAATTCTCGTTTATTATTAAACTGATCTACGGATAATCCTGCCTATATAAAATTCTGTTCTAGATCCTATGGTGTCGGACAATAATTGCCTCTAAGCTGATTCTTTGAAAAAAGAAAAGTGAATATAATATTCTTTTGAATTGTGTACTCTTGTTGAAAATGATTCGGTGTTAAATCGTGTTGTAATAAAACAATTTGATAGAATCTTGCCTTTGTGTGTGCCTCTTAAATAATTCATTATTATCGTGCTTCTATGTGAAATGTATTTTTAAGTTATTTTGCTTATTATCAATTGTTTTCTCTGACAGATCAATGTATGTCTGCTCTTTATCTTTATGTACACCTAATTCTGTTGTGTGTGTGTCGTGTTGGCCTAATATTTAAGACGTATCTTATGTATGAGGTTGCGGGTTCGATTGGTCAAAGTTCCAATGTGAGCTTTACAATTCATATGTACTTCCTTAGTTGAGACATCATAGACATCGTCTAAGTAGACTTTTCTTAATCACTGCGAAATTAATATCAGTCTACAAATGGAACAAATTCTCCTATCGAACTGGTTCACGCTGGCCTCTATCTATCGCAAACCGGTTGTGTTTATACAAATGTAGATGCGAAAAATTGTACGTTCGTGAATAACAATTAGTATTTACACAGGTGTTAGTGCAGTTAGTGCAACGCTAAGCTTGAATTAAATAGTTCCTTTATCCTACTTCTATTGTTTGTTGTTTTTCAAACGTCGTGGTATAATTCCGTTTCGTTAGGAATTACTTTAACTCATTAGTACCATTGAGTATATTCTTCCGCTTAGGTACCATACTGTTTCTGGTTTGTCCTTTTTAGTTTACTCTTTGCGGTTGCAGATTATAACAGTTAGCTGCCAGTATGATACTTTCGAGCTGCCACCTTTTCCATCTTGTTATTATAAAAAAGAAATTCTTACATAGCTGGAAAGGTAAATCATATGCTGTGTGGAGCCTTTATAATGAGGGATGACCCTTATTCTTTAATTTCTCCCCCAATCTAAATTAAGTCTGCAGTACACCGTCTGCGTCCCGAAGTAGGTAATAAAATTCTCAATATTCGATGGTGTGCTCTTTACAGATTGGTTTTATAGTATGCTTTTTACCAATGATACCTGCTACCAGCTTTTGTTATATGTTATGCTATCTATACCTTCATTGTAGGTATTAATAATAGCTTCTGCCTGTGAAAAGCTTCTGCCTGTGAAATCGTATGCGTAGATGCCCAAAAAATGACTTATTATAACATACTGTGGGGCACTTATTAACAATAATATTGGTTTCTAATCGTACTTCCAGAGATTATCTCTTACAAGGTTTTTAAGTACCTCTTATATTGGTTTAGATATCAGAATGACAATCATGGAATCTCAAACATCTGTTTTCTGAAAAGACTCTTTTTCCTTTGCTTTCAACGGTAGTTGTTCTGTTGTTTCTTTTTCAAAGAGGATAATATTATTACTCTAAATCTTTGCACATTCGAGCTGATTTTCTCAACGTCCCAATTTTATGGACTCATCTGTGCAAATGAAATAATTCGATGGTGTTTTGGAATCTGGGTCAGTTAATTGACAAAGTAACCACGTCCAAGGTCTAAAGGGTCGTACCCTCACAATTACTGGACAATAGATTTGTGATGGAACACCTGGTTCGATAAATAAATTGAATGGTGTTACTTGAATTAGTGGCGATGGGAGATTGGCGTGGGGTAAAGTGGCTTGAGTTACTTAGAGGTATAGTCAATCTTATTCTTCCTGTATTGCATTTGATGAACAAACAAAAGTAATACAATTTGTTATAGTCAAACTTCTCCCTTCTTTATCTCGGTTGTCTGTAAATAAATAGCCTTTTTTGTTAAGACCGCATTTTGGACGCTATTGTTTTCATGTTCTTTTAACACTTGGTGTATAATAAAGGTATTTACAAGAAATCATTAAGTCATTTGATTCCGAGGCACCTATTCTTTCTTCACTCCTTTTCGAGCTCTTGACTTTAACGGTCTTCATACAATTAAATTACCAATTTTAAATTACTTATTTATTTCGTAGACAATATCATCTCTAAATTGCGTACATACATCGCTACATTCAAAACGTACAACACATCATTTACATATTTAAAACGATTAAAGGGGTTATCATTATGACGTTAAGTTTTTTCCCTTCACTGAATCACAAATAAAATTATCCTAGGTAGGTATATAAAGTCATGCTGGACTCGTTTTTGATAGGGAAATAACAATTCATTAAAAATCCCCAAAATGCTTATAAGCAGTTTAGTTTATATAGTTAATAACAATATATTATGTAACCACCTAATTATAATGTGCATGATGTGGTCTCCTGTAATTGAAGGAGCAGAAGTAACACAAACAAATTGTAGCCATTGTAATAGGGATACTTTGTATCCGTTGTTAGAGAACCTAAATTAATAAATAATAACATATAGTGTTTTGTCGTAGCATCATTTTCTAAGTTACTTTGTTTTTATACTAACTAAAGCATACGTCATGCTTTATGTTCTGATTTCTATGAAATAGCAATTTTTCGATAGTTCATAATCATCATCTTCCTGCCCTTATCCCATGTTACTTGGGGTCGGCGCAACACGTTTTCTTCTTCCATGCTGTCCTGTCAACCGTCATGCTATCGCTGACTCCCTACTCTTTCATATCATTCAGCAATTTTTCGATAGTTCGTTGATTGAAACTTTTACTAAAGCCGATTTTTAATATACAGTCGTAAGTAGTAATACAGACTAAATTTCACGACTTTGAACATTTCAAAACACAAGAAGATCTATTCCATAAGAAATCCGTAAAAAGCCCAAGGTACGCGCCATCAAACGATTTTTATCGCTCATTAAAACATTGCGCGAGGAAAGAAAACATGGTCCACTTGTGCACCTCATAAATAACTGGCCTAAAACAATCCACTACAAAGTGACCACGCTGCCGCTGGAGTGTATCGGCACAATATTTGTGTAGTTTCGTCTTAATCCCAGGGTCTGACGCGAGCGATAAATATTTATTGCCACTAAACGTGGAAAGGTTAAAAGTATAAGCGGCAGCGGGATGAATAGGTTTTTCTTTTGCAAATGTTTTTTTATTCTCATTATTGCATTATGAATATTAAAGTGAATGGATAGAGAGAAACAGAGAGGCTAAAGAAAAGGTAAATGGATTGTGAGAAGAATGATATGAAAGAGAAGGTAGTAAGTGATATCATGCCGGTTGACAGGACGGAATGGAAGAAGAAAACGTGTTGCGCTAACCTCAAGTCACATGGGATAAGGGTAGGAAGATGATGATGTTGCGTGTGTACCATTATTAATTTGAGTTGTGTCATTGGCTAATGAGTGTTTTACTTATTTGTATTACTTTGAACGCTAATCATAAGTGTTGTAATTTGAATGCTACTAGCATTCACACACTCACACTAAGGTGCATTGTTTGGGGTCTGCAGTAGACCTCTCCCTTTCCATCGTGCTAGTCTTCGTGACGTCAGAGAGGAGAAAAATACAAATGCCGAAATAATAAAAAATCGAATACATACAACAAAAACAAAACCATCTTTCCTTAAGCTTCCAACTTTGACCAAGCATGAAGATATAAAATCTATTTGTGCGGTACCCGTTGATTTGTCTGTAGATTGTACAGTAATTGTAAGACCCCTTCCACCGATGTTATCAGCATAATGGAGAACATTTGTTGAGCTTTGCAAGATGCCTGATTGACTAAGTTCTATTAATTGTGCTCCGGAATGGAACCACAATTGCTTGAACCGCAACGTTTCTTGATAATTGAATGTTTAATTTTAAATGGTGATGGTTTCAAGGCGATTTAGTGGTCTTTATCTTCCGTAAGTCTTCAATGGGAATTGATTAAGTGTCTTGATTGTATTGCGCATTAGAGATAAGTAGCTTTGGTACTGTTACTATTAGCAGCATCACGTTGAAATGTATGTGTTTCGCATTTCAACATTGTAAAACTACATTATATCCCAAAGATCAGTGGTATTCAATACTGCATGGATTTAGTACATGATAAAATACCAAAAGTTGCCGTTTGTATCTGTGTTGCATTTTGACTTCACATATTTTTCATAAAACTGCTGGTTTTGTTTAATTAATAAGCGACATATTATGAAACTCTCGAGTCCTACGATCATGTATTGAAGTCTTGATAACATCGCGTATCGATATCCCTGTTACCGTGTCTAAAAAGTTATTATTATTTCTTAATACGCGTACTGTGTCCAAGACGACCCCCCTTCTGCATCTGACTCTTGACCCAGCAATAATTTCTTTAGGTGTTGGTCGAAACTTTTCGCTATCAAAATCGTTATTATTGACACGGTTATCGGCAAAATTATTGTTAAGTCCGCTTATCACATGCTTAACGTCGTGAGCGAAATCGAGATATTTTATATTCTTTTCTAAAAAAAAGTACGTCTCATTATTATGCACATCAAGCATTTCAATACCAGCTATCTACCAGCCAATCTCTCCAACTAAGTGTAGTTGGAGAGTAAGGAGGGTTGAGGAGTAAGTGTGGTTGGTTGTACAGGCATAGTTAGTGAACTATGCCTGTGCAAGGAGTAGGTTCACCCCAAAAGTTCAATGGTTCAATACGATTGAAATTAAACTCACGACCTTTTCCAGTCAATGCCTTTGCCGCTGGGTTATTGTCACTTAAAATTATTAATATCCCATTACTACAAATTATTGCTGTAATTTAGACATTTATGTCCAGTTTAGTAATAAGTTTTAGTGTAATACAAGCAGCAGATACAATCTAACTTTTATTTGTAATACGAAATAGAATATTAGTTCTTATTTAGTAATAGAAAACAATATTCACGTAGCATTTTCGTAACAGTTTTTGCTGTTTTACATTATCTGCAGTACTATTCTGTAAAAATCTTCCTTGGTGTATTAAGATGAGTTGTCATCCCATCAGAAGATAACATCAATTTTTTTTTCTCTAGCCTTTGCTGTCCCACTTCTGTACAAAGATCTAGGTATTGTATGTTACTGTGTGTACTTTGTTCCCAAAGTATCTCGAACCAGATCTCGTGGTACGCGTCCAAATCATCTCGCCACCTCTAGAATGCAGAATAGACCGGTTCATTTTATTAGTACCTTTAGTAGTTTCTGTACCTGAATTAAGATATTATGATGAGTGGGGGTTTTTTTGTTAAAGGTAAATAATCTCTGAAAATATTGGTCTGCTTACAAAACATTTTTCTTTTTTAAAAAGCTATACTATTGTTAAATACGGCTATGTTTTATGGTATACTTGACTTCCACGTCAATGAAATCTCGAGCAGAAGCTAGTCTTTAATTCTTGTTGTT
Organism: Caradrina kadenii; assembly: GCA_947462355.1. Classification (NCBI taxonomy): domain Eukaryota; kingdom Metazoa; phylum Arthropoda; class Insecta; order Lepidoptera; family Noctuidae; genus Caradrina; species Caradrina kadenii. Next base: position 13,152,833 of record OX381689.1, on the reverse strand, counting down.
CTATTACATTTTTGCTTGACTAGACATACATCATATTCTGACTAAAAAGTAGAAATTAAACGAGAAATACAAACATCATTATCTTATCGAAGCAATATCAGTTCAATAATTATATTACTGTTTGTCTAGTCTCAAAGATTAAAACTCTGACATTCATTTGTACTTTTATTTATGAGTTCCATAACCTTAACGGTTGATTATGTTTGATCGGTTGGTCAATATTTGTTCATTTTTATTATTGCAATAATTATAATATTCATATTTTTATCGCTAAACTTTCAGGGTTCGCCATTTTATCAACGAATTAGCTTCTGTCTTCGACTTTACCCGTCTTTTTTTTTTCATCCGCATTAAGTAACGTCTATGGTTACTGCTCCGCCCCCGTGAGTGTTAGCGTGACGAAAAAGAACGAGAAAAAAAAACGAATCCAACTGACAGTTTCAGAGTTTGGTGAGTTTACACAAACAGACATACAAAAAACTCTTCAGTTTTATTATACCTATATTTGTGTAGATGTGATAAAATGCAGCCAATTAATAAACATTGTACCTATTGTGTGTTGCCTGTTCTTCATAGAATTTTGACCTTGCTGCTTTGCTTTTTGTTATATATCCAAAACGTATCATTTTCAAAGACTGAATTGGGACTGGGTGGACCATTTCTACTGAATTTTGGTTAAACTGTGCGGGCCCGTAAGTTGCAAGACTGGAGCTTTCACACAATTAAGCGGGGTTTCGGCAGACCAAGGACAAGATGGCGAAACTCCTTGGATGGCTTGCTCAGAAATTATAGCCAGGTGAGGCACTACCACGAGAAAAAGGAAGAAATGGGGGGGGGGGGGAAGACCTTTGCCCAAAAGAATAAGCTAAAAGAACAGATAAACAACAAGAAAATATAACTAAGACAAAGGAGTAAATAAAAAAATGATTTCAAAAAAATATTTCCCGTCTCATTTCGGGATTGTGGTCTATCAGAAACATCAAAACATTATCTGTCAACCTTTGAATGAAATAAAGAAAAGTCAAAGCAAGCTTTTCTGAATCTTTTCTCCGAATAAATATACAAATCTTCACAAATCGCCGTTTCATAGAACAACTGAAAACGGATAATCATTGCGACATATTGCTTCCTTCTGATGCTGTATTCAATTATAAACTTAATTTTGGTGATGTAAAAGTTGATATTTGACTAACCGAATTTGAAATTGGGTTTAAAAAAGTAACGTTTTCTAGGAACTGTAGCATAGTTTGTTGATGTTTTAATGATATTATAATATTATGGTTTCTTGTTAAATCTATTATAGTTTTATGTTTCAGTGATTGTCTGAAATTATAGGAAGATTTAAATCTTATGGTATATCTAAGAATAGAACTTTGAACGAACTTCTTTCATATTTAGTAACAGTGTAATTATTTTGTTTTACGATTCTGAGAGCCTAGTGTGGGTTTTTATATGTACTCGTTTAAACGTCAATTTCCGGGGCTGCGGGTTGTTCGCAAGAGATACCGCGCCCCCGGAACGCAAAGGGCACAAGAAGGAACATGGGTGGGTTTTAGTCAGTAAAAGTCTGACACTCCCTCCCGCCCCGCCCAGGGCGGGAGAAGTTATTTGATGATTTCCCACCCACCAAAAAAAAAAAAAAACGTCAATTTGTACCGAAACTGAAAGCGCTGTTTAGTGATAACAATAGAAAATACAATTATTCCATACTAGCTTCTGCTCGCGGCTTCGTCTGCGTGGTTTTATCACTCGCATTAGGTTACGTCTTTGATTACTGCTCCACACCTATTGGTCATAGCGTGATGTTATATAGCCTATAGCCTTCCTCTATAAATTGACTATGCAACACAAAAATAAATATTAACGAACTACTGGTTTAAATTTTTCAATATAACTCAGTAAGTAGTTCCTGAGATTAGCGCGTTCAACCCAACAAACAAACTTTTCAGCTTTACAATATGGGTATAGATAAACAAGTTACGGGAAACCCAATCATTCTAAATAAACTGGGGTTAGTTCTATCAAAACGAACCAACACACGATAGCAAGGTTCAATAAAACAAACATTTTAATATTAATTAATTAAAACACTCAGTTTTTAAAAAGCAAATAAAACATGTCATATCAATAACATCAGCCAATCCAACAAGTAGATATGTTTGACAATCTGTCAGCTAGATGGAGTGTCAGTAAATTGTGAACTGTCGTTTAAAAGCAAAAAAGGATCGGAACCCTCTCCTTCACGGTATCCTTAATCGAGATCTTTAGCAGAATAAACACCTACCGGCTATACCAATACCCTGTCTATAGGAGTTACCTCCGGACCTCCTCCCGCCGCCGCTGACTTTCATTTGTTTTTCTTCCCCCGAGTCCATTGTCGCAGGTGGCGATACCCGTAGTATACAGGGTGGGGCGGATAAATATTTAATTTCGTATCATCGTTTTTATTTCCAACTAGCTTTTCTCTGCGGTGTTGCCTTCGTGTAGTCCATGTTACACCAACTCGGAAACCTTTGCGGTCATTCTCTTTAGAAGTTTTATTGCAATCGGATGAGTGGTATAGAAACGTATATGGTATGAACAAAGATATGTTCGTGTTTGTTGTATTTGTAGATGTAAAAACTAAATTAAATATTGTTTCTTATTTTTAACTGCCTCGGTAGCCTAGTGGTCCTAAGCGGGACTGCTACGCTAGAGATCTTGGGTCCGTTTCCCAGGTCGAGCAAAAAGTGTTATAGGATTTTTCTATGAAATTCTCAGTAGCAGCTCGGATTTAGGATTTGTGCCCGGTTAATGGCAATATGCTTGCCCCCTATTACATGGGACCTGAACATACTGGCGAACTGTGGGTGTACACCTCTGCCTAACCCATACAGACGTGAGTTTTTTATTTTTTTTTTCCCCGTCTTTTAGCATGTCATGACAATTATGACGAAATATTTTGTCTAATTCAGATAAATAAGATTTGCTTATTAAGCTGGTTGTTAGAAGATCGAACTAGCAAATGTTTACATAGATTTTAGAAAAGTATTTTTGCCAGCAGTTCTCAACAAGCTGAAACCTTAAAACATTTTATACTAAAGTTTTAAAACGAAGCTGACTGGAGATAAACCAACCCATAATACAACAGTAATTAAATAAGGAGAAACAACATCACCCTGTACACAAACATTACTAGAGCGGGCACCAAACCAACGCTGGACGCAATTAGCAGGTACATTGAAATCGCATTATTGGACGTCGCGCGAAAAGGATCAACCTGTCGATGTTTTTTTGTGAAGAAAAGAAATAAGTACTGGCTTTGGTACGAAGAACTTTGAAGTTTGCAATCAGGACACCCATTGGTTCGTCAACTTCACAGTTTTACGTTTAAGAAGCCAATTGACATTCCATCATCATAATTAGATCAGCTGTAGGACTTTCACTGCTGGACATAGGCCTCCCTCATAGATTTTCAAAAGGACCGCTTGGAAGCGGCATATTCCATACTAATAACTAATTCCATAATATTAGCTGTAAAATTAGATATTTAATGGCTTTGAAATCAAGTGAAATTTGTCATTCATTGTCAATGTTTACCGGCAGTTCGCTAAACCGTTGATGTGCTTTTAGGATTGGGATTCAATAAGCGGTTTTCGTTATTCCGGTTATCAATAGGTAACTTAAAGACGTTCATATTATTCCGATGACGTCGGCATAGAAAACTTTAAATTACCTTCAATATTACTATCCAAACCATGGCTATATAACAATCATGAACCAGTATTAAAGTAGCAAACTTTTTAGCCCAAAGTTCAATTAGCTTATATTGAAATTTGATTGCAAAGTTTCATCACGACGAAGTTTTAAGAGGCTTAGCAGTAAGTTCTTGAAGTCGTTTAGTATCGATTCAGGTAGACCCGTGCTAGACCCATTGGTTTTAGTGGGTAATAGATTTTTATGGCCTGTTTTATGTCAACCTAGAGGGAGTACTAAACGAGTGTCGGTAGACGAGCGATCGAAAGGATTGTGAGTTCGACTTCCAGCCGCTGTAGTTATCGATCTGCAAACTACACCGAGTACCTACTACACTTTTGTGAGGATGATGAATAATTAAGTTCATAAAATACTTATTACACATTTACACTGATGAAAATGACGTTCTCAATTTGACAACTGTCAAAAATGGATTGATAGAACGGGAAAAGGAGGCAGCGCTAACACGTGTGATTAAAAATTTATTAATGAAAAAGGTTCTTGCTGTGATTTAAAGTGTTAATGGTGGTAATCAAATCAATGTGAACAGGTAACAAATGATTATAATTAAAAAAAAATTGGGTTTTATTAAACTTTGAAAACTACAAAAAACTTATTGAGCAGATTTTGTTAAAAAACGCTTTCATACAATTTCGATCCCGAATTCTAACGATTGTAACAGCTGATTTCATGTCTGCATGTTATACTTTATCAAGTCCTTTGTCAATTAGTAGGCCTGTTTTAATTTTTAAATATCTTTTATCCCATTGAGGTATTCACAGGAGGAAATAAAAGAAGCAAAAGTAGTCTGTTCATGTATTACAAGGTTAGCATAAAGAAATTCGCCAAAGACATCAAACGAAATCGAGTAACCCAGTACAAAGTTATGCATGGTAAAATCGGTTAACAGGTAAAAAATTCACTGGGTGTACAATCAATCACCCCCTGTTTTCCAACCCTCGGGGGGTGGATATTTCTTTTTAAATTTAAATTGGACCAATTTAGAGAAACACCCTTTTCTATAAAGAGAGAATCAGCAAAATCGAACTGATTTGTAAAAAGTTTTGTATGCGTGGTTTAAAAAAATATAATTATATACAAGTTCGCTCGATTACCGCCTCTTTTTCGTCGGTTTAAAACGTTCCTACCTCTCTAAATCAATTGGAAATACAATTGCCTTACAATAAAGACCTTACTTCTTCATGACACGTTTAATATTCCACTTATACCTTAAATTGTCTCGTTTCCAAGATATATCTGTTGCAGACCTACCTATTGTACCCCGAGGACATACAACTGGCCGTGCACATAGGCTATTATTTAGAAATCTACAACCAATTGATTAAAAACCTTATTCCGAAGCTAATACAACTCAAAATTCAGGTCACAGAAAAATCTTTCGGAAGCTTTTAGCACTGCGTTCCAAATTCAACTTAGCGGTAATTCGTATAAGGTTCAGATTCGATGTTTTCAAGGTTCGGTTGCACCGTTTCATTTTACCACGGTTATCGACATTGGATAAAGGGCTGCCCATTAATCGTACTAAGATAATATCAGTTCAGTAATCGCAGATTGCTAAACGCTCTGTTAGCATGCCGTGCGGTGTCGATGGACCCTTCGTATGAGATGATACATTTCGACTTACCGGATTTTGGGTTAGCAAAAAACCGCTTCGGTTTTGTACCTTACCCACTTATTAATAGAATTGTTTTTTTTTTTTGTTAACAATTAGATACATTATTGTTTCTTAGGTCTTCGATGACTCTTGATAGATCTTGACTAGACAAAGTTGTCTATTTAATCAAATTTATTCAATAGCCGAGTACTTCCAGCCATAGTACACATCAGAAATACTCTTATGCCTTAGGTTAGAGGTTCTAACTGATGATGGAGGGTAGTGCTGATGAGATAACCAGTTAAACACGTTCCTATATAACCCTCCTGAAGGCTAACTCTACTCATCATCTGCTTAGCCTTTTCCCAACTATGTTGGGGTCGGCATTCAGTCTAACCGGATACAGCTGAATACCAGTGTTTCACATGGAGCGACTGCTTATCTGACCTCCACAACCCAGTTACTGGGCGACACGATACCTCTTGATTAGACTGGTTGTCAGACTTCCTGGCTTCTGACTATCCGTAACGACGGTCAAATATCTACGAATGACAGCCGGGACCAACGGCTTTACGTGCTTTCCGAGGCACAGGGGTGTCACTCCACCAACTTCCAAACTCCGAGCTGCTACTGAGCAAATCCTAATAGAAAAACCCCGGGACCCCACGCTCATCAGTCGTGCTTGCGACCATGAGACCAATGGAGCAGTAAGGCTAATTCTACTAATGTCAAGAAATTTGTGCCATTTTTGACTGATTGAGATAGATTAGATTGCGATTATTCCTAAGTTTGTCGATTTGCCGTCCTAATTTTAGGACAAGAGCCTATATCTTGAACATGTTTCTAAGCCAAGTTTCGAATAAGTTTATCTATTGGATAGAGTTTCATTATCATGACACATTGGCTTTCTGAATACTTGGTCAATAATTTTTGAACTAATAGACGCATTATTGAATCGGTAGCTCTTAAGAGTTTGTCTTTGTAAGGATCTCAAGAAATCTCATAGGTACTTACGTGGTACTAAGAACCAATTTATTACTATTCAGATGAATCTTAGCGGAGGAATAAATATGGCGGATTGACAGCTTGTGTATAGAAAATATGTCAACGTGAAATGTTATGTGTATTCTTCAGACAGTGGCATCTGTACTATTTGCTTTAAGCCCCAAGTATCTTTATTCCATAAAAGGCTGATTTTTCAAAAGTCAGATAGCTTGCTTTCATCAGAACATAAAAAAAGCTTTTGATCCGTAAATGAAATGAGATCGATTGGTTTTTTTTTTGTAGTTCAGCATTTTTTTCGGTGACAGTACATTTTTTCTAGAATCTGTGAATGCAGTTCAGAACATCTCAAAACGTTATGCATCGTCTTCTAGGAACGTTTTCCTGTAATTTTAACGATTAGGTTTTCAGCCCTTATTGCCCGTCATGAAAACCCACCCTGTATAACAGTTTGACATAATATTGTCTATGCAAAAGCTGTGAAACGGCCATTTTTATTCCTCCTTTGACTTGTCTGACGATTGAAAATGTTTTCGGTTCATTAGTTTCTGAGCTTATTCTGTACAAACAAACTAGTAATCTTTCCTCTTTATAATAAATACTAAACGACCTGCCCGCGACTTCGTCCGCGTGTCTTGTTTCACCCGCGTTAAGTTACAATTTTTTTTACGGCTGTGCTCCCATGTGTTTAGCGTCATGTTATATAGCTAAGGTTCTTCCTGATAATTTACCTATCTATTGGTGAAAAATTTGTTGAATTCGGTACAGTAGTTTCGAAGATTATTAACAAACAAACAAAAAATCTTTCCTCTTTATAATATTGATATAGATGTAGTAGATATAAGTATGTTAAAAGATGACTAAGAAGATCAAGCGAGATTTCAAGCCTTCTGCGTCTTATTTTTTCACCCTATATGGCCGAACGGCATCAGCCAATTAGCTATAAATATCCTCATATCATATAATTACCATATAACCTTATTTTATAACACGTTTATCGACAAGTGGAAACGGTTCAACATCTCAAACAGGTCGTGACTTGATCTGGACATGCTCCTGCCTGTCTATCCGTATGTCCCGCCCAATCTCTGTAACCTTGAATTATGGAGAACGTTCGTTTCTTATATAACTAGCGTTTGCATCTGGGTTTGCGTGGGATTTGGTATTATTTTACGAGTTACTTTCAAGGGTTTTTTTGCTATTTTATCAGAACACACTGTAACAATCATGTTACATAATTTAATAAGTACTTGCATAATTTAAGAATATTTAACTCAAATTAAGTTATTTTTGTATTTAAAATGGCGTTGGGCCAAGTATAGGTTGTGTATTACGTGCTAATATTGCAAAACTACATTTCAAGACTGATACCTGTAGCCTACAGTATATAGAGTTCTCAAAAGTTAAGTTATTTTTTTTTAAGCAAATTTCTACCCTAAAAGTTAACTAACAAGATACGTCCCGTCGAACCAATAATACTCAATATCTTTATTGCTTTTCAATGTGTATAATTATGGACTCTGTATGGCACAGCAACATAGGGTTAGGAGAGAGGAAGCCCTGGTTTTAAAGATAATGTAGTTGTTAATAGAATTAGGTCACAACTCAAGAAAGATCAAAATTGGAGATCGTGAATAAAATATAATCCTTTCTATCGAATAGATAAAAATCATTAGAAGCCGGGCAACACTACACTACTTTAATAACACCAGATCTTCGGTAGGTATGTGAGACATCTTTTAGAAAAAGAATTCTCAATTATTTTACGAATGTAACAGTTTTCCGTATAGAGTTTGTCCGGCATCATACGATGCCTTCTGGCCCTTTAATGACACATGCATCATTGTTGCTTCCCTAGCTATCTAAACAATTATTATAGCAGGGTAAAAATAATTTGTATGTTTTGAAGAGATTATATATTATCAGCTCGGAGTTTGGATTTGTGCCCGGGTAATGCCAATAGGCTCGCCCCCTATTACATGGGACCTAAAAAACATACTGGCGAACTGCGGGTGTACATTGGTACACCTCTGCCTAATCCTTCGGGGAATACAGGCGTGATGGTATGTATGTGTAGGTAAATACTAGTACCTACCTACCACCAACCCAAAAAAGGTAGGTGGTAATATAACTAGTAGTTAGGTAGGTTTAAAAAAATAGAAAATATTTTACATAATTCAATCACGCAAAACTTGTTTCTTTTTCTTCCAAATGCTACAGTTTCTTAATTTCATAACTGATTAGATCATCCTAAACCATAAAAATAAAACATTTTAAAAGTAGTTTATTCCGAATAATTTATCCACGTTTTTATTCCACAAGTTTTATAACATTAAATAACACGCCCTAACATTATAATTTCTACATCGATGCATTAGCATAAAAATCCTTGCACAAAAATATATTTAACACAGGCGCGTTATTGTGCATCCGAGCTAGGTATCCTGCAGGTACCTGGCACAATAAGAGCACTAGATGCGCTACCAATTAACATTATGTTGCTCTGACAGACGAACGAAACATTGAGCGATTTTGTAAGTCAGCTAGATGTTCCACGACTCGACCTTTGAAAATGAATGGGTAGTGTATCGTCGAAGTGAACATTTTTAAATGTTGTCAAATGATTTGGGAACTAATTTATTATTGCAGTGGTATTAGTTTATTGACAATTTTTTAATCAACTAATTACACCAACATATAGGTTTGTATTTTTTTTTTCCAGAATTGAGTTTAATTATTTGTTGTTATTTGTTACATGGGACCCTATTACATGGGACCTAAACATACTGGCGAACTGTGGGTATACAGGTACACCTCTGCCTAACCCTTAGGGGAATACAGGCGTGATGGTATGTATGTATGTGGTTGTTATTTGTTAGAAGTTATGCGTTCTTCTTTTTTACAAATTGGTTTCTTTAATAAAAACTCTATTCAATAATTAACCTCTACTCAATTTCTTACTACAAAACCTTTACAAATACTTAATGTAGCCTCATCTAGTACATTTAACTCCGCGCAATGCTCGACCACGTAGGCTCAAGCGGCAAAGACCTGAGGCCAAGGACACGGGTTCGATGCTCGGTGAATAACATCATGTACACTGCACCCAGCGAACGGTGATGCATTGAAAAATCACTTGGATTGTTTACAGTACTGAAATGAGGTTTTACTTCAATATCTTTTAGGATTTTCTTCATAAGATCTTGCTGCGGGTGGTAATTGGTTGGCTTTAGTTAATTTTTCTTTTTTTATGCACATATAGTAATAATAAAAGTATTTTTTTTTTTTGTAAATTCGTTAGGTATGTCACGTAGGTTTGTACAGTATCTTTATTGGACTAAATATAATAGCAATGAGTTCAAATCAATACTATAATGTCTAACCACTGCTATGTGTTAGCTCTTAGACTATACATAGGTATTATCATCATCATATCAGCCGACTGACGTCCACTGCTAAACGTAGCCTCGTGTAGAGATAGCCACAATGACCGGTCCTATATATATACCTATATAACTACGAATAGTTACATAGAAATGGCTGCAAATAATAATATAATGTCCTAAAAACTACCTATACAATTATATCTACGTGCTTTAATTTAGTTCAAATTCAGATAAATTAAAAGAAGCTGTAGAGAATTCAAAAAACTGTATTATTTTATATTCTTAAGAAAACGTCCTCCTAATTCTATTTTTTGTATAATTCTTCCAACTAAGCGGTTTATTAAGACTGGTACAGATTCCAAAGGATCGGATTTTGACCTTTCGTTCGGTCAAAGACTTAGGCTTTACGTAAATCAATGCCCCTTGCAAAGTTAGTGCATCTATATTAATGAGTTTTTATAGTTATTCAAGGCTGTCAATACTCGCTGCTTTCTCGGTATTTTGCGTTGAAGACTTGTTTTAATTTTTACTTATACTGAGGCTTGTGAACTTAGGGGCCTGGGTTCAATCCCCAGGCTGAGCTGTGCTGTATATTGTGTTTTACGATCAGTTTTTTTTAATAGCATTCTGACTTTGTGCCCATTGTGTACCTATAGGCTTGTTCTCTTTTACAATGACATGTCACTCAAGTACCATAACGCTTGTATTCCTGAAAGGATTAGGCAGAGGTGTACCAACACCTAAACATTACTGGCGAAATAAGTACTTTTTTCTATCTCTTAGTCTACGTTGCATGTAATACCTATACAAATGTTATAATGCAATAGTGTTTATGCGTTTGAACGTGCTAATCTCAATAATTTCTAGTCCGATTTGGAAAAACTTTTTTTTTTCCTTGAGACAAGCCCACCATTCTTTTCCAGTGTGTAGGTTGAATGAGTAAAATTGATAGGTGTGTATGTGTGTAGTTAGTTTTCTAGGGTTGTGCCTCTCCACAATTCCAACCATACTCCAGTAAGCTTCTCTCTTTAATTTACGGGCACACCGGGTCGTCGTACCGCCTATAGAGAGGGCCATCCCACGCCGTGTCTGGGTTGCATGTCTGCTCCTAAACGACCGAAATCGAGCGCCCGCCGCAGCTTCGGCTAAGTTCGGGTTTCGACCGAACTTGGTGTCATATTCGTAAAGGCTTTTAATGGGAGCTGTTGAACTGTGTTACATTGGGTATTCTAAGATTGGTGTGTTAGGTTATTTTGTACGATTTGAAAGAAACTCGAGAGAAATATATTGACAGTGCAGCGCTCCGTATAAAACGTAGTCTAGTCATATTTGGTCAGTAGATGGTTAAACTACCTCGTTAGCCTAGTGGTCCTAAGCGCGACTGCTATGCTAGAGGTCTTGGATTCGAACCCCAGGTCGAGCAAAAAGTGTTACTGGATTTTTCTATGAAATTCTCAGTAGCAGCTCAGAGTTAGGATTTGTACCCGGTTTAATGGCAATGGGCTCGCTCCCTATTACATGGGACCTAAACATACCGGCGAACTGTGGGTGTACATTGGTACACCTTTGCCTAACCTTTCGGGGAATACAGACGTGATGGTATGTTATGATGGTATGTTAAGTGGGTAAACGAGAAATAAATTGTAGCTAACATAAATGCACTTAATATCTACAATAGTCAAGGAGCCCATTCCAATATGACTGAAAATAATAAATAATAGACAAACACTAACTCTCCGTTCCACGCAAACATTATCATAATTGCTTGTCATAATTCGTTATCCATCAAACAACTTAATTTTAAAATGTGCGTCACTCAAAAACTCCCAATATAAAATAGAAAAAAAAAATTTAAATCAATTTATGTATCATTTGACAAAAATCAGACTGCCCACAAGCCATTTAAGGGTTAAGCTATTTAAGGGTTCTTATTCTAGCTACAAATTTTATCAAGGTACCTACCTATAGACTAAAATAAGAACAGACTAGATTTATCTGTGCACTGTCGCAAATATTATCTTAAAGATATTTTATTGTAAGGACACTGTTCTTACAAAACTTTACGATAGATACAAAGGAAGCCTTAAGCCTTATATTTAAGTCAAATAATCTCCTATAACATCAAACCTACCAGCCGCCTACGCTCCTGCGAAATGAATATGTTTATGGTACCATAAACATATACATCTTCCCGGAACATTACCCTCCTGTCCACAATCAAACTAGCAACCAGTAGCAAACTATAATAATAAACAGAAACCCGCTAATTTGCAAATTATGGCAAAGCGCCACTTATTTCATAATTATCATTAAACGCTTCCTTATAGTTAAGAGGAACCGCTCTGTGATATAAAACCACTGCAGGATGTTGAACTAGCAGTCATTACGTCATAACTGATATTAGTGGCGGTTTGACGTTGTAAATAGAGATGCCGTCAGGAGTGACGCATTAGGGTAAGCACAGAAGTAACAACAGTAGGCTTGAGCAGTTTTCGTTTATTAAAATTATCATTTGTTTGGATGTTATGATGGTCCAGTGGTTAAAGCCCCGCCTTTCTAATGTGACTTTGAGTCCATATGTACTTTCTAAGTTTATCTTAGACATCACTGACATCGGTGAAGGAAAATATCGTGAGGAAACATGAAAAAATAATCTTTACATAGTATAAAACAAAGTCGCTCCTCATCGTCTGTACGTTCAGATCTTTAAATCTACGCAACGGATTTGAATGCAGTTTTTTATCCATAGATAGTGATTTAAGACGAAGGTTTATCTGTATAGAACATCACGCTACGACTAACGGGAGCGGAGCAGTAACCAAAGACATACATACAATCACGCCTGTATTCCCCGAAGGGTTAGGCAGAGGTGTAACAATGTACACCCACAGTTCGCCGGTATGTTTTAGGTACTATGTAATAGGGGGCGAGCCTATTGCCATAAACTGGGCACAAATCTTAACTCCGAGCTGCTACTGAGAATTTCATAGAAAAACCCAATAACACTTTTTGATCGATCTGGGAATCGAACTCAAGATCTCTAGCGTAGCAGTCGTGCTTAGGACCACTAGGCTACCGAGGCAGTTAACCAAAGACATACTAACGATACCGCGGGGTGTACATATAGCTAGTAATTATTAAGTCTGAAATCGTCAATGCGCCTTAAGCAAGCGTGGTGATGAAGTAAGTAGACTTAAGTAAATAAGAAAAGTAGACAAATTAGAGGTTTTTTTTAATGTGATAAACAATAATATGGGAATTGCTCCTCTGATAATAAACATTGATGCTGTTGCCGACGGTGCACGTTACCTAGGAGTAAGATTTATGTCCCTCGTTGTACCTATAGGTACAAGTAGCCACTTATATCGTAAAATCAATTATTAATGCGATTAATGATTATGATCAGTTGATTTATAATGGGAGGTTGATTTCATCGATTGATTTCATACCTGCGTCACTCAGTATATAGTTTAATCACGAATAAATTAAATTATGTACGGCTGTAAAAAAATATTCCAGTCATTTTATGTGGCGATGTCATTATCTACCTATTTGAAGTCATCATGATGTTTAGATCCTATGATAAATGATGTGTTTTCTATAAATAGGTTAAAATTAACTTTTACAAGTATTTTTTTTTGCTAATTAAGGTCGGTGTTTTCATGCTAAAAGAAGAAAAAAAAACAAAGACGAAGGTCTATTTTAGGTTTAAGTACTTATATTATGGCACCTACAGAATTCAGGAGTGGTGAAAAAATGAACCAATTGTGTGGTCATTCTATGGAAGAATGATAAGCCTTTGTAATTTTAAGAAATTTAGTATACGTTCTGTATCCTCTATCTCTGTCTTCAGTTCAGTCCTTGATACTTGACGTTGTATGTCTTGCAAAGTTGCAAACTTGCATAGGTCATCCTGCCTGACCATCATGACAGACCCTCAAAAAAGTCTTAATAACACCAGCACTTTGAAGCTTATGTCTGTATAAGGATTGTTTGATTAATATACCTGTCTTTTATGACACCCACGCGAAAAGAGGGGTTCAATAAGTCACCAATAAGTCACTTTCAACGACTCTTATAACGTCTTTGTATTGTACACCCACACTTATGTTAAACTTATGTACGTATATTACTTAACCGTGTGGATTTTAGCATTATAATATTTATAATAGTATTAATGCTAACGGCAGATAATGATGACTGGGTTTACTTGGAGTTAGGCGAGTGATGCACTAGAGTGTAGCATAATTAAATGGTAATCAAAATAGTTATTTATTTATTAAAGATCATTTACTCACACATCTCCAAGCTCACTTTACCGAGGAAGATTTTAACTGCTTATGTTTTAGGTCAAACCAATTTGTTAGTGTCGCCTGTTCGATGTTCGACGACTAATGTTCCGCTCTATTGGACAAGCGGCTTTACCGTCAGCCTACGCTCTTATTATAAATTATTAAAGGTCTACCACTTTGAGGCTGTATTAGGCTGATTGCATGAATGTCTCGGATTATTATAACTTGCATAATAATTGTCTCTTCATTGCGTGCATAATTACTATAGTGTACCTTGAAGTTTTGTGTCTGGCCTAGTTCTCTTTAGTCTCCTGCTTGTTTGGAGGGAAGTCGAAATTATGCTCTAATTTCGTTACGGGATTTAAGACAGTTAAGTTGTTATTCTTCGAGACTCGTTGAGCTTCATTGCCTCGGCCATTTTCTGGTGGTCACCACTGTTGATTCGGGGTTTCGAAAGTTGCAGTGGTTGGGAATAGTGTGACAGGCTAGTCTGAGAAAAATATACCTTGAAGTAAGTATAATAATGACATAAAAATTAAGGTAATCCCATGAAAAAGTTACAAACATACATTCATCCACATACATTTTCATGTTTTTAATAGTAAGTGAGAGTGGATAGGACAGGATAAGATAAACTCGGGGAGGGACCCGCTGAACAATGGGTCGGGGGACCTGTGAATGAACCCCTGACCATAGGCAGAGGTGGAACAGCGCGGCGGTTTTACTCGGTAGGATTCCGGCATGGCCCATCCATCACCCCCACAACCGAGGAAGTCTAAGATGAATACTACCGCGCACTTAAAATAAAGGATATGATAAACTCATCAAAAAAAAAACAATAAAAAATAAATCAATTGATATTCAATCATTAAAATTTCCACAACCCATATTTTAATAAAAATATCCAAAAAGTAATCTTATATTTAACACTCAATTTGGAAAGTCTACCGACAAACAAATATCAGAATAGGTACCTCTGTGAAATAAAAACACCGCTGTGTAGAGATTTATGCGACCAATATTCCGGGGGGATGCAACTCTGGGGTGGTTTAAAAATGTATTAGAAAACTTATATGATTTATTGTTATTGTATTAGGTATATTCCAGAGTTGGTGTCTGTATCGTTTTTGGGTTGAAACGTGCGAATTTGTTAAAGGATTCAGTGTGAAAAGTGAAAACAAACGATTATTTCTGTAGATTTTTTTCCCAAGGTTGGGCAGGGTAAGTAGTACCTATGGGTACGATCAGCAACAAAATCCGATTAACAATAAGACACTGAAATGCTAAAAAGCAGTACTTCGTATTCTTTTGTTTTTATTTATTTATTTGGATTTCCTATGAAGGTTACACATATTACATGGTTACGAAAGAGAAATAGGAACATGTTTCTGTGCTCCTCCAATTACAGGAAACCACAACATTCATTAAAAACTAGTTACAAAAAGTTTGATAAGACGAGAAATGAAACAAAGCATATTATGATATGAAAACAAAAGGACATAATAACAATCTTATTAGATGGTTGGACACTACTGTTTATAAAATAAGTGTCGTAGTCTATCAAGATGACAAGAAAATAAACTGTGTTAAACGACTTTTGTTGCTGAGTCTACACTCACATTTTGCCAGTTACGTGGAAATCCATTACCTAACCTCATTTTCAGACAAGCAAATTTAGGCCATAGGCAGTTTAAAATATATTTTTTATTTGACATAAATCGTATAGTACAATAGAATTGTATTGATAATAAATAATTATAATTATAATTAAAAATAATTTTATTGATTACTTTGTTTAATATGCAATTATTTGTTTGGATAGTGTTTCATCCATTAGTTTCCAAATTGTTTTAATTTTCTAGTGCAGTGTAAGATTTTGACACAATGTAAAAAAAAAGTAAATAAAGCGAAATGAAATATTTTTTCCCGGACATAAATAAAATCTTTTATATTTCTACGTGTACAGATAGTCTTCATTATTTTTAATAAAAGATTATTCACCTTACATTATCAAGAACTTCCTCATCGACCATCTGTTGAGTCAAACAATAATTATGAACATACCTTTAACCACATAATATTGAAGCGCATATTATAATCAAATAGGAAACAATAGAGTTGTTATGAGGTTTTTTATTGCAGGTCGTTAACCTCAGGTCGTCTGACAGTAACCTCTGTGACGTCACGGCTACAGTCGGTGTTAACGCTTGTCGTGTAACTGTGTTTGTATATCTGTTGACATAAACGATTGAAAAAAAAAAGGATTTACAATAGGGATCGATAACTCACTTCATCCAAATTCAACCAGAGATTGTCACAGGAAAGCGCTGTTGGTAGGCCGTATAGTTTGCTTGTTACAATAAATAAATATTACATACTAAATAATAATGTAGCATTCGTGCCCATTTGAAGTCACATTTTGAAGAGACAAATAGATTCAATTCTTGTTTCTTATAAATGACGTTCAAAAGTGTCTTTTAATGATCACATTCAAATAAATCACTGAACTGCCTCGTTAGCCTAGTGGTCCTAAGTGCGACTGCTACGCTACAGGTCTTGGGTTCGATTCCCAGGTCGAGTAAAAGTGTTATTGGGTTTTTCTATGAAATTCTCAGTAGCAGCTTTTTTTTTTTTTTGGTGGGTGGGAAATCATCAAATAACTTCTCCCGCCCTGGGCGGGACGGGAGGGAGTGTCAGACTTTTACTGACTAAAACCCACCCATGTTCCTTCTTGTGCCCTTTGCGTTCCGGGGGCGCGGTATCTCTTGCGAACAACCCGCAGCCCCGGCAGGCATCGGCCCTCAGTGGCCCCTTCCTTTTGCTGACATCTCTTTGAGGCGCGCGTGGAACACGAACGCGCCGTCGACACGGCCTGTCGTTATGCAACGTAAGGACGGTGAGCTACCCATTGCTCACCGTCCACAGGCCCGTATCTACGGTGGCCGGGAGTCGTCTCGCGGCTCCCGACGTCCGGAGCGTCTACCGCGGCGGCTGGGACGGGAGAACCGCTGTCTCAACCGTCCCGCCGCCTCCTTCTCAAGCATTACTGCCTCGCAGAAGGAGGCGACTGCATCCCATTCCCTCTCGCTCCGGACCATGGCTTGCACCAGGGCCGGACGCGAGAGTTCGCCGCCGCCGATGGCCGCCACGAGGACTCGGCGATGCTCCGCCCAAGCGGGGCATACCGCCACGGTGTGCTCCACCGTGTCCTCGGGGCGATCCACACAATGGTGACACCCGGACGTTTCCTCCCGCCCGATAAGGTGCAGGAACCTCCCGAAACACCCGTGTCCGGTGAGGACCTGCGTCAGGCGGTAGGTGAGGGCGCCGTGACGCTTCTCCAGCCACTCCTCAAAGAGGGGACTTACCGCCTCTATTAAGGCGTGCCCAGCACGAGGTTGCGACAGTCGCTGTCTCCATGTCGCCATGAGATCGAGCCGGAGGTCGGCCCGCCGAGCGGCAATTTGCCGCGGTGGCGGACTCTCCCCCCGGCCTAGTACCTCCACGCGCCACTCGTACAGGCGCGCGAGGACCAGCGCCTCCAGATCCCACGGGGGCAATCCTGCAAGGAGGCTCGCCGCCTCCCCCGAGATCGTGCGGTATCCTCGGATGGCCCTTATGGCGATCACCCGTTGGGACGCAATGAGGTAGTGGGCGGCAAGTCGCCTTAACCCCTGCGCCCACACCGGGGCCCCGTAAAGGGCCATCGACCGCACGACTCCCGCGTAGAGCCTCCGGCAGGAGGAGGCGTTTGGTCCCCCCAGGTTGGGTAGGAGCCGCTCAGTAGCAGCTTGGAGTTTGGATTTGTACCCGGTTAATGGCAATAGGCTCGCCCCATATTACATGGGACCTAAACATACCGGCGAACTGTGGGTGTACATTGGTACACCTCTGCTTAACCCTTCGGGGAATACAGGGGTGATGGTATGTTGTTGAAATAAATACTTTGATTTTGACGATAAATACTTTGAATGAAACCAGTTTGTCTGTCGGCTTACATTAAATAATATTATTTTGTATTATCATCTCCATGTTTTAATTTTATTCAGACTCTGTTCACATGCTCTCCTGATCTGCCCTATAGATTAGGATCGGGTGTGTAAGCAATCATAAAGATCATAGCAATTAGTGATTGCGAAGGCTTAGAACTAAGATAGGTACGAGTACATAAATTAAAATTTATAAAACTGAAGATTGCTCGTAACTTGTAATATGCAGATATTACTTCTTTTTAATGATTGTTCTTTAAAACTTTGTAATGGTAGTAGTTACTGGATTTAATTGAAATCTGTTACAATATTATTTACTAGCTCTGCCCGCGGCTTCGTCCGCGTATTTCTTTTCAGTCGCGTTAAGTTACGTCTTTGGTTACTGCTCCGCTCCTGTGGGCCTTAGCATGATGTTATATAGCCTGTACTATTTCTTATAAATCTGGCTATCATGTACAAATTATTCCAGTCTAACCGGCAGTTCCAGAGATTAGCGCGTTCATTTAAACAATCAAAAAACCCTTCAGCTTTATTATTGTAGTACTGTTCTTGTCTGTTGAAAAATGTCTGCTGAATAGTTATTTGTAGAACTTGTTTTGCATATTGTGGACTTATTGACTGTAAGATAAAGCTTTAAAAAACGCGATGTTACAATAATTCGTAAATCGTTTATATAGGTTTTGAGGTGGTGAAAAGTCTAACAATTAATAGGCTCGCCACCCATTACATAGATCTTAAAAACTTACCGGCGAACTGTGGGCGTTCATTGGTGACACCTCTGCATCACCCTTCGGGGAATCAGGCGTGATGGTATGTGAAAAGTCTAACAGAGTATTTACTTCAAATACTTGGTGAAAATGGGCAAGAGTCATAATGACATCGAGGTACACAAGCCTGGTGGGAATTGATTACTTTGCATTGTCGCCATTTACGTCCAAAGTAGTTTTTGAAAACTAGTGTTGTATGATCGCAACAGATCAACGTCCACAAGATCTAAAAATCAACGCCAATTATAACAAGAATTAGTGATGACACACACTCCAATAAATTATCGTTATCGATACTCCGCACGCTCGGGGACAACGTATCGACAGCCGACAGCAACACGAATACAATTTGTAAGATAAAATAATGTTTTGGGTTGCGAAACGTTGCGTCACGAACCGACCGAGAAGCATGATTAAACTTGCAAAAGCAAAATACAGCCAAGTAAAGGTTAGTCGACGGTTAGTGGTGGGATACAATGTCGATTAGAATATAGTCGTATATAAAGTCCTGTTTATTTTCCCGGATTCACGTTGCTGGGTTTCAATTAGTGATGTAATAAGGTTGTTTCGTGTTCCAGATGCTTTATTGGTTTTAGATACCTATTTGGCTTATTTCACCCTGAACGTTTTATAAGACAAATAAATTATGTCTTATAGCCTAATTACAATTGGGAACTTATTAGTCGACATTACTTATAGATCCGCCCATTTCTTGGTTGTTAAGTCACATGGATAATGCACATGTTTTGCTCACTTTCCCATTTTACGTCAGGGTTAATAATTCGAGGGTTAACAGCTAAACGGTACGAGATAAAAATTATACAATGTTTACTTGATTCATTTAGTCGTTAAATAGGGTATATTCGTAATATTTACAGCCTTAAAATTAGAAATCCTTAATAATAACAAAAAAGAAACTAAAACTAAATGGCATCAAAAAATTCCTCCGCATCGCCGTCAACTGGAAACGTGCCCAAAATACTGGCGGCATTGCCACGT
Organism: Caradrina kadenii; assembly: GCA_947462355.1. NCBI lineage: Eukaryota > Metazoa > Arthropoda > Insecta > Lepidoptera > Noctuidae > Caradrina > Caradrina kadenii. Next base: position 13,133,048 of record OX381689.1, on the reverse strand, counting down.
TGGATGGCAATGCTTAACCTCTGGCCAAGGTACCTTACAAGGCCTTTGGGTCGCGGAAAGTGTCAACCAACCGTTTAGAGAAATCCCTAAAAAGGCTATGGGCACTCGGACCCCAAGGCCCGTGGGTTTCCACCCCAAACGGCTCGAAAATATAGTTACCAATAAGGGTACTATACTTACGCCGTTTGAGGTTTTCTGTAGCCGCAGCAGCTAAGTTGCTAAATTAATGTATTAATTATTATTACATTTGTCAAAGTCAACAACAAAACAAAATTAACCTCTCTAATGAGGTTTATTTTGCCATAGCAACATCAATTTACAATGAACATAACTAAATTAATGATCCAAATCTATAATTCCAGATAAAATATTGTTAATACTCTTGAAATATTTAAATGTTTTGCGGCAATAACAAAATGAGCTTTGGTTTTTATTACATTCGCATTATTAATTTCATAATAAGCTTTTCAGCTTAACTTAGCTGTAAGTTAACACAAAAATGTGTAAACTATATCGATAAGACAGTTTATCGACAGTCCTCCATCCCTGACATGGCACGGTACCGATCATTGTCAATGGGTTCGTGATCAAAATATACGTATCCGCTTATTATCTTAATAATTTTGTATACAATCTCGAGCGACTGACTCATTTTTGAGCCAACCAAGGTTTTATGCCAAACGATCTGTTTTTAACTAGGCAATGGTTGTTTTACGGTGTGATTTTTTATGGTGGGTCGTAAAATTTAGTATTGATGGTTATGACGGCATGTTTCGTAAAGAGTGCTTTTTAATGTGTGGTCGATTCGTAGTACAGTAAAAGGTACTTATACCTAGCTTCTTTGAACGTGTCATGTGTGAGGGGTTTGGTCTGATGAATTCTTTATGCGTTCACTTGCTTTGCTGTTGCTCCGGTTGTTACGTTCAGAATTCTTGACTTTCCTATCTAATTCGATTGATCAATTTGTAAGTAGAAATCAGTATCTATTTTGTTTGGTTATGTATTTCACGTTTCTTGTACGCCACGAGTCGTGAGCATAAACGTCAAGTGCATTGGTCAGACTGATGGACCAACCGCGTGCAGCCCTGACCCAAAAAATCCAGAAAGGAGCCCAAAGACCCAAATATGAGCTTGATGTTTGTGCACACGACTCGTGGCGGGCGCAATAGGTTTTATCGTTTGTCAACATTTTTGAGAGGTTTACGATTGTATCAAATCATGCTGTTTTGAATTGTCTTAGGCTGTCTTTAGGCGGTTCTTGAGGTTTTCCTTGCTGGTACAGCAGGTCCAAAATCATTCTCATATTATTTAGTTTCTCATTATCTATTTAGTTTCAGAACGAAGTAAAGATATTAATATTCGACTGTTCGTTTTTAGCAGGATTGGAATAGATTCCTTCATTTATTATCGTCAACTGTAAATGTACCCAAGAAACTAGTGGCGTTGGCACTTTGGATGGCATTGTTTAACCTCGGGCCAAGGTAGAAGGAAGTGTCACCCAATCCTTACAGGATATTGTTAAAAACCATTATTTGATATTGTCCGACACTTTCCGTGGGCTGTAACTTCAGGCAGACTCTTTAAAGTTCCGACCTTCAGCCATATTAAAGTAACGCAGGTCTGGCGACTCTAGGATCTTAGTCTAGAAACAATTGGACGTACCAGAGTTAGTGTAGGTTCTGTTGTCTTTATATATGTCATTAGAACTTACAATATGCCTGTTCAAACTCATCGATGTCACCAATATCCTTGTTACATTTTTTGTGAAATAACGTCTAATGATTGTGCAATTTGAATTTATTTGCACGCAAATCCATACTGATAACGTCAGTCTTCTAGTATCAGCAAGGATCTAAATCCTTTGCCTACTATCGTCACATTTTCAAATAAACAATATTTTCAATTGCGTCGATGATGAAATTGTACCAATACAACTAGTATAGGATATAGGATATAAAGATACAAAGTTGACGTTTATTTTACTTCTTCTATTAATCCATTGCTTGTTTAATTCTTGTAACTATTACCAACTTTGGATCAAAATGCGCGATGTATATAAAACTATAAAGACTTGTTGCATTATTGGTGCGTAGTGTACCTGTCCCGACCTGTCGAGTCAGGACAGCTCACGCATAACCAATGACCTCGCGTTACTAAGAGGTGTGTCCACTTAGTTTTAAAACACGTTAAGTGTGAATCATTGTTATGCTAATTTTATTTCCACACGAATTTACGATTTTCCCGCAAAATGTTCTCTGTGCTATATATAGTACGTAATTATTATTGTTTTTATCCAAGTTGAAAAATGATAATCATATGTATTTTTTTTCAATGTGGAATAATTTTTTTAATCATTTTGTCCCAAGTTCCTTGATTCTAGTTCTGTCTAAAAGTGAAAAGTACGGTAAGTCTTGCCTCGCGGCTTTGCCTTTCCTTTAACACTTTATTGTTTGTAGACATAACAATCTGAAGGACTCTTAATCTCAATCTTAATCTCATCTCAGCGAAAAATTTGCCAAAACTATTGGTAATCAAGAGATGTTTAACAACATTTTTTAATGGGATAGTGTTTGGGAGATGAAAGTAACGATCGTCCTGATTTAAATGTATATGTTTAGTAACTATTTACAATAAAATATAGCTGAAAAAATGATAACATTACAATCGTAAGTCTTTTCTTTCTTGGAAGAACAAAAAATAGACAACGCCTTCTTTTTTATAACGATGACATGGCCAGTGTCAAATTGGCGAGCACTGGCGCCAACAAATGATATTTTGAGATTTTTCTTTATTGTTCATGTTGAATAATATAATATTACATGGCTTCTTTTTTCATTAACTAAGTTTTTCTGTAACCTACTAAAAGCCTTTCGTTTGTATTTATGTTAGAAACTAGTTACATATTTGATCACTGCCTTGTTCCCGTAAGTCGTTGCGTGACGTTATATAGCCTATGCTACTCAGAAATAATGTAACTACCTGTTGGTAAAAAAAAAAAAAAAAATATTAAAATCGGTCCAGTAGTTTCGGAGCTTATTCGGTATAAACAAAAAAGTGTCTCCTCTTCTAATATTAGCATAGACAACTCCTGAATAGTCCTATTAGGTTTAATCAAACATACATCCTGTTATTATGGAAATGTTTTGCTCATACAAGATTTTTCAATCAAACAAACAAACGGATACTGTGTGAAATTAATATTTTAATGGCTAGTAAATCATGGCAACACCTCATTATAACTGTCCAAGTAAATTATACCTAGTAGCTGTCAGTAGTCGTAATAGTAGGCGCAGTATTGCATCCTCGACATATTCTATTAGACCGCTATGCTAGTGATTCTTAATATGAATCCTACTAATATTATAAATACGAAAGTTTGTAAGTATGAATGGATGGATGGTTGTATGCCCCTCTTTCAAGGCTGAACGGATGTGGATGAAATTTAGCACTGAGGTAGATTATTCTCGTCGATCGTGGGTTAATATATCAAATTTGAGGCGGACAAAGTCGCGGGCAGAAGTTAGTCAATAATAAAATAAGTAGGTCTTTTTTTATATATTCAAATTTGAACTAGCCATCTTGCCAGGCAACGGTAGCACACAGCAGGCATCTTGCTTGGCTTTTTAGGCAGGTGGGGCGATGAACTAGCACGCACACAATGCTAGTCGCGCGACATTGATTATTGTATACGCAGTTCAGTTCTTTAAAAGAAGTGTATTCTGAAATACTGTAAAACAAAACAAGTATTTATTCATTTCTGACCTGGCTGACCCGCCGAACTTCGTACCGCTTGTACGAACCCCCGTTTCCGTGCGTACTTTTGACTACTTTCATTGCAATTTCTTTACATTATCTCAACTTTTAAATTTTTCTTGGACTTCTACAAATATTTCAAAACCAAAATTGAGCAAATCGGATCAGCCGTTCTCGAGTTTTTGGTCGAAATTTCATAACTATTTACGTCTTCTATGATAACATAATATAGGCTGCAAAACTGTACCTTGTATATAACTAAGTATTATTGCGGAAATGACACCTAATGATAACATGCAGAAGTCATAAATTGACCTTTTATAAACCTTCCAACATCATTGGAACAATGACTCACCGATGCCCGTTACCAATGACTAAGAATTAATTAAATCTGCAGGAACCGATAATGTAACACACACGAGGGAAATTCAACCATGTCTTTAACGGAAAAAGATTCAAAGTCGTTTGATAAAGATAAGTACCGTTAACATCTCACGAGGGATCAGAGAAAATCGCGCCAATTTAGGATTTTGTTTTAGTTGTAACTGCGGTTCGTTTTTTTATTATTCTGATGAGGTCCCGGGTTCGATAGCCGTGTTTATAAGTAAAGCAAATTAATTTTAAAAGGTTTTTTGTCAAAGGTAATTTTGGTTTAGGTGCAAAGTTATTTTTAAAATAATGTTTTTGCGTATTGCTTCTTATTGCGTTGTTGAAAAGCAACCTAAAGTTTTATCATTACGTATTAGGTATGCATTTTTAAAGTAGGCATCAATCAATCATAAAAACAATAAAAAACTGAGTCCTCAATTTTATTGCACACAATCAGAAAAATAACGTTTGATATCTTCGTTTTTTCTGACGTCTATCCATAGCTTAGAACATACACATAATTTTGTTATTTATATTTCCTTTGGTAGCGACCAGGCCGACGCGACGGCCCCCCTGATGTTAAGTGGTTACCTCTGCCTATAGACATCTGCAATACTAGAGATCTTGCAAATGCATTCAGATGTAACAAACTAATTTATTTTCGTTGTTTAGAATTGAAGTCATTGTAACACATTCCTTAATATCGAGGACATTATTGCAATCGATTACAAAGTATTGCTTCCTCAAGGAGACATTCCGATTCCCCCTGACTAATTATCAGACAATGCGGCCGATAAGATAACCTCGTAAGTGTCCACCGACAGAAGTAATGATGCAGAGTGGATGGGATGACGTCATCTGATATGTTTTATCTGATGCTTATCTCTCGGGGCAATTGTAAGTAGGATTGGCAGACATTATGGCGATGGTTTTATCAGTGGATATTTTAAGGCGTAGTTCTGTCTTAAAAACTAGAATGTTCAAACTTATAAAATTGCCTAAATGCCTTTTGCCTAAACGAGCAAACCCATAATCTTGTATATACACATCTTCTTAATCTTGTATATTTCTAGCCTATTTCTATACGTGAGGACTTGTAGTTGGCTTTCTGTTATCTACTTTTTTTGTTTTGTTAAGTTTTTATATAGCTATGTCTACCATAGTGTAATAAATTAATAAATAAATAAAAATGATTGGCTAAATGTGTTGCTAACCGCAAAACTCATCAACGGTTGGCCGGTTTGGCTGATTTGTTATTTTCCGTTTTTATAAAAAGGCTTGTGTAAAATATTTTTTTGGAAAATCCGCAAGAAAACTTGGGAAATTGCACGCAAGTCTCTTGATAAAAACATTGATTACGTAAAATTATTTCAAAATACCTAACCTACAGTTCAATGTACATACAAAAGTTATGCTTAGAATAGATTTAAAATTGATTAACGAATTTGACTTTGACTTTGACTTGGATGAAGTCGTCGGGAAACGCTAGTCTAAAATAATATTATAGAAAAATGAATTTATTCGTTTGTCAGAGATGGTCTCTACAACTACTAAACCGATTACCAAAACATTATCATTGTTAGAAAGCTATAGCCATACATAGGCTTTGTTTTATGGTATACTTGATTTCCTTGCGGAGGAAGTTGTGGTGCAAAGCTAGTATTTTATACATATTTCTTTGGTTGTGGAGTTAGGATTTGTGCCTGATTAATGGCAATAGGCTCGCCCCCTATTACATGGGACCTAATTATACCGGCGAACTGTGGGTGTACATTGTTACACCTCTGCCTAGCCCTTCGGGGAATACAGGCGTGATGGTATATATATTTCTTTGGTTTCAAATACTGAATTACAAAATTTGATATTTAGTTTTTGTATAGTGTTTAAAAATAAGAAAAATTATAAGTAATTTATCATTCAGTAACCGTTTGGTTGAGGAAAATTTAAAATAAACATCAGTTGATTTGTTTGTTTAAAGTTTAATTATTATGAACTTAGATAAGCGAGAAAAGAAGCCTACGTGATGATACGAGCATCGTATGTCATAGTTGTAATGATCTTCTGAACCTAATTATCGTGTAATGAGTGTCACCTGATTCATTACTATACATGACCTAACTTTAATGGCTATAGGCACCGACAGTGTTATCAATTGGTTACCCCCATTTGTTCGAAATGGGGGTAACCAGTTGACGACCCTGTATGTACTATCTCTAGATAGAAATACAAGACTTGACTTTGACTTTTCACAATCGCTCTATGTAAAACACTGGTATTCAGCTGCATCCTGTTAGACTTGGAAGTCGAACCCAACGATGTTGTTAAAAGGCTAGGCAGTTTTGATTTTGACTTTGACTTTGAGAGATAGTTGGTTGCCTCGTTTAAGCAGACTAAGAGAAACTGTATCCTTAATACATTTGTTTCCACTTTCGTGTTCTTTTAATGTTATTAATCCATTCCTTCAATATTTATTCTTACCCTTTCGAGCGAGTTTGCTGTGAAAATATCTTTGCTAGCATTTTTTTCTTAATTTAGTAGATTAGCTTTTTTCTTTTGTCGATGGATTTTTATCACAGTAATGCAATATCTTTTGTTTCCCTAACCATTTAATAAATTAAGTTAAATTTAATGGAATAATATTTATAAGTTAAAGGCCCATCCTGCTTTTTACGTTTGTTCTTTCCCATATTCTTTGTAAGAATAAAGTTAACGATATTTCAAATTGAATTCTGTGTACAGCGCGCGGCACAAAGAAATACAATGAACATGACAGATATCAACAGAGCGCACGTGTCATGGACCACAGGTTACCTAATATTTTTTGATGAATGCGTTCATCTTTAATGTGATGTAGCAAGTTGCGCAAGGTGCAAACTACATAGTATTAAAGAGGATGAGATTACTTCACATAATTGAGGGTCGGGAGTCACTAGGTAAGTTAATCCGATCTAATTCATTATATAATGAATATTTGATTGGTATTTACCATCACGCCTGTACTCCCCGAAGGGTTAGGCAGAGGTGTAACAATGTACACCACAGTTCGCCGGTATGTTTAGGTCCCATGTAATAGGGGCGAGCCTATTGCCATTAACTGGGCACAAATCCTAACTCCGAGCTGCTACTGAGAATTTCATAGAAAATCCCAATAACACTTTTTGCTCGACCCGGGTATCGAACCCAAGACCTCTAGCGTAGCAGTCGCGCTTAGGACCACTGGGCTAACGAGGCAGTTAAAAAAATAAATAATAAGATTTAACTTTAATTCGCCTCATTTTATTAAGCTATAATATCCTACACTTAAATATTTTATCAGCGCAGAGAATATCGAATCTGACATAATATCTTTATATACATGCGTTTGCTTTTTTAATAAAGATAAATGGTAAATGCCTACGTGACGCTACCGGCATTGCACTTTGTTTGTACCTATGTATGTACTTTTGACTTGTTATTGCGATGTTACTGCGGATATACATACAAACACAAAACATATATCTATATATCTATAGAACACATATTTGTTGATAGATTGAACTATTATATAATAAATAGGACTATTATTAGCCGACTTCGGCAAAACAGAAAGAAGGGCAATTATTTTTACCGGTATGTATGTGCGTATGTCTCTGTGTTCGTTTTCTCTGAACTACTTTTCGTAATTTGACAAATGAAGTATCGTTGAAAGCGGCTAATTGTCCACTGGTTATATGCCTATGCGACGTGACAACGTCACACAAAATGGCCGTTTACAGCGGACTATCCGAAAATAAAATTAAAGCTATTTTATCATGTTTGATGTTTGATGAAAGATCTTTATAAGCATATGTCAAAAATGTATATGATTTACTCTCCAAAATAATTTTCAAAGTGATTTTCACTGTCAAAGTGGACAAATTCTGAGCCGCAACAATATAAAGTTTGTCATCGAAACGGTAAGAAAAAAAGGACGGGAAAGAGAGAAAAAAAGAGTCGAATTCACACTTTGTGTATATTTTTAAGGATTAAACATAATTATCTAAAATTCTCGAGGATGTTTTCGTAATTAGTTTAAGCTAATTAACGGATTACGTGGTTATTGTATTGCTGACATGCAAAAAAATACTCGCATACCTACGATAATAATAATCGTAGATAATTATGACAATTTTGTCAGTGTATGGTTCCTATCGGTACAAGATCCGCACGCAAAATTGAAAAATCAAATTACTGATAAAAATCAAGTACCTATAAAACACATTTTTTTTAGATATCTCCCGACACAAATCTCGAAAACAGTAGATTATTTATAACGCGTGATGTAATGCAGACATGTTTCAGAAAATTTTAATGTATTAATAATAGTAATAGCCTGTAGTCCCATTGCAGGGCAAAGCCCTCTTCGCATACAGGGAAAACACTAGTATCATCACGCTAACTAAAGGGTAGATTAAAGATTTCAGACTTATATTAATATAAGTCCAGATTTTCGCACGATATTTTCTTGCACCGGTGTCAGTGATGTCCAAGAATAACTTAGAAAGTATTAACATAAATTGGAAAAGTCACATTAAGAGTCGGGGTCCGATACCACTAGGCCATCACACGTTTAAAGATGCACTTACCTACATTTCTTAAAGACAATTTTTATCACCTACAGACTAGCTTCTGCCCGCGCCTTTGTCCTCGTGTTTATTTTCATCCGCGTTATTTAACGTCTTTAATTACTGCTCCTCTTCCGTGAGTCGTAGCTTGATGTTACCTATACTATTGCTCGTAAATCTGGCTATCAAACACAAATATTTTTTTCCAATCCGACTGGTGGGTCCAGAGATTAGCGCGTTTAAACAAACAAAAAATATTTTCCGCTTTATTATTTTGGTATAGATGTAACAATTCGACGTCGGTGAACGACACAATTCATTGACGCCGATAACTGGTTCTCTCACCCCATTTAGATAAATACCCACGTGGGGTCAAATCACCGATTATGCGTCATCCAAGTCTTAATACCTACGTGACTTCAATCTTGTACTCGTAGTACTTAAACAAAGTTGCGGTTTTATGTAAAATAAGTAGGTAATTATATTATTTAAATGTGTGTTTTAATGTAATTTATATATTGCACCTGTTTACGCAAGGATATAGTAAATACTTAAGAATTATCTGTAATGAGAATTTATTAATTCTTTGATTCATTATTATGATACAGCCAAAGTGATTTAACTATTTAAAATGTCATTGGAGTCAGCTGACTTTCCATTGAAAATTTCAAAATACGTTTTTCAATCTCATTTTCACTAGTATCATTTATTAGGTTCTCATTATTTGAAAGCTAATTAATTTGTAACTAAATAGGTATAGCAAAGATAAAGTACTTGTTAGCTTTTTCAAAAATGTTTTTAATCGGTGGGTATAAAGGTGGTTTCGTACCGGCGAGGCAAGACGTGGATTTAATGGGCGAAAAATAAAATTTGTATCCTACTACTAATTTTATAAATGCGAAAGTTTGTGAGGATGGCTGTTTGTTACTCTTTCACGCTTAAACGAAGAAGACATAGCTTAGATACTTTTTATCCCGAAAAAATGTACGGTTCCCGTGGAATAATTAATATATCAACTTTGATGCGGACGAAGTCGTGGGCAGAAGCTAGTAATTAATAAATATTCTATTCAATCACCAATATGTTTTACGAACAAGTCTTTCAATTCACGCCCATACATGCCTTGGTTCGCCGGTGTGAAACCACCTTAAAACCTTTGACGAGACTAACCTCCATCCATACATTACATTGTAATAAGCTGATTGATTGATTGACAATCTCCGATACCCTTTACTGCTCCACCGAACCTAACCTGAAAAGCTAAAAGTCGTGAAGATATGCCAACTGGGATGTCTTGCAATGGTGCGGTAACTCATAACACAATACATGGGATGGTTAGACTAAGAGACTATCAGATCTTCATTGAAATTAGTGATATCTCAGGAGATCAGCCAAGCCCGAATCATTGAACCTAGGAAAGTGGAGCAATGGTAACTTTGTTTGTGTAATATGACATGGTTGGCGCAGTGGCTGGGCGATTGGATCCTGCGCTGCGTGTTGCAGGTTCGATACCAACATAGAACAAATGTTTAAATGGCCTACAGATAGTATTTCCGGGTCTGGGCTGTTTATGTAAGTAAATTTTAAGTACAAAAATAGAAAAGAATGAAGAAAAAGAAATTCTTAATGTGGGACAATGTTTTTTTTTAAAGAAAGAAGAATTAGAGGTGGATAAAAAGTAAAGCACACTAATTGTTTTTTCCAAAGTAAAATAATAGTATCTAACGGCCTAATAGTGTCACGCTGCAGGACAAAGGTCTCTTCTCATACAAAAAAGGAACAAGCATTGATCACGCCTGCTCAAGGCGGATTAGCGATTAAACAGAAGTTTAAATCCTAATCATTACTTATTATTCTAGTCTGTTTTTGGTAAATTTATTGTTTTGTAACAAGCCGTAACACATTTTGTTAGTCGGGTTAGTGGTTATGTGAGGTTATTAGTATTTTAAGAATAGCCCTGTTTATAAATAAGACAAAACCTTGATAGATCACGGCCGCTAAAAGGAAAACCTCTTCGAATTCTTGAAAGTTTCAATGATAATACCCATAAAAATTGTACAAAGACTGTGGTAAGTAATAAAATTTCGCAGAAGTGACATGAAGTCATTGTAAATTTAAATATTTGTATTATGTTAATGTACTTATTTCATAATTTCAATGTTTCCAGAAATATGTGATAAGCCTCACGTACATGATGAGTAGTTTGTTTCGGGTTTTTACCCTTTTTTATGTTACCAACGATAGCTCCACTATTCATTATTTTCGTAACGTTAATGTTAGGGGGTTTTTGAACTGCCTCGTTGGCCTAGTGGTTCCAAGCGCGACTGCTACGCTAGAAATCTTGAATTCAATTCGCACGTCAAGCTAAAAGTGTTATTGAGTGTTTTTATGAAATTCATAGTAGCAGCTCGGAGTTAGGATTTGTGCCCGGCTAATGGCAATAGGTTCGTCCCCTATAATAGGGGGCCCCCTATAATACACGTAAACTTGCCGGTGAACTGTGGGTGTACATTGATACCCCTCTGCCTAACCCTTCGGGGAATACAGGCGAGGTCAATGTGTGTTTATTTTATCAAAGTAATAGTCACTGCATTTTGTATAAATCGTAGGTTTACATTCTCGTATTCACAGCATCCCCATGCTCAGCGGTTGCGCTTGCGCATTGAACCCAGCGGACGCGAACGAAGTCGCAAGCAGAAACTAGTAAATCATAAAGTATTGAAATCAGGTTGAATATAGTTAAACCAGCCAGTCTGCAGCACCTTTCCTACCTGCCGATAGAGTATAAACACTACGCGATCACCGTACGACAACATCAATTATAACGCAACAAATATTAACATCAACCCGTTTATATGTCAAGGGTAGATAGAATCGGAGGTAAACAATAAGGCTGTGCCATTAGGACGCGACACGCCTCTACGTATTGTCGGCTAATCATTTGAATTATCTGTGGTTACTAACTAGTTAGTCGTTGTGCCTACATTAGTTACTAGTTTCTGCTCGCGACTTTGTTCGCGTAGTTCCTTTTACCCGCGTTAAGTTACGTTTTTGGTTACTGCTCTGTTCCCGTGTGTTGTAGCGTGATGTTATTATAGCCTATGCTATTCCGCACGAATCTGGCTATAATCGACAGTAAAATAACTGTTAGTAGTTTTTAGATGTACTGCCATTTAGGACCAAAGCACACACGCTACTTTTAGCATCGGCGATCGGCGATTTAGATGCAGCGACCTAGCATCGCGACACCGCACACTTAAAGGCCAAACGCAGCGACTGAACGCTACACCCCCGCACACATTCGGTTGCCGGTCGCAGCGATTTGACATCTAGTGACGACTAGTGTTGTACTATATTTTGACGAAGATACACATTTACGATGGGAATAGATTTACGAGAAACATAATATATGCTAATTATTTTATGAGTGACGAAGGGTCGGTTCAGCGCCAGTTGTCGAAAACGTAATAATTTAAAATTACTTACCAATTTCGCTTTTCTCTTTGTGCGTTGTTTTATTAAAATCTGTATTAATAATATAATTTGTATTAAAACATTTTGTTTCTTCCCACGCTTCATTTTTTCTATTTAATAGCTTTAACATTATAAACGTGAATCCCATTATTATTACAGGACACTTTTGTTTTTCTAAAATAAATTAATTCACGTGGACACAACAGTCAAAAGATCTACTAATACATACAACGTGCCAGACTATCGATAATAAACCTATCGATATTGTCGATAGTATCGATACTATTGATTGTTTTTAAGTCTAACATGTAGACTATCGATAGTTTCTCGATTTGTAATGGTATTGGGTATGTTTTAGAAGCAATGTAATTAAAAGAAGTACATTCAGTTGGACCAGTATTTTTATTTATATTGCTACCGACTTACTGTTACTGCTACAGCTTTAAAAGAATAAAGAAAGGGATAATTTTGAAATTGATAATTTATGTAAAAATACCATTGCAAATCAAAGTTTAAGAATATCATCATCTGCTAAGCCTTTTCCCAACTATGTTGGGGTCGGCATCCAGTCCAACCGGATGCAGCTGAATACCAGTATTTTACATGAATCGACTGCCTATCTGACCGCCACAATGCAGTAACTGAGCCACTCGATACCTCTTGGTTAGACTGGTTGTCAGATTTCCTGGCTTCTGACTGTCAAAGATCTAAGAATGACAGCCGGGCCCAACGGCTTTCCGTGCTTTCCGAGGCACGGGGGTGTCTCACCACCAATTTCCAAACTTCGGGCTTGCCATTGAGAAATTCCTAATGGAAAAACACAATAACACTTTTTGCCCGACCTGGGAATCAAACCCAGGACTCTACGCTCATCAGTCTGTTTGCGACCAAGATTGCGATTCATTGTTGTGCCCTGCAATGTATTTACCTATATACCCGTGTCTCGGGCAGCACGTGCCATCGATTGATCCTGCGCTTGATCTCTCTCCGGGAGTGTCGGATTGCCGTCCCATCGGACTATGAGAGTGAAAGAAAAAGGTCTGCATTTATTTTACTAGACACTTCTTATGCACTAGCCTATTTACTACGTACTTGGCCAGTTATCATTGAGTTTGACCGCCGTGACCGAAATTCCCTCGGCAGAATATAATTAGTGCTAACTTAGTTGTTATTTCAGCTAATCAGTCATGACAGTTACTACGGAATGACAGCAAGTCAGAAAAGTCAGGCTACTTGTTTTGACAGTTTGACAGAATCCAATAATTGAAATGGGTTAAAACAATGAGCATCTTTGAACTATCAAAAGCAAGCGTCTGGCCTGGATTGTGCTGTGTAGTGCCTTGAAGTTTTGTTACTGTTTAGAATTACTTCAGTTTTAAAAAGTGGCGGTTACAATTTTACTTCCGAAGAAAGTACTTAAGCTTCTTTGGGTTTGTTTGATAGGACCTTGAGATCCGAAAGAGATATAGCATTGAATCTGGATAAGGACATACATGGGCTACTTGATTTTCGTCTTTGTTTGTTTTTAAAAGCTTGTTATCTAAAAATATTGTTTAATAGTCCAAGTGTGACAACCTATTACAGTCTCACGGCTCGGCAAAGGCCTCTTTCCACACAGAGAAGGTACGAGCACTAATCACCATGCTTGCTTAAAGCGGATTGACGATTCAAGTCTAATACTAATTATATAAGTCCAGATTTCCACACGACATTTTCTTTCACTGATGTGTCAGTGATGTCCAAGGCAAACTTAAGATCATATGAATTTATAAAGTCTCATTAGTAATTGGCCGGTATCGAATCCACAACCTTATGTACGAGAAGCGGGCGCCTCAACCACTGGGCCATTATATTATATCAACATTAATCCCACAGTTACTTACAGCGCAGCATCTTTGCTCACTAACCGTCTCAGTTCCTGAAACAAAGTCTTGCTCCATTTAGTGAACAGCGCAATTATCTAGCGTTCGAACTGAAGTACCAACACACGTTAAACTTTAACTACATGTCTCATAAACTGCTTTAACAGAACTGCAGATACGATTGTTTAACTAATTACTTAACTATAGGTTTATCAACGTTTTCGAGTTGTTGTTTGGAATTAACTGGAGTTAATGGTTTAAGAAAGAATTTCAATTTTTGATGATATGGAGGAGCGGCAGATGGGGCATTGGCTGCTGCGCTGCGTGTCACGGGTTTGATTCCAACATGGAACAAAATATTTTTATGGCCTACTAGTGGATGTTCTGAATCTTTTGCAAATGTGTGTGTGTGTGTGTGTGTGTGTGTTTGTAAACGAACTCACAATACAAGAGAAATTCCTTAATTAGAGTTAATGTCTTTTACAAATTTGGTATTATTATTAACATACCATCACGCCTCTATTCCCCGAAGGGTTAGGCAGAGGTGTAACAATATACACCCACAGTTCGCCGGTATGTTTAGGTCCCATGTAATAGGGGGCGAGCCTATTGCCATTAACCGGGCACAAATCCTAACTCCGAGGTGCTACTGAGAATTTCATAGAAATACCCAATAACACTTTGCTCGACCTGGGAACGAACCCAGGACCTCTAGCGTAGCAGTCGCGCTTAGGACCACTAGGCTACCGAGGCAGTATTATTATTATTATTCTATTAATGAATAGATTGTACGGAAGAATTTCTGCATATTGTATTTCTTTCTAAAACATTTTGATACACATTTAAGTAAGCCTCTATAAATAGAACTAAAAATATGTACCTAATAATATTTCACTACTGAAACGTTTTCATGTAAACAGCGGCGGTGCATAGTCATAATTAGATCGTTAACGATGCGCGAGAGTCCATTTTGTTATACACAGATATACAGTTTAAATGGAAATGTTAGTTACGTGGAAAAAGTTTGATTGTCCGATGAATTATTACACAAAAAATGTGCCCTCCTTCTTGTGTCGCTCTTTTTATTAGTTTGTTACACGTCGTCATGTTAACTTTTATGTGAGTATATTGCTTGGATTTATTTACGTGATTAAGCATGACCACTAAACCAGCTTATTATAAATTAGCGTTTACTAAAAAGCCTGCAAAATTAACAAGGCTCGTACACGATTTTTGGCAGGTTTTTGTAGATAACGTTTGTCATGAACGAAGCAGTAGTCCTTCTTTTATGTTCTTCAAATCAAAACATGTTTGTGGGATTTTATTCATATTTATCAAATACAGTCTAAAATTTTTAGTAACCCCCGACAGAAGAAAATAACACTACCGTAGCTTACAAAAGAGCTGATAACTTTGGAACCAACCGCTGAACCGATTTCCATTAAACAAAGCTAAAAACTCTCCCGACTAATTAACCTTTCAAAAACAAGAAACTAAATAAAAATCGGTTTATGCGTTCGGGAGCAACGATGCCACAGACAGATACAGACACACACTCACAGACACGTCAAACTTATAACACCCCGTAGTTTTTGCGTTGGGGGTTAAAAACTAGAATAAGATCATCCCTTAGAAAATCTTCTATCAATGTACCTGCCAATCTTTCTATTTACTAATAACTGCTTCATTCTTTCTAGAAATGTAAAATTGAAAGCCTACTAATATTATTAATGCAAGAGATTGTAAGGATGCATGGATATTTGTTACTTTTTCACGCTTAAACGGCTGAACGGATCTGGATGAACTTTCGCACTGAGATAGATTGTGGTGTGGAATAACGCATAGGATACTTTATAACCCGGATTTTTTCCCGTGGGTCAATATATCTTATTTGACGCGGACAAAGTCGCGGGTAGAAGGCTAGTTCATACATATTTAAAACGTCTACAAGAAATTGATAAAATGTTGAACCACACACCGCAACACTTAAGCATATTAGCACCGATCAGAAACAAGTTAGCTAAAAGCACGTAATTATGTTAATGATATTAGTGAGAACTTAATGTATACTTCGCGCATGAAACAAGGGGGCATTAGAGTATGTAATCAGGTATTTATCTTGTAATAAGGCTCATTAAAACGTTCAATCTCTTTGTAATTAATCGCTCCTTAATTGCGGCGTTTTTCTGGGTGGTTTGGGCCAGTTTTGGTTTAATGAATTTGATTTGCCAACGCTTGACTTCCATTATTTTTAGGATGTCTGTTCTGCCATTACTTCATTGCTATCATAAGCTTATAATACACATTATATGTGAAACTATTTGCATTCTACATTTTTTAATTTTCTCAAACATAAAACTTACTTAAATTATAATAAGACTACAAACTACGAGTATATACAGTTAATATAAAATGCAAAAAAGGAAGCTTATCGGGCATCAAAAAACTAATATACAATAAATATAATCAAATACATATCATATTATACATGTCATTTTTAATATGTTACGTATGCATTCCACCGGTATTGGAAGCAGGGTTCAAGCTTTTGGCGATCAGGACTCCAGAGAGACGAACCTCCAAAAAATGCAGGCCGTGTTTTTAAGAACTGCTTTCTGATCAAGCCGTTGATCCAACTGCCTAATGAGAGCCTTCTAATGTGCTGTTTGTAGCTCTTGGCTGACCACCAAGTCCCCATCCTAATTTTATTATTATTGTACAACTGCCTCGGTAGCCTAGTGGTCTTAAGCGCAACTGCTACGCTAGAGGTCTTCGATTCGCAAGTCTAACAAAAAATGTTATTGGGTTTTTCTATGGAATTCTCACTAGCAACTCGGAGTTACGATTTGTGCCTTAACCGGTGAATGGTAATAGGCTCGCCCCCTATTAC
Source organism: Caradrina kadenii (assembly GCA_947462355.1). Lineage (NCBI taxonomy): Eukaryota > Metazoa > Arthropoda > Insecta > Lepidoptera > Noctuidae > Caradrina > Caradrina kadenii. The sequence continues at coordinate 13,116,117 of OX381689.1, read as the reverse complement.
ATGCGACTTATACATACATACCGGCGAACTGTGGGTGTACATTGGTACACCTCTGCCTAAGCCTTCGGGGAATACAGGCGTGATGGTATGTATGTATGTACATAACAAGCGACCTGCCCGCGATTTCGTTGTACATAATATAGCATTTATGGGTATATGTGAGAACTTGTAATTGGCTTAATGTTAAATATTCAACTTCTGTATTCACTTTGTGCATAGCTGTTGTTTTGCCATTTGATAAATAAATAAATATAGATTACATTTTAAATATGTCCTAATATAAAAAATTAACATTGAAAAATATAAAAAAAACAGTATATTATTATTATTCCATTTATTTATTTTATTCACATATAATTTACATTTTTAAATATTAATATAAAAAAAATAAAAACATTTGAAAATATAAAAAATTGTAGCCCACCGGTATCGGGAACAGGGTCCAAGCTACCGGTAATCAGGGCTCCTGAGAAAGGAGATATATTGTTATATATTATTATTACTATTAGCTAAAGGGATCCGTCCACGTTAAATTACTATTATCCTTCTTGCAAAATAATATATAATATAAGTTCTAAATGAAATTCATGAAAGAAAACAGCTGCGAAGATATATTTACAAACTGAATTTAGTTCAACCGCAAACCATTACTCAGTAATAAAATGCAACCATGTTCGCAATGTATCCAGCGACGCATTTACACTGTAAGCCATTTTGAACATCCCAATTCCGTTTTGTTTTATATTTACTGTTGAATTTATTACAAAACAATTATTTATAAGAACTAATGCTGATAATTTATGCATTATATTTTCTGTACCTAAGAAAGGAGGGATTCACTGGGTTAACTCAATTAATACTGCATTCTTAATTTTTACATTCTTTTTTACATTAAAAAGAAATCTGCATTTTTTTTTTAATATAGTGTTCTGCCCGCAGCGGTTGTAACACCCTAGCCAAAGTTGGTTATGGATCCAGGATGAGGAACCTCCTCACAATCCATGCCGTGTCCAAGACAACCGCTTTTGGCGTCTGGCTCCATAGCCAGTTCGATAGTTTCTCTAGGTGTTGCAAAAGTTTTCGCTATCAAACCTGATACGACTTTTTTTATTCAGGATGGGAAATCATTAAATTACTTCCTTCGCCCTTGGCGGGGCGAGAGGGAGTGTCAGACTTTTACTGACTAAAACCCACTCATGTTCTTTCTTGTGCCCTTTGCGTTCCGGGGGTGCGGTATCTCTACGAACAACCCACAGCCCCGGCAGAACCTAATACGACTATCGGCACAATAATTGTTGTATCCATATTCTAGATGCTGGTTACTCATTTTATTATTGTGTAATTAAATTTCAGTAATATTATAACAATATTTTGACACATTTAATAAATAAGATAACCTTTAACAATTGAATAATAATTGACAATAAAAAAAAATATCCGTGATGCCGTCAGCTGGAAATGTTCCCAAAAGACTGGCAGCCTGATTAGCCTCTGGCCAAGGTCAAAGCCAGCCCTTGAATCACGAGCACTGTCAACGAACCGTTTGGACAATTCCAAAGGCTATGGGCACATGGATCAAGGAGGTTTCCACCCCATACGGGTCAAAATTATAACTAACAATAAGGTTACTCTCGCTGTTATTATACTAAATGCACATTATACCTTTTTTCATGTAACTTACCAGTTCTAATGCCATAGGTAATTTAAAAGCAATCGAGCAAAAGACTATAGGGTCTGTAGCTAGTTTGCCCGTTTTTCTGTCTCAAAAATCCGTCGAAACAGGACGAAAAAAGAACGGAAATGCATAGTAATAAAATGTAACTACGCACGTACTACATTCAGCAACACGTGACATATATTCTCAAGCTTAGGTATGTCAGTGAGTTTTATCTATTTCAAATAACAAAATATGCACCTAGTAGTACACAAAGATATAAAAGTGGTGCCATCATATTTATTTTTAATTCCAACTACGCTCTAAGCATGTCCAGCTGCGCACATCGTCTGCTATTTTCAGCAGCAGTTTATATAATTAAGAATGTAATTTACCTGAAGAACTCACATTGTATTAAAATTTCGTAATTTCCATACGATTAGTAAAATCCTAATGTAATCTAAACAGTCTCCAAATTCTCAATACATAATGCAAAATATTGGTAGTTAACTATATTAATATATTTCGTAGTATCTAAAATTCATCGTACATTTACTTAAGTTTGTTATAAATAAAAATAGTAAACCATAACAGAACCAATACCTACCAAAACTCGTAAACAAGGTAAGTAATAAAGTGCAACTGCGCTCGCGCCGCTTCCAGCGTGTTCTCCCGCCATTTTCAGCCGCCATATTTATTTAGTCGCGCGGTTCGTCGGCCGGGCGACGCACCAATAGCCTTCACCTCGGCCCCAAGGTCCCTTCCCGGAACACACGCTGATGATTAATCATCGTCATGATCTGCATTCGGACGGTTTTGTAATGTTTCAGGTTTTCCGAATTTGCGTTTCATAGAATCTTGTGGTGTGAGCAATTTAACTGTTTTTAAATTGTGTTGGAGGAAAATAATATTGTATGTTGTGGTTGTGTGTAGTCTCGTTTTATCGATCAGCAAAAAAGGTCACCAATGAATAGACCCACTGATGATGATGTCCTCGTTTCTTGTAGGCCATTGTCTAATCTGGTTAAACTATAACCCTAAACTTTCTTTGCTCGAATTGGCAACAGCAAACCTCAAAGTCAGCATCTGTGCCACCCGCGCACAAGTGTCGTCTGAAACATTGACACGTTTCTCCAAAACCAACACAAACTTCAAACTTCGTAAACATACGTGACCAAACATATTTGATTTCAATTTCAAATACAAGTTACAGCCATGCTTAACGTTAACTCTGTTACTATAAGTCGGTGCCTACGAAGAACAGAAGGCCGACTTTACTAATTAATTAATAACGTTTCAAACCTAGCCGCAATCTTAAAAATGTCGTTCCTGAAAGTTAGTAGGACTGCCCTCCTGTAAAGCCTAGTAGTCTAAATATTTCATCTATAAAAAGCAATGCATGGTTAATTAACAACAATACCTTAGTTTTAGTATTGGGTTGAGTTCTGCCAAAACGAACTATTATTTTCTCCAAACAGCCGGCATATAAAATTAATTTGACGTTAATTATTTAACAATTGAGAGTTTGCGGCTTGGCTTGTTCGAAACTTTATCAGTAGCATCATCTAATCATTAAACAAGTAATGGTCAGACAAGCACCATAATTTATCATGAAGTGTGCCTACTTGCTGCAATGAATTTGAAATGTAAACAGCAATTTAATTGCCCATCGTCACACACCAACTTGGCGTAAAACCACAAACAATTGGCCACTCCGCTTTAGATTTTGCGTATCATTATGCCATGATTGGCAACAGTTGGCACTGCGAGTGACCTTGGCAGGTCCCTATAAACCACTCACCTTGACCTGGCCGGTGATCGCAAGGTCATTGTCACTTGGCAACCGATGAAGGTATGGCCAGGAAGCTTCGCATGAAAATACACTTAGAATCTAAGCGACAGAAGATAATTTTAACTTTCGCTTGGCTATCGTGCTTGGCTCTTCGCGTTAAAGCTATGCTAATCTCAACTTAAGTTACAGTTCATGTTAATGGGTTAGATTCTGTAGAAAATTGTGGAAAAAGAAGTTTCCAAGTCGAGTTAGTTTGTAATAGAGGAATATTTAAAAAGGATTTTGTAGGAAATTACTGTATAAAAGCGTTTAAAGCAGTCCCATGCTATCTTTAGAGCTAGGACCCCTTAAGTTACGTATTTTGAAAATACGAGCGACATATTCCTTTTGTGATCTGGTGCGAAAAAAAAATCTTTTATTTATTATTTCAACACGATGGATGAAAGGATGAAAAGGTTACACGGGCAAGCAACAGTACTAAAAACCACTGCTGCATCATTACACGTAGACGAAGATGACGGCATAAGCTTGACAGTTGACATCTACAGACAGGATTAGTCCCCACAGGAAGCCCAACATCTGAAGAGGCCTGCCTTGTGGTGGTGTCGGGCCAATACCTGCCGAGGTGCGGAAGAATGCTCAGGGCGATACCCGTGCCCCGGCCATTGGTAGTTGGAGGAACACCGTGGGGTTTTAGTCGGTAGGAGTCCGACACACTCCTCCGCCTTCCCCCGTGGCGGAGGCAGTCCATGAGGATTTCCCTACGAGAAAAAAAAATAATAAAAAAGGATGCCCAACATCGAAAGAAGCCTTCGCCCTGCAGTGGGACAATACCAACTAAAAATAAAATACCAATAATTAAGTACAGCTTATTCAGTTCTTCCAACGGAAAATTACTAGATTTTATATTTAAAATATTTTAGGAATCCTATCTCGAGTCTAATTAGCGTTAATTTATTCCAACAATCGTCAGATCTATCTTTGACTGATAAGATTTTCAAGAACGCTGTATAATCCCCGAATGGAGGTCGATGATCCTTTGTACAAAATTATTTTATTTAGATATTTTTGTTGCTAAAGTAATTTATAGAATAAAAATGTACTTTCTATGCCTATTTCTTGCTCAGCTTATACATTTTAGCGATGATGATGTTAGAGAAACAGAGCATTCCATACAATAGTAGTCTAGGCGTATTTTGTTCAATAAGTAATTAGGTACAACTAGATGAAATTTTGTAAATTGTATAAGGGTAACAATATCTAGTCTTATAGTTAGTCAAGTTTTCCTTAAAATACATACTTTAATTAGTAAAACAAAGACTCGTAATGGAAACTAGGTTTCTTTTTTAATTTAAGCTTTATGCAACAAAAATTAGAAAGACGACTGTTCGGCATTCTCTAGCAGTCAACCAAAGTTTTAGTTTCCATTTGGAACATAACTTTTTTGGCCCCTGAACATTAGTTTCACAGATCAACGAAATGATGATGATTTTTATTATCAGCACAGTTCTGTGCACTCTTCAAGAGAAATTGCCGTGAAGGACGAATGATTGTCATTCCTTACGTACTTTCTACATAAAAACCCACACGCCGGTTTCTTGGAAGAATTATCAACGAGCCGCTTTTATGTAGTCCACTCGTTGACAAATTACTTTGATGACTCTCTCTGAACGTCTCTTTGATGTTATAATTTGTTCTAAAAATCAATTATCGAAGCACATCATACTCTTTTGTTTGAGCACCTGTGAAATATTATAATTGTTTTTTTTTTGGTCGATTCTGTGGAACTGTTTCATAGTGTTGGCTCATTAGCTTTATGATTTTGAATTGATTTTGTTTTAGCTTGTAAGTTTTTTTTTATTTTTTAAACGAATGCCCAGTAGCGATTCTTAATTTTTATTTATTGATTGTCACAGCTAAAGTTGTCATTCCAAAATATTGACTGGATTACTGAGCCCCTTAATAATTTAATTACATCAAAGTAATTTAATAATATTATGTCGAATGTCTCTTACATTTTTATTTATCAAACATGAATGTTTACTTAAATATCAAGCTATGAATGTTTAGTGTACATTTTAAAATCCATCATTTTAAACATGTGATTTTAAATTAATCAGCATTACATAAATAAAATCATTATTTTAATTTTTCGTTCAATTCGGTTTTTGGTTCAAATATATCAAGATCAGAAGAAGCTCACGTAGTTTTTTGAACTATAAAACTATTATTTATTTTGTTTTTCTTCGTTTTTCGTTATCAACGATTTTAGTTGGCAACGCAATATTGACTCATGAACTCATGAGTCTTTGGCATAGTGGAAATCCACCACAAAAAGGGGCAAAAAGATGACCTCAAATTCCTAGTACCCACCTGCATCTTATAACTTAACAAAAAATTCAAACATTGGTTGTTGACGTAATATCTAAGGCCATACAATTTTTTATAATAAATCTTTTGCTTAATATTGAGAAGTATAAAACAATGGGAACTGATTGAATTAGTTTCGCCGCGTTGTTTTAAAACTATTTGAGACGAGACGAGAGAGAGACGAGGCTATGGCGTCTAAAAATACAACTACTTTTTTTTGCCGATGATTGACTATATATTGGCGAATTTTGAGGTGTTCAAATTGTGCATATGTTGGACGCCATAGCCTCGTCTCTCACCACCTATATGCCTGATTGTGATGACAGCAGAAAGCAGTATAATGCCGTGCACGCGTAGTCGCCGTACCGTATATATAGACTGTATTAATGGGAGTTAAAATTGATGATGTAGGCGATGAGTGGACCCAGGGTTAAGAAATTAGATCGAAAGAGCCACCGCGGCACTGGAGCACAAAGAGCACCAGGAGGAAGACGGATGGGTTTTAGTCAGTAAGAGTCTGACACTCTCTTCTGCTAATTCGAAGAAGACTTTTGATGATTTCCAAAATTAAAAAAGCGATGAGCAGACAGTATAATTATTGTGGTTGAACTTAATTACGGTTTTGAAAACCAAATTGCTACAGTTTAATGAGTAATAGGAAAATATGACATCATGGCAAAAGTGACAAAGCGCGAAAAACCAGAAAACCAAACATGAAAAAATATAAAAAAAATACACAAGTATTCGGTAAAAGCCATAAAAATATCTAAAGAGCTTGTAACAGATTAGGTAGATTAGATTTTAAAGGATCTTTTTTATTTTTATTTTTGATAACTTACGAATGACATTATTTTGTGCTAATTTCTCTTGGTCTTTTTTTTGCCAAGGTATATAACTTCTTGGATAAAAAAAGAAGAACGGAAATTACGTTGTTGTGAATTAATTTATTTAAAAGTCACAAAATAGCAAAATGCGTAAGTTCGTTTGCTTGGATGACATTTTTATAAGAAGATAAACCTTTCTTCTATACCTTCTATCTTCTAAAACGAATATCTTGATCTTCTATGGGACCATTTCGAAATAGTCTTCTTCTGAACAAAGAAGAATTTTGGAAATCCATCTATAAATTACAGGAGTTGTGCCTGAACATACGACTGCTACCCATAGATTCTGATCCGTTATCTAATTGCAACTGGAAGATTTGGCGTAAAATTGAGATGTCTGCAAACATTTACGATTACTGAGAGATGATAACGATCTGCAATTCTTTTTTATGCCTTCATTTAAACTGGGAAATCTATATACTGATATTATAAATCTGAAGAGTTTGTTTGTTTGAACTCGTAAAACTTAGAAGTTCCTGAAATTCTTTTGTGTGTTATAACCCCTTTATCAAGGAAGGTTATAAGGTAAATAACATCATGCTACGACACACGGTAGCGGAGCAGTAAGTAAAGACGTAACTTAAGGTAGGTGAAACAACGGGGTACGGTTAGTATTCTCTATACAATTTGACGATAATATTGATAGCATTCGGAATGTAACCATTCTGGTGTAGAAAACATTTAACATGTGGGGAGCGAATCTTCCTCAGACAATCTGAAATAGATTTTTTATACATAATAATATTATTACCTGATGATTACTCGGTCTGGTGGCTTGAATATCTAAGCGAATAAATAAAGATGGACGGGCCTGATATGAAGCAGGACTGTTTAGGAAAACAGCATTGAAGGTCATTGAACTGATCCTTTGAGAATTTTAAATTTTATACTAGATTGTGACCGCAACTTCTTCTGCGTGATTATAAGTTATGTATGAATATAAATATACCCTGAAATCTTTTTCTAAAATAGAAGAAGTCTAAGCTACTTCTTATAACATCCGTTGTCTGCCCGTCAAAATTAGTAGAGCCTTTTCGGAGATAAGCTAGATCAATTAGGCAGACAGACAGATAAAAATTTTAATAAAAACATTTATTAAAATTTTTATGTCTGTCTGTAAAAAAAAACATTTTTTTTATATTTGTTTTGTAAAACATGACTTTAAAAACAGACACTTCAATTTTTTTTATTTGTATAGATTTTATACAGATAATTTATTTATTCCTTCGATCGTCATCTGTTATTTCGGACTAGAACCGACCTATCTATCTTGTTGAATCTAAAAATAATTCTTGTCTGGGAATAGTCAGCCATATTTTTAGACTTGAACGTAGTAAACAAAATAATAAGAAAAACATACAACTTGGACGTGTGTATTTTGCAACACAAGCGATCAAACATTTGTTGAAATTTCTGTCAGGTTGTATAGAAGATGTTTCTAAAGAAGACAAGGATTTTTCGTTTCTTCTTAAATTTTTGAATACGAAATTAAGATTTTTTTTTATTGCACGGTTGGCGCATAGTCTGAGCGATTGGCTGCTGCGCTGCTTGTCTCAGCTTTGATTTCCGCACAATTTTTTATGGCCGGTTCTTGATGAGGTTGTTTATCTATCATCCATACATAGGTACTAGATAGATAGTAGGATTCTAGTAGAACTTAAATACTAATATTATAAAGATGTGAGGGGCGAGGCCAAGGGGGGACGTCCCAGAAATGTATGTTTATTTTGTAACAACATCAATGCAACTAAAAGTCAAGTCTTTTCTAAAATCTTCAGCCCTATCAAATCGAATAGCATCTATCTACGTATAAGAATCGGATATGCTCGAAAAACAAATGTTAGGATATTCGTTCCAAGTTTTTTACAACTTGACTTTTATTGGTTCCAATTATTTTTGGCTAATTGTGGGGCTGGACCGAAAAGATTATGCTATAATAGCGGGTTGGTGCAAAAAGGGGCCGTGACTGAAGTATAATTTTAATTCTTTGGGCACGGTTCAGTTCACTTAGTTTAAAGGATCTGGAGGTACTTAATACCTACTCTATTGGTATCTTTTTTGCGAATATTTTTTTCTGTTTTGTCCTGTTTATTTTTGAGGTCAATTTTTTTCTTATGCGTTCCGTAGATATGTACTAGGTGATGATTCATAGTACGATTCATCCATTACTTCTTTTTTTAATAAATTGAACATTAATTGGTTTGATATTATTTGTCCTTTACAGTTTTGTTATGCGTCATGAAATTTGTATTTCGTTTTTATGTGGTTGTAAGTTTCCTAATTTTGGTAATGTTTAGAAGAAGTTTAGTATTCACAAGTGACACGGCGCTGTGTGTGGACTCCCCTCGACTCTCCTCGCACTCTTCCCTGATCTTTACCGAGTGCAGGTTAAATGATAATTAACCGGCAAGTGATGGTATAACTAGTTATTATTGCATTTATGACATTAACCTACTGCGTTGGTGTTTATTAATACTAACTGATTAATAACTTTGTCCGTAACATGTAAATAAACGTTTTTGGATGAGTAATAAACCCTACTTTATCAAAAAAATGGCTTTTTCATAATAATCCGAACAAAAAGGTAAATGGCATGTTTTACATTTTAACGTGGAATTTAGATAATTTTCCTCAAACCCAGCAATGTAGGCAATTATTTGACAGCGTAAATTGACGTTTGCTGTTGTGTTTAAATGGTCGTCAATTTCTAGCAATAAATTGACAGGTATGTGTTATGTCTCTTCATGTTAAATGACAGTCTGCTAGAACCAAACGGTCAAAAGTGATATTTATTAGTTCTACAGAAGGTACGATCAACATACGTACGTATTTTCTAATCAAATACATTTTCTTCCTAGTACGTAATACATGGTTTAAGGGAGTGACTATTAGTGGTGAAAGTGTCACACAGGAAAATGATTTTTGGACTAGAAAAATAATAACCCGGAGAGGATGACCCAGAAAAGGGTAGCGTGAAGATCTGGACGCGTATCAGGAGGGCAAGTTTAGCGTAGCATGAGAAAAGAATTCTTGGAGTCGCCAAGCAGTGCGACAGCATAGGCCAGGGACTTTTTTTCTCAAAGTTTTCTTATTCATTTTACAAATCCTGAGTCAATGTAATGCAATGTTAAAAGCATACTTTTAAATATTTTTACAAATTATACGCGCGAACACTTCGGTGCATAATTCTTACATTAGATTTAGAGAAGCTTCTTGATGTCATCATTAGTGAAGATATTATTTGATGATAGAAGTGCTAGTTTCACGAACTTCCAATACGTCAGTCAGTGTTTGTTTGCAGCTCTTCATTGTTCCCAGGTGCTAATAAAAGAATATAATATAATCTATAATATTTTCACATTTTTATTTGGGATTTATGTTTTTTTTTCCCCACAATAATTTAACGGCGTAAATTGTCGCTCACGTATTTTCATGAAACTGCCTCGTTGGCCTAATGGTTCTAAGCGCGACTGCTGCGCTAGAGGTCTTGGGTTCAATTCCCAGGTCGAGCAAAGTGTTATTGGGTTTTTTTTTATTAAATTTTCAGTAGCAGCTCGGAGTTAGGATTTGTGCCCGGTTAATGACAATAGGCTTTTACATAGGACCCAAACATACCGGCAAACTGTGGGTGTACATTGGAACACCTCTACCTTACCCTTCGGGGAATACAGGCGTGATGGTATGTATGTATGTGAAAGAATAGTCGTTAGACATGGGTCCAGTCTCCACATTTTTGGTATCACATTTCCTTTTTGTTTTGTATTATTTTCTCAGCGTCTCGTTGCGTTATCAATAAACCACGAAATTTTGCAATATTTTCCCCACTGCATCGAGTGTTTACGCAGTGCCTCGAGGCAACAGTTGAAGGTCAGAGTTCGATGTTCGTGGTCAATGATACCCGGTGGGCGAGACGTCTACGGCACTTTACCTTAATGGGATTAGCAGTGTGTACCGATTGGAAATGTTTTAATACTTATGTTGTTGTATAACGACCTTATTCGAGGGAAAGGAGGGAAGGGGACGGGAGGTTGTTTCTATTAATGTTTACTGTGTTCAAATAGATTCGTTTGGTGGCCCAATTTATTGTTGCTTGAGTTAAATCCTCAGTCGGTTTTGTTTACGCTTTTATTAATACTTAGGTAATATGTTATTCCGTTTATTTATTTCTATATACATATAAGTTACATTTTTAAATATTAATATTTAAAAAATATAAAAATATGAACGATATTATATTTAATATTAAATTATTTATACTACCTACTAAATAAATTTCATGGTCTATTTTCAGGCTAAGAATAAAGCTACTTGAAATACTATTCAAGCGTTTACTCTTTAGTATTACAATTGGAACAAAAAAGAATTTCTCAACTTTTTTGTAATACTATGGTAAAGGAGCCAATGTGTGATTAAGAAAATTTAGCAACGCCGCGGCCGTCACAAATAAAATTAACTATTTTTTTAATTGATCGTTTTTTTTATCATTCTCTAAACTAAAGTTTGTTTGTTTGAAGCCGCTAATCTTCCGAACAACTGGTAACAGAAAGGGAAGTACCCGAGTCCCTACTATACGCTATTCACCCAAATTATTACAAAAAGGAAATGGTTTCTGTGATAAAATTCAGACTAACCAAGTCACGGGCAATGACTAGTTTCCTAATAAAAAGATGGCTTGACTTATCTTGACGTATCCCTAGCTTGTCTACTATCAGACACATAGCTTTGGTAGATTTAATGCCAAGTTGTTCATAGCTTATCTATCAAAGTAATAAACATTTCGCCGAGGCGACTTTAACGACTTCTCCTATGATAAGTCGATGATTACTCCCCATGTTTTTACTTCACGTATGTCAACATACTACTTTTTACGAGTTTATTATCGTGTAATTTGTTTGTACTACTGATTCTTTCTTACTTATTATAAAAACATTAAGATTGCTGCCTCATTAGTCTTGGAACTCGGCTGCTGAATGTGGTGTCCTGAGTTTAGTTTCTAGGTCAAGCAGTGTTATTGGGTTTTCTACGAAGAATCTCTCAATAGTCTGGTTAAAGACAACAGCATCAGTAACAGGACAAAAGCCGAGCGAAGACACCTTAACATCTATACTTTTGAAGTTTATCTTGGACATCACTGACATCGGTGAAGGAAAACATCGTAATAATTGATATAAGTCTGAAATCGCCAATCCATTGATCTTGTGTGGTGATGAGTGCTCGTGTCTTCTTATTTGAATCAGAAAAGTCATTTGCCATGTAATGGGACAATACAGCTGACAATACACTACTTCTACTTACCCTGTCTAATTATGTAAAGTGATAGTTTAGAATACTTGGCGACATTTAATACATCAGAAATATTTTTACTAGCGCATCCGATCAAGAATGTTCGAGATCGCAACAGTTCAACCGGGATTTGAACTGGCGACCTTCTGACCGAGACTTGGCACTGTTTGTATAATAATAGTCTATTTATACATGACCAAACAAACGGTTATTAACAAAAATGTGCGAATAGCATAGTAATACAGACTGATTAATTATAACCATTAGACAAACATTACATCACGCCTGATATTTCGTGACGGTGTAGGCAGGTACACCTGCTTTGCCAGTTCGGTCTAAGTCCACTGTCAAGAGGAAGAGTTTATACTATTCTCAACCACTGTAACTCCTGAAAGTCAAAATCAACAGTGGCGACCGTTAGAAAAGCGACGAGGCAATGAAGAAGACGAGTCCCGGAGAATTGAACCGTCTTTGACCCAGCAACGAAATTAATCAGAAAATAACTGTGAGTCAGAAACAATAAATTTCCACTTCCTCGGAGCCTTGGCTTCTTCTCTGGGAGGGACAATAGACTCTTCTATTGCCATCAGCCATCCAGACATCCCATGAATGCTTTTTGATTTGTTGGCTGAGGAAAAGGACCATACTCGTGTGCAACTAAACTCTAAGCTCACTTCGTTCCATCTACGAGGTTATAGGAGGAATTCAGAAGCGTTTTAACTGTTTGGATAATGTTTAGTACCATGTAGCTAGACAGACCTGAAAGCCAATTCCCGTAATTGAAAATGTTCAAAATCTAGTCGCAATCTTATCACCAATGTCGAAACATGTGCGTGAAAAATAGAGATATGTTTAACAGAAATGCGAACCTTGCTGAAAGTATTTTGTTTTTGTACCTACATTATTTTTCTTTTTAACCTTTCAATATGTACAAAAAAAAAGTAAAAAAATATGGATGAAAAAATGTTGGATATGTTTGCAATGTATTTACGTGACATCACTCACAACTTCCGCACGACAAGCAAGCACTCAACATTTTCCTTCATTCCAAAAAATATGTGTTTTTCCGTATACATAAAAAGCTCGCTCAATTAACCTGTCGATGGTAACATGGCGAGAGTCCTGGGAGCGACACGGTACACTAAAAACATGATGTTTACTGCGCATCTACGGTAACCGTCATTTTTGAACCCCAATGTACTACATCGAGCAATTTATTTCCCACGAAAAACGGGAAATTGAGATTTTTATGTGAAGATATTTATAAAAAAAAATGTGGATTCGTTTGACGAACGCATTCGCCTTTTGCGGTTGAGTTAGGTAAGAACGTGAACATATTTCTGGGGTGAAATCTTGATAAGTCGTCACTAATATTTCTTTGCTGAATCGGGAATGAAAGAGAAATGGGGACGGTTTGGAAGCTAACATTTTGATTACTGATTGCAATGCTGATACATTTTTGGTGTTCATTAATAACGTGTTTGAAAAAAAAACAACGTAATTTAAAGGCTCAAGAAAGGGTTAGATATGCTAATGTTGATAAAATTGCAAGTACTTCAAGCTTTTAGTAATCTCCGTCAAGTAGGTAGATACGTTTACAACACCAATCACGAGATATAATTTTCACGCCTCTATTAAAATTTGGAACACGAATGTTTTTTTTTCATTTAAAAAATTGATTAAAATATGTGTCTGTGGAGTTTCTTGCTCGTTCTTCTCCATAGGCGTAAACGTAAAACGTAGACGTTTGTCTAACTAACTGACCGACTCCTTGACAATTCAAAACTAAATTTGAATGGTTTAATTAAAATAAATGCTTTGATTTTGACTTTGGAACTGCACAGGACAGATACTAGGTTTCTTTATTATACAAATCCAGTTCAAATTACACGCTTTAGAAGAAGCTGGTTAAAGCCAGTCACTGCATATACATACCCTTATTTATACCTAATGCTCTTCTGGTTCTCCCCGCAAATAGCCACAGTTATTACAAGCCGGTAAGTCTCTCCTAACTTTGAACTTTACCAAATTACAAGCGTTTAAAATTCAGGAGTTTTGCTCACTAATCTCTTACTAGTTCGCACCAACCGCGTCCGATGTACAAATATTTACAGGGACGACCCAGCTGAGGTCAATTTTCCAACTACCTGCAACTGAAACATCACAAAAACCACAAGAATGTTGCACCAAAATCAATATTATCTTCCCAATTTTATGGTTGATTTTAGAATGACAAAGCAACAGTCGTAAAATTGAAGACGGGTGCAATATAATGTACGAAATCGAATTTTAAATTTAGATTGCTAAAGTTCATTTTGGGTTGGTTGGATCGTAAAAATGTTTGCTAATCCAAAATGATGTAGGATGGACAACCTTGCTAACTGATTTTGGGCTGTATTATGTTGTTTCAGGGTAAGTTTTTGTGTGATTACCATGAGATACAAGTGCAGTGCACTTTGCCTGCGGTTCAGTGATGCACCTCAGAGCACGAGACTGATTTATGGTTATAATAAATATATGGGTGTTTAATGTTCAAGATTATCTGTAGTGAGTAATAAAAGACGGCGTTTGTGTTTAAAATATGTATGCTAATGTTAATTTTATGTCTAAGATTATTTTGTTCGGAAGTTGGAAAAAAATATGCGACATTGTCTCAATTTTGACTATATGAGACAAACCGGTCTAGGTAACTTATTTCTTATGTACAGATTTAATGATCGCAGCTTTACTTAATTAAGTCAATAAACTTTGAAGTCTGAATATTTTAGTGTTCTAGTTTTACTTTAGGTACAAAACTCTACCATAGGACTCAATCGCATGGAACAGGTGAATTTTTATAGCAATTTTATGTGTCGAACTACAACGTCGTGCAGGAAAGGTGGCTGCCTCTCATGCACGAGGTTGTAGGAATATCACTGACAATGGTAAAGGGAAATATTGTGAGGCAACCTGGACTTATGATAAATGTATGACCTGAAATCGCCGTTCCACCGTGAGCAAGTGTGGTGAAAAATACTCATGCCTTCTCTGTTAGAGAAGAGGCCTTTGCTGTACAGTGCGATGATAATAGACTGGTATTATTATTTTGTTGTTTGGTTACATAGCAACAGTAGTTCATAATTATGAGTTTTAAGCTTAAGGTAATCTAAGATTTAAAACCTTTGCCTATCGATTTTGGGAGACAGGCGTGTAATAATAAACCGGGCATCATCCTCAAATCGTCATCTGCCTAGCTTTTTCCTAACTATGTTGGCTTCAGCTTCCAGTCTTACCGAATGCAGCTGAATACCAGTACATGGAGCCACTGCC
This sequence comes from Caradrina kadenii, assembly GCA_947462355.1. Classification (NCBI taxonomy): domain Eukaryota; kingdom Metazoa; phylum Arthropoda; class Insecta; order Lepidoptera; family Noctuidae; genus Caradrina; species Caradrina kadenii. The sequence continues at coordinate 13,100,825 of OX381689.1, read as the reverse complement.
TATCTGACACAACCTACAACCCAGTTACTGGACCATACTATACCTCTCAGTAAGACTCGTTATCTAACTTCCGGGTTTCTGACTTCCCGTAACGACTGTCATAGATCTACGAATGGCCCACGGCTGTTTTCCGATACACAGGGGTATTACACCATCAACTTGCAATATCCGCTACTGATAAATACTGCTACTGATCAATTTGCTAATGGAAAACCCAATAACACTTTGTCTTACCTGGGCATTAAACCCAGGACACCACCGACTCATCGAGGTTATTTAAAACCGAATCTATAATAGTAGCTCTCCATACACCTTTATGGAAATTTCCCTAACAAGAAAATTATTTCCCGAACCCAAAGTCATGTTGCGAAACCCTATATCAACTCTCATATAATACGTACAGCCGTAATTTATATTGGCTGATGTACGTAAACAGATTGTGTTTATTTTATTTAGCAATGGTTTACATTAGCAGTGCATGTGATTTCAAAATCACCTTGGATGCAACAAGATGTGAGCGTGTTCTGTGCAGTATTATGTTTGGTTGGTGTGGTGCTGATATTTGGTTTCTGCATAACCATTTTATGTAGAAACTAAATATCTTGGCGAATTTAGAAATGGTACAGGTTTTATAAATACCTAAGTAGAAGATACTCTATTAGATTATCGTATCTAATATTGATTTTCTAATAGTTTATAGTCTATTTGTTTGGAATACTTTGAACCTTTACTTTTCCTGTGTTTTTTTCAATTGACTAGCTTCTGCCCGCGCCTTCGTTTCAGTAACTCCATGAATAAGGAAGCTTTGATTTTAAACGTAAACTGATAAATGTAGCATTAAGAAGACTGAATTATACTAAAGGCATTGGATATTGAGAACTGAAAATTACAATACAATTTCTGAGAAAACATTTATAGTTGTCGCCATCTTCAAAATTGGTTACTGTTGAGAGCATCGGTTTTTCCAACATGGCCTTAAATAGCGTAGGCATTCTACCTTCCTTCCATGGACCAAGTCGTGAAAATACCCCCAAAAGTCGACCCGTATCAGCAGAGATAGCTATAAAAGTTATTTTCGCCACATATTTGCGTGAAAATGTGTTGTTTATATGTAAGGACGTCCGGGTCAAAAGCCGTACCGTTTCAGACAAGCTGTTATTATTGAAATATGCCCAAATTTACCGACAGGGAACATTTATACTTTTATAGGCACTTGAAAAATGCAGAGAGGTATGCACTGAGAAATGTTCGTAACTCAGGATCTGTTGTGATGGGTGCCAAAGCGTCAATTTCGGCTTGCAGCGTGTTTCTGATTCATATTTTAGTTCGTGATTCTCAATAGTTGTAAGAAGCCTTTAATTTAAAGTGAAAAGACAACTGCCTAACTAGTGATAACTGCATCGTTAGCCTAGAGGTCCGAAGCGCGACTGCTACGCTAGAGGTCTTGGGTTGGATTCGCATGTCGAACAAAGTGTTATCAGGTTTTTCTATGTAATGCTTAGTGCTCGGAGTTAGGATTTGTGCCCGGTTAATGGCAATCGGCTCGCCCCCTATTAGATGGGACCTAAACATACTGGCGAACTGTTGGTGTACATTGGTACACATCTGCCTAATCATTGGAGAAATACAGGCGTGATGGTATGTCAGACTTCTAAGCATGCGTCATGAGTTATGCGTCGCTAACAACACCATCAGCCGATCACCTTAAAAATCTTAAACAGTGAACTTGGGTAGTTGGGGTGAGCTGCCATCCCACCTGACGGTGTTCAGTTCTTCTCCAGCTCACTGCGCCAAAATTCACCAATGAAGGTCTTTACAGAAAATTACTGTAGTCTGTAATTTCGGTAGTCTGGCCAGTCTTAAGGTTAAATATCTACTATACGTTGATGGTAAAGTTCTAATTATGTCCCTGAAACTCCTCTATGTGAAGAACGGTGTATCAAGTATATTCCCTGAACTACAAAACTGAAACATTCATACCACTTTCAATAGAATATAAAAAAAAAAACACTCAACTCCCAAAACATGATACACAGTTTTCCTGGTAATCTTCCATCTAAACTCGCGAGAATTAATATACCAAAAAAAACATATAAAATGGCTTAGTATTTATCATTTCCAGCGAACCGAAATCTGTCTGTCCGTTCGACCGGAAGTTCGTCATTATCGGACGGATTCTTGCTCTCTGGTACGGAGCCAAGTTCACGGCTGTCCACGTAAGAAAATAGTACTTGATTTTTTTTTTGGCAGATTCTTAGGAAAATCGTCTAGCGTTTGTTTTGATTTCTGTGTCGGATTTAACGGATGGACGCGTTAATTATTATGTTAGAAGATGTTACAATATTAATGATTGTGATGGAGCTGTGTATACGCTTTTTCATGTACCTACTTATAAGAATATAATTATATTGACGTAACTACGAAGCGACCGTCATATTTAGATCAAAAATACAAATTATTAAGTGATCTTCGATCTACACACTTTTTATGTGAAACCTTATCTGTCTACATAATATTTTATATAAATAAAATTCTGAAGTACGAGAAGAGGGAGTTTGCGCACACACTTGTGCACTATACGATCTCCTGCGCACTTGGCACTAGCCAAGATTGGCCCCATCAAGATTGGCCCCATCATAATTGGCCGGCTAAAATTTAGGTGATGGAATATTAATGGTCCACTGTGTACACAACCAACAACCATACAACGCCAACAGTTAACTTCCTCGTTACAGTTATTGTATACACTAACATATCAACTACTTTATTACCTAATGATTAATAATAGGTAGGTAACTCATTTGATCTGCATACCTAAATACTTGCCAGCGACAGTTGGATGGGTGCCCGGTTATAAATGAGGAAAATACCTGAACGGAATACGATGTACTTGTGTTGTAAGTACTAATTGTAAAATTGCAAGTGAAAAAAAAGGTACTATTGTATATCTATCAGTTAGTCTATATTAGAGTACCTCTTTGAACTCAGTTGAAATAATATATTCATGTTAGACCTGATGTTTAATTATTTACGCGTTCATTATAAACTAGCGACCTGCCCGCGACTTCGTCCGCATGGCTTATTTCACCCGCGTTGAGTTACATCTTTCGTTACTGCTTTGCTCCCGTGGGTTGTAGCGTAATGTTATATAGCCTATGCTACCTAGGAATAATGTTGCTGTCTATTGGTGAATTTTTTTTTAAATATCGGTCCAGTAGTTTTGGAGCCTATTCATTACAAACAAACAAACAAAAAGTCTTTCCTCTTTATAGATGTGGAATAGATGTGGAAGTAACTTCCCTGTTTGTTTTTTACCACATCACAGCAAAGCCTTCAGTAACTTCAGTGGTTCAGATTGATCGTAACTAAACTTGAAAAATAGATAGCTTGAGAGATATAGGCCACTGTTTAATCCGTGATTTTTACATGTACATAATAATTATGATTTAAAAAGGTACAATATTATTTTTTATTGGTATTTTAGTTTGACCTAAAGTACCGGCGAACTGTGGGTGTACAATTGGTAAACCACTGCCTAACCTTTCGGGGAACACCGGCGTGATGGTATGTGTGTATATTGGTATTAACTCTGTATCGAACCCGCAGTCCCATCCATGAAAGGCGAGTGGTTTAACCTAGGCCATCATAACACTTATTTTTTTACATTATTTTTTTTCGCAGATAGATTAATCATCAGAATAATCGCGGAATCCTGGTGTTTCTTACAATAAGACATATTGCGATATGACAAACGTACAATGGTCGTGACAATAATCCTCTGTCCACCATGGCAACTAGTGTGTTCGGTCCAAGCTTGATATATCTACTTTCCCAGTCGTAAAATAAATCATATTACAAAACAGGACACCGGAATTGAATGTCATAAAGTTTATATGTATCCCTTTGTGAGTTGAGTGTTGAGTAATCTGTCTGTCCGTCTGTCATGGGAGAAGAGATTGTGATGAGAAAGTCTTGGAGATTGATTATACGCTAGTAAATACACCCTCGCAGAAAGTCTGAAATCAGATCATTCAATTCACTACAATCTTAAGAATTTCAAATTCAAGCGCGTAGAGTTCTTATTCAAACTTGTTTTTCTTTTTAAAAATTATTTTTTTTATTCCTCAATTTTTACTACGAGTATTATTTCTCCTAATAGTAATCAATGCAACACAGCTTTTTGTAAGAAAATAAATGGCTTGTGAAAACTGCTAAAAGGTGTATTTTTAGAATAATAACATAATACCATGTATTTTTTTAATATTTAATTATTATTGTTACTGCGTAGTTAAACAGGAAACAAAAATATATTTTTTTAGCAAAAATTTATAATAATGCCATCTATCGACTTCAGCCGATACTAGAGCGAACCTTGACCGAGTAGTGGGGTCGTCAACCTATGACGCGTGACGCAATAACCTGAAAAGTGCGCAGGAGACTATTATTGAATGTTTTGGCTATAAAAATAATGGCTGCGGTCGTGCTAATGATAATTTTGAAATATAATATTTAGTTGACATTTATGTAATGAGGATTGTGATATTATTAAACACCGGTGTGTATAGTTATGCTGTTTAGATACATAATTGATTATGTTATTGTTTAAAGGACTTGTTCTATAAGTATTCCCTTTTTACAATTCTAACCACTTTCAATTTTTCAACATGTACGAAATGTATAAGCATATTATGTTTTTGCTTCTGTGGAATACTTATTTTTTTTTTATCTTGTTAATACGATCTGAAGGCCAATTTTACTACAGCGACAATCAATGTCAAACATTGAGGTAATTAAAGGCAATTTTGACAAATTGAAAGGCGAATTACCCCCCTCTAGTACAGATCAGTCTTATTAATATGTCTACCGTAAAATCACATGTAACCGCACAATTGAATGATCATTTACAGCAAACAATTTTTTTTTTAAATTTCTTTCCGTTTATCCCGGATAATCACTAAAACCGCTGAAACAACTTTGACTGGCTTTACTGGTAGATAGCTGATATTATAAGGTGTAACTTAGGATACTTTTATCTTCAAAATGTATTAGCGAGTTCTGCACAAAAAAAAAGAACTCCATAAATAATTGTCAATCGCGCAAACGAAGTCGCGGGCATAAACTAGTCTCTAATAAAAGATAACAAGTACATACATATTAAGCTAAAAATAATATTGCTCACCTTCCACAGGCCCGCGTCTAGGGTTGCCGGGAGTAGTCTCGCGGCTCCCGACATCCGGAGCGTCTACCGCGGCGGCTGGGACGGGTGACTGTCTGCCTCAACCGTCCCGCCGCCTTCTCTAGCATAACTGCTTCGCAGAAGGAGGTGACTGCTTCCCATTCCCCCTCGCTCCGGTCTATGGCTTGCACCAGGCACGGACGCGAGAGTTCACCGCCGCCGGTGGCCGCCACGAGGACCCGGCGATGCTTCGCGATCCACGCAATGGTGACACCCGGACGTTTCCTTCCGCCCGATGAGTGCAGGAACCTCCCGAAACATCCCCGCAGGGTTAGGCAGAGGTGTACCAATCTAGACCCACGGTCCGTTGGTATGTTTAGATCCCATGTAATAGGGGGCGAGCCTACCGCCATTAACCGGGCAGAAATCCCAATTTCGAGCTGCTACTGAGAATTTCATAGAAAAACTCAATAACACATTGCTCGACCCGGGAATTGCACCCAAGACCTCTAGCGTAGCAGACGCGCTTAGAAGTTATAACTCCATACCCTATAAGTATACGACTTCATAGTACATACATAATATGAATTGAGTGAAATCATTCAATTATCTCTACTGGTTGCTTTCTTTAGTTTGTGTCAATTCATATCAAGTATAAGTACACGCGGTTGGATAGGCCTATCGTAATTACCGTGAAAATTATTCTTAGACAACAACTGTGTACAGTTGTACGCAGAAGTACGATGGGTTTTTGTATGGTCGAGATTATTTCAGTGTTGTAGATTGTATGGGTTTGTTAATTTAAAGACACTGTTGGCACAGTAACCGGTTGGTTGGGTGTTAAGCTGTGTGTCTCGGGTTTGATTCCGGGATGGAATACATTTTTGTATGACCTACAGGTAGTTGTGCCGGGTCTGGTTGTTTGTTCGTCTAAGTTAATATCTCTATACAAAATCTGGATACAGCAGAAACCCTTTAATGGGGCAACGCATTTTTGTGGTCTAGTGTAATAAATAAATAATAATAACATTTGTAGCCGAAATAGGCAGGAGCCTGTATTTTGCCTGTCAGCGCCAATTCCCTCAAATATTCTTACATGCATTTAAACCATCAAACAAAAATGTTGAAGAAATAGTTGTGAGAAATATTGGTTCAAGACAAGGGTCATGCAAGTCAACAGTAACTAATCACTTACGACAAATCAATTCACACATTCTTATCTTATTTTACGAAACACAGAACCCCTTATTTCCCAACCGGATATAAAATAGGAGTTAACATGACACGTCATGTGTACATGTTAATTCTGCTCTCATATCCGCGTACACGCGTATTTTGTTAGATTTCCAAGAGCATTCTTCCGCGCGGAAGGAAGCAGGGTTTTAATTTAGTTTCAAGGAAGAATGCAGTTGTTCAAGTTCATAGTCATAAAGTTTAATGAATGTTCACTGGATGCGGAAGATCTTGGATCCTACTACTTACTACTTATGGTTGTCCCGCGCTAAAGTACGGTAGACCAAGACCAAGGTATTTCTTTTTCAGTCTCACTGTTACAAAATACCGCTCGATATTCTTTAACTGAATGAGAGAAAATTTAAACCACGCATAAAACGCACACTTTGTGGTCAAGTATAATATAAGGTAGAAGATTATATCACTAATAAAAATAATTAATGTAATAAAGTCAAGGTTTCCTCACGATGACAGTGATGTCCAAGTTGAAAGAAAATTATATGATGAATTGAACCGACAACTTCATGCATAAGAGGCACTATGTACGCGTGATATATATTCAAATATAAAATAATAGTATAAAATGAAATCTACTAAACTTTATGGGGTAAATAGAATATAAAAACAGGAACAAAAAAAAATTGAAGCTATATCATTCACATTCATTTACTTCTAATACACATTAAATACTCATTTTAAATATTGACATAAAAATAAAAACTTTAAAAAATATAAAAAATAGTAGCCCACCGGTATCGGGAACAGGGTCCAAGCTACCGGTAGTCAGGGCTCCTGAGACAGGAATCTCCTAACAATATGCGCCGTGTCTAGGGATTACCGCTTTCTGAATCAAGAGGCTCTTGGGTATATACTGCTTGCTGTACTCGCATCTTACATATCGACAACCTCGCGAGCCAAGTCAAGATACTTAATTTGTTGTAAACATTATTAATTTCCTCTTAATGTTTTGTAACACTTTTCCGCCCAACTCTCCCACGAATCGTCCGTTCCTCTGACAGAATATATAAATTAGGCATAATGACAGTCATCAGCCTCTTCGTTCCTCGTTTACATCATTCTACAATCACATTACATACAATTTGTATGAAACCACTTTGGATAGTTAAATGACGAAATAAATTGTTCTCGTATTATATTGAAAGAGTTGCGTATCCAAGATTGTTGTAAGTGGAATAGTAAGGCTTGACTCGTAATGTACTGTAGAAACTATAAGATCAATTGCAACGTTGATATTGGCAATAATGCATTTGTATCTTCTCTAATCTTTACGTCACGGTCCAGTCTGGACTTGTCTAGTTGTCTCTAGGCTCGTTCCCTATTGCAAGGGACTTTGAAATGTGGATTTACCTATGCATAATATCATATTATAAGTAACTAGCTTCTGCCAACGACTTCGTTCGCGTGGTTTTGTTCACCCGTGTTAAGTTACGTTTTTGGTTACTGCTCCTCTCCCGTGTGTCGTAGCATGATGCTATAAAGCCTAAAACCTTCCTCAATAAATGAAATATCAAACACAAAAATATTTTTTCAATTCAAACCAGTACTTCCTGAGATTAGCGCGTTCAACCAAACAAACAAACTTTTCAGCTTTATAATATTAGAATAACAATATTTTCCCGACCTAATTTCGGTGGCGGCGGTTACGGCGGCTTATCTTAATCAATAGAAACTGCTCAAGTTTACACATGATTATATTGTTGTTCTGTCTGTATTGATCATTAGGCATTTCGTGTCTCGCAACGTGTTGCCATCATAATCCTAGTTTTTTTATAGCTAGCTTTCTTTATTCTTTCCGTTTAACAACGCAGATCCACAGGTCAGTATATCATGGTGTCACTATTTCTTTTTAAGCGTTTGTAAAGGAAGTTGTTTAGGCCTTTTTATTATCTTTAGGTCTCCAATTTCCTGCCTTTTGACCGTCAAGTCGAAGACCCCATCTAATATTACAGACGACAACTACAAATAGACACTGCTCACCCCTTCAAACAAACAATAAACCGTTCAGTGTAAACATTAAAAGATGGCTATTTGGCTGATTCAAGTCGATCAATATTCGTCCATCGTAAATATCGTACGCTGTAAAGACACACGGAATAAGGGAATGGTAAATATTTGCTAAGAAACAATATTATTTTCTTTCGCTACGACTATGGAGTCCGCCCAATTTGTAGTCGATATGGGTTCGATGGACATAGAATAACAATCATAATTTGAACAGATGCGACAGTATTTCTCGTTCCTTTTTTTATTTATTTTAAACATGGATTGAATGGCAAACAAGCCGACGGCCCACCTGATGTTAAGTCTCTTCTGCCTATAGACATCCAGAGGCCTTGCAAATTGCTTTGCCCTCCCAGAAACAAAGTTGAAATGTCTAAGCAACGCTACTTTGCGGCAGAAATAGGTATGGTGGTGGTACTGTCCCGGACGAACTCCATTACAAAGAGCTTTACTACTACTAAAACTGCATGGATACTGCTTGCATTGTCCCACTGCTAAACAAAGGCCTTCCCCAAAGTACTTCCAGGAATTCATTTTCCGCGCCACCTCGACCCAGCACTCCTGGTACGTGTCCAGGTCATCTCGCCACCACTGTGTTTATAGCTGTTTCTTAAGTTAGTAACCTGGGAAACTGATGCATGATTAGTAATTGATTTATTTATGTAATTACCTCATTAATTAGGCAATGATTAATGTTAACGTAGAGTACCAACAAACAGAAAGATTTTTAATTAAAGATTAAAATTTATCTGCTAGTAAAGTTGTAGGATTGCAAAAATGAGGTGGATGTTACTGGAATCTTACCTCTTTTCCAAGTTATATCTTTTGATCGTTTTCGCAAATGCTACTGCCAACGCAATTTTTTATGAATTGTTAATCTTAAAAACTAAACGTTTTGTAACCTCCGTGAATTATTTATTTTATGCGTTATACAACCTTATTTTTCGTCTATGCGAAACCTTAAAAAGGGGTCATTGTACTCATCAGTATGAACAACTTTTACTATGACACCAACCCGGAAATCGCGAAAATAATAATCAGCTGGTCCGTACATATATGTTCGCGTAACTCGATATAATCTAGATATGGATCAGCAGTTTTTTTTTTATTTCCTTAAAACATATGTTGCTTACGACAAAATTACTTACATTTTAGTGGCTTAAAAACTATAATAAACTTAAATTCACTTGTCCTTTTAAATTAAATAACTATTTTCTTTTCACATGCACATCGCTACTTAAACCTAGGCACAAACCGCGTCCCACCGCCGCATCTGGCAGCCGTCCACACTAATCTTTGCCAATTTGTAAACAAGTCCGATCACGTAGCCTACCGACCGACCACCGTAAGCTCAGTTAGAGCGGTGCATAAAAACTAAGCTTTGCTTTGAACTTTGAAATTCAAATGTATTTCGATACGCCAATACGTCTGCCTGGCGTATTTTGATAGGGTTTTTACGACAACGCGTCATATGGGCACCACCTCTGCAGTAATGTTGGGTTCAGTAGAGGTAGCTTGTCGGGTCACGTAAATGTGAAAACTTAAATTATTAAGTAGATTTAAATTTGTTATTTTGGATTTTTTACCTAGAGTTTTAATACTTCCTAGGATCGTATTAATAATTTCAACTGCTGAAATTAAACTCGGATAGCGATATTAAAATAATTTTATTAGAACCGTTGAAGCAAAACCGCCTGTCAGTTAGTGTTATGCGGACTAACTGTCAAGTTCTTTCAGCTCCATTTTCGAACAGTTGCCATTTCGAAATATTTCAACTTAGTGTTTAGATAGACAATTTTAAAATTAGAATGTACATGGTTAAACCAGCCAGAGATTTCTACAGTACAGACTAAAATACAAGTGACGACTGTACTTATTTGTGAGCTAAACGTTTACCATTTTGATTTAGCAAGTTTCACGTCCAAAAAATTTCTACATTGCCAAAAACCTAAGCTAAAACCATCAGCATTTATTCACACAATTCCTAGGTCTTCTTTTTATGACAGCTATATTCTGGCACGGAGAAGAATTTACGTCGGGATCGTAAAAAGGCATGAAATGAGTGGATTTTGCACGTACTTTGCCTCGCTCGTGAAATGCTGGCGATTATTCTGATCACGCGCCGAATATGGGATAGTTTGCTGTGACATTGACTGCGCCAAATGTGAGATTTGAATCAATCTTGATTTTCACTTTGAGATTTATGTGGGAAGTGCTAGTTTTTGTTGAGTTTTTTGGTCTGATACGGTAGGGAAACTAAAATTGTTTCAATTTAATGACATCGCCGAAATCTAAAAAGAGTTTTCTGTAATTGAATGGTGCTTGCAGATTAAGTGTTATGTAAAAATCTTTTACATACTTACAATCTATCAAACAGTGATTGTTTAACAAAAGCCAGTTCCTAAGTTATGTTCGCATAACTCGTCAAATGTATGAATCAGCAGATAATCATTTTTCGCGGTTTTAAGATTGATCCCGTAGCAGAAGTAGTTCGTAATGATGAGTACAAAAACCCCTTTTCAGATTTTCTGGTAAATAAAAGTACATAAACTTTGCACACACGCTTTTTAACAGTACTTAGGTACTTAATTTTTTTTATAACTGTTAAAAATGTAGATACAACTTAATAGAACAGATAAAAATATCTTAAAAAGTAAAAAACAGCATAAAAAGCAAGACGAATTAATAAAAAACGAACGAATGAATAATAAAATATAAAAAATAAAATATAAACGACGAATTAATAAAAGTAAACAATTAAATAATTTCAATAACGAAAAAGAAGTCGACTAACGAAGTTTTGTTTTAATTTCGTAAGCGACAACATTTTGTCATCGCCACATCAAAACTGCATCAATAAAAACAAAAATTATTCTCTCGAACATAAAAGTCAAAACTCACTCTCATACGAAATTCTTGTGTAAACATCTTTGGCAGCACTGGGTTCATCTGATAAGTAGGTATGTTTTTAGCAGACATGGCAAAATTCCCAAGTTTTCCTTCGTGGCCTCGTAAATTTTCATTACTATACTAAAATGAGAGAAAAAAGCATTTTTGGAGCGAACCACGGCCTTATAAATGTATCATTGTAATGCATAATTGAGATTAAACATTTCTTAATGGAAAAAAGGTCAGAGCTTTGAAATGATGCTGTTTTGTTTTTTTTTTTGTTTAATTAACACTTTTCTGATGCAATCTAATCATTAGCACAGAAGTCTTATGGTCTAAGTCAAGATCTTATTTGGCTAAAAAGATAATAGAGAAACCATACCGACAGCATGTTATGAGATATCGCTCTCGCGGGAACGCAAAGGGCACAAGAAGGAATATGGATGGGTTTCAGTCAGTGAAAGTCTGACATTCCCTGCCGCCCCGCCCAGGGCAGCATTTGATCAATTTGGTTTGGGTCATTTGATGATTTCCCATCGGTAAAAAAAAAACCGACAGCATGTTTTCCTTACAAATAGTATATATTCAACCTACCTACGTTTTAGAACCAGCTTTAACTTTCTGCTAACTGGCCGTGCCTGGGTCAATGTGAGTACCTAATCATAAATCGATGAAGTTTTTTAAATAGTTTATGGGAACTGTGTTTGTGCTTAGACAGATTTTCGTCAAATACCATAATTTTACATTGCCAAAATATCACTGGAATACTTTTGTATGGAGCATGTTGTCGGTAAAGTCTAACTATTTTTTTTAAACCTATGAGAAATCAGCAAATGACTTCGCTCGCCCTGGGCGGGGCGGGAGGGGGTGTTAGACTTTTACTGATTAAAACCCATCCATGTTCTTTCTTGTGCCCTTTGCGTTCCGGGGGCGCGGTATCTCTTACCAACAACCCACAGCCCCGGCAGGTATCGGCCCTGAGTGGCCCTTTCAAAATTGCTGACATCTCTTTGAAACCGATGATAACCGTCATTCACGAAAATGAAATCGCAGGTATAAGGTGGCTCAGAATATCTTTGAACCATAACCGAATCATCGTCAATCAAGGCATGCTAAAGAAGTTATCTAAATGTTGTAAATATATAAAAAGGCAATCGATTAATTTATGGATGGAACAGATCCTCCAATATCCATAAAGCATGATGTACGACGATAGGTACGAGAGTAGGTACCACTTTATATTTAACCAGCTACAGATATAGCGCGTCCTATTTTTATGTCCCCGAATGCAAGAGTCAACCATTAAAGCATTTTAAATTAATAAAAGCGTCTTTCGTTTGATATACAATCTGACCTGATTTACATAAACGAGTTATGTGCTATAAACAGCAATAAAAGAGGAAGAAGACTTGCTTATTTACAATTATCTTTTAAAGAACAAAATGTTTTAACATTACAATAATACTCACTTCTTGGCATAGTATTCACTTCTGATAGTTGTATTGAAAGCTCAATTATTATTCTTCAATAACCCGTAGATGTCTGATCATGGATTCAATACTGTTTCTAGACATCCCGGCGGTAAAAATTTAGGGATTAATCAAAAATAAATTAGCTTTTCTTTAACATCCCCATTAGTCTCGTAGTCGCAAGCGTGAGTGATGGGCATGGGGGTTCGATTCCCAGGTCGAGCAAAGTGTTATTGGGTTTTTCCGTTAGGAATTTCTCAGTAGCAGCTCGGAGTTAGGATTTGTGCTCGGTTAATGGCAAAAGGCTCGCCCCCTATCACATGGGACTTAAACATACCGGCGAACTGTGGGTGTACATTGGTATAGTTGTCGCCACGAGTCGTGAGCACAAATGTCAAGTTAGTTTTTTTTTTTTTGGACCGCTGACTTTGCACGCGATTGATCCTCCAATTGAAACGATCTCGTGAAGCGTCCGCGCCCCAAAAAAACAAAAGGAACCCAGAAACCCAAAAATTAACTTGACATTTGTGCTCACGACTCGTGGCGACTAGTTCACACCTCTGCCGAACCCTTCGGGGAATACAGGCGTGATGGTATGTATGTAAACTAGCTTTTCCATACGTTTCGACCGTGTAAGTATTGTATTTTTGTAGGTGTTTTTGTTGATTAGTTAAAACTCGAACTAAGCTTAGGATCTGCCGGGGCTGCGGGTTGTTCGAAAGAGATATCGCGCCCCCGGAACGCAAAGGGCACAGGAAGGAACATGGATGGGTTTCAGTCAGCAAAAGTCTGACACAACCTCCCGCCTCGCCCAGGGCGGGAGAAGTCATTGAATGATTTCCCATCGGTAAAATAAAAAAAAAAGCTTAGAATCTAGAATAGATCATATACAATGTCCACTGTTCCACCCGTTATAATAAATCTATACATGATTATGTGTGTATATATATAGAACAGTTTTGTACTTGTGTACGTTTTAATTTATTTATTTCGTTATTTAAAATTAATAGTCATATTGACTTTTATTGTTTTTTCTAACCGGAGTGAAATTGTAAGGTAATAAATAGCTTATTTCATTCTACGGCCCTCGGGACTAGCTCCTTGTAAATTCTCCTAATAATACTCTGGTCCTCTTCAATCGCGTAAACACTGAAATGTACAATTTCGGTGACCCAGTTCATATTGACATTGACACAGTGGTCCGAATCCGACTCCCTGTGGATCCAAGTGCGTAAAACTTTAATTATAAACAACTTACATTTGCTCTTATATAAAGATTACTGACCGTCTAAAAACAGACTAATTTGTCTTATTCCGTGTGTGAAATAGGAAGCGTTTGGGACAATAGTCTTGACACTTGAATACAACTATACAATTTGCGTTCGCTACGATTCAATTAGCTTGACAACATTTTTGTAACTATTTTTACAGCGACCAATGGCATGTCTCTGTTTATCTATTCACCTGCAAAAGCTGCATTATTTGCGAGGAAAATGGGCTACATTATTTTTTGAAAAAAAAAAAGAAACTGTTTCGTAAGACTTATAATACGTAAAATAATTCAGGCGGACGAAGCCGCGAGCAAAACCTAGTGATATAAACATTAAGTATAGTCGCCATTAATCCTCAAAAAATTCTACTACCCACTACACTTACTTGTTCTCTCTCGGGTACATTCGCACTCAGTTGACACAGTAAACATTGCAAAAAAACCGTCGCATTGTCACCCACGAAATTGGTATCGCAGCTGTCCCCATTCAAGGCCACTACCTAATTTACCAAGTTTATTTTGAATACAGTCGTGCGCTAGTATTTGTAACCTTGAGAGTAGACGTATGTAGGTATATAATAGATTAAAACTGTCACACTACATCGTAGTTGGACGTGATATGAATTTGGATTCTGCTGAGGTCAATGCTGCACGGATGGTTCCTTTAAGAATTCTCGCAATGGGCTGGAAAATGCGAATGGTTCGGTCGTGTTCCTTTAATGGATACTTTTGGTATTAGTGTTCTTTAGAAATCAGTTATTGCAATATACCATTACAAGGCACTTTTGAATGTCATCTACAAGAAAATAATAATTTTGAATTTAACAGGTAACATAATTCAATAAATGATAGTATCGAGAAAATTTGAAATGTCTGTCGAATGGATGGAATTTGTGAAAGTATATTTATTTATTGATAACAGCTTATACTATACTTACAGGGTTTACCTTAATGCGATAGTTTAGAACTAAAACCAATCAAACTATTTACGTTCAATAAAAAAATAATAGGTAATGATAAAATTCTTATTGTCGATATCAATTAAAGTTAATTCGATCTTATCTGTGGTATACACTTATGCAATGAAAGTATTTTCTCGAGACTAGTATTATTTAAAAAGAATATATATATGTAGCATATACCTATATATATACAGTAGGTACAACAAGTTTTCGGAGTTATGTTCACATACGGAGCCATAGACAATATATTGAAAAATAATTTGTCTTGTCTACATTGGTCTTATATTTACCTATCAAATGGACACTTAAAACAGAATTTCGTTCCTCTAGGCAGTTATTGTTTATGGCTCCGGACAAATGAAAATGGAACGAAATTTACTATGGACACAACTAATATTTTAACAATTGGCATCAAAAACCCTATTCAATTCACTTAATTAAATTCCACCCTGCAATTTTCATTTTCAATCAGAAAATAGCCGTCACAAAGCTACGTCCCGCCACAACACAGACCGATACCACAGTAATGGTGTTATTCAATCCATCGCGTCACTTAATTTTTTCTTCGCTATTTCGCATGCCGCCGGCCACGAAACCATGTTGTATGCTTTATTTACCCCCTCTTATAACAATTGCAAACGGTTAAGGATCTATGTCTATAGGGTTTTTTTGTTACGGATGGAGTCAGGGGAGTGTCCAACTGTCATTGATTAAAACCCATCCATGTTCCTTTTTGTGCCCTTTGCGTTCCCGGGGCGGGGTTATCGCTTACGAACAACCCGTAGCCCCGGCAGGCACTGAGTGGCCCCTTCAGAATTTTCTGGCATCTGTTTGAGGCGCGCGTGGAACACGAACGAGCCGTCGACACGGCCTGTCGTTATGCAACGTACGGACGGTGAGCTACCAATTGCTCACCGTCCACAGGTCCGCAGCTACGGTGGCCGTGAGTCGTCTCGCGACTCCCGACGCCCGGAGTGTCTACCGCGGCGATGTCGATGGGGTAAGGTAATAATTTGAATTGGTCGTCTAATAACCGTGTAGTGCCGCCAATAATTGCGACGGAGGCACATCAAGTGTGCGTTTTCCCTCGCCTGGTGCGCCAAGTCATGTATTACTGAATTTTTGCCCTTGTATAAATTTAATTTGTTGTTTCAGTTTTGTTGACTTTCAGGTTTATGTACGTACCTACTAGCTTCATACTTAGCGAGTGATAAGGTAGTTTAAAAATTTTCATAGTCAATTTATTTATTCAAATTATGATATTAAAAGGTAAGTACTTTTAAATAATTTTTCTTTTTTATTTATTTTTTCTTTTTGAATCTAGTTGCCCCTTCCAAAACGTAGTTTAGTGTGGAGAAGAATGGGCAAGAAATCCATACTTAGGTACTCTTTGAAAAAAATGCGTTTTACCTAATATTTTGTACAGGTTACCATGACCAGGGAACCATTGCAAACGTTTAACTTATATTTCAGGAGTTTGAAATTGCCTACTTGAGTGATTGATGTAGAGAGCTTTTTGATTCGGTATAATTAATTTCACTGTTTGTCACGCTAACATTTAGAGTCGTTTTATGTTTTTTGTGTCAGTGTAGTGTACTGAAATAGTATGCGTGGAATAAACATCTTTTTGAAACTTTAGACCCTATATTAGGATCTCTTGAATGTTATATATTTTTTATTTGACCATGTAATGGAGGTAGAAACTTTAATTAATCTTTTTGTAATAATTTCTATTTTTCCTTTGTCAGGTGATGTGTATTTTTTTATATCAGTACCTAAACAAAATAAAAATGATGATTGATAATGTTTTATTTCATAATCTTTCGGCTGATACCGCGTAGTTTCCTTTATAATGGTTTGAAGCATTAATAAAAGATGTTAAACGGCATTTTGTATTAAAAGATGCAATTTCTATGGCGCCAACTGTCTAATACACAAAAAAACACTTCAAATCAAAGTGTATTGTACTCCAAGCTTAAACTCATTACAGCATTAAAATCACAAATTAATCCAATTTCCAGAAATGTTTGTTCGCATTTGTTTTTTCCAGCCATTGGAAGTAGATCGAGGACAATAAGTGAATATTTAATAGGTACCGACTGGCGGTCTTTATTAGAGCCGAGCTTTTTTGATGAGCCTAACAACTTAATTGTGATCTAAGACTGCAGTTCAAGTTACGAGCGTTACGTGGTACGGTGTAGCACGTAGCCTTATGCCCTGAAAAAGGGTCGCCACAGTATATTAAGTATCGTAAAATGTAACTTAGTTAGACGGCCTTTATTTGTGTAGCATAAAAAAGCAGATATTTTTTTAAATTCATTTATTAATTAAATGTGATTTAATAATTTGAGTATAAGTTTGACTTTATATATTTTGACTATTTTGGGTTATGGTTTTATTAATTATCGTTGAAAATATAGGTTTATTTTTAATATAAGAGCATCTACAAACATTGCTTTTTTAACGGTAACCGACTTTTCCAAGCTCCACAACCTCTGTAATTATAAAATACTGAAATTGAATGGCTTTATTTAAAAAAAATGTACGATAAGTCTAGGTCTGAATAAGAAAAGCAAAGTTTCAAACTTTGATATTATTACTCTATGCTATAAATAACTGTTTTTTTTTTATAAAATTGTATTACACTTATACCATACCAAGACGCAGCGATTAATGACAAGTAATTTCCAAGGCTGGCAATGCAGTTTCGAACTTATTTATTGATGGGGCCTTTGATTGGTCCATTAAATGGAATATTATGTTTTATACATTAGATAAATAATACATTTTATTGTAGCACGTGGAGAATCGAGATTTGAAATATGTGATTGTTGACCTAAGGTTTGAATCAAGAGTCGATTAATTAAAATGAGAGGCTATTACGATTTGCCCTACTAAACATACCTGTGGGAAAGGTACTAGGTACGCGGTAGTCTGATTAAAAGAATTCTTTACTTGTCAAATAAGTTTCACTATTTATTAATTCCTCATTGATTGAAATTTTTGATTCTTTTTTCGTAATTTCCCATGGAATCTTAATAAGCCTCGTTTAGGAATTTTAATAGTTGCCGTCCAGTAACTGTACAGTCATTTTCTATTTTTTCTTTAACAGGCCTGCTGCCACTGTACATAATATTAGATATCGATTATGTTATAATTGCTGGGGTTAGTTCTGTCAAAACAAATCATCCGAAATCTAAATTTCTCCCATTTTTCGAAGTATTTTTAATTATGTTGGATTTTTAATTGTTAAGAATTAATTGATATATCATTATTGCATTAAATTGAAAATTTTTTACTGGATTGTGATGTTACACATCTGACATATTAAATAAGTTGGACGTATTAAATTTAATTATCAAGAAAGAAATAAAAAATGTATCTTGACACAGATTATGTGCACACAAAAATAATTATAAACAAGCTATTCAATAAAAAACAAAAAACAAGAAAAGGACATTGTTGATTTTTTCATAATTTTTATTTTTTAAATTAAGTAAGAGATTGTGGGTTGAGTCATTTTGGCATTTCAATACTTTATATGTTTCTCAACGTACCCTGTAGGTACTACATATGAGTGGTGCCGTAGTTTCCGAGTTCGTCGTTTAGTCCTTCCTCACTTCGTGAATGTACAATGTCATAATATATCTTCATCTTCAACCTAGTGTGTTCTTGGCCCTTTGCCACCGTCCGTTTTACTGAACATTGGGGAAGTCATATTTCTGGAGCATGTTGCCACCACTATTTTAGGTAAATGCTATCAATAATTTCTTGGTTCTCTGTTGTATCAACACTTATACTGTTTGGTGGAAGTAATGTATTTTGTTTGTGGGTAGTTTGTATTGATTTCTTTTGTACCCGTCAAAGTCATAGTTAAAGTCAAACCTTTTTTTCAAACAGGTTGTAAAAGGCACTTTTGGACGTCAAAATCGAAAAACAAAAATAAATTGAATCCATTTTTTTGTCGTTTGTAAGTTTTTGTCTAAATAAGCCGTTTTTTACCCATTCTTCTCCATACGAAACTAAAATTTTGGAAGAGGCAACTGTCTTCTAAAGTGTAGCTTCGTACAGATTAGAATGCGTAAGAATGTTTAAATTTACCTAAAAAATATGTGTTAGAATATATTTTACGAGAAAACGTTATAATTTACCTGTTTAATAATCTTATTATTTTATTCGCCAATACCCTAGAAGCTACAGCGACTCATAAACGTCGCAATATCAGAATGATTCCTTAAATGATTTCAGGTCAGGAGTTCAATGCGCAGGCGATAATTTATTTGCCACTAAAACAGAGAATCCTTTTGAAGAACAATGGCCTAATAAAATGGTGTTATCGCGGTATCGGTCAGCAAGTTTATGGTAGCAATTGATACTATTATCTTATTCATTCTAATTTGCTTTCCTTTTAATGTTGATTTGTTTGCCAGTAGCTCTTTGTAGCCCTTTTAAGGTAAGACCTTTAAAGGGAAAGGAAAAAGAAGCGACGATAAAATGAAAGGAGAAATTATTGGTATTGGGAATGCTGATAATTGCTTTAATGTAATGAGAAATATGTTTAACTAGTTTCTGCACGCGACTTTGTCCGTGAATCCAAGTATCGGTATCTTAGAGCCTATGATACTTGGCAATAGTTTAACTTTCAATAGCTTCTTTCAGTAGCCTTTTCTTTCACTATGCTATTGATTTTAAAAGAGTGTTCATAGAGTTTCTTGCTCGTTTTCCCCCATACAAACCTGCTGTTTGGACCTAGCAACTAACTTCAGCTTACTTACTTACTCCTGGACAATTCAAAAGTACCTTTAAATAGTTTTATTGAAATAAATAGTTATGAGTTTGAGTTCTACACGTAAAAGACTTTTTTGTAATCAGTTCAGTACTTCCAAGAGATTACCTCTGACAAACAATTTTGCCTCTTTACAATGTGAGTTTAGATTGAGTGAACGTTTTTCTTTTTAATCGTACCTGTCAGCAAACCGGCCATGATAGCTTATGACTTTTCTACTCCAAGATCATCAGGCCACCTGACGTAGCAGACAGGTGCCATGTCTCACAGTACCCTCGCTGTGGTATAATTATGCACATACTAAGTCCATGACGATGGCGTGACAAATAGTCACATTGTTCGTTGTTTTACATACTAACGCGTACGGCGGGTTCGCTTGAACTTGTGCTTATTGTTTATGAATGAATATTATTAAGTTATTTTTTTGTTTCGAGCATTGACGGTATATAGTTTGCAGGAATTATGTAAGTGGGACAATTAATAAAAACAAAAGGTAGGTCTCAAACACAAACGTAGTTTAACAAAAATGCAAGTGTGTCCATTTTTCCAGCTGTGCAAGCAAACTTATTGAAAATGTCTATATCAAATAATATAGTTTAAATGGTAAGCGGTTCGTTAAGTATATATATATATATATATTAAATTTTCGTGTGAATTTAAACGTTACATGCAACAAAAAGGGTTTCGCGTTTGACAATGGCGTAGAAATACTTTCAACTGTAAGGTATACAGAAAACCAAAGAGTAGTAAATACTTTTAAAACCGTTAATTGGTTGTGTTGCGTGTTGACATTTATAGCTATGCCTACTACAAAACAGCTAAATCCAATTCAATTCAGATATTTCACAACATTTCTCTAAATACCACTTAACATACCAACACACATATTTTTATTAGTAGATGCAAAACGTTGGCAATGAACGTTCAATGTCATGCGGGCTGGAATTCCGTTCGTGGTGTAACGTTGAAAAAATCCGGAAGAGCGCGGCTTCAATGCGCAGGAGCATGTTTTATGCTAATCAACACACAACTATGACAGAAAGCATTTCTATGTAACATCCTTGTGACGTTGGCAGGTTGCCGCGTTCCGGGTTTGTTAAAAGATTTCAATTATTGTATTGTTATTGTAGATAAGTTATAATTTAACAAGAAGCATCCTGAAAAACAATGTTAGAGTCAATTTTAATAGCATAAATATAGCTTACTAACTTACATACGCGACTTTGTTTGCCATATTTGTATAGCATAAAACATAACCATGCCTAGTACTTCCAGAGTTTACAAACAAAAAATATACAAACTTACCTCTATACAATAATTATATAGGTATCTAATGTGTAAAAAAAAAACAATTGCCGTCCGTTATTCTTGCAAACAGCTTGACAGACTTGATTTTGTTTTTGTTTTGTTCGCCTTTAATACTAGGCTGGTTTAGGAATAAATATAATCAATTTAATTTTGTTTTTATGTTTTTATTATACATCCTACTATCCTACTCCCTACTTTTTCCTACTATCATACTAATATGCTAAATGCGAAAATTTGTGAGGATGGATGGATGTTTGCTACTCTTTCACGCTTAAACGGCTGAACGGATCTGGATGACATTTGGCACTGAGATAGGTAGTCTAGAATAAAACATAGGATACTTTTTATCCTGGAAAAATGTACGGTTCCCGTGGGATTATATATCAAATTTGACGCGGACGAAGAAGCTAGCATTCACTAAACATCGAAAAATCGCACCTCCCAACAATATTGCTTGGTCACAGAGAGTATACATTTATTTCAATAGAAATTGATATTAATTGGATAGTAATTTAGCTACCTTGAAGTAATCTGCCGTTTCATTTCAGAATCAATAATGGTCGCTTGCGAAAGTAACGTTATAAAGAAATTGTCCCAAGGTTCACTTTTCCCGCTAGCTAAAAGAGAAATAAAAGTATTATTGAATGTAGATTTTGAGGCATGTTCAATCATAACATTGCTAATGTTTTGTTTAATTAATCTTTTTGAAAATTAGTTAATCTGTATTATTTGTACTAGTACAAAACTAAACAAAAAATCAGAAACACTTAATAAAAAATATGGTTACAAACCTTTATATCATAACCGTTCTACCGATACCTAAAAGTTCCGTTAATAATGGTTAGAAACAATAAAAGCTGTTTCTATGACGCCGAGAGGTTCCATGAAAAGAACAGGAACTTGAGAAGTGCAACATGTGATTAGCACTGGAACATACACACCCTGGTAACAAAACCTGAAGAGAGGAGACCTATCAGCGATGCACAGATGATGGAAGTGGATGGAATAGTAGCAACATTACTATGTGAGATCTTACCACCGTTGGCAGTTTGCCTTCTTCCGGGTTTGAATATCATTGTTTGTTTTACGGAAATTACACGAACAGACACAGTCAAGAGACAGCCAGACCAGTGATTAACATTACACATAATATAATATATAAGAAAACAAGGTATGCCATAAGCTTAAAAAAATATTACGTCGTAGAAAAATAATTTAAAAGCCAATTGTTAAAGTGTTGTACACAAAAAAAATATATATTAAAGAATGTTTGGAATCGGACCAGTTTCTGTACCTCTTTACAATATCAGTTTAGATTGAAAGTACCAGCGTCTGCAACTAACGATACCATCCGAAAATATAAATTTATAAAAATATCTCAACGATACCGCAGAGCACTGTAATAATATTCGTCATTCGGTCAATCACTCTGAAGAAAATATCAAGTCAAACATATAAATAACACAAATTCATCTCCAACCGCATCGCCAGCAAAATAACGATCGCTAATTTGACAAATGTCAAAAAGGAGGAGTGCACACAACCTTGGTGAGCGCAGTTTACATTATGATCCAGAAATAAACGTGCTCACTTCCTTTTGATCTCGGTGAGACATGCTGCACGGAATATATGTGTCCGTGGCTTTACACTGACGTTTTAGTGCTCTCGTGTGCATTTCGAAATATGGCCGATATTGCACTCGATGTACCTAGTTCCTAGAAATGAGAACACAGAAACTATCAGTGTCGATGATGAGCCGATGAAATAAATAAGTCACGTCTTTTGCGGAGCATTTCAGTCTCCATCAAACTAAAACAAGTTACACTTCCATCATCAAGTATCATCAAACGCTACGTATAAATAGAGAACTGTCAGGAAAGCCAGACGACCAATTTTATAACAAAAGCGTTAAAAATCTAGTGTCAACCTCATCCCAGTGACAATCAATGTCAAAAATGCCGGAAAATTACAGGTGTATTTGATAGATCAGATTAAAATTGAAATTAGAATGCGAACGTTCTTAAAAAATATGGGAAAGCAATACAAATTTTTAAAACCACCATCACCATCACGCCTGTATTCCCCGAAGGCAGAGGTTAGGCAGAGGTGTAAAAATGTACACCCACGGTTAATGGCAATAAGCTCGCCCCTTATTACATGGGACCTAAATATACCGGCGAACTATGAGTGTGAATTTTTAAAACGTTTCTTCATTTTAGTCTACAGACTCTACCAAGTCTGCAGTCTACTATAAACTGACATAGTCACCATGACTCGAAAAAAAGATCGTGTCAATGACATTAACATACAGCTTAGCGGAGTTAATTGTGTGTGCACTATTATTGTACAGCTATTACCTAAATTACTTTCCAACGTATGAACCGTTCAACTAGAAGCGCCAATAGTCTAACACGGATCAGATGGGGACTAGTAGAGAGATTGTGAATTTGTGAGCTTGAAGCTATTGCGTTATCTAGCTGTAGCACCTGCACACTCATTCTCGTAATTAAGAATGTTAGAACTCTAGTCGCAATCTGATCTCAGCGACAATATAATACATAATTTTTGACAGATTGCGACTGGGATTATGCGAACGTTCCTAAAAGTTACTAGAATTGCTTCTCGGCATTTTTGACCTATTTGTGTAGTATAGCAAACTTCTGATAGTTTATTTATTTGAAATAAGAAAACCTTGCCTCTTACTAAAAAAATCTTCTGTGTAGTGAGTGTGGTTACAAACATAATAAACTCACATACACGAACAGCCAGACTTGGAACAACTATCTGTGTAAATGGTCATCTAAATATTTGTTGCGTGCGGGAATTGAACCCGAGACACGCAGCGCAGGAGCTAATCCCTCAGCCTCTACGCCAACCGTGTTAGCAACAATCTGGAATCTTCCAGATGTTTAGACCGACAGAGCTACTCCTCAACCCTGAGGGGTCACCCACCCTTAGCCAATAATAATCCCACCGAGGTCGTTTCACTTGCGATCATTTACGTTGTAAACGTTAATAAGCTGAAGTTTTTTTGTTTCGTCTGCCGTGTATCCTGTGCGAGCTATCCGTCAATTTGTCCGTTTGTTTGTTCGTTTAGGTGTCGTCATTACGGGTGCTAAGAGAGAATTGGTGCTAAATGTAGTGCATTAAATTAAGATGAATGGAGTGTATGGATGTCAATTTCGAATGTTGTTTACGCAAAATTATTGGGAATAAATATTATTTAGTACTGAACTAGCTCCAACGTATGCAATGTTCAAAACGACACATTTTTTTTTGAGATTTTCATTAAAAAAATGCGTATCTAACTTTCCGACTTTTCTTTGGATATTCAAAAAAAATGACATAGTTTTAAATCTTGTTCAGCTAATTATAAACACAACAAAAGAAAAACACCGAAACCGGTTGACCGTTTTCGAGAAATAATCTTTCATACATGCAACTGTTGATTTTGTAAGAGGAGAGTATTTGAAGAAAAAGTGTTTTCATTATTTTTCAATTAGTTTCTTATTAGACTATGTAAGCCCGTTACTTTATCACGAACAGAGAATGAATTATTATTGTGTTTATTATGTAGGTACTCGTTTATTAACAAGCTTCTGCCCGCGACTTCGTCCGCGTCAAAATTAATCTTTATTGTCCTATGGGAACCGACTATTAAGCTATTCCAGACTATAATCTATGTGCCACATTTCATCCAAATCCGTTCAGCCGTTTAAGCGTGAAAGAATAACAAACATCCATCCATCCTCACATTTTTTTGCATCTATAATATTAGTAGGATACGACCATCTAGGCATCGGAACTTACCTCGTTGTCAATATAGACAAGGATGCAAATAATATATGAATAAAGGTAACCCACGTAACAGTATATTTCAGGTCTACGATAGCCACCTACTAAAAAACTTAAGGAAAACATTCAGGAAATTCGTCTAACAAGAAATGGGCGTGACACAACACACAAGCTAGGTATACGTGCAGAAGGTGCATATAAACAATAAATAACCCTTGTTTGCAGATTAAATATAGATATTAACCAAAAATATGGTTTAAAACCCTCTGTGTAACTTGTTCCCGTACCTACATGAAAATTTGTACAGAAGAAGGAGGGAAATACTATCAAAGATGTCGATTTTTAGTGCAACGAACGCCCAAAGCGTTCATAGCAACAATTATAATTAATAATACAATAATTAAATCAAATAAAAATACGAACATTATGTACAAATACTGCTATTTACAATACGGTGTATGAATTTAATATTATATATTTTTTTTGGATGACGTCATTTTGACACATTCAAATTAAAAAGTAATCGTTGTTTTTCCAAAAATAATAAACTACAATAGTGGCAACACTTTTATAATTAGATACAAGAAGTACTTACCTAACTAAAAAAGTTTTGCCTGAGTAAAAGAAAAAAATGGAAATGCCTACTTTAAAAATGCATTCTGTAATATTTTGTTTAGAGTTGGTATTCTGTATTTTTTATCAGTAGTGTTGACAGATAACACCATCTGTCACATTGGTCATGAACTCGCATCAAGTGCCAAGTTTTGTAACAGTCGATTTAGTAATTCTGCTTACTGTACAGGGAAAATGTAATTGTTCGGTAATTTTAACTTTTACAAAGTACTTGCTTATTGTGTATTCATTTTACAAAGTACTTGCTTATTGCGCATTCATTTATTTCAATCGTTGTAAGGAAAGTAAAGCTTTCCTGTTGGTACAGACAGCGTCATCAATTGGTAACCCCTCTGTATTAAAATGTGATCGAAAAGACGGTTATCAGTTGATGACGCTGCCTGTGCATAAACTTTCAATTTTTTTTATCTTATGACTATTTTGCTCCTAAAAATAAATGAATACCAGCGAATTACTATCCCGCTACAGGGCAAAGAAGTAGTCGCATGCAGAGAGGGGCATAAGCATTGATTAACACGCTTCACCATGGCTGATTGGCGACTTCATATTGAATAAC
This sequence comes from Caradrina kadenii, assembly GCA_947462355.1. Lineage (NCBI taxonomy): Eukaryota > Metazoa > Arthropoda > Insecta > Lepidoptera > Noctuidae > Caradrina > Caradrina kadenii. The sequence continues at coordinate 13,074,726 of OX381689.1, read as the reverse complement.
TAGGAAATCTATCTACTACGACTATCACTTTAAACAAGTCATATTAATACTTTCTCGGGGCAAGTTGCAAATCTACAGCTTACACTAGCAGAAACAAACCTTAAATTAGTACCTTGTACATTAGTGGCGAGCGGTTTAACTACTGGAGCCATCACCACACTCATTAATTAATTTAAAAACAAAATAAACGTGAATATGTCACTAGTCAGAATAAAAGGCTGTCCGTTTTGTAAAAAGTTTTCATTTACTCTGAAAAATTCTTGCACAGAGTTATGCAGAAAATTCGTCCGCAGCAATGAAACATTTACAGAAACTATCTAATCGCTCCAAACATACCTTTTGAAGGGTCAATCCCTATGACCCCGAGACAGTTACCAGTGTAAATGCACAAAATTAATCCGGTGTAAAAGTAAAGGGGTCCGGGTTGGTCCGGAATTTGGCGACGGCTAATGCGACGGCGAGTTGTTCACGCGACGATTTTGGCAGAGTCTCAACTGTCACACGCATCGTACATCGGCACTCGGCACTCGGAGTAAAGCTGTCGTGTAGTGTAAGATATAGGATGCAGAACTATATCTTATATCTTTAACCAGAAAGCTCCCAGGTATGGCCCAGAGCAAAAAAAATGATCGCAATATCGGAAAGAATATACAGTATTGTTTTTTATACAAAGTGACAGTTAGGAAGGCCGAGCAATCTAGTGGATATTCACAATCACAACTGCTGAAAGCAGAGTATTCGATTCCATCCCCAGGTCGGGTAAACTAAATCATTTGTTAATATGATATGGTTCCTATTGCCATTTTTTAAAACTAGACAACTCCACTAATTTTGCCTAAATCCTATTTGGCCAAAGTGATACACTTGAGGTTTGTCTTCTTAGTTTTGTTGTTGTTTGCAAGTTATTCAATCCGCCGTGAAGTTAGATTGTATAAATAAAAATAATATTTCAGACAGCAAGGTCCATGGGCAAAGCAGGGTTGTTAGTAATAAGAATTTTGCTTCTAACTATTGTTAGTAACTAAAAATTGAAAGAAGAAACTAGACACACCGTCTACCCCTACAAACAGTATCGGTTCTCTCTATACCGGGTGTTAGGGTAAACGAGGGACTTTCTTTAAGGGAGTGCAGTACTCATGGAAATGACCAACTTTTACGTACGAACCGAAAAATCAAAAAAAATACAACTGCTCGCTCTACGCATTTATGTTCGCATAACTCGACAACGTGTAAGGAACAGCAGTTTCTTTTTTGCAATTTTAAATTTAATTTCATAGTGCAAGTGGTTTATTTTCATAACCACTACACTCCCTTAAAGTATGACCATTCTTTTAACACCTTGTATAGCGGTACAGTATCATAGCTGGTAGTATAGTATCACCTTAAGACGCGTTGCAAAGGAATTCCTATTCAGCGTGGGTCATATTAATCTCTTTCACATTTCCGCGCTAGACTCCGGGATATTGCCAAACGCAGCAGCTAATAGTTGAAATTGTTCTGTTTTAATTAATACGTCATACGAACAGATTTTGGCTCACTGCAGTAGTTTTAAGTGTCTTTCGTTTTTAATGAACATTTTTGGAAAATGTAGCGAGAAATTTTGTGCTTTTCGATTTAATGGTAGATTTGTTTTATTAGCGTTACAGCTTCATATTCTTTTTGAAAAAAATTGCCCCACACTTAATGAATTTCTCCTGTATCGTAGGTGCATTTACAAACATATAAACTTACATACACGTCACCATCGAGTCTTACACATACAGACTAACTCGGTACAATAATTTGTAGGCGATATAAATATTCGTTCCGTCCTGTGATCGAACCTGCGATACGCACCGCAATAGTCAGTTACTCACCCACGATTCCAACTGTTCCAGGTCTGGTTGTTTGTGTATGTGAGTTTTTAATATGCATGTTTGGAAACGCACCCACGATTCAGGAGAAAATGCTTGTAAAGGGCATCGTTTTTCTAAACAGAAAAATATAAAAATACGTTCTAATCAACATTAGCTTCAAAACATTCGAAAATTGCCGCAATTATTTTACAACCCCGAAATTAAAGTCTATTTTTTCCAAACCGCAATTGCTCCGACCTTTCGTATCCAATTCCGGGTTCTGCTACCCACATCCAAACCTTCGGGGAAGGTAAAGCCGCAAACCATGGGCCCGTGGCATGCCCTGAGTGACAGCTTAGCGTGCCCAATAGTTTTCCATTGCACACGCACGGATAATTCTAATCTGTTTCCTGGTGGGGCACCCGTTTTGTTTTTAATCTTCGTAACATGCGATCAACTGCATTTGTGGCAGATATTATTGTTTTAGTTTCAATCGTTTTGTTTCTTGTAATTACAACAAATTAAAGCACTGATTATGCCTGAAATTTAGGCTGAACGAGCTGAAAATTTGATTTCATTCAATGTTTAAAAAACATCTGTAAAAATATTCCTAGGTGAAATAAGCTGATGTGAGGTAAGTTGTCAGTACGTAACATCAAGCTCATATCACGAAAACAGACCGGCACTCCTTAAATAGTACAGGCCAAAAAATGATTATTAAAACGTTCCACTTTCGGCCTTTAGTTGTTGTAATATAGCTCCTTTTATCTTAAGTACTAATTCCTGTCACCAATCAGCGATGCTACATTCTGTTTTTTTTTTGTATTTTTTAAGAGTTTTTGTACGACCCACTTGTGCCGAAAACTAACACAGAGATATAGTCACTAAGTAGAGGGTTAATTATAAAATATCATACTTAATGGACTCGTATTACCAACTAACTCGGAGTTAAAACATAATCCTACCCGGCGCAAGCGGGCCTAAGTGTGTTGAAAAAGTACGTATAATTACAGCACTATGTCATTAAATAGAGCAAATTAACGCACCTCATCGAAACAGGTCATCAAATAATTAGTTCCAGTAATGTGCCATAAAACAAAGTTTATTAGAAAAGCCACAAACATTATTTATTTACTACAAAATTATCATATTACCTCGATGGCGGTTCTTCGAAATAATAAAACGTGCGGATGATAAGCGAAATTCAGTGTAAAGTGAATCATGGAGTCGATAGCGCGGAACTGAGGTCAAGAGACGATTTTAATTATTAAATTACAGTGTTTTGGTATAAAATAATAGTTGGTTATATCAACGGGTAAAGGATTCTTAACTGAGAAGGAACGGCGAAGAGTACGCATTTATCTCTTGCCATAATTATTATTTATTTCTTTAATGTCACGTGTTTATCCTCGGAACCTCTAGTCTACTTCCATTTAGTCAGTTTAGTCTGTTTTTATGAATGTTTGGTGTTATTTACGTAGATATAAACATAACTTACATTTAATTTTCAGAAAATGGAGGAAGGAGATGAGTGATCTACAGTTTTGTGTTAAAAACTAGCTTTGATTCTGACTTCCAAACGAAGTCGCGGGCAAAATCGCGACTTCATCCGCACGAAAGTCAAAGTCAAAGTTATAGTCAAATCTGCTCTTTGTTGACGTCTTCAAGCTATAAATAGCTGTAAGTAAGATTTTAGCTAAATAGGTCAAGTAGTTTTATAGATTTAGTTTAGTCAGTGAATGACCTTCGCTTTTATAATCTAAACTAATATAATAATGCTGAAAAGTGTTTTTGTTTGTGTAAACGCTGATATCTCTGAACCAACTAGTCGGATTGGAAAAATCTTTTTGTTTGATACCCAGATTCATGAGAAATAATATATAACATCAAACTACGAACAGCGAAACTGAGCAGTAACCAAATAAAGAAAACTACGCGGATAAAATCGTGTGAGAAACTAGTATAAGATATAGATGACAATTGTAATATTGTTACTTTCCTTTTCTTTACATACCGTCACGCCTATATTCCCCGAAGGGATAGGCAGAGGTGTAACAATGTACACCCGCAGTTCGCCGGTATGTTCAGGTCCCATGTAATAGGGAGCGAGCCTATTGCCATTAACCGGGCACAAATCCTAACTTCGAGCTGATACTGATAATGTCATAGAAAAACCCAGTAACACTTTTTGCTCGACCTGGGAATCGAACCCAAGAACTCTAGCGTGGCAGTCGCACTTAGGACCACTAGGCCAACGAGGCAGCTTTTATATACTCGTACGATAACAAATAATTACAGAACAAAATTGAAAGCAAAGGACTCCACATCGCTAGTGCTGTCAAATGTTTACTGAGAAACCTCATTGTTTACATTATTATACGACAGACAATTACAGACTAAATTACTAATAGTATTGGCTCAGCATAGTTCGTTGTTTGCTCAGCGGGAATTAATTCTCGGCTTTCGGCGACGCGGATTTACTTTGACTGGAGATTATGATTGTGTAAGACTACACATCACTAGATACGTGTACAGTTTGAATTTTGGCTGTTTAAATTGAGTTACTGTAGCAAGACTATTTTTGTAACTGAAAAAATATGAACAATTTATTCGGTTTTTTTTAAATCACCTGATATATAATAAATTGTTCAAATAGATATCCACAAAGTTTTATATATCCATATTATTGTATTTAAAAAATAAATAGTAACAAGAAAAAATGGACAAACTAAGTGAAAAACGATAATACTAGGTACTTGGTTGACATTGAATTGACGAATAATAGACATACCTTACCTATAGAACAACACATAATAGATGGAGTTTTATGTTTTTCAGTTTGCTTCACAGTAAATAAAGTCTTCCTCCTTCATTCCATGAATCCCAAAATGATGCAACAAAAGGTCACAGGTCTGAGGTCAACAACACAAATCCATAACCAGCGTATCGCATCCTAATTCTCGGAAACATTTATCGCACGCACATTGCGCCGACTCTTTTGTGTGGACAAAAAACCAGCGCGAAAGAGACGAAAATAAAATCGCAATCATTTGTCCATCAGGTACCTACAATGGTCCACCGTTACCCGTTATAATGCAGGATGCTAAATAATTACACATTCATACTCAAATGTACGGTACTGTATTGAAAATGGCACAGTTACTGCCATGTCGAAGAGCGTTGCACTGGCTTGAACGTTTGTTAAACTATGGAAAAATTCTGTTGTTTTTTTTTTGTTGTTGTTACTCAGTGCAACGGTTTGAGATGTAGGTTCAGATACAATGGTTTGGCATATGATTGATATTGTTATTTTTGTTGAGTTTTGGCGGTATTGTGGAAATGATCTTAACTTATGAGTATGGATAAATAATTAGGATGTGTTTACACGTTGCACGGTGAGCGGTTTCTGTGCTATTGGTCGTAGGTTCTATTCTCACGCTAATACAATTATTTGATAACCTATAACCTTAATTTTTTTTTTTAACAAGCATTTATCGTCAGTACCAAGACTCCAACAGTGTTAGTAACAATTTACTTGCAGATTATATTATTATATTCTTATAAAGAATAGTATAGACTATAAAACATTACGCGACGACCTACGGAACTGGAGCAGTGACCAAAGATAAATCTTAACACCAGTGACAGATACAGTTAGGTTTTTTTTTAATAGTATTTCAAAGAACAATCTTCACCATAACTACAAGATGAAAGAATATTCTCAAAAATAAACAAAACGAAAAAAAAAACAATCTACGATCTATTATAACAGTTTTCAGAACAGCCATGCATATAAAATGTACGAGAATATTGTCTATTCGTGTGGCGAGTAAAACGTCCGCTTCGGCGAGTCGACGTCAAACGATAATTTGACAAGCAACGCCGCAGTATGGTATTATCTTCTATACATGTTCAGACATGCTCTGTCTCGCCACTAAGTTAAGGGGATTGTGCCGACAGCTTGTTCCATACAAAATACGTCTAGTCATATTTTAGTTATTAAACTTGATGAAATTTTGTATAGATGAAGGTAGTTTCAAGTTCAATTTAGTTTCAAAATGATAATGATTTTTAATTTGCGTACGAGATTTTGAACTACTTTTTTTTTCGTGGGGAAATCCTCATGGACTGCCTCCGCAACGGGGAAGGCGGAGGGGTGTGTCGGACTCCTACTGACTAAAACCCCGCGGTGTTCCTCCAACTACCATTAACTGAGGCAATTTTGAACTACTTATAGTTTTGAAAGTAAGTTATTTGACGGGAAACTGACTTATCACAAGCACATAAACAAAAAAAAAACTAGTATTTAGAAATTATTGTCGTAATTTTATTTGATTACTAGCTTCTGCTCACGATTCGATTACGTCTTCGGTTACTGCTCCGCACCTATTGGTCGTAGCGTGATGTTACGTAGCTTATAGTATTTCTCGAAAAATGAACTATCCAAAAAAAAAAGATTTTATCAATTCAAACATGTATTTATTTATTTAATTAGTAGTAGTGTAGTTCCTGATATTAGCGTGTTCAACTAATCAAACAAACAAACTCTTCAGCTATATGATATCAGTATAAATTCATGTATTTTATTACAACCTCCAGGAATTTGATGTGGATGTAAATCTACACCTGGCTTTCTTATACGTTTTAAAAAACTTTACAGAGATAAAGTACTTATCGACCAAAATATCACTAGATAACTATTCTATTTTATGGAATACTGTCGGCACAGTCCTTTTAACCATGGCTATAGCACGTTTGCAGACAGTGTCTCGTAGTTACTATGTGACAAAGGTGAGAAAATTGTAATTTTCAATGAAGGAGAAAAGTTACATTGTCTTATAGTAATTTATTTAACATTTTGTGCACAAGTTAAAAGAAAATTGTAGTCTTTTTTTTAAATCTCATTGTACACTATTCGGACCCAGTAAGTAGCTATGTTTATACATAATATTTAAAATCTGCTTTTATTATTAATCTACTATATAAAATAATATATGAATCGAGTTTAGTTGTGACAAAACGAGCCAAACTACAACCTCTTAATAATAAATCTAATTAAATATGCCAAATGTGATATGTTAAGATACAACCCAGTTAAAACATAAAAAGTAACAATCTGGGTTTAATACCCAAAATCAAAACATTAAAAAATAACAGACATTTTGACGTAGATTGGTTCATTTTAATAGAACTAATCCTTGTTAACAAATGTGGTGATATTTTTTTATAAACAATACTGCTAAAACTGCACAGTTTATACTTATATCAATTGTGTGTTGTTTTTATGTTTAAATACGCTATTCTCCGGAACAAATAATCTGATTCTGAAAATTATTTCTCTACTAAGAAGCTTTATGTTATCCCTGAATGTTAAAGCTATATTTTATTATAAGCATTATTATGTATCTGTGTGTATTTATGTATATTGTATTTTTTTTTTAGCAGCTCGGAGTTGATTTGTGTCCGGTTAATGGCAATAGGCTCACCCCCTTTTACATTGGACCTAAACATACCGGCGAATTGTGGGTGGATATTGGTACAACTCTGCCCAACACATCGGGGAATAAAGGGGTGATGGTGTTTTTAATAAAAAAATATATCCGGAAGGAAATTTAGACGGACAAAGTCGCGCGCAATAGCTAATCCGATGCAAAAACAAAACAAAAGCTAGCCTTGAGTTCAACTGAAATAACTAATTAGTACAGTATCAAGTTACTACTGCGCATGCTCCCTTACCGCAGCTCTATATTAGACGTAATTGAGAGTTGCTCTGTTAAAAAGTCGTATCAGTAATTTTCCTGGCTTTTATCGCAATTTAGCTCATTGGCTGAACTGTTAGTAAGTAGCTTGATTATTAAAATAATATTTTTAGCACGATTTAGCAATTGAGTCAGGGAGTTATGAGATTAAATACCTTTTTACCCACGACTTGAACTGAAATCGAAGGTGTATATTTAACAATAGTCGTATGTTCTTGTCCAGATTTCAAGCTACGCCTCTTTGTCAAATTTTATTACTTTCGGCTTAGTGGTTTTGTCGTAATGAGGTAACATTCTGACAGAGTTACTTTTGCACTTATAATATTAAAGAGTGTGGATCTGCCGTTAAAATTCCAGTATTGCTACAATGACCTGGGTCTGGCGGCTCTTCGATAAACCATTAATAAAGTTTAGAACTTTTGTAGGTATCTATGAAACTGCTCGTACGTAATTCTAGAACAATGAGGTCGATGAGACACAACCTACACCAATTAATTGCCAAACCAGACAGAAGCAAAAGCTTGTACGAACTGTATTATCGTAATAAGTCTCTCAATTCAAATACCATTATCGTGGATCTGTAGCACGATACCAAGTGTTTGGACCCAGGGTTCAACTTACACTGGGTATAAGTTAATACGCAGCGCAGTGACTATGTTGGCTCCTATTGTCGTGGGAATTGTTTGGTGGGAGGGCTCAAGTTATAGTTGGCAAGTCCCTCTCTACGCAGTATCGTCACCCATGTTAGTTGCTGCGTAGTGTTTACGTATTGTAGGTAATTCAGTAAAACAATGGGACCTGTTTATATTTGGCGTTGTTTCGGGGGCGCTTTTCATTGGTTAATTGATAATTAACTAAAACTTAATAAACATAGAGTTGAATGTTGTGTGCTGCGTAATAAATGGCGTCAAATTGCGTAGCTGCGTGCAGCGTAATAAATGCGGCGCAGAATAATATTTTGCCCTCAATTTTTTTGTAAACTTTAGTTCGTTATCAATAAATAAAAGGAAACTGGAGTTTTCCTACGCCGTATATGGGTAGTAGTCGCCACGAGTCGTGAGCACAAATGTCAAGTTAATTTTTGGGTTTTTGGGTTCCTTTCGGTATTTTTTCGAGCGCTGACGCTGCACACGATTGGTCCGTCAGTCAAACCGATCGCGTGCAGCGTCGGCGGCCCAAAAAACCCAGTAGGGAATCCTAAAATGCAAAAGTTAATTTGTACCGATGCCAATGATATCTAAGATAAACATAACTAGATACGAAATGGAAAACTCGCATTAGTACTTGCCCTACATCGAACCTACAACCTTATGCATAAGAGGCTCTGCCTTAGCCACTATGCCATCAGGACATCAACTATCCATTACCAACTTAAAATAAAATATTATATTACTATGCTTGTCCTTCTGCCTCCACCGGCATGGTACCGAGAGTGCAGTGCGCGGGCGTTCCCTCGTTGCACTCATTATTAGATAATTTGAGTTAATCTGCGTGTGCGCACCAATAGGTGTGGGGTTCGCTGAACTGCTAATAAATTGGTCAAGTTGTTAGTTTAATGGCTTCATGTTTGTAGCCAGTTAGTGCTGTTAACTGATGTTGGGTTGTTAGAGCATACATCTTAGTGTTTTTGAGGAAACTTGGTGACATTGTATTGCTAGTTCAGTCTGGGGTTAGGATTTCTTCATATTTGTAATAACTACGTTTCAGATCTTGGGCTTAAATTACTGCTTTATTAGGTGAACTTCTTTTTTCAAATATTTTCGTTTCAGTTGTAAATATTAGTTAAACTGAATTGACAGTACGAAATATACGAAAATGTTGACCAATGTTCCGAATTTAAATTATGTACCATTTAAAGATTTTACCATTTAACCATTACATCTTCTGTCTCCTCAACCAGTCGACCAGAACACTATGGTTATTTTAAGGGATAGAAGCCTTTAAGACTTAACAATGGTATTTTATTTATTTAATTAAAATTTAAACTCATAAATGTTTTTGTTATTGTATTCTTGTTTTAAAATGTGCTTGTTCTTTTTAAATATATTTTGTAGTATGTGCGTGTCTCAAATAACATATTTGTAAACATTGATTTGATTAAATAAAACCGTAACTTCACTCAGTTATTTCGCAGCACATCACTACATACAGTTTGTTGTTGTTGGCGGCGCAATGCAGTACAGAGGAATTTCATTTTGGCTTCCACTTCGATTCCGGGTAGGTAACAAAGAAAGCATTGTATTTCCCTGTTAATTTGGCAATTTGAACGTTCCTTTGCTGGGAAAAATGCAAGAATCGTTTTGATTAAGCATTCTTGTTTAATTTCCAATGGTAAAATTTTGAATTGAATTATATAGTATACCTGACTTCCACAAGTCGCGTATTAGAAGTTATGTCGTTATAGTATCTACAAATTAACGTAATGACATGAATGAAAAATATGTCGTTAAATAAATTCATCAATATTCTTGATTTTTTTAAATGTGCTTAAAAATACTTTACTTGCTTTATTATCTATGGTATTTTATCTTGTCTATGAAAAAAAAAGTAGGTTGCCGCTCTCCTTGTATACCGCTTGCTGCCAAATCTGCAACGTCGCTAAATATGGATAAAAGCCTAAAACTGTTCTTTATTGTTGAAGTGTTATTTTGTTTTAGTTTTTGCTTTTAAACGTGTAAAAGATTGTGTTCAGTTATGTGATTAATAGTTAATGAGCAGATGATAGATATCATTAATTTAGGTAAGCGTTCGATCGAATTTAAAATTGGAATACGCCACAATTGCTGCAACGAGATTTCGATTCGATTTTCTTTTGTTTACTTTGTAGTTCTTGTTTTAAGTCCAAATCCAAATATGTGGGTAATTTTTTTGTAGATCTTCATGAAAGTGAAATGCGGGTAGCAGTGAAAAAAGGAGAAAGAGGGTAAGTAAGATTCTACTTTTAATGAAGTCCCGTTTTAACAACTTAATGTAAAATTTCTAGGCGTATCTTTGCGTCGGATCGTGACAGGCTAAAATATGATGACTTGTTTCAGTTCTGTCAATCATGTAGGTTTTGATTGCCATTTTTTTTTCATACTTGAAATATTACCTCTGAAGTACCTAAGTACCAATGAACATCAAACTTTCTTCAGAATTCTATGATTGTGTCAAACATAACGTTTTCCTTAAAACAATATGACATTTAACATAAAACGGACATCACTTACTCACAACTACAATTTGCACTCAAGTTTACGTTTACGTTTGACGGCCGTACAAATCCGCTTATATTTCACGTGTTTACGTTACTGGTTACGCGCCGTTTGTTCCGGCTATTTGCGACTATTTATTGCAAATTGAAATGAGTATTCTCTTAAATTTGTACGTTTGTATTTTGGGTTTCATAGAAATTATTTTGTGTATATTTGTTTGCCTTATTTGGTCATGAAATACTTACTAAACCTCGCTTTCTATAAATGCATATTTATAGATCGGATGTTTACCTGCAGCCAATTGGTGATCGAGTTTGCAATTACAGATTGGTAATGTATGTGACATTGTAAACTTGGACCATTGATTGGGCAAAGATTGATAATTGAGGAAAAACTGTACATTGTGGTCTAAATGCCATGAAATAAAACATTAAAACTAAAATAAAAATCGTATGATAAAAACAGGAAAAATCACCTACATGGAACCAAATTGACAACACACGAAAAGCAAAACCAACCGAACGACCATAATGAAATCAAAAACAATATTACTACACGGTCGAATAAAAAGGATAAAGAAAAACTAAATAGTTCGCAACATTTTCATTCCCCTGTGCACAAACTAATATAGAAAGAAAATATGTTTTTTTGCACTATATAGAGGAAAAAGTAAAATAACTTAATCTAAAACAAAATAAATAATAATGATATTCTATGCCACACGACTGCACCAAATAGGGGTCTAGTTCTCCTTCTTCTTTTTATTTTCTACGATATCTTGGTTTCCGGCGCAGCGAGTCACCTGAAATGGCTACATCCACCACACCGTCTTTGCAAGGGAAAGTTGCACCCAAGTTTCAAGTGGCAACTTTTCTTCCACCATCAGAATAATAATCTTAAATTGTTTGCTTTCTACTGTTCCCGAATAAAACGTATAATGAGGGCTTAAGATTTCTAATAGGTTACTGGCCCAGTAGTTAAGTTATGTAGCTTTATTAATTTCATGTGTACGTATTTTCTAAGTTTATCTTTAACTTTATTGACACCTGAGAAGGAAGATGTCGTGGGGAAACTGGAACTTTTTATATAAGTCTGGAACCGCTGATCCACCTTAAAGCGTGGTGATCAATGCTCATGTCTTCTCTGTATGTGAAGAGGGCTTTGCCCTGCAGTGGGACTAATAGGCTGGAATTACTAGGCAGCAGCGTTCTTCTGTTCTGTCAATCATTGTGCCACGTTCATGTTAACGGTTATTTTATTGGCAATTCTATTTTAATAGTTAATCCATACTCCAATTATAATGTTTTAGTAACAATGGAATTTCAAAATCAATAACAGCTTTGAAATCTAAAATTGTTGGTAAAGATTTCACCGCAAAACTTGTACTCATACCTACCTACCCACGCGTAAATAAAACGCAAAAACGCGTTCAATCGCAGATGCCACTTTTGAGATCGACGCAAATAAACGGACGCACAGAAATTTACGACAACGCTCAGCGCACGTGGCGTTTACTGAGTTTTTTTATTGGCGCAATAAGTGATGGTATTGTGTCGTTTTTATGCAATTAAGTGTATTTATGTTTACGAAATTTGTTTATTGGCTTGTGGAATAGGTGAACTTTGGATGCCTGGTGAGCGCTCGCCTGGGTGGGCAGGTAAGCTAACAAGTTCAGCGGTTTGTAGGATAATAGGTAGATAAATGTGGGACCAATGTACGAAGTATCTAGGCACCTACCTATTTGAAAATTCAAGGCACTATTAAGCTAGATGGTACAGTAAAGCTCAAAACTGTGTACTAAAGAACAGTACCTAGTCTGCTGTTATTCATACCTTAAACAAAGGTACTATTTAAGGCATGAATGACAGTAGGTATTCTAGGAACCCGAAGACTAAGAGAAGTTTCATTATATTCTCCTGAATGGAGTTTCAGTCATGGCGGCCAATCTTAATGGAGATTAACCGAGTTTTTATTCCTGGAAACTTTCTGTTCCTTGCACCTACTATGTTTGGTCTCTGCATCACCCTAAGGTTGACTGGTAGAAAATGCCAAAGGCATTAAGTCCGCCTTTGTACAATGTATTATTTACATTATGTGCAAAAGTCAAAGTCAAATCATTTATTTCAATTAGACCATTAAAAGGCACTTTTGAACGTCAATTACATGTTAAATTAAAAATATTGAATCTAGTCAAAAATCTAGTATCAAAAAGTTTTAATAAATAATAAATAAATAAACCAAGTACGCAGGAGATATTATAGTGCATAAATAAGAGCACAGGTGTACTCCCTCGTCCCTCACTCTAATAGTCCGATGGATCAGCGATCCGACACGACCGGCGTGAGATCAAGCGCAGAACCAACGGGGGTATATGCTTTCCAATGTGCGGGGGTGTCACGCCACCAATTTCCAAACTCGCTGTTACAGAAAAAATCTATGAAAAAAACCCAATAACATTTTGCCCCACTATTCGAATTGAACTTCCTACGCTCTGAAATCGCTCTTTTAACCATACTTCAGTTCCAAATCTACACATTATTATGTCTCTTCGTGTTATAATCGTAAAAGTCACTCCAACCAATCATTTGCACCTGAAACATCATAAAATATAAAAAAGACATTTACACCACCCATCAAAAACTAATGCGACATGCGACAATAAAAAAATTATATATCATATAGAAATCCTGCCAAAAATACTATAATTTAATAATATCTCCGACAGTGTCAGATGTAAACTCAACCCGTACACATAATAAGTGTCTGTCTGTCAGTCATCAAACGATTTCTCGGAATCGTAACACGACAAAGGGATTGTCACTTTGTGCCGAATTCGGTTTTATGGACGATAAATTATATGAGAGCCGAAATTGCGGAGTCGCGAAGGAATTAAAAATAATTGTGAGGCTTCAGTTATTGTGTAGCTTAAAACAGATTCGACTAACTGTACTTTTACGTTACGAAAATGACGTCATAAAAACGAATTAAGTTTTATTACGACGTTTTTAAAGGTGTTTTTGGGCTGTGGCCTTTAGTTAAAATAACCAATTTTCTTTTTGTGGTTAAAAATATAATAATTGTTGAGCATTTCTTCCATTTCTAAAGTATACATTTTTGATAATTTTCGCTGATTAATTTAAAATCTGTTTTAAGCATACATTTTACATATTGAACATATTTGGCATATTGATTTAGTTTGATGTAGTTACTTTTCATTGAGATAACGTGAGGGGGCACCTTCTGTTATAACTAAACTTAATTATCAATGTGATAATCAGCACCAAAAAGTTCTCGATGACTTCAATCAATCTATGACAGACCACTACTGTACTTGAGCCACTCTCATTTCTCTACTACACAACATTGCATCCCTTCCGCGTCCCGCGTCACGGGAACCAATACCTCTGTAATGATTTTCGAAAGTTAATTTAAATTATATCTAGTAATAATATTATCTGACAGAACGACACAAGATCGAGTCCACCGTCCGTCATACAACATAACAAGATGTAGCGTCGCGTATCAAATTGAGTTTAGGAAGCAAAAATATTATAACCAAGCCATAATAATTTTTCGTACGTTCAAAGTTAAATCATTTTTTGCAAAAGGTTCTGCACATACAGTGATTATTTAAAACATTTAAGCAATATCATTAGTAATTTAGACGTTAATAGGTGGTAAAGGTACTTACAATGTGCTAACTATACATTTGGTAATTAAACTTCCGAGGTTACGGTACCGTTATCCATAATGCTACCCCATAAAGGCTCGGAGCCTAAGAAAACACGGCTTTCCATTCAAATTTCACACTTAACAAAATGTAAATGATGACGAAACATAAAATTTGTATTGCAAACAACCAAGTCGTGTGCTGTTCTTTGGGTTACACTCAAATTTTGAGGTACGTAATATGTTGTAAAATGTCCCGTTTGCCTTTTAAACGTCATTAGCAGGTTGTAAACGCCAATATAGCCTTCCACTTACTGCCCATGAGCCGGAGGAATATTACCTTAGCATTAGGTTCTAAGTATGTTCATGCTTGATCATTAAATCATATAGAAAAAATAAATAACAAAAATAAAATAGAAAATCATTTCAGGATGTTCTTTTTTCAACATTCAACAATGTACTGTCACAGTACTGTAACAGTCTTCCAGTCATTTCTTTATGAGGATATGCCTTGCCATTTTTTCGATTGGGTAACATCAAAATATATCTCATTTTTCTAATAATTGTCATGACTTTGAATCATTAACGCTAAATAATTTTAAACCAATTTTAGGTATAAATATCGGATGTACCTGTTTTTACATAATAAAAATGTAACACATTTGAAATATTCTAATCGTTTTACATAGTTAATTTATTCTTGAGAGCACAATCTTAGCTCGTTATGGTAAAAGTAAGAACGTGTATGCTCTTGGTTATTAGATAATTGTAACATGTGGAACCCAAAACGAACCGGTGCAATGTAAACTTCACATCGTGACGAATCGCAAAACGTTCAAAGTTTTTACCAAACGCGGCGCTTTTGATATTTTAATTATTATTTTGGTTTATTACCCGTAAACGGTTATTACTTGTTGGTTATCGCAACCTTCCTGTTTTTATTAGTTTTTGTCAGTAATTTGAGTAACTGTTTTGACTCCTGCAGAAGTCGGTAATAAAGACTGCGTTTTGAGGTTACCAAATTAGTGGAAATAAAGATAAACGGTGATGCTTTACCGTTAAGAATATTATACAAGTTAGGTATAAGTATGTACGAAGGATGCATAATATTCTACCGAACGAATTTTCGGTCAGAACGGCCAATGAAAGTCAAACTTTGACGGCACGGTTGGTGCAGTGGCTGAGCGATTGGCTGCTGCGCTGCGTGTCGCGGGTTCGATTCCCGCACGGAACAAATATTTGTATGACCTACAGATAGTTGTTCCGGGTCTGGCTGTTTGTGTATGTGAGTTTATATGTTTGTAAACGCACCCACGACACAGGATACATTCCTAGTGTGGGGCAACGTTTTTTCTAAAAAAAAAAAAAAAAAAAAAAAATATGATTATTTACTTCATTTAGACCATTAAATACATTTTTGATTGTAATTTACAAGAAAGAGTATTGAAACTGGAGTCTTATGGTGATACTCCCTCTTCCTTCACTCTTATAGTCCGTTGGGACTGCAATCCGACACGACCGAGGAGAAATCCGGCACAGAACCAACGGGTTTACGTGCTTACCGGGGCACGGGGGAGTTACACCAACATATAAACTTCGGGTTGCTACTAAAAAAAAATCAAATGGGAAATCTTAATAAAACTTTGCTCGACCTAAGAAAGTACGAATTCACGTTCAGCAATAGTAATAAAACTCTTTGTGATGGTACTAATCCGGGAAAGTACTACCACTATACCTATTTCTGCCGCAAAGCAGAGTTGCTGTGTTCCGGTTTGACGGGTATGGCTGCCGGTGTAATTACAGGCACATGAGACATTTCAACTTTGTCTCTGGGATGGCAACGCATTTGCTAGTCTCTGATATTGTAGATGTCTATAGGTAGCGGTGACCACTTAACTTTAGGTGGGCCATCGTCTTGTTTACCATCTAATAACATCAGGGCAGTCAGATAGTTAACATACACAAACAAAGATATATATTGTTTTTAAGCTAAATGTGACTAGACTACTTTTGTCTGACATGCACTGGTTCATACATCGACTTTCATTCTTTAAGTATTTGAAGAATCTTCAGTAAACAATAACAATGGAATCACTCCAGATTTATGCGCAGGAACAGTCTCATTTTCTTCCCACGGAGGTACACAATTCATCTCCAATTGACGCTTACAACTTGCACGCGACGTATAAAATTTTACGTTTTATCTGGCCCACATCTGAAGGGAAATTTCCTTTTGACTCACTCGCTGTTTCATCTGAATCATGTGTTTCACTTTTAACCTGTACCTAATGTAGTTAGAACTTCAAGCGGAACTAAATAGTTTGTTATGTTTGAAAGTATACAATTTTGTGCTACCATCGATGGTATTTTCCATTTTGGAAACTTTGAAGGACTTCATATCATTCGTCATTGAGTATGAGCTACGTAATGAACCAAAAATTACTTATATTCCGGTAGAATATGTTGTTGTCTTTATTTTTTATTCACGGGTCAAGTCTCTAGGGTCATTCTGTGCGGTGCTATGACTATTTGAAAGATACTGTTTTTGTGGGAAAAGAAGCATTTACAATAGTTTCTCTGAGTAAAAAGCAATTTATTTTATTACGTTACTCTGAAGCCTTTTTATAAAATACGCACCAAAAAACATTTTGATACTGGAGGCACAGACTGATGGTATTATTGTATGTGAATTTAATTATTCTTCTTAGTCGTTTTTCAATGTTATTCTTACATTGTACATGTTTTGAATATAGCCTCTAATATGAAACCTATGGCCAAGTCAAGACTGGTTAGTCTAAATTCAGGCTCTGCAGTGACCGGTTTCCACTACGGCATGTCACGTCAGGAGTGATTGTCGCAAAGCTCGTGCCAACACGACAGAGGATTCAAGTGGCTTATCTTCCACATTGACTATTTATAGCCTTTTAGTCCGAGCTCCCAGAACCACCAGATCTACATCGTTTTAGCATAGTTGAAATGTTATTTATGTTTTAAAAATACATAGATATTTCTTTTACTTAGAGTATCGTTGGCAAATATAAAAATAATAAAACCTCTTTTTAAATTTTTTGTTTGGCCCTGTCACCTGCACTTGAGGACCTAATAACTGCGTCGGGGAATGGGTGTTGTCCGTAACTGAATTGTGGGCCGAACAAAAAATATAAAAACACTTACTCTTTTTAGGATAGATAGAGAAATATGTAGGTAGGTATGTGTGTTTGCTGGAATCAATGCTGGGCCATTTGAGCTTGAAAAATGGCTCAGTATTGTACATATGTAGCCAGTACGCACGCTTTCTTAACTATATATTTTTCCACTAACTTTTGCCTGCGATGTCGTCGGTGTAAACTTCAGAATAACGTCAAAGTCCTAAATTATTTCATTGAAACACAGAACCGGGGTAAAAACTATGCTATCTGTTTTTATCTGTTAAACTATATGGGTGCCAAATTTTAGCTAATTCTGTTTATCCGTGTGAGCGTACAGGGTAATAAACATCCTACCATCCATCCGTCCACACAAACTTTTATTACTACCACGTCTTATAAACAGCCATGCTTAAGTGACGTAGGTCGCAGGACAACAGGGTCTTAGTCCATTATAAATAGTATTCCATGAAAACCTAATTCTATCACCTCACTCTCATCCTTATTCGAGGAAGAAGTCGTTACTGAATAAGCAATTACTAAAACGAGTATGATCTGTTTGACGTTATCACTCATTACATATAGACACGCGATTTTTTTCCTCGAAGTTTTAACTTTAATTTTCCTTATACTGAAAAACTGTGGGGGAACCCGATGATGACTCCTAATCACATGTGATAGCGAATGAACGGAGGCAGCGTTGCGTGTAATTGCTTAGTGATGAGAGAATCCATAAAATTTTATACTTACCTACCATGTATTTATTGCACTTTTTCCTCGTGTGAAATGATTAGGTATCAGATGACGTTGCATTTTGTGAGGTCAGATACAATTAATATGCAACGTGACTAGAGGGCTGACCTCTTCTCTTTTCTGGCCAAAGAATCAGCATTGCCATACGACGTGGCAATGCTGCCAGCCTGTGGGGCACTTGCCCCATTGACAGCAATGCAGACGAGTTTTTTATTGCCCTATGAGCTTCCTGTTTTCAATTTTTGTTTAATAAATTGCACATACTTTGTAAATTAATTATTATTTAGAAGTTTTGTGTTAAGGTTCATTGTATACTAATAATTGTAAATAAAACTCATAATGAAAGAATAGATTAAGTAGAATTTGTATTTCAATGACGCAAATACCAAAAATACAGCTAACTCCAATTTAAATCGTTTATTAATACTAATATTAACCAATATGAAAGTAACTCTGTCTGTTACGTCTCCATGACTGGCTAAACCGATTGTGATAAAATTTGGCACGAACTTAGCTTGGAACCCAAGAAAGGACATATACTTACACTTATTAATCTGCGGCTACACATTCACGCAGGCGATGTCGAGGTCAAAGGTTAGTTCTAAATAAAATATTTAGAAGCATTTTTGCATTGTCATGGTAAGCAGCGCCATCTACCGGCCGGCTTCGAATACCAGGTTTGTGCACATAATTGCGATTTATTTAAATATAGTAACGAGTAAGGAAAGTAAACAGTGGTCGACCTCGGGTTATCGAACTCGTAGTACTACGGATACCTACCGACCATATACAAATATCTACAAATATTATTATACTTTGGTAACCATATACCTAAGCTATTTTTTTATATTTAACTGACTAAGTAAACTGATTTGCGTTTACAAACTCATACGGTAGTAGAGGACAACATTGATCATGATTATTTTAACTTTATCTTACTTACTTGTTTTTCGAGAAGGTCTGGTCAGCGTCAAAAGTCGCATAATTAAATTCAAAAATCATTTGTTTTGAGTATGTTACAGAAAAACAGTGCATTGTTTTTCTTATTTCACTGGATGGCAAACAAGCCGACAGCCCACCTGATGTTAAGTGGTCACTGCTACCTATAGACATCATTCTGCAATACCAAAGGCTTTGCAAATGCGTTGCCATCCCAGAGATAAAGTTGAAATATCTCATGTGCCTGTAATTAAACCGGCACCCATAACCCCCCTTCAAACCGGAACACAGCAACGCTTTGCGGCAGAAATAGGTATGATGGTAGTACTTCCCCGGACGAGCTCCTTCACAAAGAGCTCTACTACTACTTCGTTTTATGTGTCGATTGACGGTTATCGCGCATGCAAATGAAGTCGCGGAACAAAAAGTAGCCTATGTTCTTTTTAGGGGTGCACTCTTACCTCGTACCAAATTCCATAAAAATCGGTTCAGTGGTTTAGTCATGAAAGCGTAACAAATAGGCAGACAGAGGTACCTTTGCATTGTATGGAGTATGGATTAATAGACCGGCTGAAGTCAGGAATTAAGACGTAATATTTTAAAAGGATTCCTTGTTTACACTCTCGGAAAAATAATGAACACGTGTGCGATGCGATTAAACCCACATACTGCTATGTACTTATCGTAGATAACGCAAGGATGCGTCATTGGTTGGTGCGAAAAATTGAGATTTGCACGCATTTTATTATGCTGTTGAGCTGTTTGATTAGGTTCAAGGCTTTCGTTAAAGGTGATCGCTGATTACTGTTCCTGTTTAAAAAAAAAAGCCAGAACTAAATAAACATGTTAGTAATATTTTGCTTTGGGCAAGCTTGTTGTAGGGTTCCGTATTTCGAAAAGAAAAATAAAAAGTAAACATGACCATTATTTCAGACATAATTTTTAATTTCTATATAATGTTAACTAGCTTCCTGTGTGTGGCTTTCTTCACCCGCGTTGTTACGTCTTTGATTACTGCTCTGCCCCAGTGTGTTGTAGCTTGGTGTTATATTGCCTATACTATTCCTCATAATCTGGGCAATCATGTACAAAAATTAGCGCGTTTAAACAAACGAAAAAACTCTTCTACTTTATTACATTAACGTAATGTATTTAGAGATGAGATGTTTTTTTATAATATTATTTTTCGCTTTGATCCAAAGTTTCCCTACAGGGTTTAAGAAACCCTCATTTACCTGGTGAATATTAGTAATGTTTATAATGACCGTAGGTATCTTTCCTGCCGTCCATAGCTACCTACATATTATGAACAACATGTTTTCACAGTAAAAAAAATATTATCTGAACAGTTTCGTTGCGGTTTTGTACAATGAATAATACCTATTTGTGATACCTACTTGTTGATGTAAACATTGTAACTTATTGAGTTGTTTACTAGAAGTTTTGTGTTCCTATTAGTAATGTTTGGATCTGCGTTTCAACAGAAATAATAAGTAAAAATACTTTAAATAGATTCTGCACGCAGTAGGAAACGGCCTGTTCCCATGGGTTAGTCCCACTGGGGCTGTAATTGGGTAGATGACACCATTAAACAATAATTCTAAAATAAAACTTCACAAAAAAGCAGTTCATGTTAGCCCTGAAAATCCGATGAAATTTTAAATAACCATAAAAATCAATTTACAGCAATATACAATTAGTGAATTGAGAAGACAAAAAACTGATGTCATAGTTTAGTACTGTCATATAAAATCTATAGAGGATTGCGTTTTGACAGCTTATAAAAAGTACGTCAATTGGTAACTGGTGTCATCTACTCAATTCTTCTTATCTGCCATACCGCGACTGCAATTAATGCTCTTGTGGACACCGGGCGTGATGTGCTTGCAGATGAATAGAAGGTGATTTTGAAATACTGCGAGGGGAATGCGAGTGTTTACTCTTTACTTATCTTTGTATCGTCCAAAAATGTCATACGTAATGGGTTCGAGTTAGTTAACTCGTAAGTTAGGGTATCTGATGCCTGCGGGCCTCCAATATCGATCATGGTGGCCATTCCTAATGAAGACCAGTCAATTAGGCAAGAGATATTATAGTGCACAAGTGTATGCGCAAACACAGCTGGTCTGCCTCTTGCCTCACAGCACAAGGATGATATATCACGAACTTCCTAACTCCGGGTCGCTACGGCGAAATTTCTAACGGAAAAACCAAATTACACTTTGCCTGACCTGGAAACCGAACCCAGGCCTTCATGTTCAGTAGTAGCATTAGACGAAAGAGCTTGCTAAGAATATACAGGTATATGCTACATCGTCAAATTATTACAAACACAACTCTCGTCAGTCTAACGAGAGCCCTAGTGTCAAACTCTCGAAAGTGTATACACAGCCGACACCAACATATCGTAGACTGTACTGTGTGATAATACTTGCAATTAGAGCAAATAGCAGTTGCAAGTGTCATCGCGCTCGCAGACGCTCTACACGCGTAACGTGACACTTGGCGTGTCAGCCGCTCTGCACTGTGGGTGGAAATGTGCATTGCGAAGACAAAAAAGGAAAAGGGAAGCTTCTGATGTTATTTTTGCTGGTTTTAGGGAGGGTTTAGTCGGAAATGTCATCGCTTTTCAATTTAATTTGTTGATGTTTCATCTAAAGGTTGGGTAACAACTCTGAGGCAGTTTGGTTGCATGTCGAGTTTAATTAAGTGTTCTAACCACCTCCTAGATAATAGGTTCATTCAAAATCATTAGCTAGGCAGGTACATTAAAACAAAATCCATAAATAAAAGTATCGTGAGCAAGGTTTGTGATCACACTGAAAAGCACATGAAAAGAAACCGTGCAAACAAGTTTTAATAAACACACCATAATTGTAGCAACGAACTTTCGCTTTTCAACAACAGAACAAAACCTTAAAATAAAAATAATAAAAACACAAATTCATCTTTTTCCAAACACATGTCGTGTGGCACACTGTGTGCTCGGTCTCTAGCGACGACTTACGCCATAATCTGTCTTGCTATTCAGCTCAAAGCTGGCGTGTTCAGGTACATTCTTGAAATTCAGCCGCTGAAAGTAGAATTTCAGAGGACATTTTCAGTACTGGTTTTGCACGATATTTTTTTGTTTTACTTTGTTTCTTGACTCTTTTTTTTAGCTTCAAGGACTCGCGTCTACAAGCAGAGTTTTTAAGGATATGGAAGGAAAAAGGATAAACATAAATACTTGGCTGTGTTTTAGATTTTTAGCCGTCTGGATGCCTAATACCTTCGCGTAGACCGTGTAGTCTTTGTGTAATGATGAAGTCACCATTTCTTTTTTCGTCACGAAGCAGTGCTTCGATAAAAAGTTCACTAATGCGGTGGTCACATTAGCGGCCTCATCTTTTTTTAACGTACGTACCGCTACTCGAGCGATTACCACTGGAATGCAGTCCGAATTTTTACTATAACCGCCAATAGTGGTTGGTCATTTACCTACTTATTGGTTGGGCACAGCGCGATATTTCATGACGTGGGCGCAAGTGTGGCTTCAGCATTTCAACTAGGATGTAGGCCATCCTACATAACAAAAAGAAAAAAATACGAGCCTATTATTGTCCCACTACCGGGCAAAGGCTTTTTCTTATACAGAGAAGCCACGAGCATTGGTCACCACGCTTGCTCAAGGAGGCGGGTTGGCGTTTTAAGACATACATTTCCGGGGTTCCTCACGTTGTTTTTTCCTTAACAATATCAATTGATGTCCAAGATAAACTTAAAAAGCAGATATGAACATAAAGTTTATTATTAGTAAAATTCTGATTAACCAATCAATTTGCAAAATGATCCCATACGACAAACTAAGGGTGACAGCACTAGTTTTACGCAATGTATTGTCTTTTCAATTTTGACTTTTAATTAGAATAGAATTAATTAATAGTTCCTTCTTCTTTACTTTAGTGATAACGGCAATTTCCTATTTGATCATCCATTGTAGCGAAGTCAGGTTAAAGTTTATTATAATAAGAAATATAGTCGATGATTAATTAGAAATATTCTGGAACATTGCTTCCTGTCAACAAGAGTTTGTTTGTCCTGCGTGAACTTTAGTTATAACCAAAGTCCATTTTTATTATTGTGGACGTGAATCTAGTACCACCGTAATCCGATACAAGTATACAACATATTATGTTGTTAATAAAATAAACCTGATATTGATACAATTATTTCCATGTCACATTCTATATTATACATAAACAATGGGCGTGAGTTGTTTTTAATTAGTAATGGTTCGTATTTTGTTTTTATAACTGTCAATAATTATTGCGGTTACCAGCATTCGTGCTCTATAGGTATCATATGGGCTACCGGCGTGATCAAAAGAATACCGACAAAGAATAAATAGATTTGAAAATATACTTCTGGAAAGTTTTTGACATTTACATTTAAATATATTTAAATTTATAAGAAAAATTAATTTAAAAATGATCATAAATTATTCTTTTACGCAACTGCGACAGGATAGGTTAATGAAGTCGATTTTTTTTTATTTATCTCTTGAAGTTGACATTCTTCTTATAATTTCTCAGAAACAAAATTAAATATTTTGGAATACCTATCAATTTCCTACTCACGTTCAGGGTTAAGCAGGTATTTCAAAAATCTTTCGTTTATTTTTGTAGTCAATATACTGATGTGATGGCAGTGGTTTAGACGCCCGCTTCTCATACATCAAGTCGGGTATTCGATACCTATATCATCAAATGACCCATGTGACTTTTCAATTCATATGGACTTTCTAAGTTTATCTCGGACATCAGTGACATTCATAAAGAAAAAAACGTGATAAAACCTTGACTTGGGTGATCAGTGCTCGTGTCTTCTCGGTATGGGAAGAGGCCCCCCTGCAGTGAGACAAGAGTAGGCTGGTATTCTTTATTTATTTATGCATATCTAGTTTTTTAACTGCCTGGTTAGCCTAGTGGTCTTAATGGCGACTACTGCGCTAGAGGTTATGGGTCCGTTTCCCAGCTGGTCGAGCAAAGTGTTATTGGATTTTTCCATTAGGAATTTCTCAGTACCTGCCCGGAGTTTGGAAGTTGGTGGTGTGACACCCTCGTGCTTCGGAAAGTACGTAAAGCCCGTTGGTCCCAAATGCCATTCATAGATCTTTGACAGTCGTTACGGATAGTCAGAAGCCTGGAAGTCTGACAAACAGTCTAACCACGAGGTATTGTGTTTCCCATTAACTGGGTTTTGGAGGTCAGAGAGGCAGTCGCTCCATGTAAACCAGTGGTATTCAGTTTTATCCGGTTAGACAGGAAGCCGATCCCAACAAAGTTGGGTAAAGAGTAAGCAGTTGATGATCTAGTCTTTTACATAAGTGCATGAGTAGGCATAAAACAGTAAAATATTGTAGAGTCCGGTCTACATACATACCTACTCAACGCTGAGTCACCCGCACAGCTGCGGTTGCGCACATTAACAGATACTAGTCATTTTAATTTAAATCTCTACACGCAGTTATTGGAAAACTGCGGTGCCTGTAATTGTTTACATTACATCGTTATTGACTTATCTCTGTGACCTCATTATCTCCTGGTACTATTTACTGCTAAATAGACCAGCCCATCTTTTATCACTGCTGTTGTAAGGTGTTTTATATTTGTATATTTGTGTCAAGAATTGATAAAGTGTAACAAAAGTACCTATTTCGAAACTTGTAAGAATTTAAACACGTGTGTATCTATGCATTCTTAATTTTAAATAATTTGTACATAATATGTATATAATATGTATATACTTACATCTGCATGTAACATTACAGGGCACATGAGGGGGGGGGGCTGGGTATTTAAAAATTAGTAATATATCAAATTGGTTTTTGACCTTGAATAATGTTATATCGCGCAGTTTTCCAGGTATGGTCAGACAATGAAATGAAAATTTACCAATGATGGGAAAGCAATACTTTTAGTACGTTTATGTGTCTTTTCACACCCATAATGTCTACCAACTGCGTTGACTTAGTCATTCGTTTCATTGTACATTTGCATAGTCATAAATTCAGTTATATTATTCCGCAACAGACGTCTACTTGATAAAGATAATTAGCTATAAATCTTGCAACCATGAGACGCCTTACTAGCCGCCTGCTTACCTCAAATTATAAAACCACGTACCCAAGCCGCGGTGCTAATTTAGCAAATGAAATCTAAACTCGGTCAGTCCGTAGCTGCGTGGATTACTCACGAACATTACGCTCTTGTTGCACAAAAAGGACCAAACGGGAACTTAGGACCAAAGACCGTTTCGGTATTAATGGCGCGCCCCGATGTGTGCAGAATTCGAGGATTTGAATGTTTGTGAGTAAGGCCAGGGTGGTATGCAAAATGTTGTTTAATGAGTAATGAATTTACAAGTTTCTTTAGGTACGACCTAGATAGATGGTATATTTTGAAAATTGAAAGTACCTGCTTTTTACATTTATCTACTTTCAAGTATTTTTATCTACTTTCATATTTTTCTTTTTCATCTAATGGATTGAACAGATATCTTCCTGGCCCTTTGAGCTACTTTAACGACACGGTTAGCGCAGTCACAGTGCGGTGGGCTGTTGCTCTACGTGTCGCAAGTTCCTTTCCCGCACGGTACAAGTAGTAAAGCCGGGTAAACAGGTAGTGATTCCGGGTCTGATTACATGTGTAAATGAGTTTATATGTTCGTAAATGCACCCACAGGACATACAGGACAAAAACCTAATGTGAGGCAAAGTTAAAAAAAAACGAAGTTTTTCAAACCAACTGATGGTCCATCGTGTTTATAGCTACGTCGAAAGTTTCCCATCTAATTTATTATAGTGCCCTAGTTTTAATTCCCACAAGAAGAAAGGAATGATTTATTTTTAGTTGAGGACAATTAACTACTGTTGCAACTTGTGCAAGGATGTGAGAAGCTGTGTGTGTTTCCAATTCCTGGATTCAGCAGTTTATGTGTCAGGAGATAGGCGGAAAAGTAATTAGAGCCAGGTGTTCTGTTTACTCGGAAACTGATTTTATTTGTTGTAATTGTAATGAAACTTGTTGTAATTTTCCACGCTTTGAATGGGAGAAATACATTATTTATTATAATCGTATCTATGATTGTAAATGTGCGTATTTAATGTTAATCCGATATAGGTGATAATCACCAGCCAGAGTTTCTCTTTTAACTTCGAGTCAGTTGTTAAGACCGGCACTTATGACATTTTGTAACGGACCCTGGTGTAAGCTCGCAACTAGCTGTTGAGTTAAGCTTTTGGTTTGAGCGGTTTTAAGTAGTGCATTAATGTTTGTTATTGTTTTTAATGTAAAATGTACTGTAAATTGTCTTCTATGGGCCTAGTGACCGAAATAAATGAATATTATATTATATTATATTAAGCGCGCTATGCAAACTTGAGCCACCTTTTGTTGCCGGACACCACGCGGTTGCAGTGTCTGGTGACATCCACCGAACACAGTTGCCGATTGCTACTGTTGGACAACATTGATGCTTGTTTTCCGAACATTCCATCAGTGTCCTGCGTGCGACACAAGCAACTAACGTTGGCAACAACTGCTTTACTAACACAATTTGAAATTTATTATTGTTGCTTGTGTTTTCCACTAGAAACTTTTCAGCTTTTAGTTGCTAACACCGTCAACTTTTCTGATCGTCAATCAGTGGGTGGCAAGTGGAAGCAACAGGTAACGCTGCGTACGAGTGAGTTGATTCTACACTTATTGGTTGCCGGTTGCATGTGTCAGACACAAAACACTAAAGTGTCTAAGTTTGTGCAGTGCCTTAATAAAATCGATTTTTAGAGTTATACAACACTAAACCATGACAAAAACACGTCGGGAAAAGCAAGTTTTATTAAATATATCGATTTATAAGTAAGTAACCTCCTACATCAAAAGTTCTCCCGTAAACAAATACATTAGGTACACATGTTCTTGAAGCCAAATGTACAGCCAGCAACAAAAGTGGCTGAAAGAATTTGATTTTCAAAACACTTAGAGCATTAACACATATTTCTAACTGGCGCACTCTAGAGACGTTACGTAAAGATCCTAATGATTCATTTTATTTAGTTGGCTAATGTATAACTTAGTACATGTTAACGCTTTGAAATGTTTTCGATTTGTCATATTTTTGCCGGACAGCATTTCAATTTATAATTCTCAATTAACATTGATTATTTTAAAGTGACGTCCCCAAGCATCAGTTAGTGATCAAAGTAGGTCACTACGATCACTAACTTATTGAAAGTTTTCGTTGAGGTTTTTTGTAAATTACTTTTGTTGCTAACCATACAAATTGCGCAGTGTGATAATCAAACAGCTGACAAGATCTGCTTTCCGTCACCGGGATGATCATCAAAACAATCGGGAATTATTCCGACATGTTAACGTCATAAAGAAGGATTAACTCCATAAATAAGTTGGCAACATTTTAAAGGATTACTCACACATGCGCATCGTGCGATTGTGTGCAAAAGGACAAATGTGATTTATGCTTTATTTTGTGCAAAGGAAGATTTCTTTTTAAATACAGTGTTAGAGAGAAATATTTAGAAGTAAAAGTGGTGAAAACATTTTAGATGCAACTAAACATAATATTTAGGAATAAAAGTAGGTAATTTTAAATGAGCTGACATCAACTCGAACCAAATATTACTTTGGCTTCAAGTAAGTCTACAACAATATTTCAGGAGCGAATTAATATAAACAGCTGCTAAGTATATACCTACTCTTTAAATCCCTGATCTTCTTCTGCACTTAAAGAAAATACCGAATCGGAAAATATTAAAAAGAAACCACTCATAAAAATCTCTCGGTACAATATTTTTCTTGGCCGAAGTCTTTCGTATGTAAATTTTTATTTTTTCGTCAAAACCGTTTGTCTTATTAAGAAATATTTCACCTGTTTTCGCAAATCGTAAATAAGATACTCTAAAATACACGTTTTTATAAAAGGATTGTGAGAAAGGTTACGTGTTTACCAAATTTTAACTACCTATTGAGGCTTATCGGGTTTTTTTATTAAAAGTACCATCACCTGAAAATGCAGCCTGAATACTTAATAAGTAGGAAATTTATACCTATGTTTAAAATCTATTCATACTAATATTATAAATGCGAAAGATAGTTGGTTCATTTGTCGTTACGCTTTCAGGGCTAAACTACTGAAACGATTATAATCACGCGGACGAAGTCGCGGTTACAAGCTAGTATTTAAATAATACTACCTACAGTCTTAAATAAAGATGTAACCCAGTACGTACTTTGATAACATGATTTTTTGTATTTTTTGGTCCTTATTCTGTTCCTGAAAAGAAAACGAACGTTGTTGAAAATGCGCCGGCAAAGGAAAACTCCATGACGTTTGTCAGATTATGTCCCGAAGATTCTTCGAATTCATGTGTTTTATACATTTATATAAGCTTTCGGTGAATGTCGGTTATCGCGAATGCCGCCAAAGTTACGGATAAAAAAAATAGCCTAGACCTTTCTTGGAGTTTAAGCTTACTCCGAAATAAATTTTATCAAAATGGGTTCTGTGATTCAGACTTAAAAGTGTAGCAGACATAGGTACACACAAATTTATTTTTGCATTTATTAGTTTAATTATCTATAATAGGTATAGTATATGGATTAGGTGTATAAAAAAAACCTTATTACTACACATTTATCGATATCCATCCTAGAAAATATCACAACAGCTGAAGAATTTATTTGTTTAAGCGCGCTAATCTTAGGAATTACTGCACCGATTTGAAAAATCCTTTTACGTTATATAGCACATTTCTCGACCAAGGTTATCATATAACATCACGCTACGACCTACGGGAA
Organism: Caradrina kadenii; assembly: GCA_947462355.1. Lineage (NCBI taxonomy): Eukaryota > Metazoa > Arthropoda > Insecta > Lepidoptera > Noctuidae > Caradrina > Caradrina kadenii. Next base: position 13,045,571 of record OX381689.1, on the reverse strand, counting down.
CGGAGCAGTGATTAAATATGTAAACAAAAGCGCGGGGCTATTACTAGTTCAGTATGAGTAAAAAATGACGCATCGGGACCTAAATTACAATTATTAAATGGAGAGCGCGACCCTAAAGTAGTCCTAAATGCAAGGGAGCAGGGCAAAGACTCTACCATACAAATATAGTGCGCAAGAGTTGAATACTCGAGAATATTTTATTATCTGTAAACATTCACACACACGCATGTATAGCAGGACCAAGTGGTTTTGGTGGATTGTTTATTATTGTTGCAAAATGACAAGCTGTGTTCAATTTTTTCAAGGTTTCCAGGTATATAGGTCATTGTAAGTATCATAAAGAATAACTTAATTTTTATTATAGCACGAAGCAGAAGTATTTTCTTTGGTAATCTGTTCCTCAGTGGACCAAATGATCGTGGTCTTAATAGCCTGTAGGTGCATGTCGATATTTGGTGATCTGAGATAATGTCTGAGATGTTTTATCGGCTTTCGCCATTTTCGATTTAATGATACGTCAAATTCAAGACAATGTCTGTGCTAGCCTATGTTTAAAAAAGAATCGAAATGTAGTTTAGTAGGTAACTTGTCCGAAAGGTTAAGAGTTACTCAGTAGATGAAGGAAAACAAGCAAACAAATAAATCAATAACCACAAACCGCGTAAAAAACTATAAGCAATATCATTGTTTTTTAAGGATATTTGTATTAAATTTTAATTTTAATTAATAGTAGGTAGGTAATTAATCTAATGAATCAACTCATCCCTTTATATTTTAACAAACTACTATTCTACTAAAGCACCTAAAAGTTGTCCAGTAATATTCAACCCAAATTGTAGTAAAACATTGGAAATTGAAAAAGTTTTGTAATGAAAATAGTAATTTCAGTTCGGAGAAACTGAAAATATTTAGGTATTCAAGGAATTGTTTTATTTAACTTTGATTAATGATAACGCTAATATTGTACCGACATAATGCTACGTACATTAGTTATTTCACGCGGCTACCTGGGAAAAATAGCATTGTACTATAAAAAATAGTTGCATATAAGAATCAGGTAAACAGCTCCGCCACCTGGTGCCTTGAAAAAAAAAATACAACCCGCAACTGACAGATGGACGCCTAGTTATAGGGTCCTATTGACACCCTTCGGTACGGAACCCTAAAAAGGTAGCGCCACTATTATCTACTGCATTTAACTATTCTGGCATTTTTTTATCATTATTTATTACTTTGGGGTGTATTTTGTCACAATAAACCGCGGATGTCTGATCAAAATAATAAAAGAAACTGCAAATCGATCAAAACTATACAACGCGCTACACCTACATTTGTGTTGATGTAAACAAGCCGTCGACACGCGCGCACTAACACACGCTCACGTCCGTGTGTACGCCGCACATGTACGCGCGTAGCATTGAGCCAGGTCGTGGCTCCCGCGCGTGCGCAGGGTTTATTTGTACGTTTATGCGCGCGTATCTACGTAAAGCCCGTCACACACAGCAGCTATAATGTATATTAAATTCTGCGATGTACATCTTTACAATTGGCAGATTTACATTGATCTAGAGTATTAATCTAGTACTTGAATTTAGTAATACTAGATATTGGATATTACCCACCAATGTAAACACCTTAATCCAGTTCAACTATCTTATATCTGACGCAGAATAAGAATAGAGCATTTACTAATTAATCAAATACATATTCAGCTAAATAAATTCGCTTGAAAGGTATGTGTAGCTTTTTTTTCATTTTGCTACAATAACATCTACTTAAATCACTTTTTAGCTTAACATTACCATATTGCTTGCTACTGTGTTGGCTCTCGTAGGATAATATGACAAATTGTATAGAAATATAACATAACATACCAACACGCCAGTATTCCCCGAAGGGTTGGCAGAGATGCACAAATGTACACCCACAGTTCGCTATGTTTAGGTCCCGTGTAATAGGGATCGGGCCTATATAACTATACATTTTATTTCAAAACAAGTTTCATTAGGTAATAAAGATTACAACGTATTAAAATATGGCACTAACCGTGGGTGAGATGGTCATGAGAAACAAAACAATACGTAGCAAAAGCAAAAATTATTTGTCAAATTATGAAAAAATGCTTGAGATGACCTTCCACGGAAATACCCCCCAGTCTCCCTAATTTGGTCCATGGAAATCTTACCATACTGGGTGGGTGTGAGATCATCTAATCTTTTCCACTCAACAGTGCCATGTGTGGTGTTTTCCTCCTTTTTGGTCATTAACCCTTTAAACCTTTGTAGAATGCAGCCAGGGCATGAGGAGATACTCCACCTGCAATCGCGTGAGGTGTCTCAGCACCTATGTGTTTGTAGAAGGCTTCAGCTTCAACACAATCTATGGCCTATTTAAAAATATATATATATATATTATATTTATTATTTATATTATTTATATTTATGGCCTATTTAATTATGGCTTGTTCAATCTATGGTCGTCTTTCCTGCAAAAACTTGTTTATTTCTTATCTGGAAGGCAGATTCAGTTAATAACCCTATCGTATTCGCTTGAGCCATCTTTGCATGTGTGGAAGTCTTACAACCTTAGTAGTCTTGCCGTTGCTTCTAAACCTATCAGCAATTTCTGACCTCAACTTCCAGGGGGTCTTCATGTTAGTCACCTGTTGAGGCACCCCCAAATCTTCATTCAGAGTACCAAACAACGCGTGGTAAACTACCTGGCCAGCTGATACTTCATCCATTGCCGTTTCCATGGTCCATGAGAGTCCCATGCAAAACTTGTAAATTAACCACATCCCTTTTCCTGAGAAATTAACAGAACTGTATAGCAATGGGCCTGCCTCTCTTTGTATCTTGCAATTCTTCAACTGCTCTGGAAAGGCCACTACATAAATTAGGAAACATAACGGGAAAAATGCCCTTTGGGCATTCCTTGACCCTGTCATCAAGACGACATCAGCAAAAGCACTTAGTCCAGGCGCCACCTCATTACATAAGTTTATCATAACATAAGCTACATAAGTTATTAGCATTGGGAATATGTACTGGGTCCGTTTTTACGGCGTCTACCCACTTTCCTCGATAAGGATCTTTGTAGCACCTTCCAGCACGACATGATGAGCAGGTGTCAACCCATATTGAGAAACATCAACGTAGTGGTTGTGCCTCTTTTCCCCACTGGTATACGGGATACCCCAACCCTTATTTCATCGTATCGCATTTTAAATGCTGATTAGATATTGAACAGTGGGTCAGCTATCCCGTACCAATGGTAATTATCACTCCGATTAGATGATATGTACTCCAGCCCCACTTTTGCTGCCTCAACTTTCATCAAGTTTATTACTACCCCATACCCCACATTGTATGCTTTTCCCTAAAGTGTTACCGTGTATGAGATGTCGGGGATGTGTACTAGCTCTAGTGTTTGCCATCTTTCTTAGTATGTTGTGGCCTCCTTGCAAATTACTCATCATCTGATGACTGGCTGTTATGTTACCTCGCAAAGTCCTAATTTAATATGAGGTTAACTGTCGGATATTGATTAGATAATTGAATTTTAACTTTAAGATTCTGCCTGACAGTTGAGGAGTTATACAATGACAGTGCACTAGATACAATATATTTGAGAATCTTCTGTTTTGTTCCTCCGTCTAAATTAATCCTGGGTCTTTTCGGGTCAGACACCTCATGCTCCGGATTATCGGCATCCACTGTTCTTTTCTATGCTTTTTTTTTTTTTTTTTTAAAAACGTTGCCCCACACTAGGATTTTCTCCTGTATCGTGGGTGCGTTTACAAACATATAAACTCACATACACAAACAGCCAGACCCGAAACAACTATCTGTAGGCCATACAAATATTTGTTCTGTGCGGGAATCGAACCCGCGACACGCAGCGCAGCAGCCAATCGCTCAGCCACTGCGCCAACCGTGCCGTCAGCCGTCGCCGCTTTGAGCCTCAGGTGCATCTATCTCCATTTTCGCTGTGTTTTATATACCAATGAATTCTTCCACCAGAGTCTGTTTATACATGGACAAGGGATTGCCATTAACCGGGCACAAAAATCTTAACTCCGAGCTGCGACTGAGAAATTCATAGAAAACCCCAATAACACTTATTGCTCGATTTGGGAATTGAACCCAAGACCTTTAGCGTAGCAGTCGCGCTTAGGACTAGGCTAACGTGGCAGATATATGTCTGGCTTTAATATACATTTTTATATTACGGCTCCTGTGTGCGATGGCCTTAACTAGTAAATAACAACAGATTGGCTCAGTGATTGAACTTATTACGATGTAATGGAATACTGGATTTTGAAATTGTGATTTGATTAAGGGCGCTTTGGTTTTATTATCTGGGGTAATTGTGACAGCAATAGTTGCAAGTGTATTGAGAAAAATACTGGTTTATTGGTACGAAGGATAATACTGTGGTTGTACATTAAGATGCTAGCGCCATCTAGTTTAAAAGCAAATAAAACTTGGAAAAGGAGACTCGTCACGGCCCTTACAAAATTTACCCAGACCCGGCGCATATCAATTACTTAATATTTTTATCTGTTCAAATTTAATCTCAAATTAATTAATTATTTCGTTATTTTCCTTTCAATGATTTTATAATTTTGTTATTTTTAGGGTTCCGTACCTCAAAAGGAAAAAACGTTATAAGATCATTTTGTTGTCCGTCAGTCTGTCTGTCTGTCAAGACCTATTATTTCGGGAATGCGGGGAGGTATCAAGTTGGAATTTAAACCGAGTACTTAGGTCTGCGGTCCCATGAATTTGCGTAAAAATCAAACTTCTAAGTTTTCGTTAAACAGGGTAGGTACGGCTGTTTATTCAGCAAAAAACGCATATGTTGACACTCTCAAGGAAATCAAAACCCATAGGGCGCTTCTCGTTGATCTAGAACTACGAAATTTGACAAGTAACATTCTTATAACCGACAATACAGGAAAAAGTCTCAAAACTATACATTTGTAATAAAATCTTACAAAATAGGAGATCTATATTTTTTATAGACGGTCATAATTTCAAATTGAAGCTACTAGTTCAAATGCGGTATCATATAAAAGGGCTTGATGTGCACATTGCTAAATATATTTTATTTATTTTTTCCGACTCATTATTTTTTATTTATAATGAAAAATATAAAAAAATACCGGTCCCCTATTTGTCTCCGAAGTCTGAAAACGAAAAATTTAAAATAATTATAATTACCTAATACCTAGATACCTCAGTGAATTGTAATAGATAAATAAATATACAATTTATTCATTTAACTGTAATTTATAATGATCCTACGTACGGAACCCTCGATGGGCGAGTCCGACTCGTACTTGACCGTTTTTGTTTATTCTTTATTGTGTTATTACACAAATTTTAAATTTTATATGTGTTAACCAATAACTTGTTTGTCTGGTGCAAATTGTAAGTATAGGTTGGTTATTTATAAATAAATAAATATTTTACTTGAATTGAAAAATTAATACTTTATTAGTATTTGCTATTTAAGTAACTAAGTTCCGACTCTCCATTTTGTGACCTTCCTCAAGGAAGAGTTGCTGTATCGGCGTTTTCGCGGCCGGCTACGCGACACCTCGCAGCGTAACACGACGCCGTCACTTCGTGTGCAGTGGTTCTTAAGTTTGTTACATAAAATAGGTATTAGTATACAGTTAAATGGCTTTATACTTTAGATATATTGTGTTTTATGAGCCTTAGTTGCTTGAAATAAAATAAATTAGGTTAGACTAATAAAATGTATGGTTTTCCTCAATCATTGTATTTCATTTTATTGTGCATTCGAATCTGGTTAATCGGGAAAATACCCGTTTTATAATTATTGCAGTAACCTAGAGAATTGAAAATTTGGTGTATACCCCATAAATGTCTTTTTACTTTTTATCTTTGGAAGTCTTGTGGCCCCAACATCTGATGTTTTTTAGACTGTGAGTTAGATGGGGTGAACAGATTGACGCGAGGTAAATGTTGCGTGAAGTAGGTGGTCGGTAAATACATTGGGTTTAATTTGGTCTAATGTCAATGCTGACATCAATTTTCATCATGCAACCATCTTCATCATGCTGCCCATGCTCTTTGCTAGGGCATTCCACTACCAAGTGCTCGTGATAAGACCTGTCTATTTCCTGCTGCTTCTTCACATAAAGCTGCAGTAACAGTCAACAATCCCTCTTAGATTCTCTGTGATCTCACAAACCGAAGTCGCAGGACCCATGTCCTGCATGGCCATCCATTACATGACATGGCCATCCATGTAATGAGAAGGCCAACTCAACGGCATAAAGAAGGGAGAAGTACCTCTGGCTGGCAGCATCAGATAAATTTCTATTTATTTGGATCTATTCGTCTCCAATCAATTAGTACATTTGCAGGGTTGATCATCATTTAAATGGGATACTTTTTTTCCTTGGAACTGCGTCCCAGTGGTTTGGCATTCGGTTACTCTTGAGAAGGAGGAGGTGGAGCCGCCCTTGTTTCATCAGGAACACCAACCTCTCCAGTCGGGCTTACTCTGTTGGGGTATATACAGCAAGTTAAACGTTTGTGACTGTACCTCGTGAGCTAGCCACTATTTATTTTCGCAAATAAATAAGAATTATTTTAATAATAATGTTACACAAACAATGTGAACGTCCTTAACACCGTACACATAATTAATTTACCATCTGAACATGACCCAGTACCACATGCAATCTTAAACAAACGAACGAACAGACATGCAACATCTATCTCGTGTCTAACGCCACGCGGAAGACCGCGGTAATTAAAATTCTGCTCACGAGGAAACAATTGAAAGGTCATACGCTACGCTGTATGGATGGAACACTCATGGAAAAGTAGCGGCCGTGAATATTCACGCCTTCATTAGCGATGGGTAGGGCAGTTGGTATTAGGGTTGTAACGGAGGCCTTCTTAGCCGGAGGCGGAGGCGGATGCGAAGGTGAAGAGCTTTGTCTCTGCGCATGCGAAGGTGAAGGCGGAAATGTAAGTGGAAAAAATGTAATTCATGATTTATTAAAAAAGAAGGAAAGACAAGAAGTCTTTATTCAAAATTTTGTACATAGTACACTTTCTGATACAAACTAAAACTGGTAATCGCAATTAAAAAGAGGCAAATTATATTTCGCGCCGATAAGAAGTAAGTGCAAACTCTTGGGGGAGTGGGAGCAAAGTCTTGATCATTTCGCTAGCAACACTCAGTTGAGCGGCCTCGTTGGTCGTTGTAAGTGAACGTAAATGAACCCCCGTTAAAACTCCGCAAAAAAATTACAGAGGTGAGACACGATGTTTTTGCCCGCACTCTGGAAGGTTAAGGCGAGATTCTGTTACAACCCTAGTAGGTACCCCTTTGGAGTAGTCAGTAGGATCCAACTAAAACTCATTACGAGTACAATACGAGTAGAAGATTTGAATGGATTGGATTGGATTTGGTGAAATTTTAGACCTGATTAATTTAATTAAAAGTAATTTATAGAATAGGAACAGAGCATGACTGTTTACAGCTTTTGTGGACGAAGACAAGAGAGGAGAGACAACAATATATAAAGTGAATCGTCAAGTGACGATTGCATTCCGTTTACATTTCCAACAATAGATGAAATATGTTTTATGGAATACTTGATTTCAACGCAGACAAAATCGCATACAGAAGCTAGTATGTGTATAAAAGAGGTGGAGCTCTCCATGCGAGCGTTAGATATTACGCCTGTTAGTCTAAAAACTGCAATAAAGGAAACAATTGCAAAGGTCACGCGCGCTACATTAGTTACATGGTACGTGGACCTAAAATGGCATGTTTTGACATTTTGTTCCGCGTTGCCACTGAATATGGTGCTGACGGAAAAGTGAGGCATAAGTTACGTCGCGTGTTTATGGTAGGGGGACACCAAGATCGTGTGTTATTAGGAGAGGAAAGAGGCTGTATCGTGGCTTTTGCGTGGCATATAAACAAGCTTCTACCCGCGACGTCGGTATGCTTTTTTTACAGCCGCGTTAAATTTCGTATTTGCTTACTGCCGCGCTCCCTTAAGTCGTACCGTAATGTAATATAGACTAATATTCCTCAATAAATCTAGCTACGATGCACAAAAAGACATTTTCCAATCCGACTTGAAGTTTCATAGATTAGCGCGTTTAAAGAAACAAACAAAAATCCTCTTCAGCTTTATTATACATAAAATGTTTAAACGTTAACAAAAGTATGGTTTAGTAGACAGTAATCGAATAGACGATCGTTACGTCAAATAGTCCATTAAATAGACAACCTCTAGAAGTCATATCCATACTTTGTTTGTTAAAACTTGATTGAAAAGCGTGTCCGTGAAGTTTCTCAATCGTTCTTCTTCGTGGAGACCAACGTTTCGAAAGGAGCAACTAGCTTCAACTTTCTAACTAACTGAAGGACTACGTGACAATTCAAAAGTATCTGTAAATGGTTTAATTGAAAAAATGCATCGATTTATTGAAAATGAACTTCAGGTAAGCATCCGATTATATGATCCCTAATCATAAAGAAACAAGAATAGCCTCATCAGGTATAGCAGCAACATTTCCCGGTCGATAATCGGATGGGTGACCTAGTGAATACCTACTTGACCTCCGCTATACATTTAGATGCAAATATCTCTTTAACAATGCAATGGGCACTAGGCAGGCAGTTATGATAATGATAATATAAATTCCTTTGAGATGATCTCATAATTTTATGCAAAAGTGTTTCATGATAATCCAGGGATGAAAGAGAATGGTTTTGTCAGTCACACTTTGGTGATTGGGTGGGGCTGGCTACCTTTCAGAGAACGTGGAAGTCTCTGCAATCTCTTGAAACCTGAAAATAAAGCAATTCCTTAATATTTCCAGGAAAACTTTTTACTATTACCTTTTCTTTGGAATGGGTTTTCTATCACTCATTCTCCTGAATCTTAAAATGAAATATTATAGATTCCACTGACACCCAGTGCAAGTGCGGTATTTCGGACCAGACGATGGTCCATTTATTGTAGTGCCCAAAATGTCCCTACACCTGCACTTTAAAGAACATTAAAATGCTACTAAACGTCCACTTTCTGGACCCAAGTATTAAATAAAAATAAGAATATCAGCGTATTATCGTCCTACTGCAGAGTATACATTTAAAAGAAAAAGTCATACTGGGACTTACCTGTGCCCGGTTGCGAACGAAGAGATGAAAGACATGAGACACTCTCAAGTAGGTACTGAAAAAAAAAAATATAGATAAGGGTTACGTTCAATTATTCATTCGAAAAGAAATAGATCATCGCTTACTACCATTAGTTATGTTACTTTATTTAGTTAGTACAATATTTTTTTAAAAACATCGGAAATTTTCTATTATTACTAGATATTACTTATATAATCCAAACCACAAGACCTAGGTCTCAAAACCAGTCTGTACACACGCTACTAACTTTCGATAAACGTTCATTTCCACGACAATTACATCTACTTATTAATTTTAATTACTCTACTCAGTACTAAGAAATGTAGTACTAGTTTTATTTCTCATAAAATAAGTGGTGGAAACAGAAATCCCCATCTGTATTATATTCAAATTTGGTGACCCTGAAATAGTGTACCACGGGATTGTAGTATACGTAAAATAATCTGATACTTTTCTAATGCACTTTATGGTCCTTTATAATTAGGTACATTCTTTTCAGTTTTTGTTTTTCTAGATGTTGTTTGAAGATTTTCAGCTTAACTGTCCCGGCGTTACCCCACGCTAGAAGTTTCTTCTCCATTGTCGATGCAAACATCGCGTACATAAACCGCCAGATAAATAATAATAGTCAAGTTACTTCCATTACATGACATTTTCATTGATGGGCTGTCTCCATCTCATGCGCTGCACACTTCCACCAGTAGCGAGAACCCAATTTTGATTGGGTTCTCGCTACCCAATCAAAATCAATTTTGGGGTGGTTCCGAGTCCTAAACCCGCCGGTGGCTGGTGTCCTCCCCGTCGTCGACGAACTGGTGGTGGCGTCGTGGGCGGAGAGAAATACTTGTCGCTGGAGCTGAACGCAACTGCCGCGGCCGGTGGCAGCACTCACAGTGGGCCTGGGTTCCGGCGGTGGCGAAGCGGAGTTGAGCAACGAGTCCGGAGATGGTGTTTGTACTAGTTGCTATCTTCTGGCGCGTGTCAACATGTTCTATTTTCTTGGTATTGTCGTGGAATCGAATTGCATAACGGCCTTGACAAACGTCATTCTATTCGCTTATTTCATTTCTTTTTCGGTTTTAGGGTTCCGTACCTCAAAAGGAAAAAACGGAACCCTTTTAAGATCACTTTGCTGTGAGTTCATCTGTCTGTCAAGATCCTTTATTTCGGCAATGCGTGGAGATAAGTTGAAATTTGCACCGCATACTCAGGTCGATGGTCCTATGAAATAGTGAAAAAAACAAACTTCTAAGTTTACGTAATAATAATATACGGCCGTTTATTCAGCAAAAAATGCATATTTCGTCACTATCAAGGGAATCAAAACTCATAGGGTGTTCCCGTTTACCTAGAACTAGGAAATTTGACAAGTAGCATCCTTTTTTTATAAATTTATTATATGTCTCACATTTGTTTGCACATTTACATCAATGTTTTATAAATCATTTTTCTCTTTGCTCTTACAAAAAAAAAATACTGATAATAAATCACTTTCGTTTACATAATGGTTACAAACTATTAATGATCAATAAGTGACAAATAAACGCACAATTAACTGATCTTATTATTAATTAACATTATATATCATAACAATCCTAATGACGGCTATCAAATGATTTATTATTCATTGTTCTTTTATGTGCAAACTGTGCCTATACTACGTGCTGTTTTTTTCCATTGTTTACGTTTTCATCGGAAGCAGTCGTGAGTGTTCGAGTTTTTCCGGTGTAACTGGCTTTTGTTAATTATATTTGTCGACTTATTCCTGTTTTATTGAGAAAATTGGCCGAATGTGATTAATTGGCATGAGATGAGGGTATAATTTTCTTCCTGTGATCAGAAATAATTAACGGTTACATTATGTAGTGGAAACACGTGTAAGGCTACGTAGTAAATACGTATTATGAGATTATCTTTATATTTTATAAGTAAATACATAGTAAATGGCTTCCGTATTATGTTCGAGACGTAACTGGTCTAGTACGTACTTCAATGTACCTATTATAAACGAGTTTATTAATTGAAATTTTGCCTTCGTTGTTTGGGTGCTCTAGAAAATCCGCTTGTACACAAATATGTCTGTTTTCGATTACAATTACCTTCTGAGCCGAAGTATTTAATATCCCAATAAAATTACAGATTGATCTTTCAATACCTGATTGCGTTTGTGCATCGTCAACAACAATCTCAGGTTCAATAGCTTGCCAAGGTCAAAAGGACAGTCATTATATACACTTTTATCGTCTCCGTGACAAACATTAAAATTAAATATATTCGCAAAAGGAGTTGATGGACAGACCTTATGCAAAAGTGCAGGTACACAGAGTAGTGAATTAATGGAGAGGTGAATTTCAATATTGGGATTTTCGTCTGTATTTATACAGATTAAGTATAAGAACATCACAGTCTGCGTTACTATGCTCATAGTCCGGAGAAGGTGCAAGCATTGATCACTGGGTTTGCTCGAGGCGGATTGCCAATTTCAGATTTTTAAATCTAAAGGGGCTCACGATGTTTTCCTTCACAAAAAAAAACTGTAATTACTAACTGTGTTACCTCTGTCTCAACACTGACACTACTCTGTGGCAGCGAAATGCAGTTAGCAGCAGGTCCGCTGCATTCGTAAGCCGCTGTGCAAATATTGATTTTGTGATTTAAACTCCATGATTAATTACCTGCCAATTTTATTATCTTACTGCCTTATTTGTACGAGAATATTGGTAGTTGGTACTGTGTAAATTACTTGAGAGCGTTGACTCTAAACCAATGGCAGACGAGAATGGTAAGAATGTAATGGTTCAGTGGTTAAGAGAGCTTTTTCCCGCGAATTTGTCGGCATGGAAGCTACTGTCATACAGCTCTGTTGCAACACTTGTCCACTATAATATTTTCTGCAGCTGGTTTCCCTTCAAATAATCCGCCGTGAGCGATATTCGGTCGGGAGAATATTATCTCCAGAGGGCAGTCTCGCTAATGCATAGTCTTCCGCCTGAATTCCTCAGCCAATGGTAATATAAGGGGCTGGAGCCATGTAGTTGCTAACCACCTGTCTTTTATGGCCATTACTTGCATAGTCCAGGGCACAAGTTCCACTCGACATGGTGGAATTGTTCCACCCGAGGTGCATCACGAAATTAGGATATTGTAGGATGTCCGCCTCTAAATCAGCGACATCATATTTGTGCAGCATTATCTCGTCTGGATGTAATAGCAGTGGGTGATTCGGACGTCCAGCGGCTGCTCAAGCCGGTACTCTTCTGCGACCTCCTATATCTTCCTCGACGGCACTTGTTTATTCTGCATAAGAGAGAGGAAACATCCTCCAAACCTCAACGGAGAGCGTCAGCCAAAACAGTAACAGTCTGCCTCAAATTGCTGAATAATAAAATTGTGTTTAAAACTTTCAACAGCATGGATTAAGTTGGTTACTGGTGCAATTTTAACTGGTGCTCTCTCTCCTCAATAGATCCTTAAAATCGTTGCTGAGCCGAGCACAGTGATAAAGATCATCTGTCCATGTCCACTTGGCAAGAACTGGTTCTTGATGCTAAACAGTAATTGAAGTTCCAACTGACCAAGTGTAATACGGTAGAAAGCCTATGGTAACACTCAGAGATATGACGATAGACGAAGTAAGTCATCATAAATACAGCTTTGGTAACTATACCAGTCGTACTGGTGCTGATCGGGGGTCTGAGTTCTTCTGAACGATGAACTCCTGCTTAAATTGAGCCTCATAAGATTCCATGAATCCCAAGAACAAAGATTAAAAGGCGGGGTCTACCACCACCCCCGCAGTCAAATCCTCTTCCACTTTACATTGCTAAGTTCTGAGCGCCGCCCAGGGCTGCAGAAGTCATTTGATGATGTCTCATAAGCCGTGTAAGAACCAATTTTTATAACAAACAACACTACCAAACATAGTTTTAATGTAAAACACAATGTATGCATACAATTTAACCACAAAACATTCAAAAACCCACTTTTGAAAATTGTCAAGCCGAGAACCGAACCCCAGTGCTATTATAAAGGTTCGATCTGGGAGAGAAATAGAACACGTCTTTATAGCAACGAATATGATTTATTACTCTCATATAATCGATACTTACATTATTTAATACACTTAGAATCTAGGTATAGCATGACCTCATTACATAGGTATTCTTCCACTATACGCCCAACAAAAACAGAAAAAAAAAAATTACATTAGGTATGTTTTTTTTTTTTTTTTTTTTTTTTATACTTAACTTTGTAGCATACATGACATACAATATTAATTATTGTCATTTATTATAAAGTTTTGTCCTGTTCTTATGTATAATTTCCGCTTTATTATTTCTTAAGATTTTAACATTAGGATCAAGATCTTCTAAAACTTTAAAAGGACCATGGTATACATTATCAAATTTATTTCCTGTCTCATTTTTAACTAATAATAAGTCATCTTTGTTATACATCACTGGTTTTAAATACTTATCAAATTTACATTTTCTTTTTAATTTACTTGTAATTAAATTATGTCGTGCTTCAGATTGCGCTTTTTGTAACTTAAATTTTAATTCTAAAGGGTAGCTATCTATGTTATATAAAGGATCAACAGAACAATTTTGAAAATTACTAGGTATATTACATGATTTTCCGAACACTAGTTCGTAGGGAGTATACTTTGTTTCCGAGTGTACAGAGGTATTGTACGAGAAGCACCAATACGGAAGCCATTCACTCCAATATCTACTGTTGTTGTCTGTTTGAATTCTCAAATAAGCATTAAGTGACTTATGTGAGTTCTCAAGTGAACCTATCGATTCATGATGATAAGCACTAGCAAATGTTTGGTTAATATTTAGCAACTTACATACCTCAGTCATAGTACTAGAGATGAACTCCGTTCCCCTGTCAGTCGCGATCTCACGAGGGATACCATACCTGAGTATGAAGTTGTCGACGAAGGCACGTGCTACACTTACGCTATCTTTTCTTACTAATGGATATGCTTCTACATACTTACTTAACTCACATTGTAATGTGAGAATATATGAGTAACTATGATAATCCTTATCTAAGGGCCCAACTATATCTAAATATATTTTATCAAATGCTGACTGCGCAGTCGTGGTTATTACCATTGGTTGCTTTGTATGCAACGAATGCTTTTGTTTTTGACATTTGTCGCATTTTTTTACAAATCCTATAACGTCTTGTACCATGTTTGGCCAAAAGTAATAACGCTGTATATTATTTGTCATACGTTTAATACCTGCATGTCCACTAGTGGGAAGCAAGTGAAAATCATTTAATATTACCCGTTTATCGTCGTCATTTGTTATTCTTATTAAATTCTTCAATATTAAAATTCGTGGACCGGTCCAATTATGACTTCTACAATATTTGGTTAACCATTTTATATATTTCTCACTTATCTCATTTTTAATGATATAAATTTCATCAACTGATATTTTTTTACAGATAGATTCCAAATCTCTCACGAAAGCGTCTCGCGCTGAGCATGATCGAGAAATTGGGTCTAAATAAATTGTCAATTTAGATGGTACATAAATAAAGTCATTTACTTTAATATATTTAGTATTATCTTTAAGTATATACCGAGAAAATATTAATTCAGTACAATTATTCGGCTTTTTAAGAATTTCAACGATTTTCGGTTGATCAGACCGACCATATGTTTTGTTCTTATCGACCGAAGAATTGTCATCTAATTTATTTTTTGCCATACTTCGTGTCATGACATTTAAGACATTCCGATTTATATTTTTTAATTCTACAGATGTAATCACGATGCGAGATAACGCGTCTGCAGCCACGTTATTCACACCTTTAACATATTCAACTTCGTAGTCGTACTCATCTAAGGTTAATCGAAACTTTATTAGCCTACTAGACGGGTTATTGAAACCAAATAAATAAAGTAAAGGTTTATGGTCCGTTTTGATCTTGAATTTTTTACCAAATAAATACGGTCTAAAATATTTAACGGACCAAACAATAGCAAGGAGTTCCTTTTCTATTGTTGGATAGTTTAGCTCGGATTTATTGAGCGGCCGGCTTGCATAAGCAATCGGCATATCATTTTTATTACATAATACGGACCCTACAGCTACACCCGAAGCATCTGTGTGCAATATGAATTCATTATCGTCATCAAAATTTGGATATTGTAAAATGGGTGGATTGGCTAAACTTTGCTTTAACAGATTAAATGAATGTTCACATTCTGTATTCCAAATGAAATGAGCACCTTTCCTGCATAGCCTATTCAAAGGTATTGTTATATCAGCAAAGTGTGGAATGAATTTACGATAGTAATTCGCGAAAGCAACGAAACGTCGTACTTCGTCACTATTTTTTGGCGTGGGGTAATTTTGTATTACTCGTGTTTTTGCAGGGTCAGGCGAAACTCCTTTACCGGATACAATGTGGCCTAAATACAGTAATTCTTTCTTTAAAAACTGACATTTTTCAGGGTTAATTTTTAGATTTACACTTCTAAGTCGTTCAAAAATGTCAATTAAATTTTTATTATGCGATTGTAAATTGCGTCCTATACATATAAGATCATCCAAATAGACCAGACATTTTTCATGATTTAAACCAGACATTGCTACCGTCATTAACCGACTAAAAGCACTTGGGCTGATTTTCAACCCCATTGGGAGTCGTTTCATTTGATATTGTTTGCTTGTAGTAAATGCAGTGTATTTTCTACTTTCTGGGCATAATTCTAATTGATAATAACTTTGGCTAAGGTCTAAATGGCTAAAATATATTGCTCCTGATAAAGAATCCAGTATGTCCGAAATATTTGGTAAAGGGAACTTATCGTCTTTAAGATTATTATTTAATTTCCGATAATCAATAACAACTCGCCATTTTTTATTACCGCTGTTATCACATTTTTTCGGTACCAAAAGAACAGGGCTAGACCATTCACTAATACTCTCCTCAATAATATCGTTACGTAACATATCGTCGATTTGTTTATCAATCTCAGTTTTTTGACTTTTAGGGAGTCTATAGGGTTTGGTGTATACTGGGTTAGTATTTTCTTTTAAATGAATTGACTGTTTATATAAATTTGTAACGCCTAATTTGTCGCCTGGTAAAAAAAATACATCTGAGTACTTTGCACAAATGTTTTCGATCGAAATTTGTTCTTCTTTATTTAAATGCTTTAAATTCAAAACCGAAAATAATTGTTTTACACGATTCGCATTTAAGTTATCACTTTCAAAAGAACATACAAAATATTCATTTAAAGGTACAATCTCGGGCGTGAAATAACTTAAACATATGTCTGTCTCTCGGGTATTCAAAAATTTTAATGGTATTTTACCATTTATAGGTTTTACTATAACAGATGCTAAAAATACGCCTTCGCTTAACTGTTTAGACATAACAACACATTCATCTTTTAAACTTGTCTCTACTAAGTGAGTAACTTCGCACCTGGCCGGTATAGTCATGTAAGTATTGTAGCCGAGTTGCCCCATTTGTAATGGGATAATAATGGGTACATCATGGTTAATTGTCAATATATTTTGCTCAAAATCTAATATGCAATTAAACCTACTTAGGAAATCTTGCCCTAATATACCATCCGTTCTACAAGTAAAGTTCTTGAGTACATAAAACTTATGCGCGAACTCATAATTATTATAATTTAATTTAAGATAAACAAAGCCATCACAATACACATGACCACCTATACCGTTTATTTTAATGATCTCTATATGGAAAGGAATGTGCAGGCCCTCTAATGCCTCCTGCCTAATTATGGACATCGAAGCGCCGGTGTCAAGTAACCAACTACGCGATACTTGGAATACATCTAAATTAATCGAGTTAATATTCTGACAATAAAAATGTTCATGCACGAAAAAACAAGTTATTATTTTGAGTTTCAGTCTGTACTTCAGGATTTTCTTGTAAACGCCCACTACCACTCGACTCAGCTTGCCTAATTTGGTGTTGTTGGACCGGGCGACGGAACGTTGTGTGGCCACGAAAACCACCACGACCGCGATAAGTGGATGAATTATTAAAGTTACGTACACGATTGGAACAATTGTGATAACCACGACTGGGATTATTATAATTTTGAGAATTAGGAAATACTCTAGACGCACCCCGGTTAAAACTATTATTATAATTACGATGACCGCGGTTTGACCTACCTCTGTTATGATGAAAACTCATCACCCGCTCTTCACCTCCACTCGATAGTTTCTCGTCCAATGCACCCTGGATCGCGTCCTTCAATGTGCTATAATTTCTAGCTGCAATTATTGTGCTAAGACGACTATTTCTCAGACCATCAGAAAATCGTTTTATAGCAATCCGCTCGTTTATTGGCTTCAAAGTTTGGTACAGATCAGTGTTTCCGTTGGCCTGAGTAATAGTCAGATCGACGAACAACTGTTCTAATTCCTTACCGTAATTCTCGATACTCTTGTCGTTCTGTCTCATATGCTGCAGCTTGCTGTGGATCGCAGTATCGGATTTTTTTGGCAGTAAAGTACTACGCATGTCTAAAATCAAATCTGCAACAGACGAATAAGTATTACGCATGCGCAGTTTAGCGCTTTCAGATAACCGTGACTTTAAAACAAATTGAATGAGTTGCTTTTTACCCGTATCATCTATCATAGACTCATACATCTCGATGTTTGAAATTAATTGTTTGGTGATGTTTTCATCACCCGTCATTACAGGTAACAAAGCAATCGCAGTTTTCAACTCAAACTTTTCCATGGTGCTTTTCGTATCCTCTGTACTATCAGAACAAAGTTGAATTATTTTTGAATACAATTTATTAATACTATCAAATAAGTTTGTAATTATCTGAATGTCACTGTCATTAATTTCTTTATTTTTTATTCCAATTTCAATGGCTATTTGTAAGGCACAAAATTGTTTATACAAAATATTTACTTCGGTAAGTTTAGCTTGTTTTACATTAATTGTCCTTCTAATTGGACCTAACTTTGTAAGGTAATCTTTAATATATTTCAATTTATCAAATATCTCTTTAACCTCACTAGCCATAACATCATTACATAAAGTTGCGTATGATTATTTTTATATTAGTCATCATAATTATACACAAAAATATGGCAAAATTATTTAAAATAACACAATAGTACTACCGTATTTAATAAACTTTAAAATGGGAGTAAACACGTGCATAATATTTAAGACATAAATGTTGTACCCTATACTTGTATCATTACCGTATTTTTTTTTTTTTTTCGTACCCTTTTTACACTAGTCGCACTTTATCTTGGGGTGACCGCACTTTTATTATTTAATCACAACACTCACACGGGTGAAGTTCCTGTAGTAGCTCCAAAATTGGCCTCCCGTTGCTGACGACGGAACAAGCTCATCGACCTTCGCAGATCGAAATCACGAACACCTCTTTCAATCCATTTTCCATGGCATTTCCGATAGTAGCGCATTAGCCATATAGTGCCTCCAACAATCAGTATGACTGCGATAGTGATCAACATATAAGTTATCACACTTGTATGCTGCAACACCTGTTCGGCCCCAGCCGAATTTCCTGCGCCGTTTTGTGCGATTATAACTTCCTGGGTCTTAGATTGTTGTTTGCCCATTTTGAAATTAGATTTTTGTAATTAACAAATTGAGAAACGCGGGAAAAGTCACAAATTGAGTTTACAGTACACGAATCGTCACTTCGTAACGTAACAAATAAAAATAGAGCCATCGTAACAAGTCTTTAAAACTGTCCAAATCACTCAATGTTTATAATAAAGTCGCCTTTTATGGGACATTCCACTGAACTGGCAGGGTCGCCATATAAAGGTTCGATCTGGGAGAGAAATAGAACACGTCTTTATAGCAACGAATATGATTTATTACTCTCATATAATCGATACTTACATTATTTAATACACTTAGAATCTAGGTATAGCATGACCTCATTACATAGGTATTCTTCCACTATACTATCAACTACCGACACTAATGAAACGTGTAATTAAATTTTATAAATATTAATCAAGCGACAGTGTAAGTACGGCCAGCACGCAAACACGAACGGTGGAAAGTTTTCATCGTAAAGTGCACGAAAAATTAGGTTTTAACGTTCAAAAATGAATTTCAAAACGTTTATGCATATGTTTTGTTGATAGGAGGTAATGAATTTAGTTGTGAAGGCATTTTATGAGTTCCTATTTTGGTTATTACTTATTATGAAAAGTAGCTTCAGTGTATTTTTTTCCGGCTATACTTGATACTTCATATGAATAGTAGATTCACTGTTATGCAGTAGCATAATACGTGTTTTTTCTTTGTTAATGTCGTGTGCAGGTAGGAGACGTCACCTAAGAACAGATTTGGCTTGTCTTTGATTTTGACTTCCACGTGGATAATAGTTAGTTATTACATACCATCATGCCTCTATACCCCCACAAAATAAAACAAAGTATAGTTATAGTACAAAATAAAAATGTGATAGAAAAAGAAAGAATTTACTTTGTGTTCCGCCAACATATTCTGGCGTGATTATATGAAAGTCGAGATCCGTATCGTTTGACAAGTTGTGACGTACGCGGGTGATACAATTATAATTATCGAATTGTATCGATTGTGAGGCGTCTCGATGTCTGCTGCCACGAATGCAATCGTAAAACCCGATATTTGTAATGTAACTGTTTTTCAGTAAGGACGCGAAATTGAAAAATAATTTCTAATGATTTATTTATAAATGTAGGTAAATTAGATGCATTTTTGACAGATTGAGCCTGGGATTAGAATTGAATCATTCCTATACGTTATAAAACACTACTCTGATATTTCCTGTTATAAAAAAAAAATATATGTATAGATAGGTCCTGTGGAGGTGGAAGGATTTAATCAATAAACTGCAATTGAATCACTTAATTATCATTTAACTTCGTGTATTAAATTATTAATAATTAGAATGTTATATTTTATATCTAATTTGACTACCTCGTTGGCCTAGTGCTCCTAAGCGCGACTGCTACGCTTGAGGTTTTGGGTTAGATTCTCAGTAGCAGCTTGGAGTTAGGTTAGCATTTGTGTTAATGGCAATAGGATCGCCCCCTATTTCATGGGATTTAAACATACCGGCGAACTGTGGATGTACATTGTTACACCTCTGTCTAACCCTTCGGGGAATATAGGCGTGAAGTCATATTATTTTGCATTTTGTCTTTTTCATGTTGTTTTTGCTTTGACGGCACGGTTGGCACAGTGGCTGAGCGATTGGCTGCTGCGTTGCGTATCGCGGGTTCGATTCCCGCACGGAACAAATATTTGTATGGCCTACAGATAGTTGTTTCGAGTCTGACTGTTTGTGTATGTGTGGTTATATGTTTGTAAACGCACCCATGATACAGGAGAAATTCCTAGTGTGGGGCAACGTTTTTTAAAAAAGAAGAAAGAAAGATTTTATATCTTACTTAATTTTATCGGTCTGTCGTAGTGACAGTCTATTATATTCTCCATAATTTAAACTAGTGTAGCGTTTATCTTATAGCATAAACTGAATGAATGAGTTTGCATATGGCTCATCCAAAAAGCCTCTACAGCTACAGTATAGCCAGTTAGCCTTAGTCTTAAGGTTCAAAAAAATAAAACTTTTATGGATGCGAATTCTGTAAATGACTTCTTCCGCGCTAGGTGGACCGGAAGGGAGTGTCACACTCTTAATGACTAAATAAAAGTCATTCGTGTTCCTCCTAATGCCCTTTGCGTTCCTGGGCCGCTGTAACTTCTTCAAACAAATTCCACAACACTGGAAAAATCTAAGAACACATACACCTCAATCACTCAAATATCCAAACCTAAACGATGCATGTAAACGTTGATTCAATTACTTGGTATAAAGTAAAACCTGACCTCGCATCGATTAATCCGATTCTAAACGATTCTCGATTGGTATTCGTTTCTCGTGTTGGGGCCGGTCGTGTAAAGGTTCATCGCCATTGACAAGGTTATGAGGAAGCATGGAGGTAATTAGTGCATCAACCGCACACGAGTACACACTTTCGATATTTACATAATTATGTGAATGTATCGTTAATTAGTTTGTTTACTTAATGATGTGGTACTTGAGTCAATGATAAAACTAATATTGACATGCGAAACATGTAGTTTACGAATTCAAATGGTCTTCAAGACTTGATAAATGAGTTTATTTCTGCCAAAAACAGCCAACCCGCAATCCCTCTTCTTGTATAGTGTTCTATAGAGGAAACTAGCTTCTGCTCGCGACTTTGTCCACGTAGTTTTTTCACCCGCATTAGGTTACATCCTTGGTTACTGCTTCGCACCTATTAGATGTTATATAAGCTAAAGCTAAATAAATGAACTATTCAACACAAATATATTTTGTCAATTCAAACCAAATAAACAAACAAACTCTTGGACTTTTTAATATTAGTATAGATTTATGCATGTAACTCATACATACAACTACTTTGTAAGTGTTTCAATTATTTTGTATTTGTGTATCACTTTAATATTTTCTAATTTTGATATTTTAGGATCGTACAATAAATTTGCACCTGTGCTGTTATCTTTTTACCTCCTTTGGTTGACTGGTAGGAAATGCCTAAGACTGGAGGGGCTAGCGACTGTAATTTGAACGTTTATTGAAATAAATTGGCATTTTACATAAAGATATAGGTCACTTTTTAACCGACTTCAAAGAGGACTTTCTTTTATATCTTTCTTTCATTCTTAAAAAAGAAAAAGTTGCCCCACACTAGGATTTCTCCTGTATCGTGGGTGCGTTTACAAACATATTACAAACTCACATACTCAAGCGACCAAACCCGTAACAGCTGTCTGTAGGCCATACAAGTATTTGTTCTTTGTTGGAATCGAACCCGCGACTCGCAGTGCAGCAGCCAATCGCTCACCAACCGCGCCAAACGTCTCGTGTCGTGTACCTCATAACTCAAACATACATAAACTCACGCCTATTTCCCATGGGGCTAGGCAGAAACCACAGAACCTCATAACTCGTCATTTATTAATCGATTTTTAATCTGCGACTTGAAATTTATGCAGACAAAGTCATTGACAATAGCTAGTGTCTCTGTTACAATGACAAGGTTACAAGGAAGAACTGCGAGGTAATTAGTGCAACAACCCCGCGTGTACACACCTACAATATTTACATACATGAATATGTCAGTAAACTGTGGGTTATTATATTGTGAGTACTAGATACCTAGTATACCTACCTATATACGTCTGTCTGGAAGTACATTCGCATTCAAATCAAAGCATTTATTTCAAACCAGCTTCTGCTCGCGACTTCGTCCGAATCAACGTTAATATATTAACCCACGGGAACCGTACATTTTTCCGGGATAAAACGTAACCAATGTGCTATTGCAGACTATAATCTATCTAAGTGCCAAATTTCATCCAAATCCGTTCAGCCGTTTAAGCGTGAAAGAGTAACAAACATCTATATATCCTCACAAACTTTCACAATTATAATGTTAGTAGGATAAAAATTTTACAGGCATTTTTGATTTATCAAGGAGTCAGTTCGAGAGTCGAAGCGACATGCTTAGAGCAAGCTAGTCGTTCCTGATATTTGTAAAAATGAAGTTAATAACTAAAACTAAACCACGACAAAAGATCCCCAAAATTATACAAAAGAAATTATTAGTGGGGGGCAACGTGTTTGAAAATACATAAGTGGACGTCTCGGCAGGCTGCGTCATACGTATGACACGCTGGTATTAAGCATGAATTTAGTCTATAATAAAGTTTGTCTTAGCTAAAGGATATATTCCTATATCTATGCTCAAAAGAACTCAATCGAAGGTCTGGAGATTTTGGGATCCCAGTGCATATACGGAATTTCATGAAATACGTTTCTAGACTACGTACGAGTATAAGGTCACAAGGAGGTGTAAAGTTATCGGTACAATAACTGCACTCGAGTAACACACTTACGATATTAACATAATTAAATTATTACATGACTGCATCGCTCCTGTTAACTATTACAAGCTTTCATTTACTTTCACCTGTCGCGGTGTCTGAGGTTAAGTCAAAGTCAAATCATTTATTTCAATTAGACCATTAAAAGGCACTTTTGAACGTCAATAAAATTACATGTCAAAATAAGAATATTGAATCTAGTTGTCTTGCCTATTCCAAAAGATAGTTTTGTGTGGAGAAGAAAGAGCAAAACACACCATACATACTCTTTTAAAAATGTATTACAATAAGTATACAATCATACAAGTTAAATTTGAGCCACCTCCCGATATTTCTTTATTTTTTAAACTTTATGCACAAATGTGAAAAAATACACTGTACAAAGGTGAACTTAATGCCTTGGGCATTTTCTACCAGTCTCAGGTGCAAGGAAGAGGAACAGAAAATTTCCAAGCATAAAATATAATAAAAAATACACATATACATAAACACAAACAAAATAAATACAAAGTAGAGAGAGATAAAAATACGTAGATGGAGAAATATAACAAATTAATTGTGAGACGAGTCAGCCAACTTTTTATGCAAGTGTTCGCGAGCTTTTACCTTGAACGTGAACCGACTGGTGGCCTACCTGATATTCTGAGGAAGCACCTTCCAAAGGAAAACCGCCTGGACAAGAAAAGAAGATATTCAATTAAACTGAAATTCCGTAAATTGCGTAAATGTAGAATTTGCATAATAATCATATCACACAGCTGCTCTGATGATGGAGCTATAAAATGGCCACAGAACCTTAATGAAATCTTCCAAGTTAAATTTGACCCAATTCCTGGTGTTCGATTGAGCCGAAATTTTGAATATTATGCCCATTGCATGACAATACAATAAAAAGCTTGCTTCAAAAATACTTTTAGATAGAATTTGTTGGACCCGCTTTAAGGGATAGTTCAAAAAAACTAAAAACGTTAAACTTTATTATGAGGTTCAAGTTGATTAAATCAAGAAAAAATATTCTCGTACTATCGAACTCTTTTTCACCCCCTTAGGGGTTGAATTTCCAATATTTAGTCGCTGGGCTCGCCTCCGTCATAAAAGGAAGCCTACTACTAAATTAGACGTTGCTTGTTGCAGTAGTTTTGCTGTGCGACCAACAACAAGTAAATTAAAGTGACAGTCAATTACAAGTCTTTACTTATAAAACACTAGCTATTGCCCGCGACGTTTTTCGCATCAAAATTGATATAGACACTTATTATTCCACGGAAACTGTAATTTTGGCCGGGATAAAAAGTATGTACTATGTGTTATTTCACACTACAATCTGTCTCAGTGCCAAATTTCATCCAGATCAGTTTAGCCGTTTAAGCTAACAAACGTCCATCTATCCATCCATCCTTACAAACTTACGCATTTATAATATTAGTAGGACATATTTTTTAATCTAGCCTGCAATGTCCCACTTACAGGCAAAGGCCACCCCTAAGCTCTTCCAAATATTCGTTTCTTGTGCCACCTCGAACCCACCTTATCTCTGCGAGTCTAAGTCATCTCGGTCTCGGAGACAAATAAAATAAAATACATAACAATACTTATATTCTATGAACATTTCAGTAACCTACAAAAACAAAAGACCACTAAAAAATAAATTACTGAATTAGTTATATGTACATGAAGAATGCGGAGAAAGCTCATGAAGCAAAAAAAATGGTAACGTTTGCAAAAATAAATTTGTTTATTTATTTTATGGACAAGGAAACATCACTAGCCTATAAATAGATAAACAATAGTGATTGTCTCTTGCGTAACCTACCACGCTTGGCAACAACGTGACTTGGCATGACAACTGCTAATGAAAAAAGAAACATGTGGACATTAAATGGTATTATCACATGCAACTTTGTATCAATTATCAATAATTTATCTACTAATCATGATAATAATATCAAATTCTGACTAGCCTTTCCCCAACTACGTTGGGGTCTCCAGTCGGAACGGAAGCATCTGAATGTTTTGCTTGAAATGACTGGGGTAACACGATACCCAGATACGACTTGACTTATACGTATGATGCATGTAGTTTATTAGATTGGAGACGTCACCTTAGAACGAGTTTTCCCACAAGGCTGAATTAAATGAGTTTTAGACTTTCACGTAGACGAATTCGTAGGCAAAATGTAGTGTCGCACATTAGAATGAAAATACATTATTACGGTAACATACGACCTTTTCGTCTGGGCTGACGTTATTACAACAGTAAATTATCAAGGGACTGGATCTGAGTGAAATCCTCTGCATGCAATTAGCACAACAGACGCTAAAAGCATCGGTTTATATCGTTACAATGCATACGTGAAGGATTTTATCTTCAGTGCAATCTGGAGCGCTAAAATGTGCATTATTGGGAGATTTCTGAAAAGGATGCCTTAAAAAAATGAAAAATAATAATAAATAATTTAAAAAAATTACATTTTTGTAAATTATATTTTTATTTTAAAATATAAAAGTTTGAGCTTTTAAATTATAATAGTAGAATATCATTGTCAATGAACAAAAATGAAAACAAACTAGTTGCTTTGTTGTGATTCTGAACTATTTGTTATGGCCAAGATTACTTTTTTTATTTTTTCTTGACTCTAGTCTAAGGTCAGAGGTGACAAAGACAAAGTCGACGATGGAGTGAGCTTACCAAGAATAAGCCTGTTTACTTTAACTTGAGGATATTAGGGTTAAATGCATTCGGAAATGAGGAAGAGTTTTTTTTTTACTAAAAAAGGTTAAAGGCCACAATATTAAAAAAAAATTCAGAGGTGACAAAGACAAAGTCGACGATGGAGTGAGCTTACCAAGAATAAGCCTGTTTACTTTAACTTGAAGATATTAGGGTTAAATGCATTCGGAAATGAGGAAGAGTTTTTTTTTACTAAAAAAGGTTAAAGGCCACAATATTAAAAAAAAATCGACTAGCTTATGTAATTCCACTTGATTAATTTCTAAACAAAATGATTCGGTCTCCTTTTGTTTTTAAACTTTGTCAGTATAAAATGTTAACAAGATGGCTTCTACCCCTTTCGCTGAGTCACTCCTATCAGCTGTTTGTTATCGTGTCTAAATTAAGAGACTTAATTGACAGAAACTGTTGCCTCTTTGTGTGTTAATAGCTGGTATAAGACTTCGATACAGAATTAAGTTACGTACTTCTGTTGTCACGTAAATAAGAGTCACCAAAAAGAAATTGCCCTTATATATGCACTACTAAAGCTCAAAATTCCAAAATCATCAGACTTATGTAGTTTTAGCATGGAAATTTTGTTTTTTTTCTACTCTGGGATCTCAGATCGTATTAATATATGTTATGTGTTATTAAGGGTCACTTTTTCAATAATAAGAAAACTTATAAAACCGTAATACTCAGTGATTAGATTTATTTATACAAAGGCTGCCAAACCGCTATTTTAATCCCTCAGATAACAGTTACCTGAGACTTGCAAATTGTTCTTAAACCTACCTAACCAAATGTACCTAATGTATAAAAAGCATTTCAACTGACGTTTTCTGAAGAAATCGCCTACTAGCGCCATTTTAAAGCCCACCGCCGCATACATGCGCTTGCGCCACGGGTGGCAGTGCGCACTCAATCGTAGTGTTTTTATTAAATTACCTTAATTACACCTCTGTTTACTGCTTAATAGCTAGGAAATGGCACTATTGTCCAGTTTCACAAGTAAACTGAAAGTCTTAACTTTCTTGGAAATTTCTTTTTAATTATTAATTTAGCTTAGGTAAAGATTTAATTACTGTAGAATAATCTGTTTTATTTTTAAAATACATACACATCTTTTACTTGCTATAGGAGCAACAAGTATTACCAATGTAACCATGATTTTGGAAAAAGCTTTTTGAAAAATGGATCCGTGGATTTCCATGCTCGTAGACGCTTACCAGTGTTTTAGAGCAAGTAACTAACTGTGTAGCTTCTGCCTAACTGAATGACTTTTAACGTTATAAAACTATCGTTTTGCTCACAATGCGACCTCACCTTGTACAGTTTTTATACGGGATTTTTTCTAGTAGCCACTCTATTTATTATCTTTAAATCACTTTATGTATCTTTCCAGATAATCCTCAACAATGACTAATTCCTCATCACCTCACATGTTTTCCACAATGGATGATCTTTGTTGAAACAATCACCATGTTGCCCTGTTTCCGGCTGATAATTAAAAACTAATTCGCAGTTACTGCCAACAAAAGCCCATTAATAATGCTTGATTGTTACACCAATGTAATGCCTTTACGGACAAAGGATGAGGCATTACGCACTTTTATCGCAGTCGGGTAAATGAACTTGCTAACAGTGTCTGTTTTGTGAATAGGAGTGTGGTGTATGGCGGAAAATGCAGATATTATTTCTATTGGAATTAAGAAAAGATGAATGGTTTGTGTGAAGAATGATATGAAAGAGAAGGGAGTCAGTGATAGCTTGACTGACGGTTGACAGGACGGCATGGAAGATGATGATGATGATTTTTATTGGAGTTTTCACCTTCTTCAATTTTAATACTAGCCTATGCCCGCGCCATCGTTCTTGTAGATGTTGTTTTTAGGCAGAACCCTTATTTCGTTTCTAAAATAAAATAAGCCTAAGTTACTCCTCAAAGATCAGCAATCTCTCCTTGGAAATCCCATGAAAATTAGTTCAGCACCACCAGAGACATAGGTAGTTATCGATTTTTCTACCCAATCTTCTAGAATTATTTGATAATAACAATCAAGTATATTTTTAGTACTGCTCTACTTTTAAAATTACATTAAATATCAAACTACACACACATAACATACCATCACGCCTGTATTCCCCGCAAAGTTATTATTACTGTGCTGGACAGTTCTCCAGAGAGATTTTTCCATCTCATCCTTCTCGGGCTTCTTCTCAGGTTCTCTGGTTCAGTAAAAGAGCTATAGTGCTTGCCTGACTGTCCATACGAGCCACTATATCCAATCGGAATTCTCTCAATTCCTCCAACAGTACAGAATCGGCATCCATGGTTGTAGGTGAAAAAGTAGTTTGACTGCCCCTCTGAGTGTTAACGTTATTCATGGGAGTAGTGGTGATGTGTATATCAGATGTATGGTTAATTCTAAGTGGAGTTTCGCTGTTACCTCGTTTAGAAATTGAACAGATGCATTCTGGGCATACCCATTTTTCTTTGTATGCTTGAGTATGTTCCTGATAATGGCCGGCAACCCTTCTGCTATCTAACAAGAGTTCTTTAGGTAGTTCTCAGGCTGACGAGGCATAACAAGAGGTAGTGATTGTGGGTCCTTGATGAGCATAGTGGGATTAAATTTTTTCATCCGTACAGTTGCGATTCGTAAAATGTGCTCTCTATGCCGAGGTGACCGCATGAGGGTTTGAACAACGTGAAGAGCGCATGTTAAAGGATCCTGGACAGTTAGGCAGAGGTGTACCAATGTACACCCACAGTTCGCCGGTATATCATACTAATCGGTATGTAATCTTCAAATGTACAAACCATAATGGTGATCCAATTCGATCTCAAAGCAAAAGAAAGCCAGTGTTCTGTGAATCCCGGATAGAGTCGGAAATCGAAATGCATTTTTTCCAAGATTGATGAGATTCTTACTTCAAACTGACTTTTTTTAAGATTCATACTTTATGATTGAACGAATTTAAAGTGAACTAAGTTGTTTTACGAACTGTTTTCATAGGGTTGACGTACAATGAAAGTGGTGTGCGGTGCTACATCATCAAACTGGCCGACGTGAATCGCACCGCGTATTTTAAAAAGGATCACTTTAAACACCAGTCGTAGGACGCTTTGCAAACTGAAGCCGAAATGCAATGCGTTGCATCACTGTACCGCACACTTTCAGATGTGCCAATGGTGTGATGATCATTTGCTAATGTATATAACCTGATATATTTATAAACTAGCTTCTGCTCGCGACTTCGTGCGCGTAGTTTTTTAAACCACGTCATTGGTTACTACTCCGCACCTCTTGGTCGTTGTGTGATATTATATTATATTTTAAATTGACTATCCAATACAAAAATTATTTTAAAATTCGCACCAGGAGTTTGAGATTAGCACGTTCAACCATACCAACGAACAAACTCTTCAGCTTTATAAGTATAGATAACACATTTGTATTCTTTGAAGGAGAATACAGCAATATGTTTATACCAATAAATATATGGCAAATTATTTTTACTGAAATCTAAGTTTCTTCTTCCAAATCATTCACAGCTTATTCATCTATAAAATATTAACCCCAAATAAAATTAACAGCAGTTTCCTCTCTAAAATCCTTTCCACGGATAGAATTTTCAAGTTGCTTAGCAACCTTTAAGCTCTATACCTGGTTACCACTTAAAGCTTAAACTTTACTTCTTACAGCTTAAAGCAAAAATCTCTATACATCCTAAAGCCACTCCACTAGAACAGCGCCCCAACCGAGCGGATAATACTTTAAAAGCGTAGACTATAAAAAAACATGGAGAGGCAAACAGAGATATAAACGGTCGGGCCGCATTTACATACAAATGAGCCCGATGCGAAATTATTTCAGTCAACGGAGGCGGTGCAATGGCGGGCTGGAAAAAATACTGGCAAGCGTGAGCACGATAAGCTTGCTGGTTCTTTTGAAAATAGAATTCATAACGTCTTTTTTTTCTGTAAGATCCTTAAGCGTTACAAGCCATTGGGTTTAAGTTGTCGTGACCTACAATCCGCACCCCTAGCGAAATGGCGAAGTCGTGATAAAATGTATTAGTTCCGCAACAATTATTTGCTTCTTGAAACAATCTGGTTACTATTTTTGTCACCGAGATACATCTACAAGAAATGATTCAAAGAAATGCTATGTGAACAAGTCGCCAAACGATGATTTAATACAATCGATCATCGCTGAACTGCACTAACAATTTATTTCATAACATTTTTTTTTTCATTAAAATCCTTTCAATCACAACTTTGAAGAAGAAATAAGATTAGGATAAAATTTAAATTAAAAAATTACCCAATTTTTTAAAATCCGTATCATCTATCTACTACCCCGCAGAACCCAAAAACCGTATGCTTCTTTTTCACAGACCATTTGGTGTGAAACGGTCACTCCTCTATTTACTATGTTTGTTTTGGAAGGACTACTTTATACTGTATCGATCTTTATTGCTACCAATTCAATTTGAAAGGTTTAATTGTACAAGTGTGGTGGGTGAGTCGAAATGGGCGGGGTTGTGTTCTCTGGTACAAGCGATTGGAGTGGTCCGAGTGAGGGATGATTTGGAATTGATGGGGGGAGTATCTATGGGTTTACGAGGTCTACTCTGAAACCCACGGGTGCAGTAGTTGTGGTTGGTTGAAAGAACTGATGATGCGTCAGGATCTTCTTGATCCTGACGCATCGTTTAATCTTTTTATTATATTTTCAGCAGCCAACGGGGCTGTTTTACCTCCTTTCAAAAGACACTATTAACCAGGGAGGTAATTCCGGTATTTGTAAGAAAGTTCTAATTCTAATCTCGAACAGTCTCGAACAGTTGGGACATAAGACTGGAGGATTGATATCAGTCCTCGAGAATGCCCGCTCCACAAAGCGCATCACTTTTGAGCGAGTATTGCACTGCTTGAAACAGAGAGAGCATTCGAACACGCTACGTCGTCATACTGTTTTCTGTTTCCCTTCTCTATAGCCCTATAGTATGAGCGCATGACATTTTTATTGATGAATAATTGTTTTCATCTCAAGCGCTACAAAAAGCTGAACCCTAATAGAAGCCGGTGGGTTTTGGAGTTCTAAGCTATCCGGTGGCAGGCGTCCTCCTCGTCGAAGAAGTTGGTGGCGTCGTAGACGGAGAGATGCATTCGTCACTCAAGCTCGACGCAACTGCCAAAGCCGGTGACGTAGCACCCACGGTGGGGCTGGTTTCCGGCGGCGGAGAGGCGGAGCTGAACGACGAGTCCGGAGGTAGCAAGAGTGCGATTTTTTTACTTCTAGCTCGTGTCAACATATCCGTAGAATTTTCTTTTTCTTAGTGGATACTATGACGGCCTCCCCAATAGATTTCCAAAAGGACCGGTTGGAAGCGACCTGCGTCCAGCTTTATCCTGCGGTCTTTATCAGGTCGTCTGTCCACGTTAAATATAATAACAATATTCCTGTTTCACGAAATAAAACTTTTAGACAGCATCATTGCCAAGTTATTTTATTATGATTGTAACAATAAAATTACGAGTGATTCGAAACTTTTGTAAATTAGTATTCGAAAGGGAATAAACTTACAATTTAATTAAAATAGACTCAAACGTTTCAAAATTTGGAAGAAAATTATAATTAGAAAATATGGTGTTATTCATAAAGTAAATGCCTCGTGTAACCTCTTCAAATGTAGCAAAAAGGGTAAGCAGGTAACAAACAAGTACCATGATTTATCTAGTCACAAAATATAAGGAGCTGATTCGGCTAAAGAAGACATTAGTGAAAGGTACCTTCTTACGTACATATTCCACTATCTATGTAAAAAAAACATAATAACTTAATATACAAATGGCTCCACGGTACTTACACATACTAGTCATATACATTTACAACACTATCGCCTCTACCCTAACCATTTTAATCTACGACCAGAACTGCTCCTTTAAACGCAGCCTCCAAATGGATTAAGCAATGATACGAACCACAAAGTAAACCTCAACTCAATTCCCATGCAAATCCCATTAGAATTTTAGTCTAACGGTTTGTGAGGCGAAATGTATGGCGGGCTTTGGGTCACGTTACATTTTTGTTATTTTCTGAAAGGTTATGAGTTAAGGGGTTGTACATTCGAAAAAATAGCGGAATATCTTTAACTTATTTCACACCGAAAAAATCCCTATCTTACGTCATAGCCGTCATATTTTTCTCTGAAAACTTCACCCGTCATTTTTTTTCTTAAAAATATTACATGTCAAATGTCTGTTTACAAAAAGGATTTGGATTGCTTAGATTCGTTGTCTTCTAGCCCTTATTCTAATAAAGGTATTTGTGTTTGGCCCACCCTTTATTTTGTGGTACTGTCATACATTTTTATCAATTAACTAGCTAACTGCCCGCGACATCGTTCGCGTGGCTTATTTCACCTGCGTTAAGTGACGTCTTTGGTTACTGCTCCGCTCCCTTTTGTCGTACCTTGATGTTATGTAGCCTATGTTACTCAAGAATAATATAGCTATCTGTTGACGAAAAAATGATTAAAATCGGTCTAGTACTTTCCGATCCTATTAATTACAAACTAACAAAAAAAACAACATCTTTACAATTATACACACATCATCTTTTCCTGGTGTTTAGAACCAGATCTGCGCTTACTCTTCCCCAATCTGCTTGCGCCATGCGGCAAATATGGCCTGTCCTGTTCCATTTTAATTTGGCAGCTGTATTGCTCACGTCTGAGATTTGTCTTTCAAACCGAAGTACGCTGTTCCTCATGCAATCTGTTATTTTGACTCCACCTACTTCATTCCATCATCAAAGCGCAACAAAAAAAATGCTTTTAATTTTACTTGATAACGTGTCTCAGTTGACCGAATAAACCTATCAAAATATCAGTAAGGGACTCACATAATCCAAACTCTAGATGATCCATTAATATCGCCCATCAAGCTATTTTAATCTGATTTTCATTCCCTTGCTTGCCGAACACGATACACGACCACAAAATTAATCACTGACCACAGAGTAACACCTCGGTCTAGCCACGCTGTAATCGAGCAATACGTTCTATGGTTATGTGCTAGTCTGTGGTAAATTGTAAATATGGAATGTGTTTATTTTTTATGTAATGGAAAAATGTTTCGACTATTTTAACGGAATACGCCTATTGGTAAACTTACGGAGTTATAACATTTGTGCTTGACGAATTTTCAGTATTTCTGGGAATGTGCAACTTATCCTTTTTTGTTGTATACGGAAATAATAAAAAGATCTGAAATGCTACGCAAGCTCAGAGTACAAACAAGGAACCTCATAATAGCAGTCGTTACTTTACAATTTAAGATTTCAAAATTCCTAAATTTCCACTCCCAAAAATTAATTTCCTGCGTCAACATTTTCATACGTCATATAAAAGTCTGTGCGCCACCAAACCCGTCCGATGCGAGCGATAAATCAATTTATATCGCGGACGTTGGACACGGATTAGCATACGCAAATGACTCGCACATGCTCTGCCATGCTGTGATACCATCGTTTTAGGTGCATCTTTTATATGCTTTGATTTTATCTTTAATGTGGTTTAAATTGTTCTTAAAAATAATATCCCAGTATGATCTCTTGAAAGGTACTGGGCTGTAACTATCTGCAGTTTTCTTTAAAAAAAATATAATTAGAAAATGAGCATTACACTAAAAGCTATGCAGTTACATAAAGGTAACAATTATCGACTGTAAATATAATAGTAAATCATTCTTTATTAATTTAGTAATGGCACCCTTACAACCAATGCGAAATAACTACGAAACTTTTCCTTTATTAAAATGTCCGCCATGAAAAACTATTATAATAACAGAAAACATCAAACCCGTTAAAGTTGAACTTTCCAATTCAAATTCAAACTATAAAAGTTAAGTATAAGTCACGTTTAGGTGTTACATCTATTGTGGCAGTAGCCGAGCGTAATAAAAATAAACGTTTTTCTCTCAATGTGCAAGGGACATTACCAGATAAAGGCGAAGTTCACTGCGCGGGAATTTGGTACGCGCTAGTACACCCACTACTTGCGACCTAAACGCACACGAGGTAACGCAGACATGTACAACTGTACGTTCGCCGCACTGCGGGTCTAACGCAATCGCGCGGAGTAAACGCAACGTAAATATATTTTTTTTTAATTGTAAATAATAACACACTGCATAAATAATTATGCTTGTCATATAAAATTAAACAGTGTTATAGGATAGTTCTATTTCCTATTCGAAAATAATTTCAATCGAATACTTTTATATTGGCGCGCTTGAGTTAGGCTTCCATATCGCTGGATTGCTTCAATGTGTGCGTTTGGCTGTAGCTTCAACAGATTTTATTCTCTATGTGTGTGTTTTCAGCGTACTTTTTCGTGAATGTATTGTATTTTTAAGTGAGCCAGTTATACTTTTCAAGCATTACAATGGACACGGCGAAACTGGTGTCATATTTTCTTGAATATGAGTACGGTACAATACTGGTTTCCGAGACGGGGCTTCCGTCTTTTTGTTGTATTATTTTTTATTGTTCTTGTTTTTATTTATTTATTGTGTTTGTGACTTTTGTCTGAGATACACGTTGTGTAGGGTGTAAATTGGTATTTTAATCGAAAAATTTGAATATGGTGAGTTTTTGAGAATAAGATAATACAGGGAATAGTATCAATGATACCTACTGATATTATTATTCTCATTTATTTATTACAATTATATACATATATACATTACATTTTTAAATATTAATCTATACATATAATAAAATCGTAGCGAAGTCAAAACTGTACATTTAATTTTTTGAAAATAATTAATTGCTACGAGGTCGGGGAACTATTCTGATGCCGAAAATATGTTTATAGATTTTTTGTCTGTTTGTCTGTGCGTTTGAACGCGCTATTCTCAGACATGGCTTAACCGATTTGAATGCGGTTTTCACTAAAGTATTGTGGTAAGCTCCACTTAAAACGTAGGCTATTCAATTATCACGCTATTTGCTTTGGGGGATAAGCAATGTTGCATTATGTTCTAATTCTTCTACAGATTCTCACGAGATTGAAAAAAAAGTAATATAATGTAAGAATGTTGTAGATAGTTGCGGAATTGAACTCCTAAAATGATTATGATCACGCTTTACCTTCAAGGAGCTAAGCAGTCAATCATGACAAAGTTGAATGGCTATTTTAGAGTAATTGTCATCGAGGTAAATAGTCTAATGGTTCGACAACCGGCTTGCAAATCGCTGATCGTAAGTTCGGTCCCCAGTAATACAGCATTACTTTTTGTAATTTTTAAATTGTTTTTTTAAGGCTAGAAGATTTCCAAATAATAATAAAATAGCAATATGCTTATTTCTGCCATAAAATTGATTTGCTTACTTAATTAATAAGAGTTTGGGTAACACAGTGATTATACTTAGGCGATTTTTGGATATTATCTGTGTTCTTCTTTGGAATATGTTATGTCTGTATTCTGTTTGTCAGAACCCGTTATCACGTCTTAATAGTTAAACTTTTAATACATATAAGTGACTAAATAACGTTGTGTTAGTAGATATTAATCATAGTAAGAATGCCTCGAAAATGATCAAACCTCTCCCAGTGCAGCAAAAACGCTAAAAAGTTGAGATTACTTCGATCACAGTAATCTGAAGAAGATCGTGACGCGAGACTTACTGCATCTCAGGAATGTCCGACAAGGTTAGGTACTACAGAAACTTCAGCTCAGCGAGAATCTCGACTAAGTTCACATAGAGCTCGAATGATGGCCTCTCGGATTCGAGAGAACATCGAACAGCGTGAGCCACGTTTATTCTCCGATCGTGAGGCTCATGTACTATCGCGTGAGCCTGAGTCCATATTTGACAGAGAAACTCGCTTAAGCTCTCAGAAAGTTCGGACAGCAAGTGCTTGGGCTCAGGAGATACCTGAAGAACGGGAAGCACGTCTAACTACCGATCGCGAGGCACATGCATTATCCCGCAAGTCTGAAAATTATACTGACAGCTGATCGTGAGCGACACAACTATTCCAGAACACTCGAAACTGAAGATGTGCACCAACAAAGACTGCGAACAGCTAGAGAAAACTATGAGCTCGCCCGTCAGAGTGAGGAAAATTATTTATTAGCTGAGAGTGTAAGAGTAAGGGAAACGCGGCATGAAGAACCGGCAGACCAACGTCAGTCATGACTAAATGCCGATCGACTTCGACGTTCACTCAATAGGCTGTCATCAAATTCCACAGAAGATTCAGAAAGTGTGACGGAAACTGATATCCTTCCATGGGTCAGCATGGAGAAAGCAAGGTTTTGTATTCGCTCAGAATGAATTACTCTGAATTCGCAATTATAGGAGGCATGGTGGTATGTTGCCATTTTTGTAGTGCTTTAAAATGGAGAAAAGAACCTGTTAGAATATGCTGTTCAGGTGGAAAAGTACACTTTGGAAATTTCCGAGAGCCTCCGGACTTTATACAAGCTTTATTAAATGGTGATCCTCATCTCCATCCTCAGTCTAAATATTTCTTAGACAATATTCGTATGTATAATAGTGCGTTCCAAATGACGTCTCTTGGCGCCAAACGAATTACTGAGGGACCATACATGCTAACTTTTAAGGTGCAAGGCCAAGTACATCATCTTTTTGGATCATTGCTTCCCCAAAATGAGCCTAGATTTCTCCAAATTTGTATCAAATTACAATGAACAGGCCAATATACGGAATCAAAATTTTCCTCAGCTGAACATCAACCTCATATCTCAACTTCAGAATATGTTACACCAAATTAATCCGTACGTCAGAAGTTTCAAAGCCGCGTTAGACTCCATCCCACAAGACCAAAATAACGATTACAAAGTTATCATTAGAGCTGATAGACGTCCTGCAGCGGAACATCGTGGACGGTACAATGCCCCCATTGCAGACGAAGTTGCTGTAATATTAGTTGATCAGGAATGCGATAGACGTGACATTGTGTTGCGCACCCGCGATGATTGCTTACAACGCATTTACGAAATACACAAAGCGTTTGATGCTCTGCAATATCCTCTAATATATTGCCATGGTGAAGACGGGTACAATTTCGGACTCTACCAAGTCAATCAATTTAAGGACTAGCTGTTTTTCGCACGGTCTACTCTACGTGGCTCTGTCACGTGTGAGAAATCGAAGGAAACTATGCTTTGCTCCCCGACGGCTGTACCTCGAATATCGTTTATTATTGTATTACTGTACATCAGGTATGAAATTAAATAGTTATTAATTTCGGCTATCTTTTCAGAAAATACCATACACCCCTAAGAAGGTATAAACAGTGTTTATAAACTAAAGTAAGTCCATGTGGACGAAGTCACGGGCAACAGCTAGTATAAAAATAAAAACATTTGGAAATATTAAAAAAAGTAGCCCACTGGCGTCAGAAACAGAGTCCAAGCTACCGGCGGTCAGGGCTCCTGAGAAAGGAATCTCCTAACAATACGCGGCGTGTCTAGGAGTAGCGCTTTCTGAATTAAGCTGTTGGTCAAGCCGCCCAACGAGAGCCCGTTTAGAAGTCGAATAATGATTCTTATGTTGCTAAAAGTAATAATCTATACTTTAATATTTTTTCATTATTTATATAAAAAAAGACAGCTGTCCAACGGTGACCAATCCTCCATTACAGTCGTGTTATATTAATAAATAAGATGTAATAGGTTTACGCGACAAAAAAATAAGTATAGTCTTAAGAATAAGTAGAGAATATTTTTGAAAAACAGTTTTTTACCTGGCGCCAATTTAGTGAACATGATTACGCAGGGGATAGCATGATAGGTCATCATGACCCGGATTATATCGACTATTTATGAAAAAAAAACGTTGCTTTTATTCTAATAAATGAATACACACCATCACGCCTGTATTCCCCGAAAGGTTAGGCAGAGGTGTAACAATGTACACCCACAGTTCGCCGGTATGTTTAGGTACCATGTAATAGGGGGCGAGCCTATTGCCATTAACCGGGCACAAATCCTAACTCCGAGCTGCTGAGAATCTCATAGAAAAACCTAATTACAATTTTTGCTCGACCTGGGAATCGAACCCAAGACCTCTAGCGTAGCAGTAGCGCTTGGGACCACTAGGTCAACGAGTCAGTTATTTTAATAAATGTTTATTTAATAATGGTAAACCTTCATTAATTTGTTTATTGTAAAAATCACAAATCACCCATGCAGTGCATGGAATACAAACGTTCCAAAGAGTTACTAGAACTGTACCCCTGATAATAATGATACACGCATAAAAATGAAACTGCACCGAAGTACAGAGGAATTGGGAAAAAACATCTGTAGAGTTCCCTTATGACTGGTAATCGGAGCAAAGTCTCTTCAAAGTGTAGTTAACAGACTTCTTCTGGGTAAGCTCACTCCATCGTCGACTTTGTCTATATCGACCTAGACTAGAGTCAAGAGCAAACCAACCTCAAATGAAAAAATCTATTGAAATATTGCCCTACCACGGACAGCCTCGTATTATTGATTATTTTTACTTCGTATTTCTGCGCTTCTGTGGAGAATCACCCTTATGATTCTATTTTGAACTAATCTCTATTTTGACTAATAATAAATCCGTTAGTGTTCAACGCGGATTAAGTTTTTTAATTGCTTGAAGCAGGAAATATAAACGATTTCAAACCTAAAATGCACAAATATTACACTGTAAAGCTACAACAACGTATTATGCAAGCACAAAACGTTATAATAATTCAACTTCCTATCGCAAATGGACTCAAACAATACTTAAAAATAAAAGATTTCAAGACGTTCAAACCGTCAGTTTTATAGGTACACAAACGTACGAACAAACAATTCCCGAGAGGCGAGGAAACAACGTGAACTAAGCTTCAAAGCTGACTTGCTTCGGTCAGGAATCGAACCCGGAACTCTTACCTCCCGAGGGCATTACTTGTTCTTAGTATTGTTCGTCCATTTTATTTTGTTTTAAACGGAAAAGAAATGGAACAAAGGCTCCTGTCTAGCGTTTTCATATCGAATACAATTTTAAAGCCACTTCAGTTGATTTCAGTTTCTGCGAGCTTTGAAGGATCTCTTATATATTTTATTGATTTTGTATTTGTTTGATATTGATACTATTGTCATTTTGTTGCTTGGTTTGTTTTAAAGCCAGCATTTTTTCCAAAAGTTAACTTTCCTTTGTCCTAGGAACTAGATAATTTTGTAAGTATGCTACTTATTATGTGCATTTTACCAATGAAGTATAATATTTCTCACGTTTTCTATTACCAAGAAACTTAATTTTGCGTGTAGTTTTAGTATGAATGATGTTGTCACCTACGTACCTCACCGGTAGTACGAAACCCTTCGAGCTAAGCTGGCATCTAATAAGAATACACTGAACATAAAATATTAAAGTTTTAAAGCCCGTTATTAATTTAAGTCGTCAGCCACGCAAAACCAGATGGAACTTCTAGTCAGAATAGAAGCCACCACTAACTAGGTACTCTAAGTGCTATTAATCTGGTTAAGAGATTAGCTGTGTACGCTATCATAAAAAACATCTATCAATGTAGTTTAATTCCTACAAAGGTACAAGGAGATGTGTGTTCATAGATCGTTGAGCTCCTTAAGTTCTGTTGATGCTGCAGCCCCCCCTACCCCTGTCAGCATTGCATGCATGCAATGCTGACAGGGGTAGGTCCACTGAAACCTGTGCGGCTCCTTTACCAAAAGCCACCTTAGAAATTAATCTACGTGATTCTCAATATGATCTGGCCGTTACAAGAAACTGTATGGACTTTAAAAGCGACTTTGACCTGTGAGTTTGATTTTATGTTTCTTTCCAGAGTATATAAGGAAAACCGACCTCACCAAATTAACATAGGTAGGTAGACTGCTAAAATCATAACCCTCCTTTTGACTTCGCCGCAGTGGGGTAGAAAATCATCAAACAAGCACGAAAGATCTTTCAACCTTCCTACAGTAGACATTACAATTTTTTTCCGAACTCCCTAACTTCTCAACTCAAAAGCACTT
Organism: Caradrina kadenii; assembly: GCA_947462355.1. NCBI lineage: Eukaryota > Metazoa > Arthropoda > Insecta > Lepidoptera > Noctuidae > Caradrina > Caradrina kadenii. The sequence goes on along the minus strand of OX381689.1, from coordinate 13,005,615 downwards.
TGTTTTACTTAAGCCAGGGTTAACTTGAACTTTAGCTATCTACTATTAGCATAAAGTTTACAAAGACGCTGCAAAGTATTAAAGTTTTCCTTGAAATTGATAAGGCTGCCTCCACTACCAGATTGTAACGGAGCTCTTTATAAATTTATTACTCTGTACCATAACTTGTAAGATTTTCGGCAAGTGTAATTATTTCAGTGTTTTGAGATGTCTGAACACGTACCATAACGCCTGTATTCCACGAAGGGTTAGGCAGATGTCTACCAATGTACACCTACGGTTCGCCGGTATGTTTTGGGTCCCATGTAATATAGGACGAGCCTATTGCCATTAATCGGGCACAAAGTCTAACTCCGAGCTGCTACTAGGAATTTCATAGAAAAACCCAGTAACACTTTGGCCCCACTAGGAATCGAACACAAGACCTCTGGCGTAGCAGTCACGCTTAGGACCACTATGATGTTTTAACTTCTTTAATTAATTATAGAATTTAAATGGGCATTCAACTGTCCAGTGGTTAAGGTACCCGAATCCGATACGAGCGGGGAAAAATCAAGCGCAGAGCCAACGCTGTGCTTTCCGAGGCACGAAGGTGTCACACCACCAAGTTTCAAAAGGGCAGCTACTGAGAAATTTCTAGTGAAAAGAATTGCACCCATTTCCCCACGCTCTGCAAACCAACGGAGTACTTACATCTATATTAGTGTTATAAAGAAGTAATGTTTCATTGACTTTTTTGTTTTTAAGAGGTAATTAATGTCTGGAAATACTGTTCCAGTTACAAAAATTGTGGTATATTTGATAACCACACGGATGAAGACGCGAGCAGACGCCAGTATTTTTATATATAATACATAATGAATACTTCAGTGGTTTGTCTATCTCTGTATCATAGTTTAGGAGTTGAATTACGGCTTCCTTTGTCGACATTTTCTTTTCCAAAAATCGTTTAAATTATGCTCCTGTTTGTTTTGGGCACTCAAGTAAAAAGCGGTCATCAAAATTTCTGTAAACAAACACCCCAATAATTTTACAGGAACACATAATACATTTGTTATCTTAACCATAAACTTCTAAAGGGTAGGTTTATACCCTCCCCGGGCTAATCCACCGTTGCCATAGCAACAGCCCTTAAGGTTATAATGACCAATTAATTAAATCTCTCTCTTTAAGCCAAGGCCCCGAAAAATATGAAGGGATAATCATCAAAGGGCTTTTAAAAAGTTTTGTCAGAATTAATTTAATATTCTTTAGCAATTAAGTATAAAGGGAATCAATTGTGCAGTGCCGAAACGAGTTTGGGAGTGTATATTTTTCACACTTCTTTTCTTTTATGGGGTGATTATGAATCTTTGCTACAAAAACTTGAGAACCTGTAGCTGTACTAAGTTTTTTTTTTTTGGGAGGTGGGAAATCATCAAATAACTTCTCCAGCCCTCAGTGTCAGACTTTTACTGACTAAAACCCACCCATGTTCCTTCTTGTGCCCTTTGCGTTCCGGGGGCGCGGTATCTCTTACGAACAACCCGCAGAGCTGTACTACGTTAAAATGAATGATTTGATTTTGAATTTGTTTAAACGGGCTGCTTCTTGTGGTAGACAAATTTAAAACACAGCGAATGTATTTTATTTTCACCAAATCGTAATGGTTTATAAACGTACAAACAAGTTACATTAAACTTATTATGACATTTATTTTTACATGAACTTTTGCTTAAAAATGTGTTAAGTGTTGTTACTATCAGCATGTAATGGCAAAACTGATTCTTTATATTACTTACTATGTAAAAGAAATGGGTGGATATTATTGCAAATTTCTGTTACACCAGAATTTATGATAAATGTAATTTTTGGGTTTTTGTTATTTACCAAATTACTTTTACTACTACTTTTTACTTCAATAATTAAGTAACCCCCGACAGAAGAAAAATATCACTACCGTAGCAAACAAAAGAGCTGATTAACTTTGAAACCGCTGAACCGATTTCAATCAAACAAAGCTAAGAAATTCCCGACTAATTAACCTTTCGAACACAAGAAGCAAAATCAAAATCGGTTCATGCTTTCGGGAGCTACAATGCAACAGATAGACATACACACAGACACATCAAACTTATAACACCCCGTCGTTTTTGCGTCGGGGGTTAAAATATTCTAATTAAATAATAATAAAATGTGTTCATATTTTAGTGCTAGCAATTGGTGATTATTATTAATATTTATTCATATTCAATAACTGTTTATGAGTTAGGGAAGGCACACACGTGACTGCAAGCATGACAAAGCTGCATTTACATTCATTTTGCGCAAGCTTGCACACTTCCACATGGGATAGTTGCTTGCACAAGGTAATATAATGATTAAAATAACTTTTATTTCCAGTTTGAAATCAGTAAATTATAGATATCGATTCGCAACTGTTTCTAATTCATTGTCTTATCCAAACCATCGGGTGGCCAGGGCTTGAAAAAACCTTTTCACCGTGCGATCTAAAAATATTTATTATTCAAATATGTATTACTATTTACACGCCATTTTCTTTAATTTTCCCGCTGCTCCCATAAATGACTCTAAATCATCACGCCAGCGTTTTCTAGGCCTCACTCGGCGACGTCGCCCGTCATCCAGCATCCATTGCGTGACGCCTCTAGCCCACCTGCCTTTTGCATGCGTGGCCTGCCCAATTCCATTTCAGCCTTGCAGACTTATGCCCATATCAATGATTCCTGTTCTGTAGCGGAAGCTTAATGCAACAAAAAAGCACACATTTAATACTTCAGGTATACTCTCTCTACCAGTCAACTAAAGGTGGTTTAGAGATAGCACGGCAGGTTCAAATTATTTATTTTATAAGCTTGAGATTAGCGATTCAATAAACTCGAAATAATTACTTAAATAAATTGTAACGTACACGAGTACAAAAATAATTAACATTCTACATACTTATATTTAATGTCGCTTCATTTTTTTCTTCTTTCCTTTCGCCGTTGCTAAATAGCTTAGATAAGGTCAGCAACCCTAAAAATTTAAAAGTCACCCCTCTCGCCAAACCTGTAAGTCTGTCTACCCCCTCTCAATATCAAGGCATGAAGGTATATTAAAATGTAACATTATTTATATAAAGCATTTTAGTTACACGTGGCCGGTCATGTATTACTAATGCTACTCCAAAGTGCATGATACTCCTTTGAACGCAGCTCAACCTGTAGTGAATGCAGAGAGCTTTCTAGAAAATAATATTTAATGTTGTATATTTCTGACTACACTTTATTATACAAGGTAAAGATAGAAGTATGATCAGTAGTTTGAGACTATTATGTTTAGGAAAACAGAAGATTAAAAGTTGCAAATTGCGAAGACACTGGACGACCAAAAAAAAAGTTTCGTCCTATTTTTAACCCCCGATTCAAAAAAACAAGTATAATAAGTTTGACGTGTCTGTGTATCTGTCTGTGTCACCGTAGCTCATAAACGAGTGAACCGATTTGAATACGGTTTTTTTTATTTGAAAGCAGGTTTCTATGGTAGCTATGGTTCTTAGATATGTTTTATCAAAATGAGTTCCATCCGTTTCAAGGTTATCGGTTCTTTTTTAGCTATGATAGGGATCTGTATTTTTTTGTTGAGGGTTACTTAAAATTTTTAATTTTATTATTGTCGTAGAAGAAAAGGCATGAATAGCTGCATGAATAACTGCGCTTCTTCAAGGCGGAATGACGATTTCAGATTTGAATGCTTTATAAGTCCAGGTTTACTGACGATGTTATCCTTCATCGATGGAACGTGGTGATGATTTTTTTAAATTCTATATTGGTAAGCTCTTGACTCTAGGTCAGAGGTGATAAAGACAAAGTTGACGATGGAGTAAGCTTACCCAGAAGAAGCCTGTTCACTCAAACTTTGAAGAGCTTAGGGTTGAATGCGCTCGGAAGTACAGACGCAGGTAGAGAGTTGCAGGACTCCTTTGCAGTGTGAACTGAAAACCTTTTCTGCGAATTGGTGGAATGTATTATTAAGTTTTACCGATATCTTCTGTTTACATTACATCTTAAGGCTCACTCACTGTCAGGCTCGAACTTATACAGTTGCCAATATTTCCAGAATTCAACACACGAAAATAAAACCTTTTGACTTTTTTACACCATCAATTGTTACAATTTGTATTGTTGTGTATATTCATTTCTTCTTCCTTTAGTCTTGCTAATTTTAAATTTATCAAAGGAACGTTGGAGCCGGAATGATAAATACGAAATATGTCTAATTTTCCTTCTAATGTCACTTTTACTTTAATTAATGGTGTTATTGTTCGTTTTTTGGCTCACTATCACTTAATTCGACGTTTTATATGATATTGTTGACATTCCTATTATAATTTCTCTAGTTCTCATAATCAACAGGTTAAACCTGCATTATTTTGCTTCAAAGTGAAATCGACTACCTTTATTTATTTTTCACAACTTTTGCAAGCTTTATTTTTCATCAACTGTTTTATTTATTTTTATACCAGTATGCATTTAAGTAATGAAATTTATTAATAAATATATAGATTAAATATTTATAGCCTTAAAATTACATAAAAAAAAACCTAAATAATAACAAAAAAGATACTAAAACTAAATGGCATCAAAAAACTCCTCCGCATCACCGTCAACCGGAAAAGTGTCCAAAAGACTGGCGGCATTGCCACGTTGGATGGCAATGCTTAACCTCTGGCCAAGGTAAAAGCCAGCGCTTTGGGCCACGGCAAGCGTCAACGAACTGTATAGATAAATCCCTAAAAACTAACTGGTTATCATATGACGTTAGTAAGTAACACACACATATCATCACGCCTGTATTTCCCGAAGGGTTAGGCAGAGGTGTGTTTGATAATTATATTAACAAGTTTCATAAAACGTTAACGGGTCAATAATTTGATACCAACGACTCGAATCACAGTAACTTAATAACAATTAAAAGTAATATATTACTTATTTTTGCATTTATATGTTAAAAATCATTATAATTAGTTCCCTCTTTGTTCAGTCCAGCTTACACGCATAATTCCTAAGAAACACACGCCGCGCCACCAATTAGTTGTGTTGAGAAACGGTAAAAATGTAATAATTCAATTTTAACTACATGTTCAGGCCATTATTGTTAAAAGACCTGTTAAATGTAACGGATACTATAATGTTTAAAGAGTAAACGAACAAAGGGCTTTGTTTTTATTAGTTTTCGTGCTTTTCGTCTGTATGTATGTATGTTTGTTTGCATGGCAATATATATTTTTTAATTGTCTATTCTAATATAAAGCTGAAGAGTTTGTTTGTTTGTTTAAACCCGCTAAGCTCAAAATATTTTGCCGATTAGCGATTTTGGACTTGTTTGTATATATTTTATTTAATTATTTGGAACAACTAACAATAACATAATAATGATATGCAAACAGTGATCCTTAAAATTAATAATAATGTAATCCACTGTCTTATCCACAGGTTACAAAAAATGAATTAATTGTTAGTTATTATAAGTTCAGGTTTCCTCGCGATGTTTTTTTTTTTATCGATGTTAGTGATATCTGAGAGAAACCTGGAAAGTACATAAGAATTGAAAAAGTCACATTGTTTTTTTTTTTAAATACATTTATTGAGTATTGAACTCTCTCGAGGGCTATTGGTGCCCGTGTGTCATAGTGTTATGCCCGTCATCCGCAGCCAAAGTTGATAAGTGTCATATGCCTGTAACTTTATATGATGCTCATTGCTTATTAGTATGGAAAATTGGTGCAAAAATAGGTATGTTAATAAATAGATAAATGTAGGTAGGTGCCTACTTATTTTTGATAATTATTAATAAATAAAATAAGCTACTAATATAAGTCTTTGGGAGGAAACTTTTCACAGTGAGCAATATGGAAAAGAAAATCTTGTAAATATAAGATTTAGTGTGAAGCCGAACGAACGTCATTTCGGTCACGTAAAATGAGTCGTTACAATAAAATTATGGCACTACCGCAAATTTACGTCGTTCATTCCCATTCTTATAAACACACTTTCTACCAACCTAACTTGCTTACGTAACTCCAAGAAAACCAGCGAAAAAACATTTACTTGATAAAACAAAAGACTGTCATCGCAGGTGGCCCGGAAATCCTCAACACATACTTTGGCTAAAGGTAATAAAAATTAGCCAACGCCATTTTAATTATACATACCATCAACATACCATCACGCCTGTATTCCCTGAAGGGTTAGGCAGAGGTGTAACAATGTACACCCACAGTTCGCCGGTATGTTTAGGTCCCATGTAATAGGGGGCGAGCCTATTGCCATTAACCGGGCACAAATCCTAACTCCGAGCTGTTACTGAGAATTTCATAGAAAACCCAATAACACTTTTTGCTTGACCTGGGAATCGAACCCAAGACCTCTAGCGTAGCAGTCGCGCTTAGGACCACTAGGCCAACGAGGCAGTTTAATTATACCTGGTTGCATATTTTATTTATTTGTGACTGTGTATGGGGTACGCGTATTCAGAATACTTTTGAGAATTTAAATGACTGTGATTTTATTATGAGTACGATTTTTTGGTAGGTACCCGTTTTGGTATTTTTTTTTACTCTTTTTATCCGACTGCCAAGGAGTGGTTATGTTTTCTTTTATAGTTCATTTTACAAGTTTTAGGTTACTTGTGCGTTGTATGGTCAACATGGAGAATGTTTAAACGCTGAGCCTGGGGTCCTGCTTTGTATTTCCCGATCGGGCAAAATTTTTCCATTGAAGATTTCTTGGAAGCTATCCGGGGTTAGGAAGATGGTGGTGTCAAAACCTCCTGACTTGGAAAGTACATAACACCATTGTTTCTGGGCCTCCTGGTCCTGTTCTATCGGTCATGTCGGGTTGTCTTCCCATAGACGTATGATATGCATATGAAAATGAAGAAAGAGGTAATGCACCTAGGTATTTTGCGTACACATTTATGTAAATCAATATCTCTTGTGTGTGACCAAAATTTGGTCAAGAAAATATTAAGTAAAAAAAAGCGTACCAAACGACACCAAATCACTATATTTTGCCCAAAATAAAAAAAAAACTTGCCAAGTTTTTCGAAAATAAAATATCAACTTATTTATTATTGTATAAGAACGCAAAATCATTTAACAATTCAAAAGATTTTCACAGAATCAGATTCGTGTGCCGAACCATAATGTTGTCATAAAAAATAATGGCTCTCTGTTTCGACTGCGTTTGACGTAACGACGTGACATGGAAAACGTATTTTCTCGTTTTTTTTTTTACATAATGAACCAACAAACCACAGAATGAAATTTTAATTTTATTTTCGCCGAATTACTTTTTCAATGAGTTCTTGCAGATGATGATTGGGTGTTCAAGTATTAATGTGTTGTAAATAATTAGTTTTCATTTGTTTTCTGTTTCTTTATAATCGCCGACTCAAAAAAAGGGGTGTTATAAGTTTGACGTGTGTGTGTGTCTGTCTGTGGCACCGTAGCTCTTAAACGGGTGAACCGATTTGAATGCGTTTTTTTTTATTTGAAAGCAGGTTTTCTAGCTATGATTCTTAGATATGTTTTATCAAAATCAGTTCAGCCGTTTCAAGGTTATCAGCTCTTTTGTTAGCTGCAGTAGGGATTTTTGTTCTTCTGTCCTAGGTTATTTTTTTACCATACCATCACGCCTGTTTCGAACGAAGGGTTAGGCAAAGGTGTACCAATGTACACCCACAGTTCGCCGGTATGTTTAGGTTCAATCTATTAGGGAGCGAGTCTATTGCTATTAACCGGGCAGACACAATTTATCGTTCAACGTTTCGATCTCAATACTATCGGTAAAATATTATCGGTAGGTACTACATAATTATTATTTCTCGCCAAAATATTAATTCGGTAACAAAACCAGATACCCGCCGCGTCAACCGCCCTTATTTGCGCTCAAAGTAATGGAATATCGAAATATCGAGTGCACATAATGCAGTGTAATGTGTCCCGTACCAGCTCCGTGTACCTTTCGTATACGTGCCGGATACCTGTCGTATACGAGCTGTACGCCCCGTGCATTAGTGCTGTGATGAATGAACTGTATTCGATATTAGATTTTCGGATTACTAAAGTAAAGGTAGATAGTGCATCTATGAGATATGGTCTACATATGGATTTTACTGTACCTGTGTTGATACACTTTTTTTGTATTCATATAAGATTCTGTGTTTTTCATGGATTGATCAAATAAAACAAACAGTTTGTGTTGCTCTGTAATCAAATAATATATATATATATATGTGGGATTGAACAATCGAAAACATAGCGGTTTATCTTAATTTTATTTTACACCGAAAAAAAATCCCTGTCTTACGTCATATTTTTTCTCCTCCTGCTTCAAACGTCATTCTTTTTCTTAAAAAAATTACATGTCATCAATGTCTGTCAATAAAAAGGTTTATTTACGATTAGCCATTCCCACATATATATAATTATTACGTACAATATTCATATTCTATCATGTCACCGAAAAAATAAAAATCCCCTCTCCTCCGCGGCCGTACTACCCACAGACAAAACACAAAAAATTAACAGTAAACCAATAGATTTCCTTTGCATTCATACAATTTACACTGGAGTGTAGCCGAAAGGAGCCAACCCACAATTGCTGAAAAATTAAATTAATTCATTATGCCGAATGTATTACATAATCAGCTATGACCACTTAGCAAAAAATGTTCTAATAATGTCACACGTGTGTTGGTTCGTACTGTCAGAAATAATCCTATTATGTATAGAGTTTAAGTCACAAAATTCACGAATTTTTGTCATACAGAATTATTTCTGATGTACTTTTTAATTAATCAAGAAATAAAAACCATTTATTGGCACAACTTGAGACACATAAAAAAACAGCTTATCAAAAATAACAAAAGAAATAAAATAAAATCAAACAAAAGAAATAGATATAATAATAATGCAATGGTAGGTAATGTTGCTCTGCAAATTCATTTTCTGAATATTTTTTTTATAACTTGCAATATTTTTTTCTTCATGAAACTTTGCTTTCGGTATTACCTATCTATGACTTAACTGTACATTTTAACGTATTTAATATACATATTTACATATTACAGGTTCAGTTTACAGACAAATTCTCAGCTGAATGCAGTTCTAGTAATGCGTTAAGTTTGAGAGCCACGATGATATGCAAGTGATGGGGTTAGGTCGATAGTTTTAATATCGTTAAAACGTAACTATTAGGTATTGTTAGGTAAGGTGAACAGACAACCTATCTTATAAATGGAGTTTTAGTAATGCTTCAACTTTGAAAGCTGATATTAGAAGGCCAATTCTATTGATTAAAGACGTTTAAAATCATGTCGTAATTTCAGCGACAATCAATGTCAAAAAATTGTAGATAAATTAGAGGTATTTTTGACAGATTGAGACTAAGATTAGAATGCGGTCGTTCTTGATAGTTAGTAAAATAGAAAAATGTTAATTAGCATGTGTTAGCCTCATAACGGAATAAGAGGCTGCCATGTCTTCAAACATAATTGTTATCTGCCATAAAACAAGTGCGTGTATTTATTTATTTTAAACGTCGCCTCACAACGGAAGGAATGTCTCCTGTATCGTGGGTGCTTTTACAAACACAAACAGCCAACCCGGAACAACTATCTGTAAGTCAAACAAATATTTATTCCGTGTGGACACGCAGCGCAGCAGCCATTCCCTCAGCCACTGCGCCAACCGTGTCGCCAAAAGTTTTATCGACATCATTACAATATCCTTACGTGATGGCACATCACTAGTAGTTAATAGTAACTCGTCGTCTAACAGGGAACGTCTTTGCTCTCTTAAGACAATTTCCAGGAGTACGCGCCATTGCATCCAGTTTAAGTTCTTTACTAGTCACTATTCTGGCACAGAAGTACGAGGTAGGTGCTAGATGGGTGGTTTTAATTTTTTTTTACTTCTCTTCAAGAAGATAAATAATATTAGCCTATAATTGTCTTACCTCTATTGTTTACAGTGTTATCACATTGTACCCGTACCAAGGGGCCACTCAGGGCCATGCCTGCCGGAGCTGCGGGTTGTTCGAAAGAGATACCGCGCCCCCGGAATGCAAAGGGCACAGAAAGGAACATGGATGGGTTTTAGCCAGTAAAAGTCTGACACTCCCTCCCGCCCCGCCCAGGGTGGGAGAAGTCATTGGGTGATTTCCCATCGGAATAAAAAAAAAAGAATTTACCCGTAGACTCGACATGAATTTCATTGATTGAACCTTATGTAATATTTTATTGATTTTATGATTTATTTATTTTATAGTTTTTTTTTTTTTCATGGAGTTTCTTGCTCTTTCTCCTTCAAAGGAGCTTAATATTTAGAGTGAAAAACTAGCTTCAACTTACTGACTGACTCCTTAACAATTCAAAGGTACCTGTAATTTATTTATTTGAAATTATTGAGTTTGTATTTTTCGAAGTTTTCCCCGCACCTCATCCAGTCTTTTTTTATCACATCTGATGAGTAGCTCATAAGTGGTGTAGCTATCAGAATAAGTCAGCGCCGCGTCTAAACGATGCAACACCTACACTGGTTTTATCTTCCCCGCCACTAATACAATATAATAGCTAAACTAACCGTTCCCACGCCATTTTGAGTATCCATTGATTCTTTATTGAAAATACTTTGTTATCGCACATCGAGCTTGACATTGTTCTTCAGAGTGGAGTCGTGAGGACTATCGCTAGTTTGGAAATGTCTTTTTGAAATTACAAGAAAGGAAGGAGATACATTTTATTAGAACTAGTCAAGGCGGAGCTGGTTTGGGAGGTGCTGTCACGCAGCAATTGCCACGTCACATCTAAGCATCTCCGCCAACAAAGGACTTTTGGACCGATTTTTTTGTCCGCGAGAATGGATCATAATTTCAATATACCGACACACACGGCCGATAAAAAATCGGTCAAAATGTCGTGGGCGGAGAGGCCACGTATTACGATTGGATTAGTCGACGTCTTCGTCTTTCTACCAACCGATCGACCGACTGGTCCATCATTTCATCATCATCTGATATCTGACCATCGATTGACTGACGATCGATTGATGTAGTACCACCCTTATGGAAAAGTTTCACTTTTCCAGTTTAACTCGGCTTTCGGCGATTATCATCAGCCTTTTATTTGGAGCTCAGGGTCCATAGGAACAAAGGCCGACCTTATGCGTTACCTGTACTAATATTATAAAATGCGAAATATCAGTATTTGTTCGTATGTTTGTTACGCTTTTACGACTAAACTCCTGAATCGATTTTAATGAAATTTGGCACAGACTATGCTTGAACTTCAAGCGTAACTTCGCCTGTTCCGCTATAACCGCCATTAACGCGGACGAAGTCGCGGGTAAAAGCCAGTACTATAATATAATTACATGTCTGTTAATCAATTTTTTTATCAGTTTACTTACTATTATGCCATGAACTACTTTTTAATCAAATATAACAATTATTGACCATTTTCCAACGCCAGCAGGCATTTCGGAACAGTAACATTCCTGTCATAACAAACTGTTTGTAATGAAACTGAATAGTTTGGATACCGACAGACTAAAATTTTAATTAAAACAATCGCCCGATAACCATGAAGGTATTTTGCGGGGTAACATTTAGTCGCATATTTTTCGAGCAATAAAATAATAATTCGATATTTGATTGAGTTTGCTCTATCACTTTTTTTTTTAGCTTATCTAAACTATCACTGTAAAGGGGAAAGTTTGTTTGTTTGTAACGAATAAGCTCCGAAACTACCGGACCGATTTTAACTATTTATTCAACAATAGATAGCTCCATTATTCCTGAGTAACATAAGCGATATAACATCACGCTACGACACACGGGGGCGGAGTAGTAACTAAAGTCGTTACTTAACGCGGTAATAATAAGCCACGTGGATGAAGTCGCGGACAGTTCGCTTGTGTGTGATATAGTGTGAATTAGCTTTTACCCATGACTTAGTCTGTGTGAATTTTTTTACCCATTGTTTGTTTTTTTTAGATAAAAGTTTCCCTATGTCACTCAGGAATAAAGTAGTTACTCATTAGCTAAAGGATTTTCAGAATCTGATCAGTAGTTCCGGTGATTAACGTGTTTAGACAAACAAACTCTTCAACTTCATAAAATTTGTATAGATTGTATTTTAATTGCTTGATTTACGGCCACAGACTAAGGACACCTTCTTTCAGATTACAAAATTGAAGAAACCTAATATAATATTCAGTATACCATTGAATGCTCATTTATTAATCAATTTACAATAAAATACAATACAAGCCGAGCTAAACTAAACTCGACGGACACAATAACAATCTGGTTAATATTTAAAATGGCAATTGTAGCGTTTCAATATTTGGTGTTTGAACTAAGTTTGACAATCGAACAGCAATAGGCATTGTGTGGGGCCGGCGGCAGCCGCACGGTTAAACACATATAGGTACATACATATTGACGATTTGTCGCAAATGCGATTGCGAATTTCGTAAAATGGATACAATGAATTTTGAAAGTGTTTACTAATTTAACGGAAGTGAAAATGTTAAGATGATATTTTTAATAAAGCTGTATCGTTTTTGGGATTCCCCTTGGGCAGTGACGAATTTTTATACAAACTTTAATCCCCTTTTTTGTCCAATAGGGGATGACAGTTTGTATGGAAGTTCAAAAATTCTTCTTAACACATATTGTAATTAATTCAATATTTTTTTATTAATTCAATCCCGATTTTCAAGACAATATTTTCAATAGAGCTCTGTATGCTCGTTGGGATTTCCCATTAACACATATTTCAAGAGATAATTTTATTTCTGGAAATGGACCACTTTTATGATGGGATTAACTCTGATATTATGGTTTTAAAAATCAGCATTTTCTTTTTTATATCATTAAATAGCAAACAAGCTGACGGCCCACCTGATGGTAAGTGGCCACCGTTGCCTATTGACATCTGCAATATCAGAGGCCTTGCAAATGCGTTGCCATCCCAGAGACATAGTTGAAATGTCTCATATGCCTGTTATTACACCGGCCCCGTATACCCTTTAAACCAAAACACAGCAACGCTGCTTTGCGGCAGAAATATGTATGGTGGTAGTACTTCCCCGCACAAGCTCCTTCACAAACAGCTCTACTACTACTAAGCACAAAAATATTCATTAGGTCCTTACTTACACCCCCAAATCGATGGGTAGTGAATTAAAATCAGCTTGTACATAGTAATAAGCAACTCATGCGACATATATCTCTATCTATCCTCATAATTCCAGCCATGGTAAAATTACGTAGGTCTGACGACTCCGGGATCTTAGACCATTAATGATGAAGTCTCTCAGTCACTCATGTATGTGTGAGTCATGGCTTATATCCATGAGAAATAAAATAATCTACAGCGCTTTCGCAATAGAAAATAGTTTGTTCATTACGTAAAGATGATGTATGTCTGTCTGATGCTCACCGTCCAGCATCGCTGTGCTTTATTTTAAAGGATATTATAACATTTGAACTTCAGAATACTTCCCTATTGTTCTAAATTAGCAGAGCTGCAGGAAATTCTTTGTTATGACCGGTTTTTTTGTCAAATAAATACTTTTCTGGGAGCGAGATATGTACCTATGTTATATTATGTCATTTTCATGACATTAACACGCTCATCTCACAACTCCAAACATACTGACACGATCGATGATAGTTCTGTTTGCCATAAGAGAATAAATACTTACCACAGGCAGGTACAAGCATAAATAAATTACAAGTGACAGCCAACTCGCAATCCGCACATAAATGAAATACACACTCTAACATTAAGATCATCACAAACTAAGTAAATAAATAAAACCAGTTATTTTTCTCACACGACTCATTAAATCTCCTTATAAGACTGTCATGGCCGCCACAATGTCTGTCAAAGGTACTCGCCATATTTGAACAGTCATTACAGAAAAAATGTGGACAAGATTGAGCATTCTAATGTTGGTAGTTCCGCATACCCGGGGTGGTAACGTCAGCTATGACCATTTCAAGATAATCCTAATTATGAAAGGATTTATCGTACTGAGATGTTTGTTGAGAAAATGGATACAATATTTTGCAATTTTTTATGGGATTGTTTGTTAATTCTGACTATAAAGTATTTTTTTATATATATATAAATTTCCAGTTTATGCTGATCTCTCATTGTATAGGATTTCCATACAATGAGAGGTCAGCTTATACTGGAAATGTATAGCTTGTTGATATGGAGCCGTATGTACTTAGAAATTATTGTAAGTATAGTCTTTTAACTTAAACCAAAAAGAAAATACATTTATTCAGCGCAGACTGAAAAGCACAAAACATTTTCAAATATACAAGAAGAATTGTGTGCCTCACGTCTACGACAAATACGAGTTTTGACTTCTCAAGACATTATTCCATATTCTTTTATTTCTCCTCTTTCCATTTAACACTAGACCTAGATAGATATTTCGAAAATTAAAACTCCTTTCTCCACACACTAATATATTTTACAATATCGCAGCCGATGCCAATATTTTACCAGATATGTCAATTCGGTCTAGTCCGCCATTATTAGCTTTAAAGAAAAGCCAACAGAATTAAAAAAATAATATTTCCAAAAACACTAACCGGTCGGTAAATGATTTCTTGAAACTGCAATGTGGTTGTGTGCTGGTGGGTTTATACGACTCCTACTACTATTATTAACGCGAAAGTTTTTGAGGATCAATGAGTCAATGTTTGTTACTCTTATATGCATAAACGACTGAGCATTATAAGCTAAAATTTGGCACCCTGAATTCTATAATATATACAAACGAAGTAGCGGGTAGAACCTAGTTTGATAATAATTATTTATTTAATTTTACTTAATTTTTTTTATTCGAAGTGGATAAGCTCTTGACCCAAGTCTAGGTCAGAGGTGACAAAGACAAAGTCGACGATGGAGTTCAGCTTACCCAATAGAAGTATGTTCACTCTAACTTTGAAGAGATTAGGGTAGAATTTTCAAAAAACTTCAAACATTCAAATTGTCAAGGAATAAGTCAGTCCAAAAGTTAAAACTAGTTGCCTGTCCCACACGTAGGTTTAAATGGAGAAGAACTAGCGAGAAACTCCATTGATTTTGAATCTACGGGTACACGCCACATTTTATATTGAATTTCAACATTTAACTAAACAGCTTGATTAGTTCGCCGTGGTTACCTATTTGAACTTTAGATCTTCCCTTCACCAACTTAGCCATTTTACTATTACATTGTCGCTTGAATCACAATAACAAAAGTTTCATAATTTAATTACGGAACTCTAGTCCGTAATTACCATTTGGGTAAGCTACCATGTTTGGTAGAATGCGGTAGAAATATATTATGGTCCTATTCGATAAACCAGTTTGGCATTTTATGATTTAATTGAACTAATGTTTTGTGCGAATAATGTATTGTTTACTGTCTTGATGGCCCAAGTAGATGCAAGTGCGAATGCTGAGGGTGCGGTCTTGGGTTCGATTTCCAGGTCGGGCAAAGTATTTTTTTTCCTGTAGGAAGATTGACTGTATATTAATATTATGAATACTGTACTTTACTTGAAATGGCGTAAAATCAAAAGAGCAATTGGCTTTTATGAAATATAGACACAATAGACAGTTGACTTAGTGACGTTTGGTTGAGTTCCATTCCAACATTTCCATCACGAATTTCATTGCAATAGGAGTCCTGAAGTCTGGATTTCTGTTTTGCAATCTCATAGTAGCCGAAGTCTGTACTTCGGGGTATCTCCCACTTATCATCACCCTTAAGCTAGGACTAGTCATTGAACCTGCTGGACATTGTGTTTTGAAAGTTAGTAGTAGCGCTTACTATACCATCAACAGTAACGTCTTAGCTCAGTTATAAAATCCGTTCCGTTAGAACACTAAGCTTATTAAAAAAACCTAAAGTAAAGTTCCCACCAGGATGAAATTCGGTTATTACCCTAATTTCTTTAAGGCATAACTTTACTCTGACTTCATTAATATGGATATAGGAGCTTACTACTACTATAAAATACATACTTTCTAAGTTTGTCTTGCACATCACTGACATGGGTGAAGGAAAACATCGTGAGAAAACCTGAACTCATAGTTAATGTAAGTCTGAAATCCCCAATCCGCTTTGTGCAAGTGTGGTGATCAATGATGGTAGCTTTATGTACCTATGAGAAGAGGTCTTTGCTATGAAGGGGGACAATAAAAAATAAAGGCTAGTATTTTTTAATAAATAATAAAGGCTAGTATTTTTTTTTAATGGGACTAGCCCGCCATACTCTTCCCAACCACTGTAACTCCTGGAAGCCAGAATCAACAGTGGAGACCGCCAGCAGAGCGTCGAGGCAATGAAGCTCGAGGAGTCGAAACGATACAACTGTTTTAGATCTCGCAACGAAATTAATCAGAAAAGATTAGCTGAGGAGTAAGTAAAAACATAATTTCCGCTAGGATAGCATTGTTATTATCATTAACTAATTACTAAAAAATATCTTACTAAGAAAACTTCTTACTGTATGCATTATAATATGCTGCAAAAAAGAATACGGGGTAAAAAAACACAAGTAAAGTTTTTTCCAAATCATTATCAGTGAGTTTTTCTATAATGAATAATAAGTAGGTTAAGTCGCTGCTTATCGTAACTGCGCAGTACCCTGTTATTATCAGCTGTCCGCTCAACGTTGACAGATAACACGGACGGTGGTCTGCTACAGTGCAGCAAGCATTTTATTAAAAAACACAAAATTAAACATTTTCAGTAACCCCCGACAGTTAATTTCGTTGCGGGATCCAAGACAGTTATATCGTTTCTCCGGGACTCGTCGAGCTTCATTGCCTCGGCGCTCTTCAGGCGGTCTCCACTGTTGAATCTGGCTTACAGAAGTTGCAGTGGTTGGGAATAGTGTGGCGGGCTTGTCCCATATTAAAAAAAACCCCGACAGAAATATAGAAATCCCTACCGTAGCTAACAAAAGAGCATATAACTTTGTAACCGCTGAACCGATTTCCATTAAACATAGCTAAGAACACTCCCGACTAATTCACCTTTCAAACAAAATCAAAATCGGTGCATGCGTTCGGGAGCTACGATGCCACGGACAGACACACACACACACATACGTCAAACTTATAACACCCCGTCGTTTTTGCCCGCGTTTATGTCGTGTACCTATATTATAAAATATAACCTACAACACTCGACAATAGTACAGTGTAATTAAAACATTGGAACTTTGACCTTTAATATCTTGGTAACCAGAAACTTCCTAAACATGGTCCAGAACAAAATAAATGATCTTATTTTTTATATCCTTGGATGGGAAACAAGCCGACTTCCCACCTGTTGTTAAGTTTTTAGATTTTATACAATCAAACAAAGCAGAAATATTAACTAAATATTCGGTGTGTAGTAGGTAGATTTTAATTTTAGTGAATTATAAATATTTTTTTGCATTTCCATATCTTTTCGTCTAACGCAAGTTTTTATTGCGCGTGCGCCTATGTTAGGTAGATAAGCGCACGCGGTACGCGCGACATTCGAGAGATGTAGATGAAATTAAAAATAAGCCATAACCCCCCAATTTTCTGGCCTCCTTGCCGCCCCCTCTGTAGGCCTCTAGCGCACACAAGTGGGCGTTATCGCCCACTTTGAGAAAGACTAGCACAGATGGTAGGTAGATCAACTTTCGGCTTCGTTGAGTATCTTTTGACATCCTTAGTTAATAAATAGGTAGTTCCTTTCAGCATTACACTGACTGTAGCAAACAGCCCACATTTATCAACGTTTCACTTTTAATAATAATTTTAACTAATTAATTGTAATATCGCAATTTTGTTTATGTATTAACATAATAATACTCATTATTTTTTCATTTGTAATTTCTTAAAATAATATAACAGGAAGTCTGAAAGGCAAAGGTTACTTTTGTGGGCAGAATCAGACCCTAAAATAAAGAGTGACTCCTTTTGACATTTAAAGGGGGCGACGTGTATTTTATTATAATTACTAACGAACTGCCCGCGCCTTTGTCCGCGTGGCTTATTTTACCCACGTTAAGTTACGGTTTTGGTTACTGCTCCGCTCCCGTGTGTCGTAGCGTGATCTTTTATAGTCTATATTACTCAGGAACAATGTAGCTATCTATTGGTGAAAAAATAATTAAAATCGGTCTAGTAGTTTCGGAGCCTATTCCGTGCAAACAAACAAACCAAAAATCTTTCCTCTTTATAAACATTCATTTATTTATCATACATTTTTAAATATTGATATAAAAATAAAAACATTTAAAATGTAAAATATAGTAGCCCACCGGTATCGGAAACAGGGTTCAAGCTACCTGTGGTCAGGGCTCCTGAGAAAGGACAATATGCGCTGTATCGCTTTCTGAATCAAACCCATGATCCATCTGCCCAACAAGCACCTCCTTAGATGTTGGTCGAGGCCATACAGCAGTACTGCATACAGCAGTTGGTTCCGCACCTGAAACAGAGAGAGCATCTGACCACGGTACGCAGTAAAGTTAGTTCCCCCGCCTGCAGCCCCAAAGTATGAGCGCATGACATTCTCTTTGACAGACTGAGTCTATCTCACGTGCTGCACACTTCCACCGGTAGCGGGGGTATCAGAAGTGGGCCTCGGGATCCCGAACCCGCCGGTGGCTGGCGTCCTCCCCGTCGCCGAGCAGGTGGTGGTGTCGAAGGCGGAGAGAAATACTTATCGCTTCAGCCTGACGCAATTGCCGTGGCCGGTGTGGCAGCCCTCACAGGGGGGCTGGGATCCGGCGGCGGCGAGGCGGAGCTGAGCAACGAGTCCAGAGATGGTGGTTGTGCATTCTTTTGAGCTTTGGCTCTCGTCAACATTCCTGTATCATTTTCTCTTTATATTTCCTTGGTTTTATGACGGCCTTTACTGCTGTCATTCTAAACATCTACAGCAAATTTTCTTTATGTTTTTATTTTTTATTGTTGTTGCGGTTTTTATTATTAATATGAGGTTTTATTCGAGAAGACTATTTGAAACGTAGGTGCTGGATGGATAATAACAGTATAAAAATAGGAAAAATATGGTTTTTTTTCTGACAGGTCTTGTTGACAGTATGTTGTGTATAATATAGAGATTTGGCATTATACAAGAATTCTTAATTAAATATGTACAAAACATATATAATAAAATTATAAGGTAAGTACAATTCATAAAATAGAAAGGAGCTGTGTCACGTTGTATGGCAATACTGATTATTTGGTCCAAGAAGAGGCCAGCCCTCTGGCCACGTGTAGAGCAAATGATTGTTTTAATATTTGTAAAGTTTCATTAGTCGTACAGCTCTACACTTACCTGCTGGCCTGCCCTACTAAACCATTAGACGTACTAGCTCGACACCAAATATCACAAAGTTCAGTGACGTCATCTGACTCTAATTCCTAATTACATCATCTCCTAATTTGCCCCTTGACCGATACACACAACTTACATGTCAAAACTATTATACGTCTTATTAATATGCAGCTGTAAGGTCAAAGTTGCGTCATAAACACTAACAAATTGACTTCGTTGTAGTAAAAACGATAATTAGTTTGAAATCAATCAATCATAGAGATAACCCTTGGATAGTTCACACGGGTAAGTTATGGTTAACAGCTGGGCTGTGGCCGTAAAAATAATGTTTATCTATTGTAATTTTCATTTGTTTTATGCGTAGAATGTAAGCGCTGGAGGTCACCTGTTAATACATGCGCTTCTTAGGGTTAAAGGTTTCAGAGAAGTAATGTGTGTCAAATACTTATATCGAACCGATAGCGATACTTTGGAATAATTTCTTAGCGTTTGCCTCTAAGGCCAGTTCACACCGAGACGCGTCGTTAATCAAAATATAACTTTAGTGACTACAGGAAAAGATACACATTTTATTGTGAGAATTCGGAATACGCTTCACCATGTAGCGCCGAATTCTCACAATGAAATGTGTATTTTTTCGTGTAGTAGGTAAATAAAGTTATATTTTGAGTCGCTCTATTAAAATGTGCGCGCAGCGTCGCTTCGCGTCTCTGTGTGAACTGACCCTAATAAGACTCGCTAGACTAAAATAACTTTTTTTTTTATTCCACCCTTCCATAGATTTTAACTGTGTAGCTGTTACGCTCTTCTAAGTAATGGCTGATATTTTTGAATGAACGACGATTATTTTGGTCCGTCTAGAATCATATACAAAATCCATATCCATGGTGGCGGCTTGCGTTACGATGTCCCTTCCAGCTCGTATAGTTTTTTTACAAAATAACGAAATAAACTAATATATTCCTCTATGAATTTCTTAAAATCCGAGTACAAATTCCTGGTTAATTTAGTGGGTATGTCGTAGATACTAGTGTAGTTGGCGCTGTCGGGATGAACATCGATGGTTGTTGAGCAGTAATTAGTAGATTCCGATGTGCTTTGACGTTGCCGCCCTTTGATCACGGCGCGCCACAGATGTTTGGTGACTAGATGAGACAATAATAGGCTGATTGTGTTAAAGATGGTTTTCTTAGGAGGAAAAACTTATGGTGTATTTTCAGTTCCTTATTTTAATTGTACTGTAATTGTATTGTACATTATGCCCGTACCTATAAGAAGGAAATTAATTTAATTCTTAATTTTCAATTATTGTCTTTAATCAAATACGAAATCTATTATTTTCTATTCATTTGTAACTTATTCAATTTACCTATAATTTGTTACTTTCATCAGATTTCTGTAATTTTTTTTTTATTTTTGAGCGTAATTAAATAAAACTTTATTCTTATTATATAACTACATGCTTCTGTCCCGTCTAGCATTGAGACAATAATAAGCTGAAATTATTACAATACGGAACATATCTAATGATTCATGACACATCCAGTACAACAATATGTCTACATTGTCACATAAAAAACAGATTCATAGCATACATTATATATTTATGCTCTCTTGTATATTTATAACAATGTGATGTAATATATTATAAGAACACAGTGACCGCCAGACGGAATACAAAAAATAATACGGTGGGTAGGTAGTAACACAACTGCTTTATATTTAGCGGTTTATCCTTCTCAAGGTAACAATAACTGAATCTAGGGTGTTGCTATGATGATTAAGAGGATAAACGTGGCCGGACGTACCTACTGGAGTCAAGTACTATTAAGTACTTAAAATAAAAAGGATTTACCCAAAAATCTATCCGAAGTAAAGAAGAAGAGCGGCCATTGTGCCCCATATAGAACCAGTACTTTGGTCATATTTTGGTAAATAAGTAACAAAGTCATTCTTTAGTGGGATAAAAGATAGGAAAAGTACAAAATTCTCATTTTATTTATTTTTACCACTAAACCACCTACACATTATTTTCTCAGAATGTATGAGAGATATGTAAAATTTTTACTTTCTTGGAAACCATGCGTCTACTTATGTGAACTACTACAGCTATACCCCGCAGTTTCACCCGCGTTCAGTTACGTTTTTGTGCTCTATTTCCGTGTGTCGTAGCGCGATGGTACTATTCCTTATGAACTTGGCTATCATATCCATTTTTTCTAATCTGATAGTTCCAGAGATTAGCATAAACAAACTCTTCATTTTGTATAGATAAGATTAATTTCTAAGAATCTACAATCAAGCTTTCAAAAGCGAATTTTAATAGCCGCGCAGAACTTTTTACTCATTTTAATGATCTTGTACGCTGTGTATTAATAAAACATAACTACATTATATCTTATTAGGTATGTTTTATTATATTTTATGAATGTTAATCTATTATTTTTTGTGTCCATTAAGTGGCAAGCTACCGATATGTCGATACTCTTGTCCGATTTGATCGCTAATGACGTGTGTAAGTGGAAGGGAGATAGAAGTCCGGAATTATATGTATGTGACAAGGATAGAGTGAGGTTTGTTTTTGCTGCATGTCTAGAAACCAGACGGTATCGTGTACAAGTAATTAAGACAGGTTTATTATATGAAATCATGTTTTAAGTGTTCGTTTTTAGTGAATAATTTGCTTAGTACTATTTTAGCTGTATTATATTGTTATATTACCAGACTTTTATTGTCCTACTGCAAGGCAAAGGCCTCTCCTCAAACAAAGAAGGTTCAAGCATTGATCACCAAGATTGCTCTAAGGGGATTGGCGATTTCAGACTTATATTTATTACAATAAGTCTAGGTTTACTCACAATATTTTTCGTCACCGCTATCAGTAATGTCCGAGTTAAACTTAGAAAGTACATACTGAATTCCATAAGTCACATTGGTAACCTAACCACTGGGCCGTCAAGTCATCATTGTGCATCATTTCAAATTAAAAAAAAATACATAAAAGGGAAATAATACTTGGTTTTATTTGCAAGATACTATAAAATTCCCTTTATCAAAGGTATGACGCGTGACATAGTGGAAAGTCGATAAAATATAAAGTCAAGAGACGTGTGCAGTCGATTGCATGTGTAGGCGACATTGTCGGTAGTAAATACCTTTACAGCCGTCAAAGATGCACTAGGTATTTGTCAAAACGTGCACTTAGGCTGCCTGTCCATAGAAGGAGAGCGAGGATGCAAAGCGGAGAAACGGAGAACTATTAACGACTAGGAATGCATAAAATCTTCGCTCCGCTCTCGCTCTCGCTTCTGTGGACTGGCATCCTTATTCTTTCAATTAAACTCCTTATTTTAAACTAACTCTCGTCCGCAATCTTGCCCGCGTCAAGGTAATTGTATTATTTAATGGGAACTGTCGATTTTGCGTTATAAATGTAGCCTATGTGCTATTCAAGACCTATCTATCTCTGTGCCAAATTTGGCATCTGCTCCGGCGTGATTGATGAACAAACATAACAGATCAACTATGAAGTAAATTATGAATACCTGAACCAACGAAATACATATTTCTCATAAACAATTGACTGGCACTTTTGAATCGTTGGGCAGTCGGTCCCCTGTAGTCTATGTCTCTCTCAGATTCACCTTTCACAAAATTTCAAATTAAACATTGTCAACTGCTTTTTACCTTTATTTCAATAGGAACTTAAAAGAGGCCATGGCATTTTGCTAAACAGCCAATGAACTTTTGATGGGCCTTCTTAATTTGAATTCTAGTCGACACGCCATTGTAAATACTCTCTGCAATGGATATTTTCAGTAAATTCCTCGAACACCTAAAGGTGCTACGATTCAAGGGGGGTTTAATTAAACATCGCCGATACTTACAGGTACTGTTAATTTTAACATTCATTGAAACAGTAGCTTGGGAGGTATTGCGTGTTATACCTTAAATTGTCATCGTCTATTGGCTATGGTAAAAAACATTAATTTTTTTAAGTAAGAAGAATTTTGAATTACGATGGTTAAATTTCATGATCAAAATATCATAAACTTTTGTGATGTTTAGAATCATAAAAATAACTAAAATATTAAATAAAGTAAATATTTTAAAAGTAAAAGTCATCAGACCTATTCTTTGTAATTAAAAAAAAACTAAATTGGGCTTCTTAAAAACTACATTATATTTAAATGCTGTTACTTAATCATCAATGTCGACAGACTCTTTCATGACTACGATACGTAATACCACCACCGTGTTGGTGTATAATGACAAAAAGGCGGGAATTCGAATCAAAATGGATGCCGTAAACAATGCTTTGACAGATAATAAAATACTCGTCTATGGCGCGATCGTAATTCAATACAGATTATTTAATTTTACCTTGTTTTGTCCAACGAGAATGATTTAGAATTTTATTTCAGTCATAAATTGTAATTATGTGTGATAGTATGTTTGTGATTCCGTGAAATATGGCGGAAACAACACCATGTCACAATAAACAAAAGTATAATTATTATTACTGTTGTCACCATTTCCAAATTAATTATTTGTTGAAATTGTTCTCTGATTAATTTTATGTCGCTGATGAATCACATGAAATTCATAATGAAACTCATGATTACTATTTAAGAACTAGAGTTCTCAAAGAAAGATTGTCGTTTCTGTATTATATTTAAGGATAATAATTGCTTATTCTTTAATGAGAATTCATATTGTTTTTCCCACTAATGGTGCCTGCCCAGTAAGTAACCTTTATATTTCTGTTTCCGATTTTGGATTATTGACTCCAGTTCAATTTCAAGTGATTTCTATCTAGAATTTTACTATCTTGCCCATACTTAGAAGCCTCAAGCGATACTTACCTACCCACATAAATTAAGCTTTAAGCACTAAGAGGAGAACGCAATTATTTCTAAGACATGAGCATATTATCATAAACATTAAGTTGTGAAATATGAATATTGGTTGAGTATCATCGTGCTAACGTGCCTGCGGGGCTGGCAGTTAGCGAGGTGTCGGTCACGGTGATTAACGATTGACATAATATTATAATTTAGAGGCCGGTAGCTCTTGCTTTTGACGTTAGATATTTCCTTCAGCAATTGCTATTGCTTTGAGTTTACCTTTCAAAAACGAGCCCACAATTTCTTAGTTATTAATTTGATTGCGTCAAACGAAATCAACATGTGATACATTGTATACAGGAATAGATAGATTGATTTATTATAAAATTAATTATTATACATATAATTACAATTTACTTCTAAACGTAAGAACACTTTTTGTGTGGTAGGTTCGTTTTGATAGAACAAACAAGCCTACCTACAAATGATCTGAAGCCAATAGTGCTTGCCAATGGTGGGAGTTTATATGTATGTATATTTTTTTGGACTGCCTCGGTAGTCTAGTGATCCTAAGCGCGACTGCTACGCTAGAGGTCTTGGGTTCGATTCCCAGGTCGAGCAAAAAGTGTTATTGGGTATTTCTATGAAATTCTCAGTAGCAGCTCGGGGTTAAGATTTGTCCCCGGTTAATGGCAATAGGCTCGCCCCCTATTACATGGGACCTAAACATACTGGCGAACTGTGGGTGTACATTGGTACACCTCTGCCTAAACCTTCGTGGAATACAGGCGTGATGGTATGTGTATGTGTGTGTCTTTTTAAATTAACTATTAAAAGTGTGGGCGGTCTAGAGTCATATACTGAATCCATGGTAACTTCTCCGTACCATACCATAGTATAGTGGGCAAACTCCTTCAACGTTGATCTGGTATATTGGCGCTAAAGACATTTTCTCAAAAGTCACCATTGGCGCATATTTCCATTCGGCAAATGTATTTTCGCGCAAGTGTCTTTCGCGGAAATGACTTTCGCGCATGTTGGCTACTAGGTTTAAATGTGAGCCTACAGAGACAGAAGGTTACCTGTAAATTCGTACAGGCGTGGTTTAGCTAAACTGAGTGTTGTGTTAAGATAAAGTAGCCTCGACTGCCGCTAAGTGGATGATCCCTTCCATTCGTTACGAGTTATTAAAGTTACATTTTGAATTGAAACATTTTCGTTTACATTCTAATGCTTGTTTAATTGGGTTATATTATTTTTGGAGTATCTAGTTAGTTTTAATTGGATTATTTTGAAGGCTTCTTCTATTTACTTAAACTTGGAATTTAATCTAAAGTAAAACCTTAGATTAGATATGTTTGGTTTATAAAAGTTTGTTTGGGATATTAAAATTTTTCGTTTTCAAATTAATTATGATTCAAAATCTAGAAACATTATTATTAAGTTGTGTCGTGATGGCCCAGTGGTTACAGCAGCCGCCTCTCGTGCATGAGCTTGTTGGTTCGACACAGGGCAAGTGCCAATGTGAGTTTGATTGACTGATAAAGTAATATGTATTTTCTTAGTTTATCTTGAACATCACTGACTTCGGTGACAAAATTCTTTGAGAGGAGAGTCTGAAATCCCTAATTTTGAGAGATTGTAGGTTAACTTATTCTGGCAGAATTTAGCTCTATTAAGTAGGTATTGACCCCTGTGTTATACTACTAACAAATTTACATCAAATTAAGAAAAAAGTTTAGTAAGTAGTCTCGAGTTTTTTCACTTTATAACTTAATATTAAAATAGCACATTAACCGATCGCGTCCATTATCTAATAAGAACGCTTTCTTTAGGGTAGCGCCATTAATCCCGACCAAGCTCATGCTAGCTTATCGGGTGGGGTTACAATGTCAGCGGGGTGGAAGACAAAACATCCATCTTTCTTGGGAAGTTTGTACCTATTCCGTTGGTTTCACTGTTTCTAGTTTTAGAAAGTAAAAAAAGTAAGTAAGTAGTAGTTTCATTTAAAGTTAAATCTAATAATTTAAAATCTATAGAAAAAAAAAAGTTTATAGTATCTAAAAATTGAAAGACAGGCTTCTTCTGGGTAAGCTAAACCATCGTCGATTTTGTCTATGTCACCTTTAACTTAGACTGGAGTCAAGAGCTTAACTATATCGAAAAAAAAGAAAGAATAGTGTTGAGTTTGTGATATCTATGTCAAAACCTTGCGATGTGGGGGATGGAGGGGGTTAAAGTAGACTACATGTTGGTTACTACTCCAAGAGTCGACTACTGTTCCACCTTTAATTAGTAACATTATATACATGGTTCAGACGTGATATTATGTCAATAAGCTATGAACACATATTATCTAGCTTGGCATATTATACTACGTGCTACACGTGACGTGCTGATGCACAAAATACGTGCCTCCACACCACATCACCCCTCTTGAAGTAAAAAAAAAAACCAAATCAATTGCCTTTCTTTTATTTTACCTTCGCCTATTACGTTAACTCCTCTCTCAACGTTTTACCGAAATCCATAATATTACCTACTTTATTAACAATAACACATCCCTCAGAAATAGACGTTTACTCCCGATTTTCGATCGGACAAAAAAATATAATAAATTTTCAAGACGTTATAAGCTGCCGTGATTGAGTGTTGATAATACGATCAAATAAATACACAGCAGCTTACGCGCTCTCGACAATTTGTCACATTACTTTTCGTTCGAAATACCAAGGGTTAAATCTAATGTTTATAAAAATAATAAGTCGCTAACACAGGAACCCTACACATATAGCGATCATAAAATAAATCAAACGAGTTTATGGCCCAACTATCCCGGCATTAAAATATGGCGAAACGCTTAGCAGGGCTGCGGGGTGAATGGAAAAACTGTAGCGGTGAACGACACTGGGTGAATGAAGCTGGGTGAACTGCTGATACTGAGTGAGGTACACTGGGTAAACCGAAGACTATGAATAAGCATTACTAGGTATTCAGCAAAACTAGATTGACTAATGTGTGTATAAATAAAAATATGTAAAGAAATCGAAAGGTTTCATTTTTTTCCTATTATTGCATTTTTTTTTTGTTCTGCACCATACATACATACATGTGACCCTTCCATCCAATTTCATTATATTTTTTTTACGAAAACTAGTTTTAAATGTTTTAAACTTTAAATGCAATGCCTGTACTGTTGCATGCACCCATCAGCACAAATTTTCGCGTCCGTTACATTGCCTATATATTTATATACTAAAATTATAAATCTGAAAAGTTTGTTTGTCGCCTCACTAACTGCCTCGGTAGCCTAGTGGTCTTGGGTTCGATTCTCAGGTCGAGCAAAAAGTGTTATTGGGTTTTTCTATGAAATTCTCAGTAGCAGCTCGGAGTTAGGATTTGTGCCCGGTTAATGGCAATAGGCTCGCCCCCTATTACATGGGACCTAGACATACCGGCGAACTGTGGGTGTACATTTGTACACCACTGCCTAACCCCTCGGGGAATACAGGCGTGATGGTATGTTTGTATGTTGTTGTTTGTTTGTTTGGTTGAACGCGCTAATCTCAGGAACCGCTGGTACTATATGAAAAATCAAATTGTGTCGGATAGTCCATTTGTTGATGAAGGCTATAGTTTATATAACATCACGCTACGACGCACAAGAGCGGAGCAGTAACTAAAGACATTAGGCAAAGACTCGCGGACGTAGTCGCGGGCAGTTCGCTAGTGTAAAATTTAAACCAAAGAAAAAGACCTTAACAATAAGTGACAATTTTTAAAAAACGAGTTCAACATGTCACACGAATACCTTAGAAAAAAAAATTAAAAGTGAGTTCAAAAACCTGACAATAAACATTTAATGCAACTTGGAAAGCATTCAAAATGTTTAAATGTGTTCAAATACATCATAATGGGCTATAACGCGGGGCAGTTAGGGGATCAACAGGCAAATAAAAACTTCGTGATTTGACGTAGTGTTAAGGGGCTCTCGCGATAAATTTGTTGTTCACCCGAAATCGTAAAGCTTCGGCGAACGTGTGAAATTTAAAGCATTACCCGCGGTAGGGTTATGTTCACTCGCGGAAATTATCGACACTTCCCGAGTGTTATTTGAGAGAGTTAAACAGGTGTGGTACCTACCTTGTTGCCTGCTTGCTCGTTTTCCTAACAGGTGAAGTAGTTGATTTCGGCATGTAGCTTGACCGTTACGGAATAAGGTTCTGGCAGTCACAACGCTATTTCAAAAACCTACACTAATTTTCTCTTTTATATTTAAAACGTTGCGCCAGACAAGGAATTTCTCCTGTACCGTGAATGCGTTTACAAATATATAAACTCACATAACCAGATCCCAAACAACTACACCTCTAGGCTATATAAATATTTGTTCCATGCGGGAACCGGACCCGTGACAAGCAGCGTAGCAGCCAATTGCTCAGCCATTGCGCCAACCATGTCGTCAACTGAACCGGACTGTCGTGGTCGTTGTTCAACTTACGAGAATTCCCCTCTAGACACCAAAGGCGTCTGTCATTATAGACATCACATATTTCATTGTATAGAAACAATAAAAAAAATGCAAAGTAACAAAAACCGAACAAAAAAGCTTAAGTGTACGAATACAGGAAAAATGAAATCCATTTAACACAGGAAATCGTAACAAACGGCAGACAGACTTTATTTTTACGATCGATCGATTTCCAAAAATAAAACAATCTCGAATAATAAAATCAACAAACAATAAACAAAGGTTTATTATAATTTCAAAACACTTTAATAGCCTGTAATACAAATTTTGTAAACGGTATACCGTTTACAAAATTTGTATTACAGGCTTTGGCTAGGAATTGTATCTTATAAGATACAATTCTTATTTCCAATTCATTTAACCACAAAAAACGATAGTTTGAAATATTATCACATAATAAATTATATTTATTTTAACATTTTGGTCGTAAAACAATTCGTACGGTCGTTGTTTTTATTTCTATGGCTTATTAAAAAGCTATTAAATTATTGAACCAAGTCGTCATTGAATCAAAAAAGTCATAAAATTAACCTCAAATTTGGTCGAACTCCACCCAAGTCTTTATCCATTGCCCGCGTAGTGTACCTAAACAATTGACGTAAAACACTTATTTATTTTCGTAAAGTAAGATAAAACAACAACATTGAGAAAAAATTGTTTACTGGGAAATAACTTTTATTGTTGGTGTCAGGTATTTAAAGTTTAGTTATAACATTAAAAGAACTTATTTTCATGAAAAAGGTGGAACTTTAACATTCAAAACGTAAACAGAAGGTTCCTTGTTAGGCCCACTACAAAATCAAGATAGTATATAGTTATAGTATATAGTTGGCTACCCAACTATATACTATACAACTATATAACATGTAACTTCCAGCTTCGTAAAAAGTTATTATATCCGATATATTGGTTTAAAAAAACTAGTAAAACATTTTTGTCCAACAGAAAACTGCCATCAAAGTTATTACAGGATAAAAATAAGAAACGTATCCGAGTATACAAAAAGATTTTCAACTATCACAATGCTTGCCGTTTGAGACGAACATCACAAAATGACTCGTTAAATTACTCAAACAAAGTCTATAATTAACATATGCCAACATAATTACAACTTCAAAAGTGACCTGTTAACGTACTTTACAATCTAGAGGGCATGCCACATACGCCCTTCAAAACCCAATAAACGAAAATATCGATAAAAATAATCGATTCATTACAGAAAACACTCAAAATTCGATTACCGATGTAATTGGAATCGCTTCCTTATAGATATGTGCTTTGTGCTATCTGAAACACATTTGCGTATTTTAGGGAATTCGGATGTGGTGTATATGTAAGCGGCAGCGATTTAATTTTTTAACCCGCTTGCACCGGACGGAGTTATGTTTTAACTCTAAATTAGTTCCTAAACCGACAACAATAGAACAGATACTTATTAGCCAATCATGATTAATCGCAAGCAAATAACTTTGGGTTTCTTTTTTACGAATGGGAAATCATCAAATGATTTCCCCCGTCCTGGGCGGGGCGGGAGGGAATGTCAGAATTTTACTGACTAAAACCCATCCTCGTTCCTTCTTTCGCCCTTTGCGTTCCGGGTATCTCTTACGAACAACCCGCAGCCCCGGCAGGCGCCGGCCCTGAGTGGCTCCTTCAAAAGCAAGTAGCTATGAGTTAGGTTTTTGTCGAAAGTGGGCTATAATCTACCCTTGTTTTCTCATTAATGTGAAAGATTGTCAAGCACACGTTTGCTGATATGATTTAATTTTTGATTGAACCACATACACGCATTCACAGCGGTTTGCGCGCGCTTGTCAATTTGTCCAGAGAGTCTCTGAGAGTGAGAGGGCGTGTCAGAGAGGTGTAGTGATCTGTTGAGACATAAATCAGGATTAAAATAAAATTTAACAGACGGCAGAGTTTATTTTATTCGTATGCCCAGCTAGCTTTATAATATCTAATCAGATTTTGTTTGCCCTGATGATTTTTTTACTAATCTCTAATAGTAGATAATGATGAGTCAATGCCACCATTGCAACCATTGCTTTAAATTTTACTATTTAACAAAACATATTTTTTTGTAAAAATATACTTGAATTAAGAAGTCCAGGAGAGTATTTCCATTCATTTTCAAAATCGCTACCTTTTATACTTTGCACCACACCCACATACATAATTCATGTGATAAAATACAAGCAATCAATTTACTCCTCATGTAAATCGCTTAAGTACATCCCTTGCTACGTAGTGTCTTATTTTGTAAGTAGCTGTAATGTGCTTTGTTTCAGCGCTTTGCTTGATTTTAAATTTATTTAACATGATGGGGTAACAAGGTGAAAGGTGATATGAGTAATTATATTACCGCCTTGTATGGTAGCCTTGAGGTTCGAAATTCGATTCCATGGGTTATTTAAAATATTATGTTAACATACTTACACTCGGTTTACAAACGAAAAAGTATATAACGTGCCATTACGCCTGTATTCCCCGAAGAGTTAGGAAGAGGTGTACTAATGTACACCCACAGGCCGCCCGTACGTTTTACTTCCCATGTATTAGGTGGCGAGTCTATTGCCAGTAACCGGGCACAAATCCTAACTCCGAACGGCTACTGAGAATTTCATACCTAATAATACTTTTTGCTTGACCTGGGAATTGGACCCAAAACACTCGCGTAGTAGTCGCGCCTACGACCACTAGGCTAACGAGTCAGTTATAAAAACCCTACCGCAGCTAATAAAAGAGGCTGATAGCTTTGGAACCGCTGAACCGATTTATATCAAATATAGCTAAGAATACCCCCGACTAATATACCTTTCAAACAAAAAAAACTGAATCAAAATCGGTTCATGCGTTCGGGAGCTACGATGCCACAGATACACACATACACACGCACACAGACACGTCAAACTTATAACACCCCGTCGTTTTTGCGTCGGGGGTTAAAAATATATTAGGACAAATAATTTTTTCTAGCGCTTATAAGTTGCTGTAGTTGGTTGATTGAATTATTAACGAATACTCACAGCAATACCAATCCATTTTGCGCTGATTTACGTTTGAGAATCCGGGGCGAGGTGATGGTGGACTTTAGACACCATGGATTGGACGAATTTCAAACATCGTTCTTATCCAGTCAATCGTTTGAAAATGACAAAGATAGAATGACATTTTGAAATACGTTTAGCACTAAAGGAATTTAGTCATTAGTGTAGCAAGTGAATCTTACGGTATCCTTGGGTAATGAGATTCAATATTATTTTTTTTTTTTATTGTAAATGACGTTCAAAAGTGTCTTTTAATATTCTAATTGAATAAATGATTTGACTTTGACTTTTGACTTTCTTGAATAAAACATTTTTAAAACTAGACCAGTTTTTTTGAATACGCTTATGTCTCCAAAATAAAATGAGATCTCAGCACAAAGCCAAAGATCCCGAGTACAGATACAACGTCTACACCTTAATCCACTTCCCGATTCCTAGTACACAAAGAGCTAGAAATCATAATCAAGTAAAGTAAAACAAGTATAAACCGCATACAAACTGTCGCAAATTCTCTCAAACCTTCCCCCTATATACAATATAACATGTAAATCCGTATGCTCGCTCTCGACACGCTAATATCCTTTAATAAAGGTAATGCAACTTGAATTGCGATTGTGGCTCGCAGGCTAGGGTTGCCGCTCGCTTCTTTAATGAAGCGTTAGGTACTTTTATTTCCTAACAAAACTCGCTGGGGTAAATTGTGGTACAGAATTATTGTTTTCGAAATCCATGCTCATTTGGTCTAAAGGGGAGCGTATGAATATGGACGGATACACAAATTGGTTTATTACGATAAGGTGATGAATTTCTAAAAAAAAATGCATAATTTGAATTATTAAATATTTACAACCTTAAAATTAGATAAAAAGAACATTAATAATAACAAAAAAAAAATTAAAACTATATGTCACCCAAAAATTCCTCCGCATCGTCGTCAACTGAAAAAGTGCCTAAAATTCTGCCGCATTGCCACGTTGGATGGCAATGCTGCATTTATTTTACATAAAGCCGTCAATAGACAAAATATTATTTTAAAATGTTTCACTTGAGTTAGGTATGAAAATATGTAACCAGATGATATATATTTATATACATATATTAGGAAATTGTGAGAACAGAATTTGGTACATGACACCACTAATCAATTGAAGAACTTTTTATGAGCTGTCAAAACGCTATTCCCCCATATATTTTGTCGGTCAATATTAAACTATGATGTCATTATTCACAAACTATCAATTGATTTCCAGCAAATAAAAATCGAATTTTATAATTATTTAAAGATTTATCGAGTTTTCAGGGTTTAAATAAATTGTTTTTTTTTGTGTAGTTGTCTTAGAATTACTGTTTAATGGTGTCATCTACCCAATTGACACTAGTTAATTTATAAGTACCTATATAGGTATAGTCTTTTTTGAACTGGGGCAAAATGTCTTAATTGCAGGACGGTGTCGCATCCCTAGGACACCTGGACACTCCCTAGTGTCGTACTTAGGTGCTCGGCATTAGCATGCCATGGTGTCTCAAGAATAAAATTATCTATATTTCCACTAGCAAACATTACTACGGTTTTAAATGGTCGTATTTTAATAGTTACTATGAAATCTTTGAATGTTTTAATGCAAATTATCGTCGTAGGGATTCGTGAGAAATTCAAGGTGCCTGAAGCTAGTGTGTGTGTGTGTGTGATAGAGTACCAATGTGTTTGTACCTACGTGTTATATGTTCTTCGCTTTTATAAGAGGGTAGGTGCTACTCAGAATTGCTTACAGCGGTACAGTTTAATGTGGTGTGGTTTCTGGTTATTAAATCCACGAGTGCTTTCAGGTGAGAATATTGGAATATTTTCGTCTGCTTATTCATAACTTTATATATTTACCAGCACTTTATCAGCGACTTTACTAACGTGGAACCTACTTACTGTAACTGCTCAGCTGTTTATGTCGAGTACTTTTAGAGATTTTCTGTGTAGCCATTGTATCAACTTTCGCTTCTATATTTATTAGAGATTAAATAATTATGTTAACTTGAAGGGAGCACACACAAATAGACTACGTAGTAAACTAATGACACTGTCTTAAATACTAAATAATTTTGGAAAAGAATTGCGCAATGTATTTTCTACCACTCAAAATATCTAATATACCATCATAACATCAAGGGCACACCTCTGCCTAACCCTCCGGGGAATACAACCCGAAGGGTTAGGCAGAGGTGTACCAATGTACACCCACAGTTCGCCGGTACGTTTTAGCTCCCATGTTACAGAGGGCGAGCCTATTGCCATTAACCGGGCACAAATCCTAACTCCGAGCTGCTACTGAGAAATTCCTAATGGAAAAACCCAATAACACTTTGCTCGACCTGGGTATCCAACCCAGGACCCCATTCTTAGCAGTCGCACTAGCGACCGCAAAACTAACTGACAGTTAATACCTATAATAATAATAATATCATATAACATATCTAATACATCATATCATATATAGCATATCTAATATAATAATAATAATATCAGCCTAATACTATCCCACTGCAAAGGCCTCTTCTCGTACTGGGAATGCACGAGAATTGATCACCACGCTTGCTCAAGGCGGAATGAGCGATGTCACTTATATTTTATTACAAGTTTAAGTTTCCTTACAATTTTTTCTTCCACCGATGTCAGTAATATCCTAGATAAACATATGAATTAGAAAAAGTCGCATAGTGGTACTTACTTACTCTTGTCAGATTGCGGACCCCGTGCATTAGAAGCAGGGTGCCTTAGCCACGCCGATCAAAATACCTACAAGGTAAAAACAAAAACACATTTAGGTTCAAAGTTCAGCAAGGGAGCAAACTAATTAAGGTTAGCTAATCTTGGCGAAACAAATAAAACCATTAATTCCGAGACCAATGAACTTCCAGCGAAAACTTTGCCGATCGAATTAATCTAAATTACGTCATGACTTTTCGTCATAGTTAATTATATCACAGAATAGAATCCCGATCAAATATTAAGGGGTCAAATTATCCCGTAACTTATTTGGAAAAGTCAATTTTCATTATGGCAACGACATTTTTTGCGATAGATGTGTTTTTTGAACGTCAGTCACAATTTTGGAGTGTCTTTTTATAATTTTGTTCGTAATTTAATCAGGAAAAATTATAAAAGACTATTTTGATTCTCTTGGTAGTGCTTAAATATTTTCTCTAAAATTGAATTAAATGCAATTGTGTTTACTTACAACATAATTTAGAAACCTAACAAAATAAAATTAGATTCCTACGTTACATAGAACTTAAGAAAAACCCTTTTGTGGCAGTCGGACAAAAAATGATCTTAGTAATTTTTCATTTTTTCTTCACAATACAGAATCCTGAAAACAAATAAAAGAGCAAGGATATATCAAAATAACTGCAGAATTTCTTTCTTATCTGTCTACGTGAAAAACAGCACAACAACACCAAATCACATCAAGCCATTTTGCATAAAGGACACATACACAACCCAACATCACAAAAAACATGGTGCCTACAGCACATGTGGCACATGTGGGTATATTCCATAGGCCTTAACGCGTAGATTTAAAGTGTAGTTGGTAATTAGCAGACAAAATTACGTGTCTCATAGTAGTCTGCCGGTGCCTTCAAGCCGCAGCGCGATGGTAACAAAGCTTGCTCATTAACTCCCCGCCGACTGACGACGCCGCTATGAGATGTAGACTATGAAACAGATGCGACAGAATAGTCTAAAATCCAAGTTTTATGCCTAAGATTATGTAGCGGTTGATTTTGAAGCGGATTGCGTGTAGTTCGAACCAACACACGTCGAAATTTCACCCAGTTCTCTTTTTGAGCTCTACCGGGGATTTTTGGAGTGCTTAATAAAACTTTTGGTAGCAAAGCTGTCAGTTACCCTCGCTACAAGCGCCTTGATTGTCACTTACTAGTGTAAACTACTGTTTTAACGCCAAAGAACTGCTTCCTTACCTACCATAAAATACCATTAATCGCTTGATCCTGGTGATTTTAATCCTGGACCTCGATCCTGGTGCCAAATGCCTGATGTGCTTTCAAAAATGATGTTTACTTCAGGGGGGCGATTCTATTAACTTTTAGGAACGATCGTAACCTAACCATAGTCTCAATCTGTCAACTTTACTTACGCATTTGCTGAGATGAGATTACAATTAGATTTTAGAAAATTTTGTAAATTATCTGTTGTCGCCTCTGTTCTCTCTCTCTGGACTCTTTGCCCACATTTGAACAGAACTAGGAAGATGGAAAATTTTAATAAAATATATTTCCCGCGTAAACGTCTCGCGCGTCACGTCTCTAACAGATCCCTTAAACACTTACAATATTACATACAACTACTCTCCTTTCTATTACAATAGCTTTAAGGTTTAAATTCGTCTGTTTTGGGTGTAAACTGAAGTTGTAAACAAAAGCGCTATAAGGATGCACCCCCGATTACGAGGGATATTATTTTCTAGTTGCAGTTAAAATTATTTATTTAATGTGGCATGCAATTTGAAAGGTTCCTGCGTTTATGACTCGTTTTTCTTAATGATTTGTTAGCTTTTAGCTCGAGTGTTAAAAATTAAAAGGTTTGTTAATTTTTTTAACATATTGAATTAATTTAATTTGAGAATGGTCGGAAGGATGTCATAATTATGCATTATTACTATTTTTATTTCCGATATAAATATAATTGTAATAATTATTTAACCGAGTGCCTTTTTATTCCATTCTTCGTAACTGTAGTTAGGTAATTACGTCGTTACGGTCGACAAATCAAACCAATATTTGAATGCTAAAGAATTTGTTTATTTCTTTTAACGCACTTATCTCAGGAACAATTGGTTTGTTTTTGTTTTGCATTAGCGCTTTTATTGAGGAAGGCTACATAACGTTACGCTACGACTTAAGAGAGCGGATCAGTAATCAAAGAACGTAACTTAATGTGGGTATGACTAGTTAGAAAAATAACCTGAAAGAGTAAAAGTAAAATTAATTAATAGACGGTTTCAAAATTTATTTATTAAGCAACCAATCATTTAGTAACCATTAAACACTATTTAACGATCGAGTAGTTAGAGCCTCCATGCGTGTGCACATCGGTAAAGACCTTCGACGCTAATCATCAGATGTTTCCTACGAGCTGCTCACGACTTTAGAATAGAGAGGGTGACACACAGGTGACTCAAATTGTATCTAAATATGAAAATAATTTATTCATCGTTAGATCTTTAAAAAGGAAGTTTGATATACCATCTCGCCTGTATTCCCCTAAGGATTAGGCAGAGGTGTACCAATGTACACTCACAATTCGCCGGTAAGTTTAGGCCCCATGTAATAGGGGACGAGCCTATTTCCATTAACCGGGCGCAAATCCTAACTCCGAGCTGCTACTGAGAATTTCATAGAAAACCCAATAACACTTTGCTCGACCTGGGAATCGAACCCAAGACCTCTTGCATAGCCAAAAGAAAGTTTATAAATTAAAAGTTAAAGTTTATTTTTGTTCTAAACTATTTCTAAGAACCTTCTGGTTATAGAGATAATAAAGGGAAAAATTCAAACTTTTTTTAATTTGAAAGGTATATTAGTCGGGAGTGTTCTTAGCTATGTTTGATGGAAATCGGTTCAGCGGTTTCAAAGTTATCAGCTCTTTTGTTAGCTGCGGTAGGGATTTTTATTTTTCTGACACCCCGTTACTTAAATTTTTTTTTACGAAAACTAGTACACGTACTGTTGCGTCCTTAAGCACAATGTGTTGCGTGTGTACATCAAACTGATTTTTGATACCAAATAGAAGTATTTATTATATATTAAAAAAGTTACGATAATTGTAACATTTTCAAAAACTCTATAACAACTCTCGTATCATCTCGGTGCCACATTTTGTGACCGCAGCAGCTACATACGTCGACTTTTAGTTCAGTAAAATTATTTTATTCTGGAAGCAAAACTATAATTGATAATTTAATAATGTTTCCATACTATAATTATAAAAAGGAAAGATTTTTCGTTTGTTTGTTTTGTAACGAATAAGCTGCGAAACTGTTGGACCGCTTTTACCATTTTTTTACCAATCGAAAGCTACATTCTTCCTGAGTAACATAGGCTATATAACATCACGCTACGACACACGGGAGCGGAGCAATA
The DNA here is from genome assembly GCA_947462355.1 of Caradrina kadenii. NCBI lineage: Eukaryota > Metazoa > Arthropoda > Insecta > Lepidoptera > Noctuidae > Caradrina > Caradrina kadenii. The sequence continues at coordinate 12,967,641 of OX381689.1, read as the reverse complement.
ACCAAAGACGTAATTTAACACGGGTGAAATAAGCAACGCGGACGAGGTCGCGGGCGGATGCTAGTTTAATATATTTGTATAAGACTTTTATCCAGGTTCCATCTGTATGCATCTCAAGCCTGTAAAGCATTTATACAATAAAGACATCAACCCACTGGGTCGTATCATCAGATAAACAAATGATTGTTTTATTATCAGTTAAATGCAGCCGAGTATTTAAAATTGCATTTTCAGCTTAGTGAACTTAATGCGATACTGTGATTAGAGAGGTTTATATTGTTATATTTCTCGTAAATATTCTATGTTAATATAATAAAACTGAAGAACTTTTTGTTTGTTTAGACGCAATAATCTCTGGAACTACTAGTCGGATTTCAGAGTTCAATAAGAATAGTATAAGCTATTTGTCATCACGCTGCGACACATGGGAGCTGAGCAGTAACCAAAAACGTAACCTACACGGGTGAAAACTATACGGACAAAGTCGTGAGCAGAAACTAGTCAGTTAAAAAAGTTTAATGGCTATTTGATTGTGTTTTATTTATTTTATGTAATATGTGCTTTTCTTAGTTTGGCTGGCACACAGCCCTTCTAATGCAAGATTACAGCGGTAGCCTATGATTGTACATAACTTTTAGAATTGAGGCGTACGCTAACAGATCTGTCTACTTACACATTAATGCTAGGGCTTAGGGGAGACTGGAATGATGTTATACGGGATATGGGAAGTCAACAAAACATGGACATCCTACTAATATCATAATTGCAAAAGTTTATGTGGATGGATAAATGAATGTTTGTTACTCTTTCACACTTAAACGGCTAAACGGATCTGGATAAAATTTGGCACTGAAATATATTGTAGTGTGGAATAACACATAGGATACTTTTTATCCCGAAAAAATGTACAGTTCCCGTGGGATAATGTATTAAATTTAACGCAGACGAAGTCGCGGGCAGAAGCTAGTGGGTTCATAATTTTTCCTATTAGTTTGATTCAATCAAATACGGTCTTTAATTTATTAATCAAGATTGATAAAATATACTTTATTTTACATCAACATTGTAACTCATCTCATTAGATTATTTCTATCAATGTGTTTTAAAAGGATTCACAATGTAGCACAGAAAATTACATAAATAAACAGCCATTTTTTTCATACGTTTTCCACCTGTAAAAAACACAAATATATTATTTAAAAGGTGAACAGATTACAAAATATCCTTCTAGACTTTTACTAGAACACAATATTAAGGAATAAAGTTTTTAACTTACCTCCGTGAAACAGTAGAATCGTCCATGAGAGCTGACAATACTACGCTAAGGTTGGCAGTTCTATAAATTCCTGTGTCCTTTTCTTGAATATCTGCTAGTTCGAAGGTCGCAGGGACCTTGGTCGAAGGTCCCGCTTCGTCAAGGTTACGATAATCTGCCAGAACCAGTCTTTGTCTTGTTGTATGCAGATTTAATCAAATAAAATGTAGCTTTATACTCCCTGTTTATAAGATTACATCACGCCAGTTCTCCCCAGAGGGATAAGCAGCAGTGGTGTATGTTTACACTTACAATTTATTATGACGCGATTAACACCAAAACCATGTTTTATGTTATAAAAAACCGCCTTTATTGTAATTATAGGTAGTTTGATTTGTATGACATACACACACCAGTAACAACACTTATTAAAACACATATGGACTAGTAATTCTATCAATATCAATGCTAATTATTTACTCACATACCATCACGCCTGTATTCCCCGAAGGGTTAGGCAGAGGTGTACCAATGTACACCCACAGTTCGCCGGTATGTTTTTGGTCCCATGTAATAGGGGGCGGCCTATTGCCATTAACCGGGCACAAATCCTAACTCCGAGCTGCTACTGAGATTCTCATAGAAAAACCCAACAGCACTTTATGCTTGACCTGGGAATCGAACCCAAGACCAATAATAAAAAAAAATAATGCTGATTATTTATTCACACAAATAGATAACTTTCACATAGAAATAACATTTTCGATTAAATAATCAACATCTAACACAGACCTAGTGCCTCTGATAAACTCTTTCAACAAGAGTTTTGCTGTTAAGATCCAAGGTAGCTCATTTAGTACAGTTTTGCTTTAATAGGGACTTAAATAGATACATAAAGCTTGTATAAAAGTGGAGTGATGGATGGTTATCGTCCTTGTGTGGTTTTATTGGCCGTCCAACATGCGAGGTGTTTTATTAATGTATCCCCCGATAACAATCTAAATGGCTCTCACATAATTAAATCACAATCATTAAGAAAAAGCCTCGAAATGTCTTTTTCATTGTCCGTCGTTCGCCATATTTAATTAATGTACTTTTTAACTCGAGTATACAATTAAACTTTATCGCTTTGTGTCCGAAAATTTGGCAGAAATTATCATTCGTTTTGGTGATAACTTTGAACCTATTTAATTCAAAAGCGTCCTAATTTTCTTGCTAATAAGGTTGGAAGTCGCAAACGATTTCGTGACTAATGTCTTCCGCTAAATTATAATCAAGTTGTAATAAAAAAATACAAATAAATCATTTCCCTTTGTCCGGAGGGGCGTGGCCAGTGTGCCAAGTCCTGGGCGCAATAATTAATATTTAATTCGGCTGAAAATTTTTACTTTGTTAGAATTTTTTGTCAGCCGCGATGGACGATGATTAATTCTCACGTTTCTGAACATTTTTCTTCGGTATTATTTAATAAAGTTTGGGATGTGTTCCCATATTTGTGCGTGTGGTACTTTTAGATTGTTTTTTGTTTAAAGCAATTTATAGGCGTGGATTGCAATAAATCTTTCTGTGGAATTGAAATATATTGCACTGAAAAGTTAAATTTTTAAATGAGAGTAGGTTCTATTTCATTTTACACGAAATATGGGACAGTTTTTGTATATAATCTTTTTTGTAATTATAAACATATGGCAGTAATTGGCTACTATGACAACATGGTTGACCCAGTGGCTAAACGATTGGCTGTTGGCGGGTTCGATTCCTACACGGAACAAAATATTAGTATGTCATATAAGTATTTGTTGCAGGTCTGGATATTTGCGTAAATGAGTTTAATAAATGTTTGTAAACGCACCCACGATAAAAAAAAAATACCTAGATGAGGCATCGTTTTTTACAAATAAAAATCCTTAAATTTAAAAATGCTACGTAGTAAATTCTTATTTGCAGCATAACATTCTAAGCATACTTCTCGGCAAGGTAATGTTCACATCTAGTAAAACACGTGCTGTTGTGTTGTAGCCATACCATCAGAACAAACTATCACATTGTCAGTAACAGGCACCACAGAGGTGACATCTACTAGATGGGGCTTTTACAAGCGTTGTTATCACGGCAACAACCTTGACTATATTGTAGTAGTCTTGTGGAATAATCTGTTTTGTGAAGAAATGGCATTTATTACGATTTTGAACTCTAAAGGCATACGTTTAAACCCTTTTATCGAAATTAGTTGCAGCAAACCAAAGTAACACAAGAAACTAAGCTCTGGTTTACAAACACTCTCCGCCTAATTAAGTGATGCAGGTTCGACTCCCGTTTGAATACAACTTCATCGGTCAGTCCGACTTCGCCTTCGGATTGAAGCCGGACTTTAAGTTACGAAACAAGTAGTGTTTGATCTTGGAAACTAATTAATTCGTGGGAGTTTGTTTTGATTTAAGTGGATTACTTTATGTGGTTGTACCACCTACCTGTGTGCGTGTTCACGTGTAAAGTTAGGTTCTAGACGTAACCAGAAATGTTTATGAAGGATTTTAGCAATTCAGATAATAACAGAATTGCGACTTTATTCTACAACAGTAAAAGAAAAAGGCTTGAACAATAAGATCATAGACAAAACAAGTCTAGTCCCGGCTTAGTGCGAGTCGAACTCGCGCACATAAGGTTCCGTACCATTATCTATAAAAAAAATTGTTGTATGGAAGCCCCCTTACATATTATATATATTCTGTTTTTAGTATGTGTTGTTATAGCGGCAACAAATACACCATCTGTGAAAATTTCAACTGTCTAACTATCACGGTTCATGAGATACAGCCTGGTGACAGACTGACACATCGACGAACGGACGGACAGCGGAGTCTCGGAACCCCAAAATTAGGTATTAGTAAGATGTTTTCCCAAAAAAGGTTTAAAATATCGACCTCAGGTTCAAGACTTAGTGTAAGCAGATTAATTAAATGTTTTTTCGACTAGCTAAATAAATTATTCAATTACTTTAGATAAACATTTAACATTAATAAAAAAAGCCATAAAAGAAAATGCAAAGGAAAGAGAAACCACACCACACACGATAGCGCTCCTCGCGCAAAAGCGCGTAACGTGTACAGATACTATCTATGTATTACGTGTTTATCTATCCAACTCACTGGGCTCACATTAACTCGTCAAGCTCCTGGGTACAGGAACTCCCAGGGGCATAATGTTAGCTGTTTTTCAACGTATATTTTATATGAAATAGGGATGTGTATAAAAATATTGCTTCATATTGATACAAGGAAATTCAGAGAATGAAAATGGATAAGGAATGTAATTACCTAAATCAACATAGATTAACCTTAAACCAATACTGAGCAACCTGAAACTTCCCTTGTATAATATTCCTTGTATTAAAATTAACAAAAAAAACGCTTCAGAATTTGTTTTTTAAAGCAATAATTTCATATTTTTTTAAACGTTGCCTCACTTATACTTTTACAAATATTTAAACTCACATACATAACGACCAGACCTGGAATAAGTACATGTAACTGTAAGCCATATAAATATTTATCCCGTGCGAGAATCGAACCCGCGACAAGCAGAGTACCGTATGTCAATAAATTGACAAATATAACACTTTACATAATTATCATCCTTACAAAAACAAAACAATCAAACCCACTTCGATTCCAAACTTAAAAAAAGTTCTAGGTAGACAGGTGACGTACCTATACAAAGTAATTACCCGCACAGTTCGCCGACCATTTTGTGTTCCAAGATCTTTCCACCATTGTATTATTTATCTACACGTCACTGAGTAAGCATTAGCTCATCACTGCGTTTTATTCGTGTTAGGGAAGACAGTCTTCAGGGAAATTAGTATATGGAGTTGGTAGTGATATGAAAAGTGCAGTTACGCGGTTCTTGTTGTGGAGCCAAGTGCGGGCTCTAAGTAAAGTACATTGTTAATGTTTATCTTTGTCGTATGGGAGTAGTTTGATCTATGTTTAATATTGGGAATATTACTTAGCTATGTTTGTGTATTAAGCTAATTATCTTAACATGTTTAACACTATGAAGGACACTATACGCCCCACGTCATAACAATAAAACTTCTATGTCTCGTTTAGTGTCCGTCAAAGTGTTCACTTAAATATTTTTAATAATACTTTGTGCTTATAGACATCGGTCAAATTGCCATCGAGGTCTTGCACAAAAGACTGGCCGATGACGTCTTGTTCTCCAATTGGTGACACGGTTGGCGTAGTGGTGGAGCGATTGGCTGCTGTACTGCGCGTCGCGGGTTCGATTCATGGAACAAATATGTATATAACCTACAGGTAAATTGCCCCCCGTCTAGTCGTTATGAATGTGAGTTGATATGTTTGTAAACCGCATCCTCGATTCAGGAGAAATTTTTAGTGCGTGAAAACGTTATTTTTATTGAAATTGTATAAACAATGGCGGGTGATTTATCTTTGCCCGGGAACTAATTTGTATAGGCAGGGTATTACTATTCCAAAATTTCCAAAACAAACTCCACAAGCTAACCTAATAAAGATACAAAAGCATTTAAATTAAGTAATCGCCGTGAGATAACACAAAACACTTGAGCCATTAAAACAATACAAAATAAGGAATAAAATGAAATAAAATAACTTTAAAAGTTTTTACTACTTTGAGTATAATAAAGCTTTTAGAGTAGAGGGGTGATCATAAAAAGTTTAATTGCACATAAAAATCTCACCGGCCGGTTGTCTCGATGAATATGCGGTTCTCGTATTTGCATAGCTATCTCTTAGATGTTATCTTGTGACCAAAATTTTAAGTACTAGCACGTACTGCGGTTAGGATATCTTTATTTGGAAGAAATATATTTTTATAATGAGCTTTATTTGGTAAAGAATTGTTTAAAAATACATTTTGTGTTAATCAACATACCGTCACGCCTGTATTTCCCGAACGGTTAAGGAGAGGTGTACCAATGTACACCCACGGTCCGCCGGTACGTTTTACTTACCATGTAATAGGTGGCGAGCCTATTGCCACTAATCGGGCACAACTCCTAACTCCGAGCTACTACTGAGAATTTCATAGAAATACTCAATAACGTTTTAAGCTCGACCTAGGAATCGAACCCAAGACCTCTAGCGTAGCAGTCGCGCTTAGGACCACTAGGTTAACGAGGCGATTTCGGTTTGATCGTTTCCATCAATTATTGTTTGTAACTGCTTACATTATTATTCATACCCAACCAGCACGGGTGTGGGTGCTGGTGTAATTACAAACACATGAGGTAACTCTGGGGTAGTAATGCATCTGCGAGGTCTCTGGATATCTACAAACAGCGGTGACCCCTTAACACCTGATGGGCCGTTGGCTTGCTTACCATCCAATGACTAAACTTTTTTTTACGGATACTAAATCATATGACTTACCTCGCCCTGACCGGGGCGGGTGGGAGTGTCAGACTTTTACTGACTAAAACCCATCCATATTCCTTTTTGTGCCTTTTGCGTTCCGGGGGCGCGGTATCTCTTTTGAACAACCCGCAGCCCCGGCAGACATCGGCCCTAGCTGGCCCTACCGATTTGCTGACATCTCTTTAAGGCGCGCGTGGAACACGAACGCGCTGTCGACACGGCCTAAGTAATAGTATAAGTACTTATTTATCACAGATAATCAGTGAAAGTACTTTTATAGTCAAATTACTACTTTTAGAGTAACGAAAGTAAAGTCTTTATAATATTAGTATTCTTTTTTATTCAACCTGTAGAGTCCCACTGTTGGGTAATGGTCTCCCTCATAGCCTATCACTCTTCTCTACTCCTTTTCCACTTGGGCCAATCTTGCGCCTGCTGAGCGTGGGGTCCTGGGTTCGATTTCCAGGTCGGGCAAAAAGTGTTATTGGGTTTTTCCATAATGAATTTCTCAGTAATAGCCTGGAGTTTGGAAGTTGGTGGTGTAACACCCCCGTGTCTCGGAAAGCACGTAAAGCCGTTGGTCCTGCGCTTGATCTCTCCCCGGTTGTGTCGGATTGCCGTCCCTTCAAAATATGAGAGTGAGGGAAGAGGGAGTGCACTTGTTTTTGCGCACACACGTGTGCACTATAATCTCCTGCGTACTTGGCTAGTCTGCATTAAGATTAGCCGCCGTGGCCGGAAACGGTTTGGAGTATACATTTTACGTATGGGCCATACAGACAGACAATTTATTATATTCATATCAATAGTAGCTGAGATTGAAAACGTTATTAGCGCCCACGCTGTCTGCAAAATGAAGAGAGTATTTTCACATTTCATCAAGGTAACTTTTACATGACATTGGTGGTATAAATTCCAGTAGAAATATGAAAAGGTTCATTCAATAAATTGAAGTTATAGAAGTGAATGAAATGGTATGAATGGGAATGAAATGCCAACGATTTTTATTTAAAAAATATTTCAGAGAAAATGTGCACAATACGAAGTGCTCATTTTGAGATTGTCTATAAATAGATACACTTTATAGTAACGCAATAGAAATGTCTAGTGAGATGGCCACAAAAATAAATAAAATAAGATAATTACAAATGTTAAATGCAAAAGTGTTAATCCTTAACATTTCGGCACTCGCATGTACATCGCTATCAGACGCGTTGGTTCAATTCGTCCGTCACGCACGCTGCGCACGCGTCGAAGCGTAAGGATTTTTGTTCAATCCTCGCTTTGGGTAAAGCTCTTTGTATACTGTGTTGACCTGTCACAGTTACAAGCACTGGCAGGATCAGGTCCTCAGTTTTAGTTAGTTATTCTTAAATATATCTCTGTGCGGTAAATTGTCGTATACACTGTTGTGAGGCCATTGACAAGAAAAGCTTTTTTCATGGATTCAGCAAATGATTCTGAACAACAAAGGGTTCATCGTCGCATATTAAAAAAATGTTCCATAAAAAAGTCAAGATGTATGGAACAGTTGTTCACTTTAAAGTTGGGGTGCATACAACAGAAACAGAAGAGAATCAGCACAGAATACGCGACAATGTCCATTCCACCCTATATTGTAGTCATAATTAGTACGATTAGCAGACAGATTACCTATCAATAACAGCACAAGAAGCCTCAAATAGGCTGTTAGCAATTTTCCCTGTAAAATCCTTTATTCACATTTTGCTAAATATATTTATTTTATTAAAACTTTATGAACAAATGTTAAAATTATACCGTACAAAGGTGTATTTAATGCCTTGTGCATTATTATATTGGGCACATATTGCAGTACATAGCAATATTATTCCTTTATTATTTGAGACCCTTTATCTGAACAAGATACACAATGTAAGAACATTAACAGTCCCAGTCCTAGCTATAAAATACGCCGTATATGCGCAGCTACTTACAAGCGTTTGATTCCACCTCGATAGGCCCTAACCGCAGTCATCGGTGTTCCTGGTAAGGACAGCGATTTATTTTCTCGTAGCAGTTTATGGGGAAACCCATGTATAGGTGCGATCCATGACCTATGGTTTTGTGGCATCGGGCCAAAAAGTCGTCGAACCCTCAACATAGTAACTTAAATCCTAATCAAATATTCCGCTCTCGTTTGTATCAAAAACTCAAATAATAATCATCTTTTAATCTCTTAAAAAATGGCTATACAAAATCAGAATTTCAACATCGAAATCCAATGTAAATTCGCTCTAACACCATTCGGACAGAACAATGCAAGCTGCAATCAACAATAAAAAAAGAAAAACGCATATCTTTCAAAAAATACACGAAGGCTCCATACAATTTGTTCTGCGGTGCGTGACCAGACGGACCTTAAATTATACATGTACAGACCAAAATGGTTGTAACTGTCAAACGAATTATGTTTGCATGGAGGTTTTTGCTGATCTTTTTTGCAGATTTCCAAGGTTAACTGAAGGAAAATTCCGGGTACCTAAAATACCTTTTTATGTTTATAAAATATCCTTTGAACCTTTGCCTTAAAGCCTTGGATATACATGAAAATCAAAAATGAAATGTAAACTCCATTTCATAAGTTAATTTAGTCTAATCCATTTGATGTAACTTGCTCTTTACACATAAAGGTCTAAGGGACAGTTACTTAGGTATCTTTTTCTAGGAAAAGCCTGGCTGAAATACATATAATTAACATCAGATGCCAAATTGAACTTGACAATTATAGGCATTTATTTTGATTATAGAATGTCTTAAGAAAATATTTTGCTAAAGCAATGTTATCATAACCGTTTTCTGTTATAGTTTTACTATAATATCCACCTGTTATTATCCTGCTGTAGGGCAAAAGCCTCTTCTCATACAGAGAAGGCACAAGCATTGATCACCACTCTTGCTCAAGCCGGATTGGAGAATTCATACTTAAATTGATTATTAGTTTAACTTTCCTTACGATGTTTTCCTTCAACAATGTCAGTAATGTCATACCAAGATAAATTTAGAAAATGCATAAAAATCTAAATAGTCACAATGATACTTGCTCCGTTTCAAACCTACAAAATATTGACACCAACGAGACGAGGCTAGAAAATTTCGAAACCCTCTTTAATTTTAATATTATTTTCCCTACTGCTTATTATAATTATTTCCAAACTCCGTATCTTAACATTGACACCGCGTTCAAAGACCTATCAAACATCCTTGAAAACTCCCTCAAAGGCCTTCATTTGAATTAAAAAATATATATGCGCACCATATCGGGGGCGGTTCCCGGATCCCCCAGACCGCACACGACAGACCTTGAGCGACAGACAGACGAACAGACAATAGGCGATAAGGGAAGCCTGCGGTTGGCGAATGTGAAAACCGATGACTTCTGCATACAACGCGAAGACATGGACACTTAGTTTATGGAGAAGGCAATAGTTTTGGTCACCTCTTTTGTTTTACTCTGATATTCCTAGAGAATAGAGAAATAATTCAATCTAGTTGCCCTTTCTAAAGGTATTTTCGTGTGGAGAAGCACATAAGAAACTACGTACGTACATAATCTATTTAGAAAAATACAATATTTTGTAAAAGTACATTGATTAAAAAATTATATGATTGTGCAGACGATGGGACCATGATTTTAGAAGTTTGGATTCGTCTTTTGGACTAACTTTTAGAAAAGATCGCAATGTAAGTCTTGTCAAATTGTAATTGTAGGTCTGTCAAAAACATGCCTCTAATTTACTTACTTTTCGACATTGATTGTCGCTGAGATGAGATTGCAACTAGATTTTGAACGTTTTTAATTAGAGAATTGACCTTTAGACTTACTCTTCTCAAAATATTGTTTACGTCTATTATGAACTCTTTGGTTCTACTCACTTTGTGATAAGTATTTTTTATTATGACGGTCGAAGTTTTTTCTCTTGTTTTTGCTTGAATTCATATTCTTTTTTCCATTTCAATACATCCATAAAATATTTTCTTTTGATATATCACTAGCTTAATACCCCGCGGTGTCACCTGCGTTCTGTTATGCCTTTTTTTGATGCCGTTGGATGGCAAACAAGCACACGGCCCACCTGATGTTAAATGGTTACTGCTCCGCTCCCGGTGATTGCAGCGTGATGTTCTGTACGTATAGACGGAAACTCTTGAATCACTCTTTATGTATTCATGACAACTATTTTCATAATAATTTAATAACTTATTTATTTCAATTACATACATTTTATAACAATACTCAAATAATTTATATCTAATTATCTATACTAGATAACTGTATTAATATCCGCTATGTACCCTACAAAGTTATTGTAATATCCATATTTCTAACATCCAGGTTATTGGTTTCTTATTCGCATACATCTTTATGATGTGCTGTCAATTATTACTAATCTTCAACGCGCTGGCACCGCGCCAAAGTGCAAAAAACAGCATTCGTGAACATTATTAGCTATTTGTATGCAAAACCCGTTAATGTTGTCCGTCTGTACGTGATCAGGACAGAAAGAGTTCTACTTGAAGCTAAGCGAGAAATGAGCGAGGACAGAGATGAAATTGGAATGTCATTTTGATTTGCATGTGTTTTTAAATTATTCAAAGTGCCTTCGTTTGTAAGTCCTGATGTTATGCATGAAGGATTAGGAATTTTTTTGGTGAGTATGATAATGGGTGGACGAAACAAATGGCGGAATTGTGTCAAACCTTTTAAGTAGGTATAGTTACAGCAAAACACATTACGTAGAGACTTTTCAGCTTTGTCTCTGGAATGACAAAGCATCTGTGATACCTCTGTTATTGCAGATGTTTATAGGCGGCGGTGGCCAGTTAACACGAGGAAGTCAATTCTACAAAGTTTTTAAAATCTATCAAAAATGCCTCGAATTTAGCTCTTTTGATTGTCGCTGAGATGAAATTGCGACTAGATTTTAAACGTTGTTTTTTTAAGTAGAATTGGCCTTCTGGCTTGTATTGGGTAAGTCAGTTTCCCGACAAATTACTTTATTTCAAAATTACTAGAAACTGTCTAGCCACAAGCCTAAATTAGTGCCCTTATATTTCGCAAAGTTGAAGTATTTCACGATCAAAATATAACTAGACTACTTTTATATGAAGCGGACTTAATTCAAAGTCAAATTATTTATTTCAATTAGACCATTAAGAGACACAATTGAATGCCAAAAATTACAAGAAAAATAAGATTTAGACCTAATTCTACTCCTCTGAAAGATAGTTGTGTAAAGAGACGAATTGGCAAAAAATTCTATGCTTAAAAAATGGTTTTACAGTCTCGGTAATACTCCTTAAAGAACTACAAGAACACTAAAACCCAACTTTCATAAACAACACTAATTTCTGCAGCCATAATTCCGTACACGTCACCCTTCATCCTTCAATACTGAAATTCAAAGCGTTATATTTTTACGAGGGGCGCACTCGCGGCCGCCATTATCGCCGCTACGGCTTTGATGGCACATAAACCGGACGCAGCTGTACGACTAGTGCTGGCAGAGAGCACTGGCATGGAAGGAAAAATGGAGAAAAGTTGTCAGTCAAAATTCTTGGTTTAGTTAAAGGATTGGGGAGTTTTGTTAGTACATGAAAAAAGAGGTGTGTGTGGCTCACGTATTCCAGTAGATGAACGTGTACAAAATAGCACAAAACATGTCTTTAAAAGAATTGGTATGGAGTTTGTTCCCCATTCTACTTCATACGAAACCATCTGTTTGACCCTTTCAACTAGATTTAATTCTTTTTCCCTGTATAATTCTCAAAAGTGCCGTTAATAGTCTAATTGAAATAAATTATTTGGTTTAAATTTTAAGCCTAATATGAACATACTCGTTTCGTGTATAATCAAATATTTTTTGTATCAAAGTCAAAGTCAAAACATTTATTTCAATTAGACCATTTACAGGCACTTTTGAATTGTCAAGAAGTTACTCATACAAAAAGTTGAAGCTAGTTGCTCGTTCCAAAACGTAGGTCTCTATGGAGAAGAACGAGCAAGAAACTCCATGGACACTCTTTTAAAATTGGTTTTTACAGAATCTTGGTTACAATATTCTTGTTGCTTCTACATGTGAAAACAATGAAGTTAAATATAAAACAATAAAAAAAAAAAAATATATGATAATAATAGTACTAAAGATGTAAGCCATGGCAGTTAAGAGATGACCAATCCCACTGACAGCGCCCGTTCACGAACATGACGCGAGGATCAGCACCACTTAGCTCAACCATCATGAAGGGAACCAAATGATCCGACCCACGCGCCACCATCAGCGAGACATTTAAGTGAGCATGACAAAGCCCTCAACCACCATGCTCGTAGTGTCCAACACATAATAATAAAATAAATAAAAGGCTCCATGGTACTCACATTTACAAAATTGAAATAAATGATGATAGATTATATAAAACTAAGGTTTTAAGTAATTCTATTCGACAGATGACCTGTAGTATGTAAAAAAAAATAGAAATAATAATAACGGTACACGTTATTAAGGTCAATGAGAATACAAATAAAAAGGTGGCAAGAAACATCCCCCTGTATTAATATACATATGTAAGTATTAATTTGTGAACCCGAGTGACTATGGAGCAGGACCAGCATTAAGCCAAGCATTCTTGTCATTAATATAATCTTCTAACTTATAATATGCTTGACTACATAGTGTGCGTTTGATGCAAGTTTTAAATTTTCTCTCATTTAGTTCGAGAATATCGAGCGGTATTTTATTATAACATTTTACAGAGTACCCCATAAAAGAAGTGTGTACTTTAGACAATCTGAAACTTGGTTGATCTAATTTGTTCCTATTTCTAGTATTAAAATGATGTCTATCTCCAATTTTTTTGAAAAGATGAAGATTTTTTCGAACATGCATAATGTTTTCATATATATATTGACATGGAACCGTCATGATATTAATTTTTTTGAATAATTCCCTTAGAGACTCACGACGGCAAAGATTATAGATAGCAAATATGTTTATAATTAAATATGTTAAATATTTAATTATAAACATACAAAAAATATTTGATTACAAATAAAAGATATAATTAAAACCACTCAATCTGTGAGTTGATCCCGAAAATTTTCATATTTCCTTCAGTAGGAACGGAGTTATTTTCAATTTGTTCGTTACCATTGTATCTCCCCCATGCTGTAGTTCCTGCTTTCAGAACCTTCCCACTGTATTTATTTATTGAAACTTTTTGCACATAATGTAAATAATACACTGTACAAAGGCGGACTTAATGCTCTTATCCTCAATAAGAGAATTTTTAATTTTCTTCAAAGCATATAGTAGCTGCATAGGATCATAACAATAGTTAATCGCACTCTTTTCACTAGTTAGATAGGCATGATATTGTTTAGTAAATGTCCTCTTTCTGAACCCCGCAAAAGATTGCCTACTGGTTTCTACTGGGTCAATGTTTCCCAAACTTTTAGTCAAAAGATTCTGTGCCATTTGGATACATGCCTGAAAAGAATAGGCTTAAAAAGTGCCGGGTGTTTCTCACCACATTTCATAAAAACTGATTTCATATCTTTTTGTTGATGCTAATTTCCATGAGTTGTAACTTGTTGCCTTCTCCAGGTCCTCCAAGTTTTGCTGATTTTTGAGTATAAATTTGTTCATGGGAGACCTTTAAAAACTCCATTGCGTAAGACCCTTTATTATGCCACAAGTCTACTGACATAAGTCATGGAAAAAACATATTTTGCGTTGATCTAGCAATAGTAATCAATACTATATCACCCAATTCGTTCAATACACCTGATACATTTCCAGGACTGAAGACACCTACATCCTTGAGACAGTGGCGGGACGTGCGGGACGGGCCGCTAGTGTTAAATATTTTCGGTGATCAGCAATGTCATTTTCTTCTTTAATAATGCAAGTGAAAACGGTCATCAGAATATCCAAAATTTCATGACTTGTCTTTCATGACGTGTATAAGATGATACCTTTAACAAAATAATTTTTGATGACTTCTGCTAAATTACCAGCTTCCCCAATTGTTATCTTTATAATTTCATTTATTTGTCATCTCTTTCCTTGCTTTGGTCAATTCCCGTAACACTACTAGTAGAGGCCAATTTCATTAGTTAATTTGATTTTTCTCATATCTATTGAGGATACCTTTTGGGCTTATCTCAAAATGCTCTAGGCTAATTGTATTTTTTGTTTGACTTTTGGTTATACATTGTTATTTTTTCATAAAATTGATTAGTTTAAAAGCACTATCACTGAGATCAAGTTGCACCAAAAACTTTAACTCAGAGTTAGTTAGTAACACGAGGTTAAATTTCAAATATTATCATATTTTGTAATAGGCCGGGTTACCAACTAACTGGAAGTTAATGAGATAACCCTACCTGGCGCAAGCGGGACTTATCTACCTTCGTAAAATATTAGTGTAAAACAACATAATAATTCCCATGTGCCACGTCCCTACAGCCGTCGTATATATTTCTAAAGCAGGCATAACTCTTATATTTTCCGCCATTTTACAACCTTACAGTATTGAATAATCTTCGTCAAATATTCACATCGTAGCTTGAAAAAAGTTACGGTTTTCTAATTCACTTACGGGTTACTTTATGGGGTAGGTACTCTTGGGGATTTGTGAGTAAGCGAATTATGTTAATCTAATTTGGTGGGTTCATACCTGTTTTGGATTTGTGAGGGCAATGGAGACTTAAATTGTTGTATAGTTAAATATAATACGATCTTTTGCTCGTTGCTATGTTTCTGTTTTTCTAGATTTCAACCCTCATGTTAATTAACTTGAGTAAAGTTGTATGGGTATTAATTTCGATTTAACTATGAATTTATTAAGGTTTAACTTTGGAATAACTTTACTCTTAGTTTACTTAATAATGAGATCAAAGTTTAAACTCAAGAATAGATATCCCAGTTTTCTGTTTGAAACTAGAGACACATTCATAAAACTAAAGGCATCCTCACACACGAGTGATATTATCACCAAGGCGATAATGTCAAAGGCAAAATTGAAATACAAATTTATTTATAACTTTAAAGTACTTAAAATTATTTATGCACATAAAAATGCTAGCAATCATACTAACAGGCATAAAACAGGAAGCACAGAAGCGTTGCGCATGCGTCGTATGCGACTCGTTTATAAATACCGCACTCTCACCTTCACTTCTTGGCCAAAATTATCACGCTGTTGGTATGCTGTACATGTCATGAGAGGCAGCGGGACAGGCGACGATAGCTGTAGTAGTTATAAACAAGCTTATATTTTGTTTTATAGAAACCTGGAAAAGGGTCATTGTAATCATAAAACAATTTTGACAATCTGATAAAACCTGAAATCATAAAATAATCAGCTCCACACATTTATGCTAGCGTAAATCGTGAAAATGTATATCCGCAATTTTTTTTTAAAGGCTAATTGATTTCTTAATAAACACAGACTTGCGGACAAGCTACTAATTCGATATAATTATGAGAACTGTGAATATTTTTTTCTTACAATGTTATATTCTTACATGTATATTTTATATTATAGCAGTGTTTTGTGTGTGTGTGTGTTTCGTTAGCTTAGTGATCCTAAGCGCGACTGCTATGCTCTAGCATAGCAGTGACCCCAAGAAATCGAACCTAAGACCTTCTTCTTCTCCTTCTTGGTCTTAGGTTCGATTTCTAGGGGTCGAGCAGTGTTATTGGGTTTTTCTATGAAATTCTCAGTAGCTCGGAATTAGGATTTATGCCCGGTTGCAATGTAATTACCGTGTTGCATTAATGGCAATAGGCTTGCCCCCTATTACATGGAACTTGAAAACATACTGGTGCACTGTGGGTGTACAAACATACATTGGTACACCTCTGCCTACATTTTCGGGATACAGGCGTGATGGTAGGTATGTGTGTTTGATTACCACTTGGCTTAGAAACTGGAGTTTACCATAATAATGGCAGTCCAGCAGTGGCTGTCTCTGTGTTAAAAAAAAGAAACTTAATATTAACTATTGAATCCTCATTACCTTCTAAGAATAAAGAGATTGCACAGCCAAGTTCTATTTATTTAGTTGGGTCTTAGGAAAAAACATTCTAAGATTTAAATTGCTTTAGCTTATGCCTTGTTCCAAGGCCAGAGTGCAACACACTGAAGCGTTTGGCCATGACTCTACTAAGAAGTTGTCTCACATGCATTTGCAAATGAAACACAGTGGTTTCCATTCCGTAAATGTCATTGTAATTATATTTAACCGAAATCCAATAAGAGGGTTATGAGTTTAGTTGGCTATGTATGTACGTTCGGATGTTTCCTCATATTTTAATAAATGGAGGTGAAGTAGAAACGTCGTGTTGATTTCCGGAATATAACATAACTTCTCCTACGTAAAATATGCTATGTTATGTTATATTCCTAATCTTCTTAGGAGTACTTTTTAGGGCAACTCGTTAAGTATGAAATCAAATGGCGGGCATTTCCGGATATTTGCTATTACAATTGAATAACTTATATATGTAATATTTTTCTCATAATTTTAATATTAATTATTAGTATTGTATAATTATATTTAATTATAAATTTAATAAGAAAGTTGTAATATAAAAATGAGGAATAGGCAAAAAAAGGAATGTTTGTTTGTCTTCTATTATGTTCTTAAACTATACATCTGATTGAAATGAACTTTTAGTGGGGCTGTTCTACGTAACACGAAACCGAAGGTTCCTGGGTTGCAAGTAGAGTGAATATTTGCATAATTGTCGATCAAAAATAAAAACCATATAAACTTTAAAGGTACCTTATCACGTTATAAACATTACTACTTTGTTGCCATTCAAAGCACGTCTGTCGACTATTTAGAAGCAATTACTTTGAAGCTCCACGACCAGGTTGTTAGACTCATTCAACATCATTGATACCATAGTAACCTTCATCACTTCCTGTTTCCTGAGCCCTCAATTATTTTTAGTTGACCTTTTGTTTTAAAGTTCCTTGTTTAGAGTCTTCTAAAAATATTAAGTCTAGTTTCAAAAATAAAACTGCCTCGATAGCCCAGTGGTCCTAAGCGCGATCGCTACGCTAGAGGTCATGGCTTACGCTAAAGTGTTATTGGGTTTTTCTATAAAATTCTCAGTAGCAGCTCGGAGTTAGGATTTGTGCCCGGTTAATGGCAACAGGCTCGCACCCTATTACATGGGACCTAAACATACCGGCGAACTGTAGATGTAAATTGTTACACCTCTGCCTAACCCTTCGGGGAATACAGGCGTGATAGTGATGGTTAATAAAAAATAACAGGCAAGCCTTGCACTAAAATTTTACCCAGAGTAAGTTGCTAACATGAGATAAAATTACAAAATACCAGTACACATATGATATTATCACAGGGAAGATAATATTCCAGGTTATGTACGTCGCCTATGTGCGAATGGTCGCGCGAGATTTCAAAGATATTGTTCTACTTATGGTATCGCAATATGCCCCCTGTGATAATATTGCACCTGTGTAAGCAACTAACTCGGGGATAAAAGATATCCTCCGAGATACAGGTTACCACCTAGTTCGGATGCAGTGGTTCCCAAATCCAGTTACAAATTACCATAAATCTTTAAAATAGAGTCACTTATTGTAATACATATTGTAATTGTGTGTAATTTTATTGAAAATAAATAAATTTATTATTATTATAATTTATTATCCATGCGAATGTTACAACGACGGGGGCACATCGTATCGAGCTGGTCCGAGTTGTTCCATACAAAAGTGCACCACTTACGCGGTCAAATTGAATGGAAGAGCAAACTTCTTTTTACGTAATAACTGCAAAAATAAAATAACGTTGGTATGTACTGAATCCATAATCCATGGTGAAAGTTTGTGTGAGGATATACGTGCCATCTCCAATGAAAAGTTCTCGTCATAGTCTTTGCCAAGCCTACTAATATTAAATGCGAGAGTTTCTGATAATGGATGGATAAATGTTTGTCACTCTTTCACGCTTAAACCGCTCAACGGATCTGTATGAAATTTGGCACTAAGATTGTAGTGTGGAATAACACAAAGGATACTTTATATCCCAGAAAAAAGAAAGGTTCCCGTGGAATAATTTATCAAATGTAACGCGGATAAAGGCGCGGGCAGAAGCTAGTCTTGGCATAAATGTATCAGTGTATCCGAACCCACACCCGTATATAACATGTTTAGTCCACATTTAACAGTCAAGGGCTTTGCTTTTAACTTTCAAGATAATGTATGTTAATTTGTTGATAGCGAGTATCCTTGAGAGCTGACGATGCCCTCGGAATATTGTCTCACAAGTAAACACTGAGTCAGTGAAGGATTTTCACATGTGGCAGCGAATTTTCATGTCCTTTTAGTCGTTTTTAGGAGTGGAATATGAAAGTTTTGAGCTTGTTTTTGTATACATATTTTCATTTAAAGACTGGTGATATTTTTATTTGGAATGGGGGGTGATTTTAATTACTGGTAGGAACGATTGCAGTCGAATCTCAGTCTCGACCTGTCAATGTTTTTTTCTAATTTTTGTTAATTTTTTTAATATTGATTGTCGCTGATATGACATTGCGACTAGTTTTTGAATTGGTATTCAGTACCTACTGAACTGCTCCAAAAAAAGAAATAGACACCTTTGTACTTTTAAGTTTTTTTAAATTATCATACCCGTACTGTAGGTCGCGGCAGGCTAAGGAGGAGATAGCGGGACGAACTGGACAGGTTCCTCAAAATCTGGAAGGACAGGCGCTAAACCGAGAAGGATAGAAAGAGTAGAGGGAAGCCTTTGCCTTTGCTTTTTTTTTGGACAGAAAAGCTAACAAAAATAAGACATACCATAAATATCACTTGACATTTACAGTATGATACATTTTAGTATCTATCATAGGCGTAAGGTTCTGTGAAAAGAAGAAATGGGTTTACTGGTAATACTATAACTCATTCCCAATTGCCTATTGGTAAAAACCACACCAACCAGCAGTAAGTGAGTCAAAAACTAGCAGTGCAACTAGACTAGAATAAGACACATATTATTAATTTGAGGTATCCATGCTAATATTAAGAATGCAAAACCAACTGTCCATATATAACGCTTTGATGGCTATACCAGTAAACCGATTTTGTTGTAAGCTTGAACTCCAAGTTTGCTTTTTAATCCGTCGTTTGTTTGCGCCGCGATAACTGACATTTACTCAGACGAAATCTCGAGCAAATGCTAGTCCATACACCAGTGAGGTCAAAGTCAAAACATTTATTACACTTAGACCATTTACAGGCACTTTTGAATTGTCAAGAAGTTAGCCATACAAAAAGTTAAAGCTAGTTGCCCGTTCCAAAACGTAGGTCTCTATGGAGAAGAACGAGCAAGAATCTCCATGGACACTCTTTTCAAATTGGTTTTTACAAAATCTTGGTTACAATATTCTTGTTGCTGCTCTATGTGAAAACAATGAAGGTGACTCACAGTCCAAGGATTTTCACACGTCGCGATACATTTTCATCCAATTATACTTTGGAAAATATAATGGACAACACAACTTATTTTCTCCATGTTGTACTTCTTGTACTTTAATACCTAACACAGGAATGCTTTTCATCGTGGGCCAATTGTGAATCACCTGTCACGGCTTTATGCTCATTGTTGAGTTAAATCTCGTATGTTATGTCTTATAAACAGTACTTGAAGGTATTAGGGTCACAACAGTTGTGTAAACTGTCAGTTGCCTGCTGCGATTATATAAGTTTTATTATGTCCTTTTGTTTGTGGATTTTAAAGCCGGGCCTCCGTGAGAGCCGGGCTTCGGTCCGGGCGGACGGGGCGCGGAACTTACGTCGAGCGAATACCGGGCTCCTGACTTGGGTAACACTTGAAGCTGTGGGATTTTAGTAAGTAAGAGTCCGACATAACCCTCCCGTTCTCCTCAGACGAAGGATATCCATATGGATTTCCTCACGAAAAAATAAGCCTTAATCCGGGCAACGTCTACGGTTGTTATGCCTGTAATGGAGTCCCAGCTTTAAACATATATTTAGACTATTTTCTTCATGTATCCAAAAATATATTTTCCAATCCGACTTGAAATGCGACATTAGCGCGTTTAAAAAAAAACAAACAAACGTAAATTGTCTTCAACTTTATTACATTAGTATAGATTACTACTTCGGCAAAAGGTGTGAAAATACTAAATCACAGTCTATAAGAAATCATATGTCCCATTGTCGATATGTACAAAAAATCGTCTAATACAAAAACTTAAAAACTTGAAAAGAAAATACAATCGAATTGATAACGTTCTTTTAAAGCCGGTTAAAAATACAAAACTTAGTTATATACAATCCTCACTTCATTAATATTTCATGAACTGTAAAGTTCTAAGTAACGTTTTTTCTCGAACATTCATAACTGACGAGGTTGAAAAGGTCGCAAAGGAGTGCTGTCACCACCAATGATACGGCGCTAATTCCCTCGCCGTCCACTCTAATTACCCGCATAAAGTTCTATTGTCCCTCCAACTACCCGCCAAACGGTAAAAAAGTACCTTCACAATGATTCTATGAAGTAAGTAAATCTTCGTTTGCATTTTTATTTTTTAATTAAACATTTATAATTGGGTATAAGACACAATTCACAAATAATTCGAACTCAGAATTCCTCTTAAAACATTTCATTTTAGCTCTGAAAATCTAATTATTTTCAATTACCAGTAAAATTTGATTTTCAGTTGTCAAAGTCAAATTATTTATTTCAATTAGACCACAAAAATACTTTGAAACATCATTTACAAAAAAACAAAACAAAATCTAATAGTGAGTCTAGTTGCCCATTCCAAAAAGTATAGGGATAGCTTCGTATGGAGAAGAATGGGCAAGAAACTCCATACCTACTTACCCATTTCAAGAAATATATTACAATATGTTGTACAGGTAGTGTTAAGTAACGAATTGTAAAATTATTACATATCATCTAGTTTTCAGGGTTTAAACAGAAATCAGTATTATTTTTTGTGTTTCTTAAATAAATAAAATGATCCGTTACGTTACAATACATTATTCTTAATTAAAAGACATTTACCTTCCCTGAAATCGAACCTGCTCCCATCTACCCCCACCATCGCACACAATCAAAATAAAAAGTTGTCAGATGATCGCCGTGCTCCGAACGGAAATGACGTTTCCTCAATCTAGCAACTAACGTACCTGGCGAATAGAATCCTTTCCAGAGTAAACGTTTGTTTTTTTTTTAATTAACACTTAACTTGAACGTTTAAAGAAAATGGAATGGGCTAGTTATGTTCGTGGAGAATTTGTTTAAAAGAATTTGATGGCATTTTGGTCTTTAGATACGAGATATATTTGTGTGATTATTGTCATCAAATAACGAAAGGTAATAAATGGTCTAGGTATGAAATAATAAAAGGAAATAATGTTTTTAAAATCCCATCTGAAAGATATTGAAAATTTCTTAATAAAAATTCAAAATAACACTGTCCGACCTTGGAATCGAACCGCACTCTTTGCAGTCGTACTTGTAATCTCAAACCAACAGGGTGTCAAAAGGATTATTATCTGTCGTATAATATACACCTGGCTGAGCAGGGACTAAATAAAGCGGTAAGTAGGGACGACAGTTTAAAAGAAATTTTAACTTTAAAAGAATATAATATATTGTTTATTGCTAACACTAAATTGTAAATAACAATTCAGTTAAAACAAAGTATTTTATGGTAAAAAAACTATATTACTCCAACGTTAAAAACTCTTTCAAATTATCATCCCATTCACCCCTGCATCCCTATTCGCCCCATTTTACGCAAAGTAATAAAAGTTAGGTATATTCTGAAAGTAAAATACACACTTCAAACTTTACAAAAAAAACAACCAAACTTTAGTCTGAAACGCGGGCAACAGTCGTATTTACCGTTTTTATTACATTTTCTAGACTACACCTCCAAAGTTTAACACAATAATATTTCTCTTCAACGATAGCAATAATTCCACAACTCGCAGAAATACAACATTACAAAATAAGTCATAATTAATTCCCCACAGTGCTGCGAAGTAACAATATTGTGGCCAAAAATGAAAAAAATACCTCAGTGGTAATAGCCTTGTAGCGTTTTAGTGCACAGGGTGTTCCAAATATGGATGACTAGCTCTTTGCCTTCGACCTCGTCCGCGTAAATGTCGGCTAAAAAGCAACCAATCTCTTCTTGTGGTTCAAACTTATCCTGTACAAAATTTCATCAAAATCGCTTCAGCTATTTAGTCATTAGAGCGCAACAGACAGACTTACTTTCGCATTTATAGTATTAGTATCAGTATGACAGTTATATTAAAATGATTTAACGTCCATTGTAATCTCGGAGTGCATACTGCATAAATGCTGTTTTTTTTTTAACCATAAACATAGCTGCCAGTATATTTTATGTAGTTTTGCGGCCAAACTGCTGAATTCATTTTGAGAAAAAAAAGACATAGATGAACATTTTTTTTTGTATTCTTCTTGATACGATTAACCGACAAAATTCTACATACAATTTACCTTCTAACAGCTTAGGCTTTCACCTCTCTTGACGTACGAGCTATACACATTCCTAGCTAAGCTAAACATACATAACCTGTACAGTTTAGTGAACAGCCTGTACCAGTTGACACTAGGGCAATAAATTAAATATAAAAACGCTAACATAAAACAGTCGCACCTCGCTTTACCCGCGGTTATGAGCAGCCCAGCTCACACCGACCACGGTTCTGTACATTTTGACTGCGAAGAGGTAGCTAAGAAGAGTTAATTTTATTAATAACTGTGTTCCAAATATCCTGTTCCCGATCCCCGATGGGATACTAATTTTTAAATATTTTCAAATGTTTTTATTTTTATTTAAATATTCAAAAATGTAATTGAATATGCATAATATGATAATAAATGAATTTATGCTCCCAACCGTATTTCAGTTACGGCGGTCAATCTCAATAGAGTTTAGCCAAGTATGCAGGAGATAGAGTGCACAATTGTGTGCGCAAATACAGGTGCACTTTCTCTTCCCTCACTCTTTTAGTCTAATGGGAAGGCAATCCGACATAACCGGAGTGAGATCAGCCGCAAAACCTGCTACGGCTTCTCGAGCCACGGAGATGTCATTTGTGAGATGTGTGTATTTCTAAACTCCGAGCTGTTACTGAGAAATTCCTAATAGAAAAACTCAATAATACCTGAAGTTTGGTCGGGGATTTTATTAGTAATAATTTACCCCATGTTTCAACGGACTTTAAAAGTTAAGTTATGTATGACAAGGTTGACTTTAACTTACAACATCGAACAAACCTGTATAACGTTTTTGATTCCTAGCAGGCTGTGTGAGTTGGCAAACCTCAAGGGTCACAGTAAAGATGGCAGCTCCAACATAATACGTAACATTGTTCGTTATTGCTCTAATAAAAGCCTGTTCTAACCTGTTTAATGCTCGAGTTTCATAAAAACTTTACCTATGAGTTTGCATGAATTATTGTTGTTATTTTAATTTGCATGTTAATTGTAGTTGTAAGGTTTACGTGGCTCTGAAAGTTTAATTATTGATAAACTAGCTTCTGCCCGCAACTTCTTTCGCGTCAAATTTTATGTATAATCCTCGGGAACATTTTTCCGGGACAAAATGTATCCTATTTGTCATTCCACACTACAATCTATCTCTGTGTCAAATTTCATTCAAATCCGTTCACCCGTTTAAGCGTGAAAGAGTAACAAACATCCATCCATCCTCACGAACTATTTTATTATTATCATTTATTATTCCCTATATACATATGAATTAATTTTTTTAGAAAAATAAATTTTATTTTAAAGTAAAAGCATTTAAAAATATAAAAAATAGTAGCCCATCGGCGTCGGGGATTATTATTATTATAGTAGTAGGAATTACGATTGCCTGAGATACTACCTAACGTCATTGGCATAGTGGTGGCGAGAGTGGAAACTCAAGTTCCATACTCAGCGTTCCATACTTAGTAACAACGCAGTCTGGATTCGTGCCCTCATAAGTGTCATTTTGTTGTGTCGTGATAGCTCACTGGTCAATGCGTCAGCCCCTCATGCATGAGGTTGCAGGTTCGTTACCGAGCAAGTACTAATGTGACTTATATTCAACTCATATGTACTTCCTAAGTTTATATTGGACATCAATGACATCAGTGAAGGAAAACTTCACGTGGAAACCTAGGCTGGCAATAATATAATGCTAATATTTAAGCCTAAAATCACCAATCTGTCAGATAAACTTCTTATCCAATTTAATATTTCCCAACAAAGAAATTGAACTCACAATCACGGCCTGAATTGAACTACAATCTATGCTCACTAACATTTGGCAGAAACCAGCGAACCGACAAATTAAAATTAGTAAAATAATAATGTATATTTTCAAAGGAATAATACACGAGTGCACTGAATACATCGCGTGCTAGCTGCAATAAAAAAAAATATTATTAGTGTCGATTTGCAGTGCGCTATGAACAAGCATAAAGGCATTTAAAGGAATAAATCACAGAGAATTAAGTAGGTTAACTCTTCCTAATTATTTAATAATTAAAAAATGTATGCACATAATGTAAAAAAATACACTGTACAAAGGCGGACTTAATGCTTTAGGCATTTTCTATCAGTCAACCTTAGCGTAATGCAAAAACAAAACATACTAGGTGCAAGGAACATAAATACATACAAACAAACAAAATATACAAAGTAGAGAGAGATAAGAATACATAGATGGAGAAATACAACAAATTAATTGTGAAACGAGTCTGCCATCTTCTTATGCAAGTGTTCGCGAGCTTTTACCTTGAACTTGAACCGACTGGTGGCCATCCTGATATTCTGAGGAGGCACATTACAAAAGAAGACCGCCTGGACAAGCAAAGAAGATTTAAAAAACCCATTGCAGTAAGAAGGACATCGTAGAAGACGAGTTATGTAAAATAATTATGTTATTGCACACTGCAATCAATCGTAGATCATTTTAGCCGTTAAAATGTGAAAGAGTAACAAACATCCACCCTCACAAACTTTCGCATTTATAACATCAATAATAGTAGGATAGTACAATTAAATAGGACAGGATACTAGGATTATAAACTGCTCGTTTTATACCATTTTAATGAATCCTACTCCTAAACTACAAAAGTACTGGTTTGAATAGCAGGTACCTACCTGTATTACTGTGTTGCACTTGACAGTGACAGACTATAAGCAGTAAACGAGACTTTTTAACAAACATCGTCTTAACGTCAGGAAAGTCGCGCTGTACTGCATAAAACCCCATATAAATGGTGCTTTTAGAGTACCGTACCTAAAAAAATAAAACGAAGCTCCTTTTGATAACCTCGTATTGTTTAGTTCATCTTTGCGAACTCTTTTAAGGCTAAAGGATAAGCTTAGGTACCTTATTTCGCGGTTATTTTGTGTGATTTTGATGGAACAATTTCATATGAATACTGAACTGACTGACAGACTGACAGAGGTGGGGTAATCAAGTCCTATCATACGACTTTGGAAGGCCGTGTCTTATATTCCAGTGTACGGCTAAACGCCGACAGACTGAACACCGACAAGACTTTACTTCGACGGGACTCTTCACCGACAGGACACTTCGCCGACAGGGACTTTAGGGCACCCCGACTCGGATAGGTTAGGTTAGAAGGGGATGGCGGCCGCCATCCCCTTCGTGGTTATTTTTTTATAAACCACTCAGAAGTAGGAGCCCCGCAAAGCGGGGCTCCGTCGACCAAGCCCACTGAGCCCCGTCGACGAAGAGTCCTGTCGGCGAAGTGTCCTGTCGGCGAAGAGTCCCGTCGAAGTAAAGTCTTGTCGGTGTTCAGTCTGTCGGCGTAGTGTCTGTCGGCGTTCAGTCGTACACTCCTTATATTCAGTCGTATATTTTTCATATTATTTACCAATTAATTTTACGTCTTAATCAAATAAATTTCACACCATCACGCCTGTATTCTCAGAAGGGTTAGGCAGAGGTGTACCAATTTACACCCACAGTTCGCCGGTATGTTTAGGTCCCATGTAATAGGGGGCGAGCCTATTGCCATTAACCGGGCACAAATCCTACCTCCGAGCTACTACTGAAAAATTCCAAATGAAAAAACCCAATAACACTTTTTGCTCGACCTGGGAATCGAACCCAGGACCCCATGCTTATCAGTCGCGCTTGCGACCACGAGACCAACGGGGCAGTCAAATAAATTTCGTAAACACTAATGTACCTAAACAAACACCGAAAAGTACACTCGCGCGTTGTGTGCCTTAATTTTATATACGGAACCTTCAGCACGCGCGTACTACTGTCACTTGTGACTTTTTTTCTAGCTATGCACAAGCGCATGTGTTTGCATAGAAAGGGGTGCCATCGGACGGCTTATACTGACGCTAATTTATTATTTAAACTACGGAGGTAACCGTCACGCGATCCTTTTCAGCTTGCTGAAACATTTTCCTGCTAAGACACTGTGTTTTGTATTGCAGCTAAACTTCATGATAGAAAACTTATAATTTCTACGTACATTTATTTATTTAAACTTGATTTAAAAAAACGTACAAAGGCGGGCTTAATGGCTTAGGCATTCTCTACCAAAGGTGGCGAAGGTGACCATGGCAGATGCAAATTATTGGACGAGTGTAAACCAACAAATTTAGAGATAATATAAATAGGTATAATGTTATTGTATGAAAACAGTAGG
Organism: Caradrina kadenii; assembly: GCA_947462355.1. NCBI lineage: Eukaryota > Metazoa > Arthropoda > Insecta > Lepidoptera > Noctuidae > Caradrina > Caradrina kadenii. Next base: position 12,940,218 of record OX381689.1, on the reverse strand, counting down.
TATTTGGTCTAATCCACTATTCTTTAGGAATCTGGCTATCTTAAACAAAAACGTTTTTCCCAGTTCGACTGATAGTTCCAGATACCATCGCGTTACAACAAACAAAAATCTGTTCAGCTTTTTTGTATTAGTATAAATCTCTGAGGAAAAAAATACATGATATAATGCGTTTATTTTTTTAACATCAGGTGAACCGTCCACCTGATGTTAAGTGCTACCTATAGACATCTGTAATACCAGATGCCTTGCAAATACTTTGCATCCCAGACGCAAAGTTAACATGTCTCATGTGCCTATCATTACACCGGCCATAGGTACCCTTTAAACCGGAACGATACGATATGCTGGTAGTACTTCCCCGGACAAGCTGCTTCACAAACAGCTGTACTACCATTGTTATTGTAATTCTGTAAAATGCAAAAATGAAATAATCATTCCATTTACAAGCTGTGTCCTTCATTTCAAAAAACATTTCAGTACGCTATCCTTTGTTGAAGTTGACACAAATATGACATGGACAAATGAATATGTTAAAGAGAAATAATTATGAAACAGAGAAATGTCTCACCTGTCGTTATTGGCCAAATAGTCAAGCCTTCATCTTTCAATAGCCGCACATCAAAGAGAAAATAACCCTTCGTCGAATAAAATCAAAAGGAATATTCACAATTCCATTCTGCTACAGCTGACAGTAATTCAGTCTCAAAGTAACCTTGCAACTGATGAGCGCGCGTCATGTGACTCTTATGTCGTTGCTTTAAGGTATAAACTGCGATGACTGAGGTGTGTTCATGAAATACCTAATATATTATGTGACTGAAAAATTATATTGAAGGAAAAAATAAAATGATTACGTCTATAAATTGCACTTGGTAAAGAATAAGGTAGATAAATCAATTGAAATTAAATGTATTTTTTGCCGTATATCTGATTGCCCTGATTACGTAATCGTGGCATCGATCATTTTTTATGTAAGGTATTGCATTTTTGTATTATTCTTATGATTTGACTAGCTTCTGCCCGTGACTTCGTCCGCGTCAAACTTGATATTATTATCCCACGGGAACTGTCCATCTTTCCAGGATAAAAAGTAGCCTATGTGGTATTCCAGACTATAATCTATATTTGTGCCAAATTTCATCCAGATAATTTCAGCCATCTAAACGTGAAAGAATTTGTTACTCTTTCCAATCAACAAACATTGAAACATCTTCAATAACTTTCCATTATTAATATTATTAGTAGGATTACTAAAAAGTTGAATATATAGAACCCATGTGCACTTCTACCATATTATACGATGTATCTTTATTCTAGCGAATAAAGCATTCATTCATACGTACATTTTATTCTCATAAAAAGCAACTATTTTCATGTTTTGTTCTATTTTTCTTCGAAAAGAATAGAACAACTAACTACAAAGTTTTCATTACAATTTTTTAGTTAACACAGGTGCCTCACAGTTCCTCTTTTATTCATAAAATATTACATTTCACGGAAAACATAAAAGGGTTTAACAAAAACCTAGTGTATGTAACCACAGCACAGTGCTCAAAGGGCTTTTACGAAATTCAGGGGTATGCAACAGTTATTAATCCCGGGTCGCTTTTGAGCGATGTGAAATCAAAAATTGTTTTCCACGAACACACTGTACTTGGTTTTCGGACTGTTAATAACTTGTTTCTGTTGAAATAAAATGGGATTCGGTTTTATTTATTTTACGTAGTAGCAAGCTTTTTTTGTGGTTATATAAAACGTTGGAAAGGGCACAGATGGTCACTCACAAGTCGCAAGACGCCTGAAGGAGAAATTTGCCGTCGAGGTCGACCGTGGCAAGAAACCGCTCAAGATCATCATGTTTATCGTCTTTATCAAGCCTTCACTATGGTCAATTTATTAATTTAGCCTATTTTTACATTTTTATTTTATTTAACCTAACTTAATTCCTCTAAATTATCATCTTCATACTGTTCGAAGTCCGTTCTCACGGTTTACTTATTATATATTATATTATTATATATATATTATATTAATCAGGGAAACGTATTATTATCCTTACAAAACTGTTTTACATTTCTGTAATATTTTATAAGTATCGCTGTTGGTTTTCTGAATAAAGAAAAAAAAAATGAATAAAAAACATGATTTTCAGGATGCTGGACTAAACTAGATCGTTGCCTTTTTTATTATTGGAGTTCCAGACCAGACAATAATAATAGTCTATAGCTTTTAGTTCGACTCAGTATTTCCCTTTACCTTGCAAAATCCGACCAAAATTCAAAACGTCTGTTTACTTAACGCTCGTAAATCATTGTTGACATCCACGTATACGCTATACAGCGTTTTAGGAATGAAGCTGCTGCAATCGATTTACAGCGCTGCGCTTTCATCTGACGAAGCGCTTTCAGTTGGCGTTTGTTGTGCGCCCGAAAGCTGGTAAACAGTTGTACGTTGGACATGTTGGTGTTCCACTAATATTGTAGATGGAAAAGATTTTCATGTTATCCTACTTCCTTCCAACTAATATTATAAATGCGAAAATTTGTGAAGATAGATGGATGGATGTTCGTTACTCTTTCACACTTAAACGCCTGAACGGATCTGGATAAAATAGGGCACCGAAATAGATTGTAGTGTGGAATAACCCATAGGATACTTTAATCCCGGAAAATCCCACGGAACCCGTCCATTTTTTCGGGATAAAAAGTAGCCTATGTGCTACCATCACGCCTGTATTCCTCGAAGGGTTAGGCAGAGGTGTAACAATGTACACCCACAGTTCGCCGGTATGTTTAGGTCCCATGTAATAGGGGGCGAGCCTATTGCCATCAACCGGGCACAAATCCTAACTCCGAGCTGCTACCGAGAATTTCATAGAAAAACCCAATAAAACTTTTTGCTCGACCTGGGAATCGAACTCAAGACCTCTAGCGTAGCAGTCGCACTTAGGACCACTAGGCCAACGAGGCAGTTAAATAAAATTTCATTTCAACCAAAAAGTAAAACATTAAGTTATAACTTTTTAAGACATTGCATGCTCAGATTAAGATCTTTTAGATTTTAATTTCAGTAATCATTTTGGTTTATTCATCTTCAGCATGAATGAGACATCAAAACGAAATTTGCGATAACATCGGGAGTTCCAAGACGTTATAAAGACAACTTTACTGTCTAAGTACCTGAATGTTTTTATAAGGATTGCTTTTGTTAACAAATTAATAGGTAGGTGCACTGGGAGGGTTCTTGTGCGATCTTTTAAGACTAAACGCAACCCTCTCTACATGCCGATGGTGTCCACCGGGGTGGTTTTACTGAAGTAAGTATCCCACACTCCTCGGTTTTATCCCTGAAGATCATGCGTCTTTTGAAGGTTTCCCCCCGAAAACAACGAAAAAGAAAAAAAAAAGGATATACTGAAAAGGTGATAAATATTTGGGTCCAGTGAGTAGTCCAGTGAGTAGTGAGGTAGTCTTAGAATTTCGGTCACGGTGGCCAATCTTACTAGAAACTAGCCAAGTGCACAGGATATAGTATTGTGCACAAGTTTGTGCCCAATCACAGGTGCACTCCCTCTTCCCTCACTCTCATAGTCCCTTATACTCCAACGGCTTTTCTATACGGGAATACGCTAAGGCGAAGCCTAATAATCATCGTTATTGAGCACTTGCTTTGACTAGGCATTGTTCCTATTACTGACGCACAATTGTCAAACGACAAGTGGAATATAGGAAACATAGCTATGCCAAAGTACATGCTATGAGCTGTTTAATTAGCTAGACAACTCACTTCAAACATACAACAAACTTAAACCCAACATTTTGAAACATAATATTGCAATTTTAACTGTTGCACACACAATCTGAATTACTCCCTCTTCTACCGCTTAAACAATTCCAAACTGCACAAACACACGTGATTTAAACAGTGGTATTCACTAATAGAACGCTGTTTTATTCAATTACGAAAAACACAGTGTGCAGGTATGCACTCGTGGAAAAAACCGTCGGTAATACATTGGGCACGCAATACTGATTGATTTTCCCGCGAGCTTTGTGGTTCCTGCATTTGAGTTTTGTCTGCCAGTTTTTGTGGTTTTGACCACTGTGCGGCTTTTGTACTGCACCTCTAATGGCTCGATGATTCTGTCTGATTGATTCATCTAAAAAAGGGGGTTGCTAAATATTGAGTGATTGTTCGATTGGTTTAATTATGAGGTTTTGAATCGTTAAATTTATTTGATGAAATGTTGTTTTATGATGTTAATTTTTCACATTTGATAGTGATCTTTTTATGTTATTATTCGTACTATTTATTTTAATTAGCTTAACCTAAAGTATATTTTAAAAGCAAAACACTCTTACAGTATAGTAATTAAATCTTTCATAGTCATAGCTATAAGACTTTTTTAATAACGGATTTTCGTTTATGTATCAAAAATATTTGTACCCATCTTCCTCTCAAAAATATTTATTGAAAAATACTGAAAAGCGGGAGCCGGGCGCGGTTGTCAACTGAAAAAAAAACCCAAAGCAACAAATAAATAAAATCGTGCGCAAACCAAAAATGCCATAATAAAGCAATAATTCAATATCCACGATCCTCCAGTAAATCTTTTGCAAACTTTTGGCAATAGCGTTCAGGTTTTAAGCCAAAACATATGAAAAATCAAATGCAGCGGCCCGCTACCCTTGATATATGGACCAAGCTTATTATTTTCTACCATTAATAATTTCGAATGGTCACGTTTTTTTACGCAGTAGAGATTTCTGGCACACTGCCGATTTTGCTCGCCGTTATATGATTTTATTTCGACCAACCCACCGCGTTGGAGCTGTAAATCAATTTTTGCATTAACTAATTGAATTTATGAGCTGTTTATTGCTTTGGGAAATTGTTGTTAAACGACTATTATTTTTCTTTTTTTTTTCTTGATGATTAGGTTTGCTAAGCAGAATTTTGTTTGGGCTTTGTAAACATTTACTTGAATTTTAGATGTTCCTCATTTTGGACATACAAAAAGTCTCAGAACCGTAACTTATAGGACACACATTTGATACATAAGCGTCAAAATTAATGCTGCGTACACTGCGCAAATCAAGTCATAATTCTGTCAAAAGTACAAGATGTCATAAGCCCTGAATAGGTTCAACAATCTCTTAAAAACGAAGGAAAGAATACAACTCATAAAACAGTGTGCCAAAAACTGAAAATAATATTTGAAATGACAGGAGAAACAATAACTGCTGAAATAATTAACAGTTTCAAAGAAACGATACATCATTTCTGTGCATAGGCCCTCGGTGTCGTTGGCCTTGGTGTCAACAGCCAGCGCTTGCCCTAATTCCTGATGCATTTACTCATACGTTATACTTATTTTGCAACGCATTGTTGCATTTGGTTGTCATAAAAAACGGTGATCGAATGACGATGCTTTATTCTTATGACACACTTTGATATACGGGGTGTATCAAAACACAACACATTCTGCGCATACTGCCCCATAAACTGATCAAATTATTGTTAGGAAACAGCTTCCATTTTTGATGTGAACAGTCACTGTTTAGTAAGCAATGTACAGTCAACAAAGCTATGTATTTGGTATACAGGCAAATTTATTCGTCTTTCTTCTACACTGCCAATATTCATTTTTATTGAAGGCGTAATAAGTTTTTAAGCATATGACATAACTAAAAGAGTGATGTAAAACAATTGTCTGCTCAGCAAATTCACAACATTTTTTAAAAGTAATTGCAAGTAAGCTGCCTGTATACCAAATAGCTTTGTTGATTGTACACGCAAAACAATGTGCTTACGACAGCATTTAACAGTACAGGAGTCATAGGGGTTTTTAAAGTTTAGATAAAATAGATTGACCTTCAAACTCTCCGTAGTCAGCAGGTCCTCAGGTATGGTCCAAAATAAAAAAAATGCAGTAAATAAACAGGTATCTTTCAGCTTCATTAAAAGCCTTTTAACACTCGATATACACCTGCTATATATGAGTAAGTACGTGTGATAACTATTAAAAGAAATCACCGTATCAAACCCTAAGGGCGTCCGCCCATTACCGATTTTGTGTCGGCTGTGTTCGTTGGTAATAGAATTCATACGTTCCATTTTCGCCGACAAAAAAGTCAATCAACGTGCATGGGTTTCTCAAGTTACAGTGACCTACGTTGCCTAATCTTGCGATAGATAATACAGACGCGATTAGATCGGCACTGGTCAGCTTATTATGGTCCCTCTGTAGAGGAAAAATCTCTTCTTATACAGAGAAGGCACAAGTATTAACCACTACCCTTGCTACAGGTTGGTCATTTCAGACTTTGTAAGTCCAGGTTTCCCCACAATGTTTTTCTTTATTGACGTCAGCGATCCTATATTTTTTTTTACATGTATGTAGATGTATGTATGTCTGACATCTTATTTAAGATGTTCTCGACGATCTATGTTCCAATAGACCTATTCTATGTACCATTCATTTTATTGACTAAGAATATAATACTTAAGATAAATTTCCTCAATTTTCAAATTCTTTCTTCAAAATATTTAAAATTCTTACAAAAAAAAAATTAATTATAGCTACAGAAGACGATGACCTGAAGAATGTCAGGTGTTTCAGTTTCTGGACTGAAAACAAAGTGTTTACAACACAACCAATGTTCCTGAAAACTGAAACGCATTTGTAACGTTCACGCATCATTATTTAGTTAAGTTTGCAAATGAGGAAGACGTGTTGAATTTTTGTGTAAGAGTTTGCTTGCCAACGCACCATCTCTACCGAGCATTATTGCATTGTTTTCTTTGATATGCGGCTTTTTTTACTCCTCTGGGGATTTCTCCTCAACTATGAGTACATTTACAAACAAATAAACTTACATTTACACAAACATTTAAACCCAGAACAACTATCTGTACGCCATTTAAATATTTGTTCCGTGCGGGAATCGAAGCCACGACACATAGAGCATCATCCAATTACTCAGCTACTACGCAAACCGATTCGTGTCAATTCGGCAAAGCAACGGAACTTTCTAAGGTTTTATAAGCAACGGTAACAACAGTCCATTAATAACCACATAAAAACTTAAAAGGACATCTCAATTTGACCCCATCATACCGTTAGGTACAGACCTCCTTTTTAATCTAACCTCTTACAACCAGAGACAGAACATTACGCCACACAAAAAAAGAAACATACCTTTAGTTCATTCACTTTGATCGTCTTCCATTTTCAAACAAAGCGGCCTCCTTACGTATAGTTATGCTAATTATTATGAGTCAACCCTCGCTAATCGAGATGCAAGTATAATGCGTCTCTTTGACTTACTTCCCCTTTGTTTAACTGCATTTTTCCGCGAATAAAGTGACAAAGTGAGATGAAACGAACGCGTCTAATTAGCGGTGGGTGGATACGGGGCATTATTTCGTGTGGGCGCGCATGAAGCTATGCCTTTGTGGATATTTCTATTTTTTCTTGGCTTTTTTAAAACAGTTTTATTATAGCATTGTTTGGACGTGTAGTTAATTAGCATCATAGGGTTGTATGCCCTAGTACCCAATGTAATGTCATGTCGTGATGATCAGTGATAAAAGGGCACCCGTCTCTCATGCATGAGGGTGTGGGAACGAGCATATACTCCCTTTGACTGAAATTAATATGTATTTCTTAAGTTTATTTTGGACATCACTGTCACCGGCGAAGAAAACATCATGAGGAAACCTAGACGTTTTATAAATATAAGTCTGAAATCGTCAATCCGTCTTAAGCAAGGGTGGAAATCAACGCTCATGCTTTCACTGAAGAAGCCTTACACCTGCAGTGGAACAATAGGCTGGTGATGTAATGTTAATCTATAAGTATTTAATCACTGTAAGTTATTTAATGAAGGAGTTTCAATGAGATACCAACTGTAAGTGGATACTCTTGAGCATTAGCTTTAGTCTTTAGAGAGCTTTATATCACTCAGGGATAGCGCAGCTTCCTATTAGTGAAAGAGTTTTCAGAATCGGGGCAGGAGCTCCAGGGATTAACGCGCTTACACAAACAAAAAACTCTTCAGCTTGATTTGATTGGACTTCTGATTTCGCATTACTACTAAAACCGTCGCGTTCACGCGCAAAACACGCATTCCTAAACAGCTCCCAGCTCGACATACAGGATGATATGACGCTGCGCTTTCGAGAATGTCATGCGTCGTGTTTACCGCTCTCGTGAAATCCTCACGTATCGTTATTGATATTGTTATTTTTTGCACACCCTGTATCGTTGCACTGCGGAATTTACGCAACGTCCCGTTGCCTGTCATTTTGAGCGACGCATTTTTTGTTATTAAGTTACTTGGTTGGATTATCGGGATTTTTTTGGCTTACGTTAATATTCGCTTTGAGCGAGGATAGTGACCGCGATTCTCCTGCTTTCTCTGTATGAGAAGAGGTGCCTTACAGTGGGACAATAATAGGCTATACTAGTATATTATTATTATTACGTGTAAATAGTGTAAACGAAAAGCCTTTAGAAATGGTGCGGGTTCCATAACGAGCAAGTACCAATATGGCTTTTTCAATTCATATGTATTTCTTAAAAATTGTCTTGGCCATCACTGACATCGGTGAATGATAACATCGTAAGGAGACCTGGGTTTATTATAAGTCTGAAATCGCCAATCTGCCTTGAGCAAGCGTGGTCATTAATACTACTGCGATAAGAGGTATTTGTTTTGCAGTGGGTCAATATTAGGCTAGTATTATTATTAATCGATAGTTGCCGTCGATGCGCTAAGCAGAGATGTGCAAGCTAGGAGTTTGGGGGGCAATTCTCGTAACTTTAAAAAAAGATCGTAATCCAATCTCAATCTCAGTCTGAATCTGTCAAGAAAGTCTTTATGTTACCCACATTTTCGACGTAGATTTTTAACGTTTCTAATTACGAGAATTATCCTTCAGGACATCACTGGCCCGCCACTTAACCCTTTAAACACCGGTGTAGAAATGTGATAACCAAGTAAATTGTACAGCAAACACCATACAACGCACTGGCGTGTCCACTTTGATCATTTCATGGTGATTATTCCGTGAATAATTCATCGTTTACCCGCTCACCAATAATGCGGTTGTATGTATTATTTATTGAACCTTTTATATTAAGGGTTGATTCTGATAAATAATAATGTTTATATACTAGGAATTTGGTTTTATGATCGTAGAAATATATTTTTGGGTCTAAAAGGAAATAATATTTTTGTGTATTGCTGTGTGGATGTTTCATGTTTAATACAGTTGATATTTATGTAGGAGAATTAAAAGATGAGCTTTTTATTATTATTGAGTAAGATCTATAGTCAGGGTTCTCTGAGGTAAACTGAATAAATATATGTTGGGTGTTACAGGTGTAATGACACTTAACGAAACCGATATTTTTTTCCGTCATTGTAATAATATTTTTGTTCGTGACCGTACCTCGGGACAGTCTTGTTACGGGAATATTTAAAATTAAAGTTCTAATATTTTTTTACTAAATCAATTCAAGGATTCTTGGTTTGCCCTGCAGTAAAGACTCTTTAAGCATTCAAAAATTTAGTGCAGTTAGTGTGGAAATACAACTCAAGCTGCGCAATGATGCGGTTTTTTTTTACTAAACAAAACTGTACTGGGACTGTCATTACTATGTCAATCGATAGAATCGAAATTCGTAATGGTATTGTCACTACAACCCAAAGCTGCAGTAAGTCAATCTAACAAAAAGAAACAAGCTACTACAACATAAACTCATTTTTCCGCCTTTTTTGTCCTTGTCAACAAACATTAAGCAAACCGAGTCATATTCTAGCAAATATTTATTGAACGGTACGTAATTATGTACCAAAACACACTTTATTTAAACACGTACCGACGATACATCACATTAACAAATTAGCGAGATGTGAACATACACGAGGAGGTCACAATTCCGTCTGTCGCGTCTCACTTTCACCTCCTTTGAAAAGCAGAGTACAAAATAATGTTAAGATTGTTTTTTAATTATTATTTATTTCATTTCAATTTAAGAGTTTATGTACAATACATAAAACCTTAAAAAAAATGAAACTATAACTTTATGGCATTAAAAAAAGCTCCATCGCACTACTTAATATTTTTACCATCATCCATCATGCCTGTAATCCCCGAAGGGTTAGGCAGAGGTGTACCAATGTACACCCACAGTTCGCCGGTATGTTTAGGTCCCATGTAATAGGGGGCGAGCCTATTGCCATTAACCGGGCACAAACCCAAACTCCGAGCTGCTACTGAGAATTTCATAGAAAAACCCAATAACACTTTTTGCTCGACCTGGGAATCGAACCCAAGACCTCTAGCGTAGCAGTCGCGCTTAGGACCACTAGGCTACCGAGGCAGTTACTACTTACTATTTTGCAAATAATAATGTTTAATATTGAACGCTGATTCATTTTAACACATACAATTGAACGTTGTTGTTGAATTGTAACAACGCACATTTGGAAAATTGAATTCGTTTGACGTAATTAATTTATTTAATGAGAGACTTTGGGTTGGTTCATTTTGACAGAACTAAGCTGATATACATAGACTTGCACTTAAATATTTATAGTTAATTATGTATTTAAGTACATCCCTATATTTTTTTAGCTAATAATACTGTTATGGCGTTTTGTAAATCGACGGAAAAAAATCAAGTATTTTAAAAACAATGACCCAGAAATATGTCCCATTTGAAATTCCCCCGATGACTTCAACTGTTGCCAGACGTTTTGAAAATGAAAGTAGGTGACTCCATCATGTCGAGACAATACGTAAATTAATTTGTTTAGTTTATTATATTTTTATTGGATTTTGAAACAAGATTATAAGTAATTCTGCGCGACATTTATCTTGCACGCTATTACACAATTCATAATCCTACTCTTACTAATATTATATACCATCCATCTCGCCTGTATTCCCCGAAGGGTCAGGCAGAGGTGTAACAATGTACACCCACAGTTCGCCGGTATGTTTAGGTCCCATGTAATAGGGGGCGCGCCTATTGCCATTAACCGGGCACAAATCCTAACTCTGAGCTGCTACTGAGAATTTCATAGAAAAACCCAAAAATCTTTTTGCTCGACCTGGGAATCGAACTCACAGGAATCGAAGACCACTAGGCTACCGAGGCAGTTACTAATATTATAAATGCTAAAGTTGGTGAGGAAGAATGAATAAATGTTTGTTACTCTTTCACGATTAAAGGAGAGAACGGATCTGAATGAAATTTAGCACTGAGATAGATTGTGGTGTGGAATAACACATAGTTTATTTTTTATTCCGAAGAAATATACGGTTCCCGTGGGATATTCAATCAAATTTGACCCTAGTTGTCTCTATTTATGTCCTATTTGAGTTAATTATTCATTAACAAAATGATTAGTTCTGCTCTAACCTTAACAGAGTATGGGGAAACCGGCCCTTATTATTCAGTATGAGTATAAACTGAAAAGTTCTACTCAAACTTATGGTATTAGTAAGTATCTACTAAGTTCATCTAAGACCTAGCTTTTTCCCCCGGTTTCAGCGGCGCGAACTTTTTTACATATTTCTCATGTTTTTGATGATAAAATAGCACCTTAAGCTGCTATAGTACTCAAGGATATCTTCCTATCGGCGAAATAACTTTAATTCTTTTTAGAAACCGCGTTGCGCGTCCAAACAAACAAACTACTTAACTATATAATATTGGTATAGTTTAGATATTGTATGCATACATAATATACAAAACATATTATTAGTTATTCTCGTTTCAGTGCGAGTTGTAAATTATTTCGCAAATTGAAGCGACAGGTCCTGACGAGGGACTGAAGGGTCACGTGTTCGAATCGTTTTCAACTTCGCTTAGATTTTGAATGTTGTACATACTTCATGATTGTACTCGATGCTACCTCCTTATTTACTTATGTATGTTTGTTATGTATATGTAAATCTTCACTTCATCTTTTGTTTTTGTCAAAACTTCTGTACCAATATCGATAAGATCAAGCAAAACGGTAGCATAGCAACCGGGGATGGATAAGGACGGAGTATTTAACTTTTCATCATCTGCTTAGCCTTTTCCCAACTATGTTGGGGTCGGCTTCCAGTCTAACCGGATGCAGCTGAATACCAGTGTTTTACATGGAGCGACTGCCTGTCTGACCTCCACAACCCGATTACTTAGCAACACGACACCTCTTGGTTAGACTGGTTATCAGACTTCCTTTCACTTGTCAAAGCATTTATTTCAATTAAACCACTCGCAGGCACTTTTGCATCTTCAAAGAGTCGGTCAGTTAGTCAAAAAGTTGAAGCCAGGTATTTACTTACAACGTAGGTAGGTCTCTATAGAGAAGAACAAGAAACAAACTCAACGGACATTCTTTTCTATCAAGTTTTTACAACACTACTGTTTACATTATTCTCGGTGCATCTTTATGTCATATATAACAATGTAAGTAAAAAGAAATATAACCTAAAAAGATTTATACAAGTCATCGGTGTTAAGAAATAACCAGTCTTAACTGACAGCGCCTGTTCACGAACATGACGCGTAGATCAACACCAATGTAACAAAATATATTCAACTAGCTTCTGCCTGCGACATTCTCCATGTCAAATTTGATATATAATTAAGTATTATCCCACGGAAACCGTACATTTTTCAGGGATAAAAAGTATCCTATATGTAGTGCCAAACTTCATCCAGATTCGTTGAGCCGTTAAAACGTGAAATAATTACAAACATCCATCCACACAAACCTTCGCAATTAAAATATTAATAAATAATAATATAGTAGGGGAAAAGTGGGTAGAAACCGGCTCAGTAGACTTCTTTAAAAGAGCACTAGTGCATGAGCATTTTAAATGGACCTCAGTAGTGCCATAAGGGTACTTAAGTACATAGTACCCATTCCTCTGTGCCGTAGGTCACATTAGGCATGCACGAAGTGGCTACTTCAGCTGCTACTAAAGAGTGGTCATACCAAAAGAATGGTTATAACCACAGAGAGTGTAAAAGCTACTAATGGTCAGTTCGGACGTGCATTATGTACTTGAGATTTCTTTTTAATTTCTCTTTATTTTATAATACTGTACTACCGGAGTTGTATATTAAGCTGCCGTGCATTTTTATGTTAGGTTGGTGGTTTTATCAAAATAATAATGAGTTAAAGAAAAAGATTTTATGCAGTTTGACAGTCATAGGTACTGACATTATTTTAGTGTCATCATTGTTCCAAATTTGAAGATGTAAACAATATTTTTAAAAGTGTTCTCGATTCAGTTCACAAGTCCGGGAGTGAAATAAAATATGAGAATAATAAAACTAGTTAAAAAAAATACTTATCTAAAATATTCCTTTTCAGTAGGTCACCAGACGAGAGCATTAGATTTCAGCAAAATATTATTTTTAGTCATTTAATACAGTAAATAAAAAAATATTATTATCATGAATATAAGGCGACGCCTAAGTGTAATGCCTAAGACTTTACACACTCGGGTCGATGCTAAAATTTGAATTTGTAATGAAACAGTGTATGAATAATTAGGTATTACATTTAGATGGTACCTAGTAGTAGTGAAAATAGGGCATTATTAGGGCACTGATGTTTTTTCGAGTATTTTAGAAAAACCCACACAAATACCACATCCTAAAAAAATCAGTGTAACAACAAACGGTTGAGCAAAACAAACGTTTCTATTTAAAAACAAAACATTCGTTCCATTCCATATGTAATAATGCAAATAATATGCAAAATCAATATTACAAAACCAACTCATATGTAAAATAAATACGTATTGCAAAACGTTACAAAAATATTGCAGTCGAGAGCCGTGTCATAGCCTAAAAACCTATATTTTGAGACTGAAAAGTCGGGCTCTCGCAAATCGTGTGTCGAATGCATACATTTATGTATAAATGTATTCAAAATAACTCCGATCCGACCCATACCTATTGGCATCCTAAAATAATGTTGATGGGTGTTGTTGGAAGGGTGGAAATTAGAAAAAAAAAGTGGAAAATGGTTTTGTTTGCATAATTTGCCTACGATACAGACTCCATGCAGTTCACAAGTTAAATAATTTAAATTGTGCTTTTTTAACACGCTTTTATTAGGTCGACCTGTATGTAACTATGTAATGGAATCTAAGGTAACTAATTTAACCATCTTACAATGGTCATAGCGTAATGAAAATTGGCAGCTGTATGTAGTTCTGATAACAATACAATAATATGGTACTGTCGAACTGATCTGATGATGGAGCCGGAAGATATGAACTGGAACTTCATGTTTTTTTTTGGTTTTAAATGCATTTATACAAGCGTGTTTTTTAAACTATTAATTTTATTTGTCAGAATAACAATTCACATATTTGTAAATTGTCGTGATGGCTCAGTAATTATGACGCCTGCCTCTTATGTATGAGGTGGTGGGTTCGATACCGATCAAGTACCAATGTGACTTTTTCCAATTCATTATGTACTTTTTAAGTATATCTTTCGACAAAGGTGAATAAAAATCATCGCAAAAAAACCAGGACTTCATCATCATCATCTTCCTGCCCTTATCCCATGTTACTTGGGGTCGGCGCAACACGTTTTCTTCTTCCATGCCGTCCTGTCAACCGTCATGCTATCGCTGACTTCCTTCTCTTTCATATCATTCTTCACGCAATCCATCCATCTTTTCTTTGGCATTCCTCTTCCCCTCCATCCATCCACATTCATATTCATAACTCTTTTGGTCACATGCGTCTCATCCCGCCAAAACAACCAGGACTTATAATTAATAATAAAATAATAAATAATAAATAATTAATTATGAGTTTGAAATCGCCAACCTGTTTTGAGCAAGCGTGATGATCAGTCCTCATGCCTTTTCTGTTTGAGAAGAGGCCTTTGCCCTGCAGGGGGACAATAATACAAAAGTATTATTATTTTATAATACTAAACTAAAAGCACTTTAATGATTACGTAACCCTAGATAAGTGAGAGGCCACTCAGGGCCGATGCCTGCCGGGGCTTCGGGTTGTTCGTAAGAGATACCACACCCCCAGAACGCAAAGAGCACAAGAAGGAACATGGGTGGGTTTTAGTCAGTAAAAGTCTGACACCCCCTCCCGCCCCGCATAGGGCAGGGAAAATCATTTATTGATTTCCCATCTTGAACAAAAATAAACCCTAGATAGGTAAGTCTAAACACATTTTTACATACATTATTATGAGTCCCGCCGGCTTCTCCAAAAGTACATACATAATAGGGCAATGACCCTATGTCAAAACACATCCGCTACATGTACTCGGTGTACTCATACATATTCACAAAGTAATAGCTACATAATAAAATTAGGCTTTCATTTTACAGGACGTTTGTCAATACATTCTGTATGAGAGAAATTACCAACCTTTTTGCTGCTGTAAAACAAATCACCATTCGAAATCGAACCTTATTTGTATGGTCATAGGGATTCATGTAATGTTCAGTAACGGTACAAAAGGGTGGTATTCATTATAAGGGCCACTCAAAGGGGAACAAATGTGAAACCAATTGGTAGCCAAAGGGTTTTAGATCTGTTCAGTTAATTTTCCGCGAATTTTATCCGGTTGCGGTCATATATATACGAAACTTTTAGATTTTATTATGAGAAATTGATGGTAATAACTATCTTGGAGGTAAATGGCGAAAAACTTCATATTTTATTAGTTATATTTATCCAACAGATTTCGGGCTGTTACTGAGGTATTTCTAATAAATTATTATTATTTCTAGTCTTTTAATAAATCTCTTTCCAGTTTTTTACACTTGCACAATAATTTCATCTATCATTTCATGACTAGTGAATACCTTTTGTGTTGCATAAACTGTAAATAATTTTAAAAATACTTTCCCCATCATGAGAATCGAACCAAGGACTTTATGCTCAGCAGTAGCGCTTGCGATCACTACACCAGCGAGACATTGGACTATTGCAAGTTTATAACTAAAAACAATTTAACTTTGGACATTATACAAATCTGAAATTAATATTATAATATTCATATCTTCTTGAAAATAACGTAAACAAAAGGACAACAGAGTCATCGTGTATATAGCTTTTATGAGTGTTATTATAATAAGCGAAATAAGCGGAGTCATATGCGGAAGAGTGTGATGCGTCCGTATGCCGCCCACGCGCATCTTTAGTGCTGCGATTGCGCGCGACGGTTATGTGCCAGAAAGATCCAAGAAGACCAGTTTTGTACATATTACAATACACCAATATTTTTTTTATTTTTACGTATGGGAAGTCATCAAATGACGTCCCCCGGGAGGGAGTGTCAGACTTTTACTGACTAAAACCCATCCATTTTCCTTCTTGTGCCCTTTGCGTTCCGGGGGCGCGGTATCTCTTACGAACGACCCGCACCCCCAGCAGGCATCGACTCTGTGTAGCCCCTTCAAGACTTGCTGACACGGGATGTCGTTATGCAACGTACAGACGGTGAGCTACCCATTGCTCACCGTCCACAGGCCCGATATATCTATATTAATGTTATAAAAAGGTAAAGTTCGTGAGGTTGTTTGTAGGGGGTAATCTCTGAATCTATTGCAACGATTTTGAAAATTCTTTTACACACGGTAGTGGAGCAGTAACCAACGTTACTTAACACAGGTGAAAATATCCACGCGGACGAAGTCACGGGCATAAGCTATAGTTAGCTATAAACCCACGCGTTCAGTTACGTCTTTCGTTACTGCTCCGCTCCCGTTAATGTTGTCGTGATGTTCTATACGTAAAACCTTTCTCTTGAATCACTCTATGTATTGATGAAAATCGCATTCAAATTCGTTGCGTAGTTTAAAAGATCTAAGCGTAAAGAGGGAGAGACGGCGGCAGAAGATTTCACAAAATCCTAGTAAGATTATTCTAGTTGCTGCTAGATGTTAACATTGCTATAGGATAATCGTATTTCAGATTTGTAAATCGATTTGAATCGAATATTTTTACGTTATCGCGCTCATGGTAGGCCTACTGTCCTTCACTTTTAGATTACGCATGGATCATTGACTCGTTCGGCAAGCAAAGTTAATTTATTAACCGACCCCGCATTATAATGGTAGTATAAATATAATGACTTATAAAAAATGTTTAACATTCATGCAGTCATCATTACGACAGGTTCAAGATAAGTAACCGCTGGTTTTTGTGAAGAAATTGTAAGTGGTTTCTCTTTAGGTTAAAAATTTAATTGTGAGGTTTAAGGGCGAGTATTACCAAGTGTTTGAGTTGAAACGTGTATAGCATAGGATAGATGTTGAGAGGATGAGTGAAAGGCGACTAACAAAAATAATTTATATGGCAGATGTACGTGGCAACGCCCTAGAAATACCATTTCTGACCTTATTGGTGAGGTTATTCAGAAAGGTAGGTTGCGCAGTACTCGTAACCGGCGTGCTTGTACTGCGCTTGTATGAACGTGGTCCAGGCGAAAGGAGTATGTAAGGTTCGTGTGGCGTTCTGTGGTTTCTGCCTACCCCATAAAAAAGCGTGAGTTTATGTTTATATGTATGTAGTATAGAATAGATTCTATCCAAGTTTGTTTAGAATTTATGTATCTCTACATAGTATAAAACAAAGTATGTTGCGCCGACTGTCTCTCAATACGTTTAAATCTTTTAAACTACGCAGCGGATTTTAATGCATTTTCACCAATAGATAAAGTGATTCAAGAGAAAGATACGTATAGAACATCAAGCTAACACCAACAGGAGCAAAGCAGTAACACCAATCCGCCTTAGCAACGGTAGTGAAAGTGTCATGTTCGTGAACGGGCGTTGTCAGTTGAGATTGGCCATCTCTTGACTACCATGGCTTAAGTACTTTATTATTATCATTATTTCTATTGTTTTTTTATTATGATGCACTTTCGTTGTTTCCACATATAGAAGCAACAATAATATTGTAACCAAGATTTTGTAAAAACCAATTTGAAAAGAGTGTCCATGGAGTTTCTTGTTCGTTCTTCTCCATATAGACCTACGTTTTGGAACGAGCAACTAGCTTCAACTTTTTGTATGCGCAACTTCTCGACAACTCAAAAGTGTCTGTAAATGGTCTAATTGAAGAGGCCTTTGCCCTGCAGTGGGACATTAATAAGCTGGTGCTATTATTAGCTAAAGTTTCTGTTGTGCCATTTTTAAAATCTGTTACTATGACACAAGTATTGTTTTTATATCATCAGATGGTAGTAATTCTTCGGACGAGCTCCTTCACAAATAAGTCTACTACCTATTAGTATGTAAGTTAGGTATCTTTGTTTTTAGAAAGATGCAATAATATCTTTAACTATAAAGGGACCTTTAAATAGTCTTATTGAAATAAAATTGTTTGACCTTATACTTTGATGAACAACATTAATAATAATGACCTGCTTTTTATATACTAAAAAGTACGAAAATCAATTAAAAAGACGTTAATTTACACAATCTTTTACTCCAAAATATAACATAATGGAATATTTGTTACTCTGTTGGTGTACACAGCACCAATTCAAGATGTCACATAATTTAAACCGAAACACTTTAGTACAATATTGTATGTATGTATGTGTTGCATTAATATCAAAACAAGCGCATCGGCGTGCGTCAGCGCAACCTTGGGTTGTTCGCATTATATACGGAAACTCGCGTGCAAGTTTATTTGACTCGTAAAATTAAACTTTACAAAGAATTAAAGAAGATAGATGAGACAGTATTACTTTTGGTAACCAACCTTTATGGTTTATTTATTTGGTAACACGAGTTTTAACATGTTAATAATAAGTACCTAGTAATATTTATTTATTATTTATTTCAAAAAGTTACCTCACACTAAGAATTTCTCCTGTATCGTGGGTGCGTTTACAAACGTATAAACTCATTTACACAAACAACCTGAAATCATATTGAAATAGAAACGTATTCAACGTTACTGCGAAGAAATATAGGTTTAAATATAACGTTATTATAGTCTTAAAGTCATCTGTAGAAAAGTAGCAATCTGGAATAACTTCCACCAGGCTATTTAGTGTGGAAAGACCGCGCGCGGTAGAAAAGGCGCCGGCTACCGGGCACTGCCCGCAGTCGATTCGTCCTGCTCTGAAGAACTTAGGACTGTTTGGATGTTATATAATTTAATAATATCGTAATATCCGCCCATAATATAGGATCATTCATCATCAGCTTCATCACTCTGTGCCCTTCAGGGTCCATATTGATCTCAATTATAATGTACCGCGTAGGTGTACATATGGAAAAGCAATAAAGATATGAGTATTGATTATCATATCAGCCGCAGGATGTCCACTGCTTGTCATAGGCCTCCCCCATAGATTTCCAAAAGGACCTGTTGAAAGCGACCTTCATTCAGCGTCTTCCTGCAGTTCTAATCAGGTCGTCTTATAAAACAATTAGCCGTGCAGTTCATCAACGTTTATCTGTAAGGTTAGCAAAACATTTTCAATTTTTTGAATATTACAATGACACAGGCACCTGCGGTCTCTATCGATTATAATGGACTTAATTAATTAACAATTATGTACACAGAAAAGATTATAAACAAAGAGTCGCTTCCATTAAATTCATGTTGATGTACAAATGCCACGTTCTGGTGAGCTATTTGGTTTTATTGCATTAATATAAAGTTATTATTGCGCTGCATATGCTACTATAATTGTATTTAATTTTGCTCGTTTTGAGCTTTATTTATATGCCTATGACTGTACTAACGACGTGCACTGATTAATTGGAGATATTACAATAATATAATAATTATAGTAACCTTATTTTCAGACACGTAACCCATAAAGAATAAAATTTAAATAACCCCCGACCAATAAATAAAAACCCCTACCGCAGCTAACAAAAGAGCTGATAACTTTAAAACCGCTAAATTGATTTCCATCAAACATAGGTAAGAACACTCCTGACTAATATACCTTTCAAACAAAAAAACTAAATCAAAATCGGTTCATGCGTTCGGGAGCTACGATGCCCCAGACAGACACACACACACACACAGACACGTCAAACTTATGACACCCCGTCGTTTTACGTCGGAGGTTAAAAATTGCCCATAGGAAATACGGGTTGTAAGGGACCACTTAAAAAAACTTTTCCCATTTATTCGGTACACGATTGGAGATCCCTAAGTGTTAATATTTCTAGTAGGTTAAAAAGAAATCTGCTGTTTCGTGCATGTTGACTGTGTTGGTTGCACTTTTGTATGAAATAGCATTTTGAATCATACACTTATGGGTATTGAATTCATGATAAAACTATTGTATCTCATGCTACCCAATCTAGTTACATATTATCTTTATAACTACACGCAAAACTAAACCTAATGCCAGTAGTCCAAGATCCCAAAGTTCCTAGACCTATATGACGTGATTCTAGCAACATTGGAATTTCTAGCATGGCTGAACTTTTAAGGATAAATAGAGGAATATGTCGTTAGAATGGTATGCGTACTTTCTAGCTTTAATGACAGACCCTTTTCCAGGTATCAGGTATAAGAGTTACCTTACTTACATTCAAGGGTGATGGCTTTGGTAAATAATTTACAGGAAATTGTTAAAAACTAACATACATTATTGGCAGACACGGCGCCACAGTTAGCGTAGTGGCTGAGCGATTGACTGTTACACTGCGTGTCGCGGGTTCGATTACCGCACAGAACAATAAAACATACATACCATAACGCCTGTATTCCCCGAAGGGTTAGGTAGAGGTTTACCAATGTACAACCATTGTTCGCCAGTATGTTTAGGTCCCATGTAATAGGGGGCGAACCTATCGCCGTTAACGGGGCACAAATCCTAACTCCGAGCTGCTACTGAGAACTACATAGGAAAACCCAGTAACACTTTTTGTTCGACCTGGAAATCGAACCCAAGACCTTTAGTGTAGCAGTCGCACTTAGGACCACTAGGCTAACGAGACAGTGAAATATAAATAAATTAATAAAAGACGTGCGTCGGACGACTCGGGATCTTAGTCTATAAGGTTCAAATAATCATATATCTGATGAAACAATAACAGTTATCTTCGCAACTAATATCTACTTCAGTACCCGAACCTCGGGGTCGTAAGTACCCTCGGCACCGGTCTCGGGTTGATTGGTAAAGTTCTACCGAATGACACACTCCAGTTGATACTTTTACATGAACACGTCTAAGTCTATCACAAAACTCTGGAACCAAGTTTCAGGAACTTGTGAATTCATTTGTCTGTCTGGCTGTTTCGGCGGGTTGATGGGATATACTTACAGTGAAGTATGGCGAGCCAAATGTTGGGACCAGTTTGTTGAATGCTAAGTGCATTTTTCTTCTTGATTCGTTAATAATGCTTGGTTAAAACGATTCTCATCATTAACTAGCGTAAATTATTTTTTGTTGCATAATATTTTTCAACAATACAGTTTTTTGGTGTATTCAATGAAAAAATAAGCAGTACTTTTTGTTATGATAAATGGAGATATATTTCCCATGTATCATGGGGTTTTTTTTGGGAGTTGGGAAATCATCAAATAACTTCTCCCGCCCTGGGCGGGGCGGGAGGGAGTGTCAGACTTTTACTGACTAAAACCCACCCATGTTCCTTCTTGTGCCCTTTGCGTTCCGGGGCCGCGGTATCTCTTACGAACAACCACAGCCGCACCGCAGCCCCAGCAGGCATCTGCCCTTAGTGGCCCCTTCCTTTTGCTGACATCTCTTTGAGGCGCGCGTGGAACACGAACGCGCCATCGACACGGCCTGTCGTTATGCAACGTAAGGACCGTGAGCTATCCATTGCTCACCGTCCACAGGCCAGTATGTATCATGGCTGCGATTACAAACAAACTGTCATACACAAAGAACCTAGAACAATTAGCTGTTCTTGATACAAATATTCGTTCTGTGTGATAATTGAACCCCAGACACACAGCGCAGCAACCAATCGTTCGGCCACTGCGTCAACCGTGCCCTTAACCCAATATGTTGGCTGACAAGCTCGCTGGACCCACCGGCCGCACGTCTCACAGACGTGTGAGTGACCTGGCGGGGCCTACACTAGCCGTTCACCCCGGCTGTCCAGACGACCTGTTACACACTTCACTTGCTACATCATCATTATGAACACCATGCTGTATTTTATGTGATTTGCATCCTAATATCATTTTTATCGTTCGTGTAATAGAGTTGGACAGAGTACCTACATTAATGTACTTACAGGATTTACATATGGGGAGAAGAAATCGAAGTTTCAAAATACTGTTTTGTTTTTTTTACTAACTTTAAAGTCAAATCTTTTATTTCAACTAAACCATTAAAAGGTACATTTGAACGTCATTTACAACTACAAGGTAGTTTCGTATATAGATAAATGAGAAATAATAAAAATTACATAATTTATATCTCATTCATTCAATAAATTATACCTTGATATTAATTGCGTACTGCATCTGATCCAAATTCGAGAAATGACAATCAGGAGTGTAGTAGATGCTGCTTGCACGTCGGGTTGCGCTCGCGCTCCGAATTTTAAACCTTTTTCTTTGGACCGTTTCCTGACTCAAATCCACAAAACATGAAGTGTAGCCCTTACGGAGGAGTCATTTAAATAGGAAGAAACGATAATACAATAACAATAAATTTTTTTTTGGTTATCACTGATTTCGGTGAAGGAAAATATCTTGAGGAAACCTGACTTTATAATTGATATAAATCTGCAAGTGTGATGATCAATGCTCGTCCTTCCTCTGTATGGGAAAGCCCTTTGTCCTGTGCAGTGCAGTAATAAAAGGCTGATTGATAAAAAGAAAGAAGTATGACCCTTTATTGCATGTCTGATAAGGCTAAGCAGATAACTACGTAGGTTATGTCACCTAAGTTATTTTAATATTGTTGCGTACGTTGCGTCTCCCCGCAAACCATGGCTCGCCTTTTATCTCGCGCCGCATGCCCTGTCACCTGCACACGTGAGGACATAATGACTGCGTCAGCGGAATGTGTTAACGTAGCTGAATTCTGGACCGAACCAAAAAAAAAACTTACAAATATATTATTTAGTATTTATATTTGCCATCAATATGCTAAGAAGATGTTAATATCGTAAAATATTGAAAAGTGTGAATATATTATAATCTGCTTCAGCCAATGTCACCACGTTTTGCGGGGTCATTGACCGCGAGCACAATTTTTCACACAAATAAACTACGCAAACTATGAATTTAATGAAGTCTAGACTGACAAACGACAAAAAGATCAAGTGTCATATTGTAATAGACAACAGTATTTAAATAACTTTTAGTTTGTTTTTGTACCCTATAGAAACTAGCATAAAGCAGAATGTACCAACACGTGAGTTTTTCTGAATGATATCAATCATTTCAGTGCATTCTAAATGTCTTGCGGGTACGTGGAGTACCGCGGTAACCTGCCTATCTCCAGTCCACGATTTCATAAACCTTTCTAGACGAAACCACCAAAGAAGACGCTAATATTTTTTTAATAATAATAATAGTTAATTTATTATCGGAAAACATTTTTATTGACTGCTTCGGTAGCCTAGTAGACCTAAGCGCGACTGCTACGCTAGAGATCTTGGGTTCGATTCCCAGGTCGAGCAAAAAGTGTTATTGGGTTTTTCTATGAAATTCTCAGTAGCAGTCCGGAGTTAGGATTTGTGCCCGGTTAATGGCAATAGGTTCGCCCCCCATTACATAGGACCTAAAACATACCGGCAAACTGTGGGTGTACATTGTTACACCTCTGCCTAACCCTTCGGGGAATACAGGCGTGGTGGCATGGATGGAAAACATTTTGACACATAATTGTCAAAATACAGTCAATACAAAATTTGAGCCCTTTCTCCTAAACTAGAAAAGTCCTGTACCTTAGGAGGCAGTGTCTTCGCGGTATACACGATATAGTGCAGTGGTTGAGCGAGAAATATAAAAATTAGTGAATCCTACATAACAAACAGAAAAAGACAAAGAAGAAATATAAATATAGATATATATTTGAGTGGTAAAAGAAAAACAAATTAGAAAATTCAAAAGAAATTAAATAAAATTAAGGGTAACACAGCTAATATTACGATTTAGTTTACGGTAAGTACTGCGTTTGTGTGTGTTGAGTATGTTTGTATGTGAAAATGTGGTCTACACAAGGAATCTCTCCTGTATCGTGGAAATGCTTACAAACATATAACCTTACGTACAGAACAGACCCGGAACAACTACCATACAATACATGCACCATAAAATTATTCGTTCCGGGCATTGAACCCGAGACCCGCAGCGCAGCAGCCAATCGTTTAGCTACTACACCAACAGTGTCGAATCTTTCTTAAAGTCTTTCCTTAGATGCCAACTTACCTTTCTAGCTAAACTAAGAAAATTACCTACCTTGCCAAGTACTGTTAGCTTAAAAGCCCAATCGAATCATACCAACAATCACCATTACTGTTTTATTTAAAGAAAGTACTTAGGTTGGGACAGCAAAATAATTTTTCATGCAAAATTATTACGACGTAAATTTCAAAAATACTTTGTTTAATACCAACACAAAGAAAACGCTCAACACTTATTCAAATACGGAACCAAGGTCTCACATAATTGACTTCTACATTTTCTAGTACTAAAAACCCTTTGTCACTTCCGTGTTGTCCTCGTAAGTACTTCGCAACAAAGACCTATGAAAGTGCACTGACTCATCGTCTGGTTAATTACGACGCAGCAATTACGGAGTTATTGTTCGGACAGACAGACAGACAAATTAGGGTTCGGTTAGGAAAATCATTTTGTTAATTGATTTCGGGTGTTTGATAAGTTTGGGGCTATCGATGTTTGTTACTTTACTTTGTTTTATTGCTTAAGTTTATCCTTCGGAGAAATGGAATATGTATGTGATTGCTAATTGGGCAGGTCTGGAGTTTGATATGGATACCTACATCAATTACATACAATATGATTTTTATGCATAGCAATAGTACCTAACAGTTTCGTGAATATCCGATTCTCTCCTCATTGCTGTTAACTATAGGTGGGAGGATTAATCACCACGCTTGCTCATGGCTAATTAGCGATTTCAGAATAATATTCTACTAATAATATTTAAAATACGAAAGTTTGTGTGGATGGATGTTTGTTACGCAATCACGCACAAACGGCAAAACGGATCTGAATGAAATTTGGCACTCAGATAGATTGTAGTGTGGAATAATATATACTGTATAACCCGGAAAAATGTACGGGTCCCTTAGGACCCGCTGTAGTATCCCCTGTTTAGGTAGTATCAAATTTGTCGCGGACGAAATCGCAGGCAGACACTAGTTAATTGTAAATCTAGGTGTCCTCACGATGTTTATCTTCACCAATGTCTGTGATATCCAAGATAAACTTAAAAAGTGCAATAATATGAATAACAATAATATCGAACCTACACCTTATGCATTAGAGGCGGGTGCTTTAACCACTGGGTCATCACGACAATTTAGATGATTACTCATTAATAAATTAATATACATAATTTTAATCAGCCTTAAAAACAAAAAATATTTGGAAAGAAAATATCTACGGAACCATCACTCGGAAACTAATTAAGTATGCAAAGTGTGACCCACTTTAATCATTTCAATACTGCGTAAAATTTTCAGTCGCTCAGCGTTTGTTAGTCATAAACATGATTCACTGCTTTTTAACATTTAAATGGCAAACAAAATCATAATTGCTGCTAGTTCATATTTTTAGATTTTAATGCGTAGCTTAGTGCCTATGTGTCACTTTTATTTTCTGGTTTATGAAGAGATGCGGTCATTTCCGTGTGGCGCTTACTACTGGATAAATATAATTATATATGTAATTTGTTTAGATTAATTATTTTTCTCTTCGATATTAATTCTACATTTGAGTATTACTTACGCACTGATTCCTTGTCTTTAAAATGTTAGAAGTGATCATATACGATCAAAATATTGGTATTAAATATTACAATTAATTTAGCTTTTATTTCTAATTTGTAGCACTGAACTGTACATATTGCAGTACTTGTGTTGTTTTATTTCTGATAGAACATTACTATATTTTTATGGAATTAATGTAACTGTACACCTTATTGTAATACATTTTTTTAAAGAGTATATTTAGAGTTTCTTGCCCGTTCTTCTCCATACAAAACTACTTTTTGGAATGGGCAACTAGATTCAATATTAAAGATTTTGACATGTAATTGACATTCAAAAGTGCCCTTTAGTGGTCTAATTTAAAGAAATGATTCGACTTTGATATTTGATTGTATTTGTTTTAGAAAAATACTAGCTTATGTCCTCATGAATAAATTCATAATAATAATTATTTAATAATAATAATTTCACATGCATATTTATTTTATTTGCTTTGCACAATGTTAAAAAGAGAGAAAGTCCCGTCTAAATCAGTCCAGTCATTTCGGAGATTAGCCAAAACAGACAGCCTGGTAAACATTTTTTAATTATTATCAATCAATAATAATAATGAAATACTGCTCGAGAAAATGCTGCGAGAACTAAAGCACACATGCACCATAAACTAAACTCAGATTAATTTGCTAACACAAGGTTAAATTACAAGATGCCATGGATAATGAGCCCGTGTTAACTACCGCGGAGTTAAAAGATTACCCTGGCTGGCACAACCGGACCGTAACAACTTAGGACTAACAAACATGACATCTTCATTACATAGTTAAACTAACAAAAGACTAAATAGTCTAGTACAGATTAGCAGTTAGTTTGTGACCAATATGTCTCGATAATTGTGTAGTGTAGCTAAACACTGCTGTTTACTTCAAGCCTCTAGTCGCTGGTAGGGTTGGCACAAAAAGTACACAGACAAAAAAAAACTAAGTAGATTACGAATTCGACTTTTTAAGGTTTGACATGCTTGATATCCAAAGATTTATGAGCATGACTGTAATGTTATTGTCTAAATAAATGATAATTTCATTTTACTCTTGTTCATTGAAACTATTCCTGTTTAAAAATGAATTTTGAAATATCTGAATATGGTCCAAAGTCAACAGACAGTAGTTTTAATATGCCTAAAATTTTTAGGCTAAACATAGGATTATATCGCTAAGAAGGTATGCATACTAGCCAGCTTTAATGCTGGGTCTCATTACAGGTACAAGTCTAAAACCTACCTTTCAGACTTGGCTGACTTTTATATTGTGTTTTACAGAACATTGTTAAAAACCATTATCTGTTATTGTCGGACTCCTTCCGACTGTTAAAGCGTCTAGCTGAAGTTACCCAAGTTAACTTCCCAAGAACTTTCTTACCTTAACATGCATTCGATTTTGAGAGAAATACCAAAGCACACCTACCTACCACCTAACTACAATCTAATAAATTAATAGTTTTTTGTTAGGGATGGGTAATCATCAAATGACTTCTCCCGCCCTGGGCGGGGAGGGAGGGAGTGTCAGATTTTTACTGACTAAAACCCATCCATGTTCCTTCTTGTGCCCTTTGTGTTCCGGGGGCGCGGTATCTCTTACGAATAACCAGCAGCCCCGGTAGGAATCGGCCCTGAGAGGGCCCTTCAAAATTGCTGACATCTCTTTGAGGCGCGCGTGGAGTTAAGGTATCGCCCGTTTGTAAACCCCACAACACAGGAGAAATTCCTAGTGTACGGCGACATGTTTTTTTTTAATAATTATTGTGCGTACTTTGTAATTTAATGATTATGTATTTATAAATTTTGTATTCAGGATATAAAACAAAGAATTTTTTATTTCCGATAAATCTTTTCGGATCACAGATACTTCACAGTACTAACATTATACCACTTATTTTTGTTTTGACATAAGTTTTTTTTTTTATTTTCCAACATTTTTTTTTGCCAACCCTACTCTCGCCGTCTCCGGTCTTTACTTTTAATCTCTCTTTATTTTCTGTCCGTACGAGAAAGTGTTGCGTATTTGTCTTTTGTCTAACGACTCCAGCGGACTGGAAACAAGAGATTGTGTCTTAATACTGACAGTTATACTGTTTTAATCTGTATCACGGACATAGAGACTTCATTACTACTAAAAGATTTGGTGCTGATTTTTTATCATTTTATAATTCCCACACTTATTTCGCGCACCACCAGTAACTAGGTATTTAAATTCAGACTGACTCTTAATTTACTGGCCATATTTTAGGGGGTAAGCAGGGCACATAGCACGCGGAACTGATGGCCGATGGGATGTATGGATGATGATTTTAGGAATAAAACAGAACTTTTACTCCGTAAAGCAAAAATACGCCTGGCAACTTGATCAAAATGTATAGAGCAACTAGTTTTTTAATTTCAAATTTTAGAGTTACTGCCTCGGTAGCCTAGTGGTCCTAAGCGCGACTGCTACACTAGAGGTCTTGGGTTCGATTCCCAGATCGAGCAAAAAGTGTTATTGGGCTTTTCTATAAAATTCTCAGTAGCAGGTCGGAGTTAGGATTTGTGCCCGATTAATGGCAATAGGCTCGCCCCGTATTACATGGGGCCTAAAAACATACCCGCGAACTATGGATGTACAATTTTACACCTCTGCCTAACCCTCTGGTGAATACAGGCGTGATGGTATGTAATTTTAGAGTTGGTCCTATAATAAAAGTTGATCGTTTCTTTGACTACTTCCCATATTTAAAAAAAAACACTAGTAAATTAAAATTCCGCCCGCTCCACCCCGGGTAGCTCACGTTACCCCCTTCTCCAAAGTGTTAAGAGTTATCCAATCAATGCAGATGTTACAATAACATAGTTTGTGTTTTGACGAGGTGAGAATGAAGAGATTGTGTCAAGTTTTGTCATAAATCTGTCTGTGATCACCAATTCCTCCGGTCTGAGGTGATTAAACAAAATGCTCTTTTGGTTGTTAATTGAACGAGATATTAAGAGATCAATGAACTTTGACTTTTGTGATCTGAAACAATTAATAATCAAACATAAACTTCGGAGAGAATCCATTACTTAAGTGCCTTAACTTTATCACTTCAGACGAGCACATGTTTAGAATAATTTGTGTGAAACATTGTCCGTTATTTTAACGGTTTTGTCGCTTAATCCATTTTTCCTGGTAGCATTATCATACATAGTAGTACAAAAAGAAGATACATTATCTATTTTGCTATTATAACCCCACGAGCTACACAAAAATGAACCTTATACCTCTGAAATAAGGACAATACATCATATTCAGAACTGTGTGATCGTTTAACTGTGGTAATGGACACGTTTTGGCTCAGTTTCATTTGGCCTTGAGGTTAAATTTACTTTAGCCATCAATCGTACAGAAATGGACTTTATTTTGTAAGCTTTAAAGGGCTTTAGACATGCAAATATATGTTGGTATTGGAGACTTGACATTTGTTCAGTTTATGTTGACATATTTAATTTTATGAGACACGGAATTAGTAGCCACCTATTTTGTTTCCCAAAGGGTGGCTGTGGCGCTTGACAGATTTGAATGAAATCAGTAACTCTTCTTGTCATAAATGGAGAGGATTACTACATGTTTGAGATAGCTGATAAAGTGACACGGGTGACTCTGAGACCGAGTACCGTGGAGGTGTATATTGTGACAATATTTGCCATGATTTTTCTTTATTAATTCAGCTCAGACATGCACCTACATGGTTTTATATAATCACCTAGCCATTACAAGCAACTGTTTGGTTTTCAAGGGTTCTATGGCCGCTTTCAAATTCGGACGGTAACAGCGCTACAGTAGCGCGGCAGAAGCACATGCCTTATCTTTGTTACCGTTTTTCTACGCGACATCGATGGCGCCCAATGAGTACTATCAAAAAGAGAAGCTACTGTTTCCCGTCGGAATCTATTTTTGAAATATGTGAAGGCATGTGCTTCTGCCGCTTTACTGTAGCGCTGTTAACGTTCTAGTGTAAAAACGGCCTTACAATATATGCGTTTGGTGTCAAACTATGTGGAAAAAGACACCCATCCATGTGCAGTCCCACAAACAGACTGTTCCAGTGCTGCAGCAGTCGGACATCAAGCGAATAACTTGTAGGAGCCCTAACAGAGACTAATATAGGATTATTTTTTAATCACCATGCTAGAAATTTCATCAAACAAAAAATCTCACATACACAAACAGCCTGAAACGGAGCAACTATTTTTAGGTCATACAAATATTTGGAATCGAACCTGCGACACGCAGCACATCAGCCCATCGCTTACCCACTACGCCAACCGTGCCAACGAGATTTTTTTGTGTTTCATCTCAGAGTAATCGGCTAGGGAGCACTGACCTCATCAAGTATAAAAAACGTGTAAAAGTATTATCTTCTATTTATTTTTAGAATAAATAAATTTTATCAAATAAATTTTATTTTGGGATGGATAATGAGAACTCCAAACGTCTGAAGGCCCGTGTCAAAATTACTCAGTTCTAACTTCAGCTCTAAAAGGGTCATTGAGACTATCCTTTTGATTTCAGTAATGTTATCGTTTACCTCTTCCATTAAATTGTAATAACATTAACCGGATCGTCGACCTCTTTCGGGCTTCAATTATAAAGCAACTAGCTTCTGCCCGCGTTTTCGTCCGCGTCAGATTTGATCCAGTACCGTACATTTTTCCGGGGTAAAAAGTATCCTATGTGTTATTTCTCACACTATCTATCTCAATACCAAATTTCATACAGATTCGTTCAGCCATTTAAGCGTGAAAGAGTAAGAAACATCCTTTCATCCATCCTCACACACTTTCGCTTTTATTATATTCATCATCATCACGCCTCTATACCCCGCAGGGTTACGCAGAGGTGTAACAATGTACACCCACAGTTTGCTGGTATGTTTAGGTCCCATGTAATAGAGGGCGAGCCTATTGCCATTAAAGAGGGCACAAATCCTAAGTCTGAGCTGCTACTGAAAATTTCATAGAAAAACCCAATAAAATTTTTTGCTCGTCCTGGGAATCGAACCTAAGACCTCTAGCGTAGCAGTCGCGCTTAGGACCACTAGGCCAACGAGGCAGTTTATAATATTATTAGTAGGATACTTTTATTGTAGAGGACTGCGCCAACAGTAAGCTTCTTACAAAAGTAGTGTAGCCATATTTTAGTCAATTAGTAATTAAACTCGATAAAAATTTATAGAAAACTAACATTTTGCTACTTTCCGATATGTG
This sequence comes from Caradrina kadenii, assembly GCA_947462355.1. Classification (NCBI taxonomy): domain Eukaryota; kingdom Metazoa; phylum Arthropoda; class Insecta; order Lepidoptera; family Noctuidae; genus Caradrina; species Caradrina kadenii. The sequence continues at coordinate 12,909,012 of OX381689.1, read as the reverse complement.
GATTATGGACGTAGACAATAAGGCTGTCAGGCTCAAATGTGATTGGATGGGCGCAACAGCCGCATGCACAGAGACCTACCTCTTAGCAAGTCTCCACGCAATGGGTGTCTGAGGAAGTAGTTGCAAGATGACCTAGACGCGTACCGAAGGGTTGGTTCGAGGTGACGCAAGAAAAGAATACCTGGAAGGTGTTGGGAGAGGCTTTTGCCCAGCTGTGGGACATTACAGGGTAATTTAAAAAAAAAGACAAATCATTACCTATCTTCAAGGCAAGAGTCAACCGGTTCATCCTAGGCAAGCGTGTTCCACCTTTGGCCGCATTATCACTTAGCATCAGGTGAGTTGCGGTCAAATGCAAGCCTATTAGAATATAAAAAAACCGTTATTCAAAATCTTGTACGAGATTTCAAAATCATTACACCACGGTGTCAGAAATCTTGTTATAAATCTTCTAAACCTCGTTTTGATTTTCTCTAAAAGTCTAATAACATTTTATGCTACTTGCTAATCTATCCCAGGGCTTTGCCCTAAGCTGTAGCCAGTACTAATGAGATTGCTAAAGGTCTACATCAGAGGTACAATAGCTAGGTATGTGGTGCGGCTAATATTCCTTGTATATTGCACATCACGGTCGCAGGTCAGTCACCGCGTCTCGGCGTCTTACACCTAGACTGTGTTTGGGACCTCGGAGCTGCTAAGGGATTCTTGTTCAGGATAATAGTGGAGGAACTGTTCCTCATATGGCCGTATTAGTGCATACATGTTAAAGAGAGAGATAACATCAGACTATTATTGTTTATGTAGTGGGGGAAGCCAACCCCCCCCCCCCCCCCCGAGGTGGACTGATGACCAGTTAAAGGTCGCGGGAAATCGCTGGATGCGGGCAGTACCAGCAGGACTGATCATTGTGGCTATCTCTGGGGAAGACATATGTCCAGCTGTGGACGTCATTCCGCTGATATGATGGCGATGAATTATTATTATTGTCTATCTAACAGAGTTGGGTCATCTGTAACTCGGGACTACCCTACCTCAGCCTCCTTTCTATATTCAAGACAGTGCATCGTGAGGTAACCTTGACTTTATTTTAATGTTCGTCTGATAAAATGAGAGTCTGAAATCTTTAATCCGCCCTGAACAAGCGTGATGAATGCTCGTATTTTCTCCGTATGAGAAGAGGTCTTTGTCCTGCAGTTAGACAATAATAGGCTGATATTACTATTTATTATTAGTAAATTTAGTTATTAGTGGTTGCTGGGTGGGTTACCAGAACTACCCTAATTATTCTAATCTAGCACATCTAGTAGATATATGCTTATTTGAAAAATGTTTACCACCTCCATAATTATCCTAACCCTACCCACATCTGGGATGGTGTCTCGGCATTTTGTATATACGTATAAACATCAATCGCGCACGAGAACGGCCAGACGGCTTGCGATATTTAAATTTTGAGACTTTTAACTTTTATAGCCATTTTGTTAAGCGCCCGCTCGAGGAAATGGCAAATGGGATAGGTACGTGATTTTTAAGGAGATGTGAATACGTTAGTGGCCCGAGCGATTGAATTTGTGGGTAGTTTTCCACTTGGTGTAACGTTCTACTTATTTTCTTTTTTCTTTTTATACGGTTCTATCTTCTGCCTGCGAGTTTGTCCATGTAGAAGTCAAGTATGTCATAAAACATGGCTTCTCGATCTCAATGATAACTCAACTTCCTATTAGGGATAGAATTTCCATAATCGTACGAGAAGTTCCAGAGATTAGTGTGTTGAAACAAGAAAGAAACATCAGACTTTGTTACTCTTCAGATTTATAATAAATTGGTATAGATTTATCATTATCATCATATCTGCTGTAGGACGTCCACTGCTGGACATAAGCCTCCCCTATAGATTTCCAAAAGGACCGGTTGGAAGCGGCCTGCATCCAGCGTCTTCCAGCGGTCTTATAGATTTATAACTTGTAAAATTTACTTTCGTCGGTGAGTTTAGATGAAGTAAGCTCTACGTGAGTTGTGATGCTAGGGTTGCGGAATTTGTTCGAAAGACTCAACGCAGCCCTGGAACGCAAAGGACGTTAGAAGGAACACGGATGAATTTTGGTCAGTAAGAGTCTGATACTCATTCCCGCTCCGCCCAAAGATGAAGAAGTCATTTGATCATTTCCCATCCCAAAAAAAAAAGAAGGGAATGACAGCTCAGCTCAAGCTCACTTCACCTTAATTCATTCACGGGAGATTTCTGTGCATACCACAGCAGACACCTTTTTTTTAGCACAGCAGTCAACCGTAATTTTTGTCAAAACAAAAATTTATTACTAATAAAATTGGCCTAATAAAACGGCTAAGGGTGAATCAATTGAATATTTCGTATGTACAACCTAATAACATTTTACGGCACATTGATTGCGTCGTAAAATGCTATTTACGAATTAATTAATTGTACCTACCAATCAAAACAACATCAAATTAATTAATGCGGAAGAGTGTCCTTGATAATATTGTTTTGGTGTTTTTTGAACGTACAAAATACATGGAGAAAGGGACTCTTTTATTAACTAATAAATGTTGCTCGTTCTTCTCCAAAGAGATCTAGGTACGTTTTGGAACGAGCAACTAGCTTAAATTTTCCATATATTTTTGACTTTATAAGTTAGTTATGCATAAAACTGCTGTTTTTTCATCTTATTTAATTTATCAATAATATGATATTTTAGTCAAATAGACTTCAGCCCCCAGCAGCCCTTCAGGACATGACGGGTTTTTTTCATTCCGGAACTTAAAAATTAGTAGTACTTAACATAGGCATAAAGTCAGAAAAATAACAAATACCAACCCCGGTTTATTAATTCAAGGGAAAACGAATCACTCAGATTAAAAATAATAAACATTGAACACATTCCACACCATTAAACATTTAATAACACGTAGAAATTGTTAAGTACCAAAAACAAAACTCATTTGTAGCTCAAAATGTCGTCATTAGCGAGTAAAATTAATAGCAACTTTCTATAATGGCCGTCGAAATTACTGCGATATCGAATTTAATTACTCGGGAAAATTATAATGTATCGAACGTTTCGATATAACAGCGCATCACTATTATCGATGTTATGGCTCATCACTACGGATTGAATTTTGTTTCATTATTTAAGTTAATACGGTTATTAAATGTACTATCAGGTTCTGCTTTCAATTGTCAGTTAAATATTTTAGTAATTATAACGTTACCGTGATAGGCATTTTTAATGCCTCGGTGATAATTAGCATGATTGCATGATGTCTTCACATTTATAAGCAACAAGATTAATGTAACCAGGATTTTGTAAGAACTTAATTAAAAATGAGTCAAGGACTGCCCCGTTGGTCCCGTGGTCGCAAGTGCGACTGATGAGCGTAGGGTCCCGGGTTTGATTCCCAGGTCGGGCAAAAAGTGTTATTGGGTTTTTCCATTAGGATTTGCTCAGTAGCAGCCCGGAGTTTGGAAGTTGGTGGTGTGACACACCCGTAAAACCTCGGAAAGCACGTAAAGCCGTTGGTCCCGGCTGTCATTTGTAGATCTTTGACAGCCGTTACGGATAGTCAGAAGCCAGGAAGTCTGACAAACAGTCTAACCAAGAGGTATCGTGTTGCCCGGTAACTGGGTTGTGGAGGTCAGATAGGCAGTCGCGCCATGTAAAACACTGGTACTCAGCTGTATCAGGTTAGACTGGCAGCCGACCCCAACATAGTTTGGAAGAGGCTAAGTAGATAATGACTAATTTAAAAAGAGTGTCCGTGAAGTTTCTTGCTAGTTCTTCCCCATAGAGACCTACGTTTTGGAACGAGCAACTAGCTTCGACTTTCTGACAAAGTAACTGACTCCTTAACACTGTGAAAGTACCTGTAAATGGTTAAATTGAATTAAATGCTTTGGCCTTGACCTTTAAGGTGTCTGGCTGAAGGTATGACCTTTTTTAATAGCTCTTATAGTATTTTCGATTTCATTTACTAATAAATGTATCCTTTTTTTTCTGTAAACTAAAGAAATATTTCAGTGCTTACAATCATTTTAAAGGGAAATATAAGGAACCCGAACTGTTTATTTGGTATATTACTAAGCCCACCATAAAATGGCCACCATATACCTATACTAAAATTATAAAGAGAAGAGATTTTTTTGTTTGTTTATTTGTAATGAAAAGGCTCCAAAACTACGGGACCGATATTCACCATTTTTTCACCAATAGATAGATACATTATTCATGAGTAACATGGGTTATATCACATCACGCTACGACACACGGGAGCGAGGCAGTAACCCAAGACGTCACTTAACGCGAGTGAAATAAGTCACGCGTATGAAGTTGCGGGCAGGTCACTAGTCCATCCATAATATAAAGAGAACCAGACTGACGGACTGACTGACGTATCAGCACGCGGCTGAAACTTATAAAATGAGGAACGTAAAATTTTGCATACAACAACCTTTTACGATTAAGACAAGTGCCCAGAAAGGATTTTTGGAAATTCAACCCCTAAGGAAGTGAAAAGGGGTTTTGTTTAAATGAAAAATCTTATTTCTTAGTTTAATCAACATGAATTTTGGCATGAGTACGTATGTACCAAAGTGAATAATTAATTCTTAACGCTTTTATACATTTTTAACATAACATACCATCACGCATGTATTCCCTGAAGGGTTAGGCAGAGGTGTACCAATGTCCACCCACAGTTCACCGGTATGTTTAGGTCCCATGTAGTAGGGGGCGAGCCTATTGCCATTAATCGGGAACAGATCCTAATTCCGAGCAGCTACTGAGAATTTCATAGAAAAACCCAATAACACTTTTAGATCGACCTGGGAATCGAACCCAAGACCTCTAGCGTAGCAGGCTTAAGACTACTACGCTGACGAGGCAGTTACCCCTCAAAGGGGGTTTAGTATGCAGTGGATAGTAGAAAATCTGCGCGGACGAAATCGCGGTCAAAATGCTAGTCATACACATTATAGTACTTACATCAAACAATTTAATTTTAAGCCAACGTTCCTACCAAAGCGATAACAGTCAATTAAGGAACACAGATCAATACCAACCATCTGGTACAACATACTAGGTAAGCATGTATTTAATTACAGTTTAGACAACACACTAATAGGTGGAAGAATTAATTAACATATATAGGAACTACCTACAGCGTGACAACTTGTACATACATACACGTGCGACCGTAATGAACTTTTGTATGTACGATCACTGATCACGAAAAAGTTGATCACTTTTGGACTTTGATTTTGAAACATTAACTTTGTCAATTAATTAAAACCCTCTGAATGAAAATCAATACGAGGTACACCTCGAATCGACTCGACTAACCACTGAAAGTCATATTACACAGCCATCGACAACGCATAGGTACTGCCCATCAGAATATTACACATATAACACTATTTATATCACGCACTAGCGACCTGTTACTGCTCGGCTCCCGTAGGTCGTAGCGTGATGTTATATAGCCTATGTTACTCAGGAATAACGTGGCTATCTATTGGTGAACAACTGCTTAAGATCAATCCAATTCTCAAAAAAAAATCTTTCCTTTTTATAATATTAGTGAGGATAATAATTTACAGATATTTTGTATCCTGCACGAAATGTCACAATTTTCAATCATCATCATTATCATTATTATATTAGCTACAGGATGTCCACTGCTGGACATAGACCTCCCTCACAGATTTCCGAAAGTACCGGTTGGAAGCTGCCTGCATCCAGCGACTTCCTGCGGTCTTAATCAGACCGTCCGTCCACCTTCAGGGTGGACGTCCTACGTTGCGCTTGCAGTTTCAGTGAATCAATGAAAACTGCTGGAGCTTTTTCTCAGTCTGCGCTGACATAACGAAGTAAGTATTTATTTCTTATGTCAATTTCGGTGCAGAATGACAAAAGTGACAGAAATGACAAAATCATTTTGTCGCAAGTAGGATTAATTTAGCACGTTGCATGGTATCCCTGTAGACACTACTAGCAACAAGATACATCAGTTTGTCACGCCTCACAACAAGCGTACCGTTGTAGGCACACACTCGGTTACAATTCAATACCCTTGTCAAATTAACGTGCCCGTCAAAGAAACTCGATAGCTCTTGTCGAGTTTGATATACAACGAACTGCGAAGGTGTTGGAGGCGGCAAAGAGATTTGTAATCTAATAAACTGAGAGCCCGACGTTGCCAGATCTACGTTTTAGCAAGGTTGACAATCCTACTAATTTAATATTATATTAATCAATTATAATTATTATCCTACTAATATTATAAATTTTAATGTGAAAGTTTGTGAGGATGGATAGACGGATGGATCGATGTTTGTTACTCTTTTACGCTTAAACGACTAAACGGATCTGGATGTAATTTGGCACTGAGATATACTGTAATGTGGAATAACACGGGATACTTTTATTCCGGCAAAATATACGATTACCGTGTGATAATATTATATCAAATTTGACGCGGACGACGTCGCGAGCAGAAGCTAGTTTAAAAATAGATAGTTAAAAATATTTGCAAGTGATTTACTTCACGAATTAGTAATAAAATGAGTAGGTTTTTTTTTTTTTTGTAGGTGATTTTCGAATTTGACCTAACCATTTTTCCACTAGGTTTTGGCAGCCGATGAACCCGTACGCATACACTGATATAATCGCGATCTCTCGCGTCTTTTATGACAACCTCTTATAATTGCGATGTTAGGTATGCATACTTAAAGTACTCTCAAGACCGATTTCGACCACGACGGCTCCCTCTTCCCTAACTCTCACAGTCCAATGGGACGGTAATCCGACACAACCGAGGACAGATCAGGCGCAGGACCAGTGGCTTTACGTGCTTTCCGGGACACGGGGATGTCACACTACCAACTTCCAAACTCTGAGCAAGAGCCCGGAGAAACAATTTCTCAGTAACAACTAAGAAATTTCTAATGGAAAAACTCAATAACACTTTTTGCTAGATCTGGGAATCGAACTCAGGACCCCACGCTCAGCAGTCGTGCTTGGCACCACAAGACCAACGGGGCATACTTGATAGTTTCAATGCTGAGCCATTTTTCAGGAATCACATACAAAAAATACTTAAGTGTGGTGACTGCTTTTCATTTTTTACAGGATATTGCTACCGTCAAACTTAACCGTGAGGGTCACTGAAAATTAACCCAGTATTGAAAAGCATTGGTCCGCGTACCTTCTACATAGTTAAGAAGCTATGCGTACTTTACTAGTAGGTGTATTTATTCAAAATTTCCGTCATGCTAAAATAACGTATATCGGGCGACTATGGGATGTTGGACCAACATAAAACATCCCGCCCGTATTTCGGAGTAGGGATGAACTTGATACGTCTCTATCAAAAACCCATAATTTTAACTGCATAAAGACAACCTAAGCAAGAGAGCGAATTAAGAAAAAAATTAATAAATTAATTTTCGATAATAATTTATGTGCCTGTTCCTTAAAGCTGTTTCACTCTTACACAGTGGAACAATGATGATTCTACATATTAATAGAGCTCCTGCACAATTATTATAACATTCTTTATCACTAAAATGAAATATTAATCATTGAACAGAACCCATTATCACTTACGTAACAACACAACAAAGATTTTATCTCTATTCGGGACATAAAAAAAAATCGCGCGCGTCCGTGACACACTAAACTAAATCGTCAAGTATAAACGTACGGAATCGGATGCAGTACGCACGATAAATGAAAATGGTCGGGAGTTCAGTGCCAGCGGCTACAAAAGGCGCGTCGTAAAACAACCGGATTAGGGGTGGACAGCCTACGTGGAGAGCCATTAGGTAAGAGAAAAATATATTGCTGAAAAAAGTCGAAACTTTTTCGGTAGTTTAAAAAAAGTTATAAAAAGATCCACGAGCATATCTAGACAGTAGACCGAAAAATGATGACGTAATGATTGAAATGGAGGCATAAGCACTTCTCTTCTATTTCTCTCTGTTAAGAAATAGGAATAGTATTAGTAATGTTTTAAATTTTATCAATCTTTAAAATTTAATCTGTGTGAAGGTACACCTCTGCTTATCTCTTCGGTAAATACAGGACTGATGGTATGTGTTTTCTTTAAAGTTTTCGGGAACACAGCAATTTAGCTAGAAGAATATTTCAACTATTCTCATATCACTCTTCTGAAGGTTTTTCTTCTAAGGCATTATTTTTTTCCTTGCCGTGAAGCCTCGTATATCATCCGACGTCACCCGCTGCCCACTTAGCCTAACCCTCTGTCTTCGGGGCCTCCACCTAATTCTCTAAAACTTGCAACCAGAGCCTGTAGCACCGCGGCTATTGGCCGAACTATAAAACGAGGCCGTAATAAAACTAGTCCCTTTCCGCGCATCCATACATCACTAATGATTTACAACATACATTGAACGCTACAAAAGAAGAATATTAATCTGCCTTTAAAGTAAACCGTCAATGGATAGCGAAGTATGAGAGATATACAAGGTTTTATGTCCAGGATCCGCTCGTTAACTTAGGTGCAAAATATTTGATAGCGACATGTAAAAGTTTTTATGAGTTCACACAAGATAATTACGCGTCTATTGTTTGGTGGGATTGTTTTTTAAATGCGGTTTTATGTGGGTAGTTACGAATGGACTTTGTAGAGCTTTTGTAGTAAATTATGTTACAATGATGGCTGAAAGTTAACTCTTGTTTGAGCACTCTATACAAAAGATACGATGTCAATTAAATAACGTAACGCGTCGAAGCTCATATTATGGGCTATCTACTACTTATATTGATATTATTTATTGCTTTTCAAAATGTTTAGTAGATGTTAATATAGCACAATCATAAAGCAGAATATAGGAGCATAATATATTAAAAATTAAATGATTTATCAAATATACAAAAGGCATATCTGAATTGAAGAGTACTAGACCGATTAAAAAAATCTTTCACTAATGGAAAGCTTTACTGCTTCTCTATAGCTGAGTCATAGGATTTGTTCGATGGCAACTTTTCCTCCACCCAGACGAAATCGCGGGCAAAAGCTACTGACAAAATAACTTCACATTTTTAGAATCTCCTACCTCTTTCACAAAGGTACGAGATCTTTTCTCTCCTCTTAATCTCTCACTCATTTAATAGGAAGAACAGCAGTGCAATTCTGCAAAAAATCACCCTCCGTGAGTTTATGTGCTGTGAACTGTAAATCCTTAGGATTCACGTAAAATAAGAGCTGCACACCTCAAGCTTACTTCACCAAAATTAATCAAGGGAGATTTTCACAAAATGGCACTGCAAACTTTTGCTCCAGAATCTAGATGATTGCAGCACTTCTGGAATCGTCTAGGACAGTCGTTTATTTGCTCCACCTTAACATAAACAGCATAAATTCGGCACGAAGCAATAATACTAGCAATATTTACGTAGCCCACAGTTAGCGACGATTATCGGGACAGTTAAGACAGATTTATCTGCACAATAAAAGTAAACACTGGGCGCTTTCGACCGAGCACCATTAGTGAGAGGGATTCCCTGGGCGGGTGGCGCGAGTTACAAGCGGAGGCGACACGCTGGCGCTTCTGAACTTACGTTAACAAAAAATCTGACATTGGAAATCGTACATCACGTCCACAGAACTTATAGAACAATCTTTTAAATTAAACTAATATATTTGCGCAAGAAAAAACAAACATGCAAATTAAAAAATAATTTGACGGAGTACCTGGACAAACAGACAGACTTTTTTTTGTAATTATTTACATGTATTTGAAAAAATCTGTTATTTCGATACAGACATTTCAACTTAATTTTCGTGTTATTGAATATTCAATTTCGAAAAAGTCACATTGGTACTTGCCCGGTATTGAACTCGCAACTTCATTAATGAGAGGAAGATGCCTTAACCACTGAGTCATCCTATCCTACTTCCTACTGATATTGTAAATGCGAAAGTTTGTGAGGATGTATGGATGTTTGTTACTCTTTCACGCTTAAACGGCTGAACGGATCTGGATGAAATTTGGCACATAGATAGATTATAGTCTAGAATAACACATAGGCTACTTTTTATCCCGGAAAAATGTACGGTTCCGTGGGATAATATATCAACTTTAACGCGGACGTAGTCGCGGGCAGAAGCTAGTTACGATATATAAAAGTGTTCATAAGCTATTCTAATCCTAGCCGCTGTCACCTATAACTTCCACCAGATTATGTATTAGTTGATGGGGGGCGGGAGTTTGGTGAAATGTTCTGAACTGCCTTAGAGAGCTTGATTGTCAGAACTAAATGGAATGAACTGTGATGTTCTGTACCGGTACCTTTGCTTCTACTGTTTACGTTTACGGGCTAAAATGGTGGTGTATCTCTGTCTTAATGCTGTAGCCTTCACCAAATTAGTAGCTATTGGTTCAGAGTAGCCTTAGACTGAAATCATGGGGCCTTTGCCCAGCACTGGGATGGCCTACTCTGACAGCTCCTAATAGTAGTAATTAGTATCCCTTTAAGATGGTTGAGCTAAATGGCGCTGATGCACGCATGTTCGTGAACGGGCGCTGTCAGTTGGGATTGGTCATCTTTTAACTGCCATGGCTTACATCTTTAGTTCTATTTTTTTTTTGTATGGTTTTATATTTATCTTTATTGTTTTCACATATACAGGGTTATTTGTAAAACAATGACAACCTTGCAGGACTGTATTACTATGTATCATCATAAACAACAACTTTTGTTCTATACATTTTTACAGAATCAAGCAACGCAAGCGCATTGAAGCGAATGACCGACTGAAGGATTTCCGTAAAATTGTAAATAGGTCAAATACAAACACCCCCGCCGCCCTAACCCCGCTCCCCTCGCTATTTTACTATCGCTTTCGTTTGCTTCGCATAGAGTTCGTAACATTTAGAGCGTTCAATTTAAATGTTTTTATTTTTGTATGAAAACCTGATGAAAAAAAATATGATAAATTTTTAAATGTCATAGAACAAAAGTTGTTGATTATGATGTTAGTAACATAGTCCTGAGAAGTTGTCATTGTTTTACAAATAACCCGGTAGAAGCACCAAGTTTTTGTAAAAACTAAATTGGAAGAAAAGAGTGTCCATGGAGTTTCTTGCTCGTTCTTCTCCATAGAGACCTACGCTTTGGAACGAGCAACTAGCTTCAAATGTAACTTCTTGACAATTCAAAAATGTTTGTAAATGGTCTAATTGAAATAAATGCTTTGACTTTGACTTAGTATGGTTATTTATTGTTTAGCGGCTATTTTCTATCCCATAATTTTTTTCACAATTCCCATCACTACTTTCGAAGCCAAACAAGAAACTTTAAGAGGATTAGGTATAGCTATTCAAATATTGTAACCGGTAGAAGGTACATCGTAATGAAGACGTTTACCATGGGCTACATTCATGACTTTTTCTTAATTCTCGACCTCCGAGCAACGCTATTTTTCGTCGGTTATTAGAAAAATAATCTTCTGTTTCATACAAAACACACACGACGCTTACACTGTCAAATTGAAGGGGTGTTATTTTTTAACCGACTTCAAAAAGAAGAAGGTTTTCCATTCGTCTGTATGTGTTTTTTCTTGGTATTCATGTTACACGATGACTCCGCCGATTATGAATCAATTTTGATGATTGTTTATTCGCTTGATAGATTATATTTCAAAATAATATATACCATCACGCCTGTATTCCCCGAAGGGTTAGGCAGAGGTGTAACAATGTACACCCATAGTTCGCCGGTATATTTAGGTCCCATGTAATAAGGGGCGAGCCTATTGCCATTAACCGGGCACAAATCCTAACTCCGAGCTGCTACTGAGAATTTCATAGAAAAACCCAATAACAGTTTTTGTTCGACTTGGGAATCGAACCCAAGACCTCTAGCGTAGCAGTCGCGCTTAGGACCACTAGGCTACCGAGGCAGTTATATTTCAACGTTGGTCCCATATAAATTTTATCGAAATTGGTTCAGTAGTTTGTTAAAAAAAATTACTTAATATAAAAAATAATTAAATTACTGAAAAAAATATGTCATCCAAGTAAACAAATTAACGTATTCTGCTTTCTTGTGACTTTTAAGTGGTGTCTCGTAATTTATGTTGTATAACTACTCCCTTATGGATTTGGATGACAGGAAATTGATACTAGAAAGCGAAAAATTATAGCTTCTTTACAAAAAAGACCACCTCCTTCAAAAACTAAAAAATAAATTTAGATTTGGAAGTCAACGTCATTTGATGATTTCTCATACAGTACAAAATAAAAGCTTTGGAAGTCGGTGGCGTTTATTTTTTAAATTTATTGAAAATAATGTTAAACCTGGGAGTTCTAGAATAATTTACTAAATCGATAATAAAACTCTTCGTTAGTATGTCCCAGCATGTGTATACAATACCTTAATATCCTTCAGTAAACGATCTAACCAAGAGCAAGTTTGTTGGCAGTGAAAGTAGACGCGAAATTGATAATTAATATGAGTCAACAGCCAGTTGTGAGAGGTCACGCCACTCGCCCAACCGGTACCGTGAAGCTTTTACTTTTTGAGGTAAGCAGAATACGCGGTCATTAGTAATATTTCCTTGCGCAGGACTGGCTGCTATTTTAGATTTCTGGAGCGCACAACATGACTTTTGAATGAATAATATCTTTATTTTCTAGAATATAAGATGTAGATCTTGTGTTATACAATTTGTTTGTTACCCTATATCGTCGCCGTGCAGTGAAAACCTCGTGTTGCAATAAGTGTAATTTTAAACGAGAAAACACTGTCTGGTGAAAAAAAAGTGTATGAAGTGCAAATATAAGCTTTTCTGTTTTTTTTTTTTTATAATTATTAGACTATTATATTGTAATAAAATGGGAAAAGGAAGGCCAAAGAAAATATGGATGGATTGCGTGAAGAATGATATGAAAGATAAGAGAGTCAGCGATAGCATGACGGACAGCATAGAAGAAGAAAACGTGTTGCGCCGACCCCAAGTAACATGGGATTAGGGCAGAAAGGTGATAAAATTGTAATAAAACAAAAAACACGTGGTTTTCACTACACGGCGATGTACAACATCTTAATAGTACTGTTCTAAAAATAATCTTTTGTTTATATATCTGTCTTTTTCTATATAAATAGATGTAAATGGCTAAATGCGTTGCAAAGCACAAATCTCGAGAACGGCTGAACCGATTTGGGTAATTCTTTTTTATCGTGTTCGTAATTTTAAGACAAGGTTTACATAAAAAAAAAACACGGGTACAACTCCTGCACGAATACATAGCATACAGATAGTTGTTCCGAGTCTGGCTAATTGTGTATATGAATTTATGTTCGTAAACGCACTCACGACCCAAGAGAAATTTTCTATATTCAATATCAGCTATAAAATAGTTAGTCCGTGATAACAGCCCCCGGTAGCCGTTAATACCCAAGAAAATATAGTACATTCTCACCCCGGAGGCACATAAAACGAGGGTCATCACCAGCGCACTGAAATATAACCACAAAAAACAAATTATAGAAAATATTTTCCCACATTAAACCATAATCTTAACAGTTAGGTTATAAAACTCATTTTAACGTCTGAAACCATAACTCTAAAGTCTCCTACCGTTAAAATTTAACTGTCCAACTTTGAGTCCGACGTTCACTATATTCAAGAGTATGCTAACTGGGGCTGTAAACCGTATCATGATTTAACTTTAAGCTGAAAACGTTTCAGTTAACTTTATACGTTCACCGTATGTTATTTAGGGGACAGAAGTAGCTGGATCATAATTAGGTATACATAAGGGTAACAAAAGTCGACTAACGCTGGTAATTCTTTATTTGGGTTTAGTTCTGCCAAAGGAAAAGAAATACATGTATTTCTTTTGCAATTTTTTTTTTTTCAAAGTAATTATGATCATTTTAATTAGTTAAATAAGTTTTTGCTACATAGTACCACATTGTGCATGTTGAGTATAATATAATTCGTGTTATTATTAAGATATTGTGGGTTGAATCGTTTTGGCTGAACTGCACCCAATCATCTTATAAACTAACACGAAGTAATACAATGTATTGATTTTCATCATTTTGAGGGAGTTATTTTACTAAATAAGTACCCCCTTGAAGTTGCTTATAGGAACGATCGAAATTCAATCTCATTCTGTCAAAAATGCTTCTTTTTTACCAATTTTGAACGTTTTAATTACTAGAATTAACATTCAAGTTATAGCTAAGAGTTCAAAATTAAATATGTATAGACAATAATAACATAATCATAAATTTACCAACCAACACAACCTTTGGCCCCAATCAAGAACCAACATTGGAGCCAACAAACCCCAAAGCCAAGTTGACAATCACATCACAAGCACCGCGGATCAGTCAATAATTACCACTCCACATTAATAACATTATTGATGAAATTTGCGTACATTTGAGCCTACAAAGGGTCCCCCTAATAAATTATTGGCAATCCTACCAGGCTGGTATTGGAACAAATTAATAGTAACTGGGTTTAATTGAATCTTAGTTGGCGAAGTAAAGCTGAATGGAAACCACTGACTTTCAACGAATTTATATATTAGTTTAACAATTTGCTTGAGTAAAATTCGGGTGCGTATGCGGAGGGACGATTAGGGTAACCCCGAAATAGGGATAATTTATTTGGATTATTTTGTTATTAGTTTACTGAATTGTACGTTTTTGTATGTAGTTTTTAATATGGTTGCCTCGTTAGCCTAGTGGTCCTAAGCGCGACTGCTACGCTAGAGGTCTTGGGTTCGATTACCAGGTCGAGCAAAATGTGTTAATGGGTTTTTCTATGAAATTCTCAGTAGCAGCTCGGAGTTTGGATTTGTGTCCGGATAATGGCAGTTGGCTCGCCCCCTATTACATGGGACCTAAACATACCGGCGAACTGTGGGTGTACATTGGTACACCTCTGCCTAACCCTTCGGGGAATACAGGCGTGAGAGTATGTTATGTTATGTTATCATATTTATGGTCCAATACAGAAAAATTCCTACTGCACCAAATTAAAAAAGATTTCCTTCTGAACACAGGTTTTGATAAAATTTGACTTCATCATGCCTAATCCTTATTTAAAAAATTAAAAATGCGTAAGTAACTCTGTCTATCTGTCTGTTACGCTGTCAAGGCTAAACCACTGACCCGATTTTAATGAAATTTGGTGCGGGTAAGTTTGAACCCCAAGAACTTAGGCTACTTCTTATCCTACGTATTCACCTCCGCTAGTAATAACTGACATTTAAGCGAACGAAGTCGCGAGTAAAACCTATTTTAAAATAAATAAGATTATCAGTCACAACAACAAAAGCTTTAATATACCTATGTAAGCACAGGGAAATTTTGAGGAAGCTTTGTGGACTAAATCTATCAATCAAAACCAATCAAATCATTTTGATACTATATTTGATTTTAATAAAAAAAAACTTCATTGTCTAAATAACTACTTATACTGAAATAATAATCCAAGCAACAATCTACTTCCCAAATCTCAGTAAATGATCGTTCCACCATCGTCCCCCAACATAGGCCGCCATTCAACTCAATACCTCGAATCTCAAAGGATACCAAGTTTAGCAACTCTGGTAAGATTTTAACGTATTTCCTTGGTATTGATCTCAATACAGACCGTAAGTGGAATAGTTCTGCTAACATTATCTTCAGTATTAATAGTAAGTAATGTAACTTTGAGTAGTTCGCCTTTTGGGGTTACCGTCACGCACGCCTGATCGATTCGTGCTTATAGGAATGTTTCACAGAAATTTATACGATTTTATTTGCTTTGTAAGACGGAACTTGGGAACCTAAATCAATGTCATACATACATATACTCGTATGAGTACATACAGCTCCTAAATAGAGAAATAATTAGAACGACTAGTTATATACCGTGTTTTTGAAGTAACACTTCTTTACGCACGCTTGAATTAGAGGACTAAGCTGATGAATGCGTGACAAGAGCGTTACGGAAATGAGTGTGATCGAGCAAACGGAAGTTGAGAGGAAGATATGAGTTAGTGAAGATAGAAAGAGAGAGAGATACGTTTTGTATATTGCAAAGAAGTTTTACTACAGTCGTGTGGTCTAAAGCTCACGTGTCGTTTTTTTAAGTATGGGATATTATCAAATTACTCCTTTCTCTCTGGGCGGAGCGGAAGGGAGTGTCAGACTCTTACTGACTAAAACCTATTTGTATTACTCTTAACGCCCTGTGCGGTTAAGGACCGTGATGAATCTTTAGAACAAATTTTGTAAACCTGGAGTAGTGATATGCCTACCCTAATCTTTTTGATTGCGTTACAATAATTTATGTTAGTAATTATAATAATTGAGTCAAAAGTTAAATGCAGGACGCAGTCGGCTTGGACACGTCACGCATTGAAAGGCGGTTTCTCACTTTGGTTCTTTGTCCGGGTCTTATCATCTCGTTACGGGTGGAACACTTTTAAACACATATTTTTTTAAATATGTTAAATAAAGAAACTAGTACCTTAGAATCGCGAGAAAAAACCAACTGTTCCATACATTTTGAAGACGTATTATATAAACAGCTGGTGTTTTACAAGGACTATGAACATTTCTCATATCAAGGGATATGGTTGGTTAAGGCATTCTAATTGTCCAATTTAGGCTATCAACATGAGATTTAACAGCATTAAATGTTTTAACGGTTAAAACATCTTTGAGCGCCTTCTGATCATCAAAGTACCTATATCAAAAACATCACACTCCACGCACAAAATCATGTTACATTTTATCTCCCAGATTCAGCTACTAAGTACAGTCAACCGAATAATTAAGTCACCGACAGTAAAGTGCGACGAAGTTATTAAATAGGTTTGAATAACACAGCTGACGGCGCATGATTCGCTCAGAATATCGCTGTATCATGATCTGTGGGGGGATGGGGAGTTGACTTACTTTTGGCCGTTTTCATCGTTTCAGTGCCTTTTCCTAAAACTTTGTAAAACTCGTTTGAACATACACGGTGCTTATATAAGGTGTGACTCCCCGTTAGTCTCGTGGTGGCGAGCGCGACTGTTGTGCGTGGGGTCATGGGTTCGATTCTCTGGTCGGGAAAAAAGTGTTATTGGGTTTTCCAATTAAAACAATCTCAATAACGGCCCGAAGTTCGGTAGTTGGTGGTGTGACTCCCCCGTGACTCGGAGAGCATGTAAAGCCGTTGATTCTGCGCCTGATCTCTCCCTGGTTGTATTAATTTGCCGTTCTATGAGAGTTACGGAAGAGGGAGTGCACCTGTGTTTGCAGACATACTTGTGCACTGTAATTTATTTTGCGTACGTAGATGATCTCCATTGACATTGGCCGCCGTGACCAAAATCGATCGGGAGAATACATATTTACTATGTCTAGAGGATGAACCACAGAATTGCAATAGGTATATCTAGATTTTGCCTATATCCATCTCTAAGGTCTAATCTATGTCTGTAACCAGTATCATCAATATCGGTCCAGCGGTTTAGGCGTGAAAGCGTAACCGACAGACAGAGTTACTTTCGCATTTAAAATATTAATATGAATTATACACTTCCAAACTACTAAATTGGTGTATATTTTTTAACTGCCTCGGTAGCCTAGTGGTCCTAAGCGCGACTGCTACGCTAGAGGTCTTGGGTTCGATTCCCAGGTCGAGCAAAAAGTGTTATTGGGTTTTTCTATGAAATTCTCAGTAGCAGCTCGGAGTTAGGATTTGTGCCCGGTTAATGGCAATAGGCTCGCCCCTTATTACATGGGACCTAAATATACCGGCGAACTGTGGGTGTACATTGTTACACCTCTGCCTAACCCTTCGGGGAATACAGGCGTGAGTGTATATATATATATTTTTTTGGTATAGTCGTGAATTCAAAAGACAGTGGGCAAGAATGTATAGGAGTTGGTCCAAACGTTGCCAAGGATGAATCATAACAAATACTAAACGTAAGGGGATAACGTAGTCTACAAACATGCAAAAGGGCACCAAAATGTATCCGACAGATTTCGAGTAATTACATTATATTTGAGTACGATTCACCCCCTATCCGCATTCTATAAACCAAATATGTAAAATATTCGCACAAATTTATTAATGTTTTCTACCATTATTACCATTACATTTTAATGCAAAAGCAGTTTATAATTACACTGAAAATTTCAACAAATCAACAAATAACCTCTGAAACAGCATAGTAAGCCACAAAATATCCGCACCCGAGGCCAACTATTCAATAGCAGCTAATTTTACACTCACTAACTTTACAAGCATTTTAATTTTAATATTGACGAGCAAAGCTTGTCAAACGCACCGCGTACACAGTAATGCTATGATTCTTTGTGTACCTGTGTATTATTGCTGTGTTGTGTATGTTTTTATGCTGATGTTGTGGAAAATTGGATGGGTAGGCGTGGAATATTATGTAGGGATGAGGTTATCGGAGCAAAAAGTGCGTGATTCGACATATTTTCGATTTCCCACATAAAACCACTTTTTTATGAATAGTTTTCCGATCTTATACTCTTCAACGGAGAGTCTTCAGTCCTAACGCTTTATACCATGTTCTAGAATTTATTGTTTATTATATGTTTACCTATAAATAAGTGTAATTGGCATAATGAAATTATAAATAAATAAATTGTTTATTGCGATTAAAGACAATATAGCAATAATTGACACAGCAGTGTTTGTAGTCAGCAACCTTTAAATCAGCTCATTAGTTTAGCCGGAGAAGGAGAAGACCGATTCCACGAATTAAATACGTTCGAAATCTAGTCGCAAGACAAAAAAAAGCCAATCAATGTCAATGAGAGGCATATTTGACAAACTGAGATTAGATTGCCATGATACCGAAAAGCTAGTAGAATTGCCTCCCAATCACAGCTAAGACATTTGCCAACCCCCAAAGACCACCCCTAAACTAATTCAAATGATTTCATTCAACAATC
Organism: Caradrina kadenii; assembly: GCA_947462355.1. Classification (NCBI taxonomy): domain Eukaryota; kingdom Metazoa; phylum Arthropoda; class Insecta; order Lepidoptera; family Noctuidae; genus Caradrina; species Caradrina kadenii. Next base: position 12,890,041 of record OX381689.1, on the reverse strand, counting down.
GTTCCCTAAACACCAAGAGAAACTTTAAACCATAACCTCCTACAATTAAAGTAGGTTCATTTAAATCCCACACTAAATACCACCATCCTAAATATAATTACGTAATTTCATATTAATATCCCTCATAAGTTTATGAGGAACGCTTCCCCATCAAAATGTACTTTATAGCATTGGCATTTATAGCGAATATACGACAGAAACGTAGGTTTGGAATCACGTGGAAAAAATTACACGTAACTTCAACCCTTAAAAACTTTCAGATACGTTTGAGAGTTGCGTGTATGTTTTCGGTTAGAGGACACACTTGCGCTCGCTTGTGTACTAAAGGGGTCTGTTATATCGGAATTTACAACGATACCCAAAGGTACAATAATTTTGAATCATTAATTCAGACGCGAACTTTTGTTTTAACGTACTCCTTATTTTATTAAGGTATTGCTATGGGAATTATTATATGAGTGATAGTTTGATGGATGACACATGCATTGAATTTAATATCTGTTAAGAGTAATTCGAACTCAGTAGCAATGGGAATTTAATTCGCAAACATTTATCGGGAACTTCAATTAATTTTGGTATTTATTTCAAGCAATTAGAGCTTTAGTTCAAAACACACTTATACAAATAGAAAAAACCTTATCTGTACATAAATATTGTAAGACTAAAGAATATGTTTGTTTATTTTTTTGTTTTAATGCGCTAATCTCCGAAACTACATGGCCGATTCTGAAAATTCTTTCGCTGATAGGAAATTATGTTATTCTTGAGTACTGCAAGCTATATTTTATTATAAAAAAGAATGGGATCGGTATGAAAATTGACGCGAATATAGTCAAACTCGCGAAAAACCTAGTAGACGAATACTTGTGTCAAGATAGCCCAGTGGTTAACGCACCCACTTTTTATACATGAGAGTGCGGGTTTGACACCGCAACTACCAACGTACGTACAGCAAACATTGCCACACAAGATTAAAAAAAAAAACAATATAAATAAACTCCTGATCTACGTGAGCACAATAATTTATTTGTTCCACATTTTAAATTTGACAAGTCTCAACAGAAAAATCTTTTTAAAAGAAATAAATAAACATAATTCCAGCCGCAGCAACTCCATCCGAACACCTCTCGACAATTTATCACTTTCCAAATGAAATATGCTTATGAAAACATTGCAAAATAACCCAGACACCTTTCATGGGTAAGGATTCATTAATTTTGAGCCAAAAGTAGTCTAGACGAATAAAACGTGCAAAGAAGCATTGTGACGTCACAGTGTAAATAAAACAGTACGCTTTTGACGAGAAATGAGTAATGGAATGTTTGAATGCAGTCTTCACGTTGTGTGTATATTTACGGTACATAATTATGTAAGAATACCAGCCTATTTATCTCACTGCAGAGCAAAATGCGGAATTTATTCGAAAGAGTTTCCGCGGCCCTGGAACGTAAAGGACATTACGATGAACACGGAAAAAATAGGTCAAAGGCCTCTTTTTATACAGAGAAGACACGAGCATTAATCACCTCATTTGCTTAAGGCGAATTGGTGATTACAGATTTATGAAAAAAAAATATACTTTGCTTTGACTTACGTCTATGGTTACTGCTCCGCCCCCATGTGTCGTAGTGTGATGTTTTGTATAATCTTCATCGACAAGCGGGCGATAAAATGCGAAAAGATTATTTGAAATCGGACTTTTAGCTCCTGAGATTAGAAACGAAACTCTTCAGCTTTATAATATTAGTATAGATTTTGTAGAAGTCCAGCTTTCCTCTCGATGTGATGCTTTCCTTCACCGACGTTAGTAATGTCCAATATAGGGTTAGAAAGTACATATGAAATAGAAAAGTCACAGCTCGTGCCCGGTCGCGAACCCACAGTCTTATTATGTAAACAATCTAATATTAGAAAGGTTAGAACGAGCTATAATATCATATTTTTATAGCTATTAATACCTCCTTCCGCTACATTACTCTCACTCTTAAAGAGCACGCCACAGCATTACCATAATGTCAAAAATACCCCTTTCAACTGTCACGTTCGATTCCAAAGTTTCCACAGGAAGGGAACTTGTACCGCCGCAAAATCTTACTCTGTGGCATTTGTCAGACGTGTCCGAGTAGTAGGATGTAGTGCCGATACCCTTATCTTAACAGCTTTAACTTCCTCGTAACATAATACCTCGCGACAGATACCGTTCGCAAATAAATTCGACGGTCGACGCCACTGACCGCTTCCTGCGGTTTCGTTTTTTTTTGCGGCTTGTTTTTTAGACTGACTGTACTTATAGTTGTGGGGCTTGAGTGAATCATTGGACCTGTTTGTGTATTGATATAACTCCTGCTTATTGGGTGTTACTTGTAAGTAGAGTCCTAAAGTGCAAATAATAATGTGGGAGATGAAAATGGTGTTTTCAAGTTAATTTTTAATTTTCGTTCATTTTTTTTATATTTAACGAATAATACTGTCGATGTAGTCCCTGACAATAAAATATACACTTTATTGCGTATTTCTCAGTAGCAGCCCGGAGTTTTGAAGTTGGTGGTGTGACACCTCCGTGTCTCGGAAAGCACGTAAAGCCGTTGGTCCCGGCTGAAATTCGTAGATCTTTGACAGTCGTTACGAATAGTCAGAAGCCAGAAAGTCTGACAACCAGTCTTACTAAGAGGTATCATGTTGCCCAGTAACTGGGTTGTGGAGGTCAGGTAGGCGAAAGGTTGTGAGATCGGATGGATGGTGGCTCTTTCATGCTTAAACAGTTGAACGAAAGTGTACATATTGTGTTCCCCTAGGATAATATTTTAGGACTTTGGCTTTATTATTATACTAAGAAGTCTACGCAGACAAAGTCGCAGGTAGAAGCTAGTCTTCTTTATAAAGTAAAGTACGTATTTAAATGCCTAATGATTATCATATATTTTATCGTCTTACCAATACTCGATTTTCAGATCATTAATATGACTAAAGGTAGACTCAAAAGCATCACCCTTTGGTGATTATAATTTCCAAACTAGTATTATGTATAAACATTTATTTAACACATAAATACCATCACGCCTGTATTCCCCGGTATGTTTAGGTAGTAGTTCGCCGGTATGTTTAGGTCCCATGTAATAGGGGGCGAACCTATTGCCATCAACCACACAAATCCTAACTACGAGCTGCTACTTTTCTTTTTTTTTTTTTTGGTGGGTGGGAAATCATCAAATATCTTCTCCCGCCCTGGGCGGGGCGGGAGGGAGTGTCAGACTTTTACTGACTAAAACCCACCCATGTTCCTTCTTGTGCCCTTTGCGTTCCGGGGGCGCGGTATCTCTTGCGAACAACCCGCAGCCCACGAGCTGCTACTGAGTTTTTGTTTGGAACACCCGATAACACTTTTTGCTCGACCTGGGAATCGAACCAAGGACCTCTAGCGTAGCAGTCGCGTTTAGAACCACTAAGCTACCGAGGCAGTAAACATTTATTTAACACTTATTATAAACCACTGCTTAGCAGAAAATATTTTAATTAGGACGACGAAAGCTGTTGTCACGCTAAAGCAGTTCTCGCTATAAAATAACAAGACAGACACGCACTTCACAGCTTTTTTAAAGTCGCACAAAAACGGTAATGTTATAAAACTGTCCTCACTTCGCAGCCCTTTGCAGAAAATTAAAAAACTTGACTCACCAATCCCTTTTCACCCCCTAAGTGATAATCCGCGAATTTGAAAACCGACATTTGCAACACAAGGAGACTTTGTAAATTAAAATGGAGACAATAAATTAAAAGTCGCTGTCTCAAATAAGGAATGACATTGTCTTACATCGCCCATCGCATCATCGTGTCGATTATTCGCGAAAACTTTAATGAGAATGTATGAGCTGAAGACAGTTTTAAGTGTTCATTGTTTTTCATAATGAAACTCGTATTTCGGATGATTTTAGACATTTCGGTTGAAATGACACAGTGTGCGTGTTATGTTCCATTGTGGTTCGGCGAAAATTGTGTCTTGTTTGGCACACTGTGCAATATTGTAAAAGCTATGCATGATTATTGTGACAGTTATTGACTCTATTGTGAGAAGAACTTACCTTTGTATAATCTTGATCACGAAAATCAAATTGCTTTTGCGTAAACTGCAGATTTAAATTATTATAATTTACTAGCTGTTGCCCCCGGCTTCGTCCGCGTTTCCGTCGTTTTTCGTAAAAAAAAGTAGCCTATGTCCTTCCGTATTTCATGTATACCTTTGGTGTTTCTTTACCGATTTCTATGATTCTTTTTTATGGAATAGTAAATAATGTTAACTATTTTAATTAGGGATGACTGAGAGTGTTATAAACGTAAGAGTAGACAAATATAATCAGAAAGTTTCGAACTGCTTAGCTATCGGGACTTACACGTGATATTGTGAGTCAACCATAAAAGATAGATATATGCTGTCGTGGGATATTTTTCATATAATTTTAAGGAGAACATTTCCGTCATACATGATTTCTGTGCAGCTTTAACCATTAAGGTGGCTTCTCCCGTTTTCCCAACATTTCCCTTCACTGCTCTGCTCTTATTGATTTTAGCGTGATGAAAAGTATACTATAACTAACTCAGGACTATGTAAAATAATTGTACCAAGTTTCGTTAAAATCCGTCGAGTGGTTTTTGTTTCTATAACGGTTATACATACAGACAGACAAAAATTTTACTGATTGCATTTTTGGCATCAGTATCGATCCCTAATCACCCCCTGATAGTTATTTTGGAAATATATTTCATGTACAGAATTAACCTCTCTACAGATTTATTAGTATAGATTATGCAGTTTCTCTTTTTCGCTCTTTTTGTTTTAAAAATTTACCGCGCACTAGGAACTTCTTCTGTATCGTGGATGTGTTTGCAATCTCATAAACTCACATACACATTTTTTATTTGGGAAGCCCGTCACCCTTTTCTAAATCAATACAACTCCTGAAAGTCAGAATCAACAGTACCGACCGTCAGAAAACTGCCAAGGCAATGAAGTTCGACGAGTCTTGGAGAAATTAATTGTCTTGGATCCCACAGTTAAATTAAACAGAAAACAACAACGGAGAAGTAAGAAAAAGCATAGTTTCCACTTGCTTAATTTATGTATTAAAACCACATAAGTATTTAAGTCAATCTCTATGGCAGTTTGCAGACCACGAGCACATCATGATTACCCGGAGAACGTTCGCCCAAAAACCACAACATTCCATTCTGTTTGTTAAAATTATGGTTATTAACCTAGAAACATTGTTATTTAAAAAACTATCTACCTTTAAACAAAATTTCCGACGCATGCGCACCCAAGATCAATCTAAGCCACCAAATGAACCACACAGTTGCGCAATGGCAAGCAGATCGGAGTAGAAATTATAGCTGTAATAAAGGTGTAAACATATATTAACCAATCAAGGCGCTCCGTTATCCGCCGCTAGGTGGCGCCGCCGATCATTACGTCGTCTGCGCAGGCGCCGCAGTGGGCTTCATGTTGGATGCTTTACAATGCTGGGTTTACTTGTAGTACGTGTCAAATTGATACTTGGAAAATAATTATGGTATACTTTAGGAGAATATTCATATTCATATATATTTATTTGCATACCATAATGTGTATAAAATTGGCTTAATGCTAAAGTACAGTTATGGAACCTTTAGGCATAAACCAAACCTTTCCGTCGACCATAATTATATACTTTTGTTATTAACTTTCGGCCTATGGCATGCATTTACCACATGTTTGAAGGAAGACCTTCTCGATCAATTTGGCTGTTCTATTTTTACCACCCTTGCTCAAGGTGGATTGGCGATTTCAGATTTATAATAAAACTAGCTTTCACCCGCCACTTCGTCCCCGTCCAAGTTAATATATTATCCTAGAGGAACCGTACATTTTCCGGTATATAAAATAGTTTATGTGCTATTCCAAACTATGAACTATCTATGTGCCAACTTTCATCCAGATCCATTCAGCTGTTTAAGCGTGAAAGAGTAACAAACATCCATCCATCCTCTCAAACTTTTGCATTTTATGATATGATAGTAGGATAGGATTATTTTATACCGTGTAATAAATTTGATCTTAATTTGCAAGTCGTTGCTATCTACACTAAAGCATGCACTTGAAATTGGGCTGACTTTGACTCATTTTTGGCCTGCAAAACCGCCGATCTATCCTGCAGATACAAACATGGACACCCGGCTATTGTTATATTTTTAGGACTTGCCTTCATTAACATTAACAGCCCGGAAACAACTTAAAAGCTCGATTTTTTTTTCTCCTAATAGTTATCTTGAACAGAACAGCTCGAAAAAAAACTTTTTTTAAACTCGTTATAGTAATCCGTCAATGTACTCGGTCCACTGCGCCACGATCTTGCGCACGCGCATAGCCGAGCTGCAAAGCCGTTAGCTTGTCACCGTACCGGGGTAGGGCTGCCACGTATCGTAATAATTATTTTTTTGTATTTAAAGGAAGCGCTATAATAATATTGTGATAAACAGGAAATTGAAAATATATATTGTTTTATATGAAAGTTAAATCGATACTGTATTCGTTGAGATTGCATGTAACTGTGAAGTAGATTGTGTTATTAAGTTATGTTGTACTCGTACTTTATTAGAAGCGCAAAAAATAAATTAAAATAGAGGTACATGAAAACCAAAATTAATGCCAATACATAGAGAAAAGTTATTGAAGTTTTCTATGTTTCTCATATATTTACATAGAATCGTTTTTGGGAAATTATATAGTTGAATACGGCAACAATAGGGGAAACAATTTGACATGAGATTACATGACTACATGTTGTGCATTTCAATTTACGGCAAAAACTAATGCACGATTTTGAAGCGCGTGTTAAGATTTTTCCATTAGTCACAAAACTGTTCATTACTTTTGTTACTCTTTGTTACTCTTTGACGCTGAAATAGCTGAACAAAATTAGCTGAAATTTGGCACATATTTAAGAATATTTTTATCCTAGTTGTTTTCCCGTAAGATAGTTAAGTACTTTGACTGAATTCTGGAATCTAAACAGACAAAGTTGCGGGCAAAGCTAGTATCCTAACAAAAGTGCCCTCTACGGATCCCATTTGCTTCGCTCTAACGTGTGTTGCATGTGACCAGTTTTAATATTTTAATTTTATTTTTTTATTGGGAAGCATTTAACCCATTAAGCAGTCACACGTGTCGTGCCACCCCTAGCAGCACATGCGGGTCACCTTGTTTTTGCGATAGCGTGTTTAGAACGCGGCGTTTATAAGAAAATTGTCCGTACCGAACAATTATCGTGAAACTTGTTTAATGGACCCTTTGGGACACGCTTACTTTTATATTTTACATATTTAGGTCGATAACTGAATAATTTAATTGTTGTCTCACTGCGGGGTACGTCGTCCCGTGAGAGCCGTGCGTTGATCATCCGTAATAGGTTACTGCTTTTTCATTATTTCTAAATGGTGATATAATTTCGGCATTATAACGTCACAGAATTTTGATGCCAATCACTTTTGACTTAATCTCATTTTGACAATCCAAAAATATTCATTGCGTTATTTTCATTGTGAAGCAGGCAAATTTTTCAAACATATGAAGTAATGTTAATAAATTGTTTAGATTTCGATTGTAAGTTTATTACGTAATTAGGGTGCAGGTATTATTCACAATATTTTTCACTTCAGCCGATTTTGCAATTTTGATTATGTGGTTGTTAAAACGATACTTCTCCATACAAAGCTACCTTGAAGGGGTAAGTAGATTCAGTTCTTTTTCCTTGTAAATTACGCCTAACAGTGTATTTTATTGGTCTAATAGAAAATAATATCACTTGACTTTGATTAAGTCCGCCAAATGTTGAGTACCATTCGGTAATTTTTATCTTGACAACATTTACCCCAAAACACAAAGATACGCACCGCATCTCAGCAAAAAATACTCCAACACTAGCTATTGTTGCATCGACACGAAACGTCAAATTCAAATTCTTAGCCCTTGATCAATGAAACAAAAGATATTCAACAATATCAAATGATTCATCACCAGCCTCTTAAACAAACTTGCACGATCTGAACACGCCATTATTATAAAACTTTCAAATGCGCAACAACCAATCAGAATTTGAAGTTCGCGATAAGGCACGGTTCAGACGAACTTGCGAGCTCACTTGGAGTCAAAACGTGCCAAGACTTAATCATTGTGAATTACAATTGTTACATTTAAGAACATTCTATTACTAAATTATACTGGCTTTTGATTTGAATTGAGTGCGAGTGTTTGTTATTGAGTATGAAATTGTATTTGCAGGGTAGCTGATTAGAATCTGGCTGCGTAAGTATTAGTTTGAAAGGCTTCGTAACATAATAAGCGTTTGAAACATGTTGAAACTTGTGTTGTTTGCTGTATTTGAAACAACAATCCACTTTCCATAGCATTAGTTTGGTATATACGTCTACTTTTGCACAACATCTGTAAAGTGTGCGTGGAAGACAAGTGTACCTACCATAAAACACACTTTCTATCAATGAACATTTTTTTTAAAGAGAGAGATTACCGCTTACAAATAAAAAAAAATAAACAATATTTATATATAACCCGAGTCTTGATAAATAAAACTTGAAAAATAATATATTTTTTAAATCTCATCTGCATAGCTGTCAATGTAACAAATGCCCAAAGGGCTGGCTGCATAATGCATTGCCACGTTGAATGACAATGCATATTTTTAAGCCCAGGAATAGGTCAGCCGGTCACGTGATGAGTCGAAAGCCGCTTAGCGATGTCCAGAGAATAACACATAACAACATACCATCACGCCTGTATTCCCCGAAGTGATAGGCAGAGGTATACTAATGTACACCCACAATTCTGGTATGTTTAGATCCCATGTAATAGGCGGCGGGCCTATTTCCATTAACCGTGCACAAATCCTAACTCCAAACTGCTACAGAGAATTTCATGGAAAACCCAATAATACTTTTTGCTCGAACTGGGAATCGAACCAAAGACCTCTAGCGTAGCAGTCGCGCTTAGGACCACTATGCTACCAAAAAAAAATAAAGGTTATACAATTAGGGTCTATGTGAAAACTAATTTTTCATCGTTATTATACATTTGCAATGTAGAAGGCAGCAAAAAAGGGAAAATGGTCTCTAATTGGTCTATAATTTGTATCGCAAAATTACTCCATTAAGCACTTGTTCAGTCTATAAACTATTAATTTAATGTTACTCGAACATGAAGGCTACACAAAGCCGCCTTTCTGTTTTGAAAAGCAATGAATGATAGATCGTTACCTTATGGTTGACTAGTCGTCACAGGCGTCAACATAAACAGAACCCTGGCAAAAGAAATATATAGATCAATTCACATACGAATAAGTAACGGTATAAAAAAATCAGCCTATTAGTGTCCCACTAAAGGGCAAAAGCCTCTTCTCACACAGAGAATGCACAAGCATTGATCACCACACTTGCATATTTTGCGGCGAGTGCTGCTTCAGTCTTATATTAAATATAAGTTTAGTGTCTTCATGATATTATCCGTCACACATATCAGTAATGTCCAAGATAAATGTAGAAATTACATATAAAAAAATGTCGTAAAGTCAATGGTCCTGCGCCTGATCTCTTCCCGGTTGTGTCGGATTGCTGCCCCATCGGACTATGAGAGTAAGGGAAAGAGGGAGTGCACCTGTGTTTTTTCGGATGGGAAATCATCAAATGACGTCCCCCATCCTGGGCGGGGCGATAGGGACTGTCAGACTTTTACTGACTAAAACCCACGCATGTTCCTTCTTGTGCCCTTGCGTTCCGGGGCCGCTGTATCTCTTTCGAACAACCCGCAGCCCCGGCAGTTGGGGCCGACACCCCCTCCCGCCCCGCCCAAGGCAAGGCAGGGGAAATCAGATGATGGTTTCCCATCCCTAAAAAAAACCCCAACCCATAAATTGACATGCCACCTTAATTGTAATAACTTGTTTATGTTGATTTTGTACGCCATAGTGCAAAGCATAGTGAACATATTTTAGTCAAAACACCATCTGTAATCATTCCTATGTTTTACAAAATTCTTAAACAATTGATTGATTGTACTTGCCCGGTACCGACATATTTTTATACGTGTTATCCTCTGGGCCATAACAACACCGCGTAGATAAGCGTGTCACTGTATAAACAAATAAATATCTACAATAATATCAGTATTCCTTTCACACCTCAATAAGGATTACCCTTCTAGTGCAAATAATAAAAAAGGGGAATCAGCCAAAAAATCGTCGAGTTTGCCCGACGCTTGATAAAAATCAATTCAATTTTGGCGACTGTAGCTGTCATATCGACCTACGTGAAGCGCGCGTGACGGGAATGCTAAATGCACATAGAGTGTACGAGCAGAAGTCTAAGTTCAAACGACACTTTGAATACAAAAATTTTTAAGGAAATTGGTTTTCCTTGCTCCCAGTCTTTACATTTTCTTGTAATGATTTTAGTTGTACTTGATTATTCAAAATATTGGTCTATTTATCTATATAATGTTTTTTTTTCTTCCTTTTTAACTTCATCAAGAGTCTAAACATTGAATTTTTCTTTATAGCTTGATAGCGATGCAAATGAGTTTTTTGATGCCCTATGAACTTCCTATTTTATTTTTTACTAGCGACCCGCCCCGGCTTCGCACGGGTGCAATGCTGATGTTATTATACATATAAACCTTTCTCTTCAATCACTCTATCTATTAAAAAAAACCTCATCAAAATCCGTTGTGTAGTTTTAAAGATTTAAGCATACATAGGGATATAGGGACAGAGGAAGCGACTTTGTTTTATACTATGAAGAGATAAATTGCACATACTTTGTAATTTAAATATATTTATAAGTTTTGTGTATAAAGAAACTCAATCTTATTGAACTATTTCAAGCTGCCTCTACACAAATTGTAACGATTATTATTATAATACGGATTTAAATATATTTTTCACTACCGCGTCAAATTTCTTTTTTACCTTAAAACCTGAAAGGTACTGAGCTACAAATTGCAAAAAAAATGTTTTTGTTGCGGGCAACTAAGATTGTTAAAATTCCTTTGATCTACTGACTTTATCTCTACAACATGACCTCTGTATTGAAATTCGCCGTAGCCGTTTGATTCCGCTGACGACAGCTTAAAGCCAGCTGATTTGTGCGACTCGTCTTATAAACTAACTGATTGCTGAACAAGCTTGCCCGTTTACACTTGATTAGAGAGTGATTAGTACGTTTCGTAGCACGTAGCCTCGTAGCAGCGTAGCAAAAAGCTACGACGTTTGAGGTTGTGAATTTTAATAAATCATTATAAATAATGTATATGTAAGAGATTTGGGTATATTTATTTTTTGATACATTTATTTATTTATCACTAGCTTATGTCCGCGACTTCGCGAATTATTTTTCTAAAATAGAAGTAGGTTAAGTTACTTCTTATAACATTAGCTATCTGCCAGTGTAAGTCCCGTCGAAATCGGTCCAGCCGTTCAGGAGATTAGCCTGAACAAACATAGTTACAGACAAATTCTTTATAAACATTTTTTTGGTATAAGTATCGTGTAAAATTCGTGCCTCGGTAGCCTAGTGGTCCTAAGTGCGACTACTACGCTAGAGTTCTTGGGTTCGATTCCCAGGTCGAGCAAAAATTGTTATTGGGTTTTTCTATGAAATTCTCAGTAGCAGCTCGGAGTTGGAATTGTGCCCGGTTAATGGCAATAGGCTCGCCTCGTCTTACATGGGACCTAAACATACCGGCGAACTGTGGGTGTACATTGGTACACCTCTGTCTAACCCTTCGGGGAATACAGGCGTGATGGTATGTGTAAAATTCATGTGCATTTAGTAAAGAGCTGTTATTTTGACATAAGAAACTGACAGATTTATTTTATTTATTTGATTAGGTGAAGACATACAATATTAATTTTATTTCAGGTACCTCTCCACTCTCTCTACCTTTCTCTTTTCTATATTAAAGCACTTTAAACCTAACCATAATAACGTACACTTTTTCACTTCAAACACAAATCATTAACGACCGCACATTGGCACGAGAAAATACGCAAAAAAGGCCAAATGAAATCCAAAAATTGCTACACAAAGTAAAATGGAGCCACCCCAAGTCCAGTCCAACTCCATTTTATCTATTTCAATTCTTTCATTAAGCACTATAAAGACTTCCACAATCAATTTCTAGCCGCGATCCGCCTTAACTGGGATAACTATGCAGTTTATATAACCTCTATTTCTTTAAGCTTAAGGTTTGAAATTGAGTGAATTATTAGCGAAAATGTGCAGTAACGTACGGAGTCTGTACTTCGTTGTGGATAGCATAGATTGATGGGCGTGGTTGGCGAAGCTAAGTTACCCACAAGTGAGAACAGTTAGTGCATACGATTTTTGGAATTGTATCGATGATTAGATATCAATAATTGTATTGCTAAACCATATTGATCAGATCGTTTGTTATGTATTAATTAAACGTTAAACTTTCCAAACATGAATAATTTGCTGACTATACTTGCCTATGTAATTACCAATCATAAACAAATAAGGAAATCTTTTCCCTTTTTATCTCTAACTCATTATTACTTAGTTTACCAAGCGATATAAGACTCCCGGTAGTCGCGCAACAAAAGATAACTTGTGTCTCTTTAGTAAGCGGCTGATAATATAAATTATGTTTTTAATTTTTTTTTTGTTTTGCTCTTATTAAGGTGTATTTTATCTTATTTTAAGATTATTAATACTAAATAATTATTAGGCAATATTTATATGACCACCAAAGTAAGTATATGGATAAAATATTATGGATGGAACAGACAGCGCCAGAAGTCAGTACTCTCCATCACTTTCTAGTCGAACTTCAGACATCGGAGTCATCATATCAATGGACTATGAGACATTTCTTCGTTAACGACGGGACACGACCATCCGACCACATCGTATCGGAATCGTGTCGTACACTACAAAGGTTTCTGAGGTTAGTACAGATTACGAGGTGGAACTAAGTTGATGTATGGACGGTGTTCAAAAGAAATTTAGGTAGAATTGTGGTCTAAAAGAAAAAGGGATTGGCTGGATAACCCCGCAATGGCTTTATAGGAACCGATCTTTGAGATACTGAAGAGGCTGTTTATGTAGTTTTGTGATTTCCTTTCTTGGGAGATTTAAATCGAAGCCGATATTTTAATTCATTATTTGTTTTAAAGTTACCTTATCACACAATTTTCGGTGTAAAATACTTTGACCTAAACACAATATATTGGTTACAAGTTTTCTGAAAGCCATTTCTACTTATTAAAAACGTCCAACATTTTGTGGGAATCTTATCTCAGCGACAATCAATGACAAAAAATTTAAGTAAAAATTATATTATTCAAAAAATTTGTGAGCTTTTGACAGATTGATACTGAGATTAGATTGCGTACACTGATGTACTATAAATCATGTAAATATGTAGCTCTCGCGTTTAATAGTATCATAATCTCAATTTAATTTAATGGTTTTTTTTTCAATATCTCAAATCCAATAGAGGCCTATAAAGCATAATGTGAATAATGTCTCCGAAATAAAAAAAAATACAGTTGATATCTTCATATTATAAGTTACTTACACATGGGAAATTTTATGATGTAACATCTGTGTTGCCACATATATTTTTGTGCAACTATGTAAATAAAAATGTTAACTCAAAACCTTTCAAACATTCAAGCACGTATCCCATTGGCTAAATTAGTAAAAACTTTACGTTCGAAATTTTGTAAAACAAAAACAAGGATACCCAAAATTTTGAAACCAAATGTACACTACCCTCCATTTGGCTCCAAAACAAAAAGTATATAATAACAATTCGAAGGACACTAACTATTAACACTGTCCACTTTTGTATATAACTTGGAAACCATCTTGATTTTGTTGCCAAGCTTAACACTCACCAACCTTAAGTCGCCTGTATAAAGCTTACTTTTGATTGAAGATGATTTTAATAGACGCATATGTAGGGTAGTTTAGCAAAAAGTTGCAAGCTTGGCAAGGCTGCCAACGGAGCTGGTCACTCGAGAATTGTTTAGTTGGCCAGTCCACATTCAAACTTGCAGTGTTCCACTCTGGTGGGTGGACATTTTCAAATGGTTTTATACATTGCTCTGCGAATATTCGAAAAATCTTTAACCTGAAAAATACCGTAAAACTTATAGCAATAATCGTATTTTTTGTTCGTAAGTAGAAATCTTCGGAAGTAGTGGCCCGATTATAAAAAGTCTCTCATTGCTAGAAAGCTACAGTATTGCCAGTTGTCGTATGCTATGTTTTATGATAATTATCATACTTGACTTCTTCGTGGACGAACCCGCTGGCAGAAGGATGTTATATAGAGACAAAAGTTTGTTTATTATTAGGTTTTTTTATTAGTAAGAAGTAATCTCTGAAATATCATTTACAAGCACTTTTGAATACTCAAGAAGATTTGTTTTAATCTTTATTTATTTTAGGGGATTTTATCACTTAGTTTGTCAGAAAATTAAAGGTTTAAAAAAAACAAATAAACAAAATATTGTTTCACAAAATAAATCTATTATATATCCCCAATATTTGTTCGTGAATGCTTTGCTCAATAAACAAATTAATTCATGTAAATTGTTGTTGTTTTGAATCATTTCAGATATTGCTTTGTGCTCAATTTTATAACAATATCGTATTTATGTAGTTCTATTATGTTATTAATATTGTTGTTGAATATTTTATGTATTGATTAAATTTATTGTTTTTAGACTGAAATTATAAATCATCTATATTAAATACAAAGCAAAACCGTACGTAATTATGAAACCTGAAGGCTAATATTGTGTAATTAAAAACGCTAAAAAAGACAACCTTCTTTTTAAAAAAAAAGGCTTGGAAATCGGCGACTTTGGTTTTGTTTGTTGTTTGGTATTGCCACCGACTTCCAAAGCTTTTTTTTCCGGATTAGAAATCATCAAATGACTTCTCCCCAGAGCTCGTTGAGTTCCAAAGCTAAAGTTATTTTTCGCTTTTTAGTATCAATTTCTTGTCATTCAAATTCATGAAGGAACAGTTATACTACGTAAATTAACAAAACACCACTCAAAAGTCCTAAGAAAGCAGAATACGCTAATTCGTTTACTTGGATGACATATTTTTTTCAGTTAATTTTTTACCAAACTACTGAACCAATTTCGATAAAATTTATATGGGACCACCTATGTGGTAAGACCTATAAAAAAAAGAATCATCAGAATGTATTCATAATTGGCGGAGTTATTGCGTAACACATACAAGAAATAAATAACCATACAGACGAAATGATAATCTCCTTTTTTTTGTAACCGGTTAAAAATATAGTCGCAATCTCATCTCAGCGTTTATCAATATCAAAAACTAAAATCTGCCTATTTTGGACAAATTAAGACTAACATTATAATCGTTGCTAAAAATAAGGAACATCAAATACCCCATGATTAAAAAGTTTTTTTTTTTAATCTATCGAATATACAAATATAATAAGAATCTCATAGTAACGCATCGTTCGTTCCTTATCTGTTACAAACTAACTAAGCAATTGGTTCATAGAAAGCAATGTAAAGCAAACAATAGGAAACAATCGCAGCCGCCTTGCCCCACGCCGCCACAGACACTCGTACTGCCAATTCACGCCCATACACAGACATATTGAAAGAACAAGGTAGCATAGTTTTAACAAACCTTTTAATACCTTCATTATTATTTAGCTGTAAAGAACGAACTATATTTGAGGAGTATTCACTACTAGCTTTGGCCCGCGACGTAGTCTGCATTGACTTCAGAATTAAGCAAAGGTCGTAAATTAGCCCACAGAAACACCAAATAGGATAAAACTTATCCTGCTGAGCTAGATCTAATCTATATTATTTGTGCTAAATTACACTTAATTCCGTTCAGCCGTTAAAGCGTAAAACGGTTAAAATGTCCGTCAACCCATTCATTCATTTTGCATTTCGCACTTTTAGGATGAAAACGACGTAACTCAAAAAATCTACTTTTAGGGAAATAGCAAAACAAGTGTTAAATTCTGAAATTTAAAACTTGTTTTGCTATTTCCATAAAAGTACATTTTTTGAATTACGTTGTTTTCATCCTAAAGGTGCGATTTATAATAATATCTTCCTGGCCGAATTTTGGTCCCGGCGGCCAAGTACGCAGAAGATGCACAATTGTGTGCACAATTAAAATAGTGCACAATTGTGTGCGTAAACACAGATACACTCCCTCTTTCCTCAACTCTCATACTCCGATGGGGCGATAATCCGGTACGACCGGGGAGAGATCAGGCGCAGAACCAACGGCTTTACCTGCTTTCCGAAACACGGGGGTGTTACACCACCGACTTCCGAATCTGGGGCTGCTACTGAGAAATTCGTAATGGAAAAATCCCATTAACCCTTTTTGCCCGACTTGGGAATCGAACCCAAGACCCCACACTCAGCAGTCGCTCTTGTGACCGAGACCAACGGGACAGTTAAACGTCGTTCATAATAGCAGTCAGACAATTACTTCTCCGTCAGTCCACACCAAAAAATTGAATACTAAAGACATCAAAATGATAATCAATTCAAATCACGCAGCTAAACCGTCCATGAACCAATGAATCACGAGCAAAAAAATCATATAAAAAAAAATTATTATAGCCAGTTCAACACCAAACAGTTAGGTGATGAATTTAAAAAGCAAACTGACTGTAAGGCTGAGTCACAAGTATGGTACACATTAATTAGATAGACCAAGGTCTTCCTGAACACGTGTTGTTAGTCATCTAGTATAATACTAAGTATAATGATAGCTACAGGATTTACCTGTAAAGTTTAAAAATATAATTATGTATAGGATTTGTGTTCTGTGTTTTCTTTTATTTTAAAACATTGTTTATTTTTAATACTCAAATCTACACTAATATAAGCTCGCCCTTATTACATGGGACCAAAAACACCGGCGGACTGTGCGTGGTCATTGGTACACCTCTGCCTAACCCTTCGGGGAATACAGGCGTGATGGTGTGCATGTATAATAAAGCTGAAGATCTTTTTGTTTGTTTAAACGCGCGATCTCTTAAATTAACAATCAGATTGAAAAAAAAATTTCTGTATATGGTAGCCAACTTCATGTGGAATAGTATAGGATATATAACATCATGCTACGACACATGGGAGTAGAGCAGATTTATTTTGACAAAAGAACAACATTCATAGCGTTTGCTACTAAACAAACGAATGTTTTAAATAAATCTATCAATCAATGAGTTTTGGCGTTTGATCAAAATTAAAAGGATTGTCACTCTGTGTGTGATGTAACTAGGTATTGAAACGGAAACGGCATTAAAAGTAACACGTTTTGGTTTTACTCAGTAAGAGTCTGACACTCCTTTCCGCTCCACCAAGGGCGGAAGAAGTTATTTGATGATTTCCCAAACTTAAAACAAAAGAAAGGTATATCAACCGGTCTTTTTGAGGTTCCGTACCTGAAAGAGGAAAAAAGGAACGCGTATAAAATCACTTTTCGTCCGTCTGCCATAAAGACGTTTTTTGTTTAAGTTAATCAAAAAATATAACCAATGCAAGTTCCGTAACGTATCAATTTAAACTTGACCTTTTCAAAAACTAATGCAATCAAATATAAATCAAAAATATCCATGGGTGTTACAAAAACACATACAAAATGACTGTAATTTAAACAAACGTTGCTCAGCTCAAAAGTCCGCACGGTTAGCCGTCCACAGATTAAAATAGACAGTTTGGTAGCCATATATCAGATAGTTAGTCACTGTCGCGTATGACTCACTCCGCCGCTCACTGTGACAATCATACAGACTGGTAATAGATGGCACTTCATTATTAATACATACATACATATAGATAACTAGGACTTTGCTTGTGATTTCGTTTGCATAACTGTCTAACTTTTCATACAAAGTTTCATACATTTTTGGGGTAGAATTTTCGAAAGTCCTAAATGTTGTTCATTTTTACGTACCCAATTTCGAAGTATTGACACATTTTTAGTAATTTTTCTTACGAAACTAAGCTTTCTTATAATCATTAATCACCTTCTTTACTCTTTGAGTGTAAACCTTAATTCACGTTTCTTCTTCTTATCGAGTCGATGATTTTAGATACTTAGATAATCTTTTTTTACATAACATAACATACGGTCACGCCTGTATTCCCCGAAGGGTTAGGCAGAGTTGTACCAATGTACACCCACAGTCCGCCGGTATGTTTTAGGCCCCATATAATAGGGAGCGAGCCTATTGCCATTAACCGGGCACAAATCCTAACTCCGAGCTGCTAGTGAGAATTTGATAGAAAAATCCAATAACACTTTGCTCGACCCGGGAATCGAACCTGCGTAGCAGTCGCACTTAGAACCACTAGGCCAACGAGGTAGTTACGACTAGGACAACGAGGTATCTTTTTTTACTTTTTTCTTATAATTTAATTTTT
Organism: Caradrina kadenii; assembly: GCA_947462355.1. Classification (NCBI taxonomy): domain Eukaryota; kingdom Metazoa; phylum Arthropoda; class Insecta; order Lepidoptera; family Noctuidae; genus Caradrina; species Caradrina kadenii. The sequence goes on along the minus strand of OX381689.1, from coordinate 12,871,523 downwards.
ATTTATCCAGTACAAGTATATCAGTATAAGTATATCTGTCTGTTACCTCATCGCTACTGAGAATCGATCGTAAAGAATTTGACAAAAACGTAGCTTGGGTAAAAATATGGTTAATTTCGTAATCCGCGACAATGTCTGCATTCGCGATAACTGATGCTCTAGCCTATTGCCATTAGCCGGGCACTTATGTTAGGTAACGCTAGAGGTCTTAGGTTCGATTCCCAAGTCGAGCAAAGTGTTTTTAGGTTTTCTATGAAATTCTCAGTAGCAGCTCAAAGTTAGGATTTTTGCCCGGTTATTGGCAATAGGCTCGACCTCTATTACGTGGGACCTAAACATACCGGCGATCTGTGGGTGTACATTAGTACACCGCTGCCTAACCCTTCGGGGAATACAGGCTTGATGGTATGTTTTGTTTCCTAAGTAAAAGTTAAGTTACCTATTATTTCATGTATCGTATAAGCAAATCCTAAGAGTTACACATATGTATACCAGTATATTCGTACGTAGGCAGTCTCGGCTGCCCGTCTGCAAATTTTATGGCGTAAAGGAATATTCTAAATAAGCTATAAAAGACATTTTCCTTGAAAATAACTTGGTATACCGTGATTTAGGAGCGAGCTATGAAAATATTATGTTCGGTGAAATTGATGTTATGCGACCAACATGTATAGGCGTCGGTATTGGATAGATGTTGGCTATGTCAATAATTTATTGATAATACAATGTATCAGATGAAATGAAAGTCTTATTTTGGGTTTGGATAACTGTAACAATAATAGTTTTTTTTTTAATCCCCCAAAATAGTAATAAAATACGGAACAAAAATAAAGTGTGATCTTTGATGTGAGTAGGATTAATTAATTTCCTTACCTTGAAAGTTTGTGGTATTCGAAAAATTCTCCCTCGATGAATGTAGTTAAAATGTGTTTGAAGCGAGCTCACTTTACCTAAATTCATCGAGGCTAGAATAGCACTGCTTATACCACTATCACGATAGGTTGAAAATATTTTTGAAGTTGTTCAAAATGAAGCACATTCTTTTGTGACCGGATTGGTGTGTGCGCTATCGCATTAGGGATACAGCTGTAATCATAGTTGTTAGGGAGATTAATAATGAACAAACATTTACTCAAATAGTTATTGGGTTTTTCTGTAAAATTCTCAGTAGCAGCTTGAAGTTAGGATCTGTACCCGGTTAATGGCAGTAGGCTCGCCTCCTATTGTATGGGACTTTTACATACCGGCGAACTATGGGTGTACATTGGTACACCACTGCCTTACCCTTAGGGGAGGGAATACAGGCGTAATGGTATATTTTTTTTATAATTATTCTTATGACCTTTTGTAGAATTTTTTCAATGTCGTAGTTTCTATCTGGCACTGTTACCGAGATTAGGTAAAGTATGTTTTAAAACATATTCTCGCTATATTATGATGAAAATCCTTCTCTAATTTAATTAATATTGTCTCTGGCAACGCGCCATGGGTGAAGAACTTATTCAAAGGCGCCAGTTAATTTACAGCTTCTATACCTACTCTTACGAGTATTCTCTTTAATTGACATAGTTACTTGCTTAAGAATGTTCTTATGTATGCCTCCTGTCGTTAGCGCAGTGGCTTCGTGTTTAGCTACTGCAGTACGTGTCGCTGGTTCGATTTCCGCACGAAACCAATATTTGTATTGACTACTGCTAGTTGTTCCGGGTTTGATTGTTCGTGTATGTGAGTTTATATGTTTGTAAACGTACCCACGATACAGGAGAAGTTCAAGGCAATGTTTTCTTATACACAGTTTAATGGACAATTAATTACATACATACATTCATAAACTCACGCCTTTTTCCCATAGGGGTAGCCAGAAACCACAGAACACCACCTGCTACGATCCTTACATACTTCTTTTGCCTCGTCCACGTTCATACATCTGGTCATACAAGCACGCCGGTTACGAGTACTGCGCACCCGACCTTCCTTCTAGTTGTAAGTCTTTCTAGGGCGTCCTCTCCCGGCGTTGCCACTCACATCTGCCATATAAATTCCTTTTGTTAGTCGCCTTTCACTCATCCTCTCAACATGACCGAACCATCTGAGCATACCCTTTTCAACAATTAATAAAATCAATTAAAGACTGTTGTATATATCGTTTGTGTTATTCCTTAAAGTTAAATTGCTTTTGCACTCTGTATTTGATCCACATCCGAAAATTGACGGTCAAATATGTTTTTGAATACTATTTGATAAGTATGTGTACATGAAAACATTTCATCAATACCCTGATAAACAAAAACAAAAGCCTGTCAAAGTTCAATGAACCCTGAAGGACAATTAGCGCATCAAACCCTCATTGTCTATGACGTTTGAGTACAGCACATCGGATAAACAACTGTGCAAATATTTGATATGGCAACACAAAGCGGTGCACTAAGTTCGTTGCACCATATTTTAGTTGGCAATGTTTAACAAAGGCCCTTTTTGATAACGGAGAATTTTGTGTGACTCATGGATTTTTGAGATGTGGGTTAAAATACAGGGTGAAGCGATTTTCATAACTGACTCGTGTTGAAAAAGTAATTGAATTAATACAGTTCTTAACAAACGCTAAAAACTCACGCCAGAATATCCCTTATAATTATCTATAAAGCATATTGAATTAGTTTGACATTATTCGTTTTATTATTGAGACACTAATTCCTGCCGCGTCTTCATTCACGTCAAAGTTAATACACTATCTCACGGGAAACTTACATTTTCTAGACTATAATCTATCTCTGTGCTAAATTTCACCCGAAACCGTTCAGTCGTTGTGGCATGATTGAGTAACAAACATCCATCATAGTCAATAGGACAAGTGCCCCAAAAGGCTGGCAGCATCACCACGTAGTATGGCAATACTGATTAGGCCCAAGAGTAAGCCTGCCCTCTGGCCACATAAGAGGGGTGGTCTATTTCATTCTGTAACTTGATTTATTTTATTTTATGCACCACTCGCTACCGCTCATAACTTGGACCAAAACGCAGCGAGGTGTAGTAATTAGTGCAGTGTGGTCAGCCAAACAGTCTCCCTGTTATTTTTATTGTATTTCAGCGTTTCTATTTTACAATTAAATTTCGTATTGGAATTGCTTCGTTACTCTGCTTCATTATTAGGTGAAGATATAGATTTTAGGATAGCGTGGAACGTGATAAATGTTAGGAAAATAGATGATGTTTGTGTTTACTGCTTTATTTTTTAGTTAAAATTTGTAATTTATAATTTTAAAAAGCAGGATTTCGAACCCCTTGATAAAATTAAAATTCAAGCATTATCAGAAACTAAGCTTCGACACGCGACTATGTCCGCTTAGATGTCAAATAAACCATTAAACAGCTTAAGCCTCAGCAATAGCTTTCTATCAGTGAAAGATTTGCTATATCAGACTAGTAGTTTCAGAGATTACCACTTACAAACAAAAAAAAACATACATACAATCAAACTTCACCTTTATAGTATATATAATATAAGATTAGATTAATAATAGAATGACACTTTGCCGAACCCTGTAATCAAAATTGCTGACGAGTTGAACTTGCGATACTGACAAAATAAGTACCTATTCAAAATTTACGATCAGAAACGTAAATGTTAGTCAAGGTTGCGTGCTGTCGGTACAGGCCGACAGGTTTGCATAAAGAATGATCGATGTACAGCGTATTAGAGCAGGTGCATCCGTGAAATGAGTCATTATTCGTTCATTATGAGCTTATAATTGCACTTAGAACATGCTTTTCTTGACTATGTACTGTTTGATGTTAAAACTAATATTTATATGTAGCTTGGTGGGAAGATTACTCAGTCATTAAGGGCCTCGTTTACAATGCCACTACAAGGGTGGGAGCCGATTATTTATTTTTGGAAAACTATGTATTGTTCCCAGGATTCTTAATTAATATTCATTATCATTTAAAGTTAATTTGTAATTTACGACGTAATTCACGTGTTATACAATTATATTAGAAACTAGCGAACTGCCCCGACTTCACACGGGTACAAGTTTCCTATTTTCCAGAAATTTTCTTTTATATAAACCTTGTCTGAGAAATTACAAACAACAAAAAAGCAGCCTAATTTATTTGTTTATTTAAACTTTATCCAACAAAAAGTACAAAGGCGGACTTAATGCCTGAGGCATTCTCTACCAGTCAACCAAAGAGGTGAAGAGATAACATGGCAGGTGCAAATATCGGTCCAGCCAGTCCTGTCGTTGGTAGTTTTGCGCGTAGCAACATATTTAGTCATTCATTGTCATTTATGTAGAGGATAGATAATATGTAAATAACTAGGCTTAATCATCAAATCTAGGGTAATCATCAAATGACTTCTTCCGCTCCGGGCGGAGCGGATGATTCCCGTGTTCCTCCTAATACCCTTTGTGGTCCAGGGCCGCGGTGACTCTTTCGAACAAATTCCACAACCCTGGCAGGAGATAACTAGACATGCGCTAGTGAGTTTACCCAAAAATGAAGAAAAAACAAACGCATTTTTTTTTTGGGTTTTTGGATTGTAAATTAGTAAACACTGTGATGTTTTTTGTATTAGCTTTTCTGAATCAAATTGTTTATGTTTAACCGTCAGTAACATAACTCAATTGTTGTTTGTAATTTATCTAAACGAACATTAAAATAATCTTAATAAAAGATCTAAATAAAGAACATATTTATTTGTATACGATGATTACACACAATTATTTAAATACTCGCAAGCCTCCGATCATTTTTGATGGTTTCCAAGAATATCATAAAACCGCATTTTAATCGGACGAATTTTTCGCGTTTACTCGACACAACTAACCGTGAAATAAGCCCGGATTCTTAGAAACAACTTCGATTATCCTCTTTAAAACAAGCCGTGAAGGATAAGTTTTGACTAGCAATTTTACTCGATTTCACCTATGTAGGTAGGTACGTTATGGTTGAGGGAGTTTTCATTGAATAAGATGTTATGTCCTAATTGTTTCGGGGAATTCTTAGATCACCATTTGTTTTATTAAATAAATGTGTTATCTGGTAAATGTTTTTTTTTTCTTCATATATATAAATATTGAACATAATAAATAGTTAATAGTCCGCGCAGAATACTAAAATCAACAGATTGATAATTTCAAACTACAAATATCACTATGGGTCACTGAACACTGATTCTTTGTCTCTCAAATATAAAATTACATACATACATACATAAACTCACGCCTTTTTCCGATGGGGGTAGGCAGAAGACACAGAACGCCACCTGCTACGAGCCTTACATACTTCCTTCGCCTCGTCCTCGGTCATACATCTGTTCATACAAACACGCCGGTTAGAGTTCTGCGCACCTGACCTTTCAGTAACATGCAGTCCCAACTGACGGTACTCGTTAGCAGACGTTTCAGTAACATCTCCTTTCCACCTAGGTAATTCTTCCAAAATAATCATCCAAGAAAATGAAACATTCACAAAATATCCAACAAAAATGTCATTCACTCTTATTTATGGAGTGCATTATCCCAAAAAATGCTCGGAAACAAAAATTACGAAATACTTTTATTCTGACCTGAGCGTGAGTAAATAATCGACAGAGACTCAACTTCATACAACAACTTTTCTTCCCGCTTATTTTCACAAGCTGCCCCGTTGGTCTCGTGGTCGCAAGCGCGACTGATGAGCGTGGGGTCCCGGGTTCGATTCCCAAGTCGGGCAAAAAGTGTTGATTGGGTTTTTCCATTAGGAATTGCTCAGTAGCAGCCCGGAGTTTAGAAGTTGGTGGTGTGACACCCCCGTGCCTCGGAAAGCACGTAAAGCCGTTGGTTCCGGCTGTCATTCGTAGATCTTTGACAGTAGTTACGGATAGTCAGAAGCCAGGAAGTCAGACAACCAGTCTAACCAAGAGGTATCGTGTTGCCCAGTAACTGGATTGTGGAGGTCAGATAGGCAGTCGCTCCATGTAAAATACTGGTATTCAGCTGCATCCGGTTAGACTGGAACCCTACCCCAACATAATTGGGAAAAGGCTAAGTAGATGATGTATTTTCACAAGCTTGGTATATTCGCATAATATAATAATGAACTAAAATCCATATAAATAAAGCTGTGAATTGCGTAATAACGTGCAAGATACAAAGTTTTCAACCATATTTGTAATGTATTTTAGTCAATTATCAATTAATTAATGAAAACTGCTTGAGCATTATTATGTAAGCTTTATTAGCGGTGACTCTAAGAATAATTCACGTCAAGATAATTTATTCTGTCTGTGCAACAACCCAGATACCCTAACCCTGATATGTGTGTATAGACCCGGATTCATGATCACAGGTCCGCCTAGGGCGCGAGACGACTCCCGGCCACCGTAGATACTGGCCTGTGGACGGTGAGCAATGGGTAGCTCACCGTCCTTACGTTGCATAACGACAGGCCGTGTCGACGGCGCGTTCGTGTTCCACACGCGCCTCAAAGAGATGTCAGCAAAAGGAAGGGGCCACTGAGGGCCGATGCCTGCCGGGGCTTTTTTTTTTTTTTTTTTTTGGTGGGTGGGAACTCATCAAATAACTTCTCCCGCCCTGGGCGGGGCGGGAGGGAGTGTCAGAGTTTTACTGACTAAAACCCACCCATGTTCCTTCTTGTGCCCTTTGCGTTCCGGGGGCGCGGTATCTCTTGCGAACAACCCGCAGCCACGGCAGGCATCGGCCCTCAGTGGCCCCTTCCTTTTGCTGACATCTCTTTGAGGCGCGCGTGAAACACGAACGCGCATGCCGCCTGCCGGGGCTGCGGGTTGTTCGTAAGAGATACCGCGCCCCCGGAACGCAAAGGGCACAAGAAGGAACATGGGTCGGTTTTAGTCAGTAAAAGTCTGACACTCCCTCCCGCCCCGCCCAGGGCGGGCGAAGTTATTTGATGATTTCTCACCTCCCAAAAAAAAAAAGGTCCGCCTAGGGGCTTATATCGATGCTGGGAGTGAGGATAAACTCTCGAGTACTCTCGTCTCCTGTCTGTAGGTAGTTGTGATGACAACAAGCAATAAAATTCCTCCCTTTAAAAAAAAATAAGTTTTATGAGATTACACGTATAATATTTTTAAGATGTTCTAAAAACTAGGCAGAATCGTGCGCCTTGCAGGACATTGCAACATTTGTATAAAAAATTAAGTTACACTGTCAGTCTCTGTCGTATTGCCTACTCCACGACACAGTTCTGAACATACATCAAATTCTCAAACACTTCAAAGAGCTACATTTTTGTTACTTTTGTATCTGATTTAGTGTTTCAACCCGCACCATTAATAACGCCAGCGTGTACAGTGTAATGTGCCGCTGATATGCATCAATGTCTGTGTTCTTGGACGTATATTTACGTGGACGTCTTGATGTGACAATTCTTTATTAGGAATCTGACACATGAGACACGAGTGAGCGAAGTAAACGTAACATATCCAATATTGCTAATTTATAAATCGATCGGTTTTTTAAATTGGTAACACTCCTTTCACAACGAATAATTACATTGAGATTATTAATTAATTAATTAGATTCCATATTTAAATTTAAGACTTTTTTCAGTCGAAGGTGAATTAGAAAGAATCGTCTTTGTAGCTGCCTCGTTGGGCAAGTGGTCGTAAGCATCACTACTACGCTAGAGGTCTTGGGTTCGATTCCTGGGCTGAGCAAAATGTTATTTGGTTTTTCAATGAAATTCTAAGTAACAGCTCGGAGTTAGGATTTGTACACAGTTAATGGCAATTGGGCCAAAATGGTTTAATATTGACTTTTGGTAATGACACCATAAGAAAATACCACACGATTCCCGGGCATTTAATATCTTTCAATTTGTTAGTGCTACCACCAGCTCTTATAGCAGTATTTTTTTAGTATTACTTTGTCTTGCGCACTATTGGATTTCCAACTCTCTGCTCAGCACTGAGAGTTGAAAATCCAACAACTGAAATCACAAAGTAATAATTAAACTCCAGATACTCATATTTTTATTTGTTTTATGAGATAAGTATTATTTCTCCCATGCTTTTGTTTCCTGTTTTGGCAAGTTTTAGAATGCACACTAAATCATGGTGGAAGAGAAAATATATTTTTATTTGCAATAATAAGAAAATGTTTACCCTGTTTTTTACTCCAACATTGAACATGCAAAACATTTAACAGCCTTTCATAAAATGTATTTCAAAACGTTTGGCTTGTGTATGTGTCGCCCTGCATGATTAATACACATATTTCATGTTGCATTTCACAAGAATATCAAATAAAAGGAATTTTCATATTATTTTTAATTATAATTGTAGGTACAGCAGCTAAACACACAAATTATAAATACATTTCCTAGGTAAGGCAATATTACTAGCTTCCGCCCGCGAATTCATCCGTGTGGCTTACAACAACAACAACATACCATCACGCCTGTATTCCCCGAAGGGTTAGGCAGAGGTCTAACAATGTACACCCACAGTTCGCCGGTATGTTTAGGTCCCATGTAATAGGGGGCGAGCCTATTGCCATTAACCAGGCACAAATTCTAACTCCGTGCTGCTATTGAGAATTTCATAGAAAAACCCAATAACACTTTTTGCTCGACCTAGGAATCGAACCCAAGACCTCGCAGTAGCAGTCGCGCTTAGAACCACTAGGCTACCGAGACAGTTCAAATCGAATCAATTTTTTTTATTTGTCTAAAATATGGTAGATACAAAGAAAGTACAGAACATTAATTACAAAGAGACATTTCTCTATTTGGTGTTAACATAAGAATAATAACAAATAAAAGGTATTCCTAAATAGTGACCAACTTATATTTTACATTAAACACTTCTAGACTGTTTCTACTAAGTAAATACGTTCAAAATCTAGTCACAATCTCATCTCAGTGACAATCAATATCAAAGAATGTTCGCAAATTAGAGGCATTTTCGCCAGATTGCTACTGCGATTAGATTGCGATTGTTCCTAAAAGTTAGAAGCATTGTCACCCTATTTCTAATTGAACCTACCAACTTATCTATTACCGGCTTCCGTTAAGAACTATTTGAAACTAGGTTCTTATAAGCCTTGCAAAATTTACATTATGTTTTTACGTAGAACTTATATGAATATGACGGTGCAGCTGATTATGTCAATATGTACCCGGTTCGTGTACGTGCACTGTACCAAACTTGCACATTGTTGGTAAACCTCCCCACAGACCAGTTCATTGCAAACAGACAGGACTCTTCTTCACAAGGTGTTGGTTTGAATTCTTGAACGCGAGTGATTTTCAACACGACTCAATAATAAAATAAGTAAGTCTTTTTTTGTGGGTGATTTTCTAATTTGACCTGGCCATCTTGCCGACTGGGCATTTTTGATCTCGCATGTAATTTTAAACTCTTTTACTGTTGTTTTTAAGCTGATTATCAATTAATAAATAAAAAAATAATGTGCGTAAAAAGTAATGTGTGTTAATTAATGTGCTGCTCAGTTTCCGCTGACGGCCTATGTACCTCGGGATTGTCAACATTATTTTTTTTTTTTTATTCGAGATGGGTAAGCTCTTGATTCCAGTCTAGGTCAGAGGTGACAAAGACAAGGTCGACAATGGAGTGAGCTTACCCAGAAGAAGTCTGTTCACTCTAACTTTGAAGAAATTAGAGTTGAATGCATTCGCATTGCGCATTATAAAAGACGTGATTGATGATCGTAATTGGTTTTCCGACAAATATTTTTGACAACTGTCGCACCTGTATCCCCCCCCCCCCCCCCCGCCTGCTCTTTGGCTGCACACCGTAGACGTAAGAGGATTACTGTGCTCCACCGCGAACTAAGTCGGGCTAATGCAAAATTATTTAATAAATATTTACTGAAAGAGATTCCCGTTAAGAGCATTTTATGGCGGATCAGATCATCTGCCAATACAGTTTTGATGGGATTTGTGAATTTAATGCAATTTTGGCAAAAATCAAAAACCATCATCTGATGATGATGGTCGATGGTGGATGATGGACGTCGTTGTATGATGATCATACAAGGACGTCCACTGCTGAACATAGACCTCCCCTAAAGATAACCACAATAATCTGTACTAATATTACAAAAAGGAAAGATTTTTTTGTTTGTAACCAATAGCCTCCCAAACTACTGAACCGATTTTAACCATTGTTACACCATTAGATAGCTACATTATTCCTAAGTTACATAGACTATAAACCATCACGCTACGGCACACGGGAGCTGAGCAGTAACGGAAGACGCTTAACGCGGGTGAAATAATAATATTATAAATACGAAAGTTTGTGTGGATGGATGGATGGATGGTTGTTACTCTTTCACGCTTAAACGGCTGAACGGATCTGAATGAAATTTGACACTGAGATGGATTGTAGTGTGGAATAACACAGCTTTTTATCCCGGAAAAATTTACGGTTCCCGCGGGATAATCAATAATATGGCAGGCTATACCCGTTATTTATTTTTTTATTTAAACTATATACAACAAAAAATATAAAGGCGGACTTAATGCCTTGGGCATTCTCTCCTGTTAGGTGTAATTCTGCTAAAGGCAACTAACCCATGTCAAAATTTCACACATTTTTTTAAAGTAATTGTAATTTTTTTTATTCTTATCGACGATTTAATTAAAATCTATTCTCAGCATACATGTCAACTGCTATTGGTGGATATTGAAAAAAAGTCTATACCTAGTATTTTTGTTTTTAATTCCAAAAACAATACTTGTCTGCCTACCCTATAAACGTATCACGTACGTACATGTATACGAGCGAAAGGTGTGGTATTAACACTGGGAATCAATTCAAACGCAGACCACGCGCCGCATTACTCATTTGAACGAACGTGGTTGAAGCGGCTGGGTTGCCAGGATCAGGGAAATTCTCCTAGAAAAGTTAAAATTCAAAAATCTGTTATTTTGTTCCATTTATTTTTATTTATACGAGGCCGCCACGCTATTCCCATAAACTGGAACTCTTTCAACAGTGGAGACCTCCAGGAAAGCGCCGAGGAAATTAAGCTCAACGAGTTCGGAGAAACGATTTAACTGTCTTGGATCCCGCAACGAAATGAATCAGAATAGATTAGCGGAGGATTAAGAAAAAACATAATTTCCACTGCCTTCCATACAAGTAGGCGACAGTACAGAACTAGGCCAATAGGCATAAAGGGAAGTTTACACCTGGGAGAAACCTAGATTGCCAAGCACTACGGATTGCAATTATTATTATCATTATTTATTTATTGAGACTTCATGAAACTGAAGATACAAAGGCGGAATTAATAGGCATTAAGCATTCTTTACCAGGAATTGATAGGAATCCCTAATTGAACTCGTTCGGTCTCTCTTTAAAGGAAGTTTTGAAGATTCTGGTAATAAATTATCATATCTTAATTCTGGACTGACACAATTAAGAATGCCATCGATACACCAAAAATAAAAATGTCTACAAGCTAGCTCAGACGGATAAATAACCCTTTGAGTTCTTTTTAAGATATCGTAGAAAAAACATATTCAACAACACCAATACAAGAACTCCTCATATTTTACACAAGTCAAAGTCTACCATGCAAAACAGGCCGCCTACCATACAAAACAAAAACTCACCCGTTCCCAGGAAACTCAGCGCTGGCAACACAGACAAGCGGTGTGCGGTAACATTTTTATTTTTTCCATCGTTTGTACATTTGTGGCAACATGTCGCTGTAAATTCAACGCGTTTTATATACGTTTGCATTAAACCCTCACATACGTAGCCATATGTACGTATGTACGGTAAAGCGAGCAAGCTTTTATTAGTAGTCGCTGAAAAACTTGACATTTTTATGGAAGTGGTATTAAATATGGTCTAATTTTGCATCGCAGTTTGTAAAAATTTTCTGAATAGTTACTTGCTGCATTATTACTTGCCTAACGAGTGAGTCATTTAAAAATAAATCTTATTATCAACTAATATAAAATGCAATTTAGCAATGCAGACAGACGGTTGCGGATTCGATCCCAATGTGACTTACAATTCATAAACTTTTTATGTTTATCTTGGATATCACGGACATCGTTAAAAGAAAACGTCGTGAGAAAACCTAGAATTAAAATTAATTTCAGTCTGAAATTAATCCACCTTTAACCAGCATGATGATCAATGCTTGTGGCTTCTCTGTATGAGAAGAGGCCTCTGTTTTGCAGTGGGACAATAATAGGCTGGTATTAATAATCATGAACATAGCTTGAAACAGTTCACTACTAATTAAAGACCACTGCTGAGTCTTGTCAAAAGATTTAGTTCTTCGTCTCTCATATCCAGTTTGCAATTTTCTAATAAAGTGATTAGATGAACAAGTCAGTCTTTGATAAGCATATTGTAGTTACGGGATCTGTGTCTTATTGAAGAGAAAATAACCTAGTTTTGTTGCCATTATTTACAGTATTGGCAGGAAATCACGTCTTGCAATGATCCTCAAATTCTAAAATAAAAAAAGTCAATTTTGACTATGCAGTACCATTTCAAATAACATATTTATACCCATTTACAATTTTAATAGCGCGAACACACAATTGTTTGCGCGAACCAATTAAATACGTACAGTCAGCAAAATAATTATGTTTACACCCCGCAAATAAGTAACAAAACAAAGTGTAAAAAGTTAGCGTGACGTGGTCCAACTATAAATAATAAATTGAACTTCACAAGTGAACATATGGCGACGTGTCCAATGTAAACTTATAAATTGACTGAAAAACACACGCGGCCGACTGTACATGAGTCGCTGAGTAAATATCCTGGTTGTGCAGTATTTTATCTGATTAAAAAATCAACCAAGTTTGATTCGGACTCGTACACGAAGGGTTCTTCACCACTGTAAAATATTTAATTCAAAATTTGAAACACACCATCAAACGTGCACCAATGGTGGTGTACCAATGTGCACCAACAGTTCACCGGTAAGTTTAGGTCCCATGTAATACGGGGCGATTGCCTATTGCTAATAACTGGGAACAAATCCTAACTCCGAGCTGCTACCGAGAATCTCATTGAAAAGCCCAATAACACTTTGCTCGACCGAGAAATCGAACCCAAGACCTCTAGCGTAGCATTTGCTTGTAGGACAAATCGGGTAACGAGGCAGTTAAAATTTCAAGCTACCTATGTGCAAAGAAATACTTCTCTTGTACCTCCATTAATTTTTAACTTTATTGTATATCGGTCGGGCGGATACCACAGCACAGTTGTAGCATAAAGGTTTCTTTTGGCACCCTTTCAAAGTATTTACTACATACCATCACGCCTATATCCCCCGAAGGGTTAGGCAGAGGTGTACCAAGGTACACCCACAGTTCGCCGGTATGTTAAGGTCCTATGTAATAGGGGGCGAGCCTATTGCCATTAATCGGGCACAAATCCTAACTCCGAGCTGCTACTGATAATTTCATAGAAAAACCCAATAACACTTTTGGTCGACCTGGGAATCGAACCCAAGACTTCTAGCGTAGCAGTAGCGCTTAGGACCACTAAGCTACCGAGGCAGTTCAAAGTATTTATTTATTTCAATTACACCATTTACAGCCACTTATGAATTATTGTCAAGGTGTCGAACAATTAGTCAGAAAATTGAAGCTAGTTGCTGGTTCCAAAACGTAGGTAGACCTCTAAGAGAAGAACGAGCAATAAACTACACGGACACTTTCAAGTAGGTTTTTACATAACCCTCATTATAATATTCTTTGCGTACAGAACTCTAAAAAAAGGTTTATTTTAGATGGAAAACTGCTTTTTTATTATACGTTTGTGTTGGCCATGTTTTTAAAAGTTAATGTGTTAATGGCTCAATTATCGTTTCTGAAACCTAAAATCGATAATAACTGTTTCTGTTTGAACCGGAAACTTTACGGTTTTCCTAACGGGTATAAATCCAACTTTGTTAAAAGATTGTAAACCTATATGGCCGCGGCTATTTTTATAGTTATTCTGGCCGTAACATTAGTGCAGTAATACCTGGTCATTATATCGCATTTCGACGTAATTTCAGCAATAACGAACAATGTTTCCATCAGAACTTTTTTTTTTTTTTTTTTTTTTCTATTACTTTGTAAATCTATACTAATAAAATAAAGCTAAGGAGTCTTTTTGCTAATTTGCCTAAACGAGCTAATCTGTAGAACTACCGGTCGGATTGGAAAATAATATTTTTGTATAGAGCAGTAACCTAAGATGTAACTTAACACTCAGACGATGCCGTGTCGACGGCGCGTTCGTGTTCCACGCGCGCCTCAAAGAGATGTCAGCAAAAGGAAGGGGCCACTGAGGGCCGATGCCTGCCGGGGCTGCGGGTTGTTCGCAAGAGATACCGCGCCCCCGGAACGCAAAGGGCACAAGAAGGAACATGGGTGGGTTTTAGTCAGTAAAAGTCTGACATTCCCTCCCGCCCCGCCCAGGGCGGGAGAAGTTATTTGATGATTTCCCACCTACCAAAAAAAAAAAAAAAAAAAAACACTCAGACGATGGGCACGCCTTAATTGAGGCGGTAAGTCCCCTCTTTGAGGAGTGGCTGGAGAGGCGCTACGGCGCCCTCACCTACCACCTGACGCAGGTCCTCACCTGACACGGGTGTTTCGGGAGGTTCCTGCACCTCATCGGGCGGGAGGAAACGTCCAGGTGTCACCATTGTGTGGATCGCCCCGAGGACACGGTGGAGCATACCGTGGCGGTATGCCCCGCTTGGGCGGAGCATCGCCGAGTCCTCGTGGCGGCCATCGGCGGCGGCGAACTCTCGCGTCCGGCCCTGGTGCAAGCCATGGTCCGGAGCGAGAGGGAATGGGATGCAGTTGCCTCCTTCTGTGAGGCAGTAATGCTAGAGAAGGAGGCGGCGAGACGGTTGAGACAGCGGTTCTCCCGTCCCAGCCGCCGCGGTAGACGCTCCGGACGCCGGGAGCCGCGAGACGACTCCCGGCCACCGTAGATACGGGCCTGTGGACGGTGAGCAATGTACCCAAGGACGGTGAGCTGCCGCTCACCGTCCTTACGTTTAACACAACAACAGGCCGTGTCGACGGCGCGTTCGTGTTCCACGCGCGCCTCAAAGAGATGTCAGCAAAGGGAAGGGGCCACTGAGGGCCGATGCCTGCCGGGGCTGCGGGTTGTTCGCAAGAGATACCGCGCCCCCGGATTGCAAAGGGCACAAGAAGGAACATGGGTGGGTTTTAGTCAGTAAAAGTCTGACACTCCCTCCCGCCCCGCCCGAGGCGGGAGAAGTAATTTGATGATTTCTCACCCAACAAAAAAAAAAAAAACACTCAGACGAAGTCGCGGGTAAACACTAGTAGATAATAAAATAATAATAATACTAGCCTATTACTGCCAAAGCGAGCCAACTCACAATCTTTTAATAATAAAAATAATTTCGTTAAAATAAATAAATGTGCCAAATGGTTACTATCCATCAATATCGGTACAATGTATATCCGAAAATAATTAAGAGTATTTATAGATAAAGTGTTGAGTATTTCTTGCTCCTTCTTCTCCATAGAAACCTTCTGTTTTGAACGAGCATATAGCTTTAATTTTCAGATTGGTTAACTCCTTAACAATTCAAAGCGCCTGAATTTTTTTTTTCCAAAAGCTAGGCGAAATTATAATGCAGATTAGATCGTTTTGCTAAAACGAAACCCAATTAAAATAAAGGCAGACCAAACCAATTTGACGTCACAATGTGTCAATAAACTGGAGTCCCATATATACCAATCAACATTAACAGACAGACAAACAAAAATGGAGCAGCAAATCCAAAAGTTCGCTTCTAAACTCGGATATACTTTAAACCAGTAAAGTTATTAAGTCCAAAAAGTCGTGTTGCCGGAGTCGGGACACGTAGGGTGTGTTTGGGAAACAGAGAGACTGTCCCAGCGACGTATCAGAGCAGATGCGATTAAATTGGAAAACATTCACTCAATTTCCTGAGCGAGGGGATCGGCTACCGGTTGTACGGTCAGCAGAAACGAGAGAAAAGAGTAATAGTGCAAGATTGTCTTTTTATTTTCTTGTTATTTGTTAGGTTTTTTTTTTCCTTTTTAATACTAATATTATAAAACGATAAGTTTTGTTTGTTAGGAGTTATTTACAAAAAAAAAGACATTGAACCAAAATTCAGTAATTCTTTTTTCTCATCATTATGAGATCCTCATGTGTTTAGGAGTAATTCTACATATTTAAGAACGAATTTTTTTGACATTAATCGTCGCTTAGATAATGTTGAGACTAGATTTTTAACGTTTTTGTATAGTAGAATTATTATTGGCCTCTAGATCACATACACAACAAAATAATCAATTAAAACAATACTGTAATTTGCCTCCGCCTGTTTTGCCGACGCTACATCAACGAGCACGTCGCAACGCTCGCCGGCTGCAGGCTGACAAATCCGCGGCGGTGAGTAGCCGATAGTAAGTCGTATATATTTGCTGACGGTACCCGCCCGCAATCTAAAGGACGCTACGTTTTTAAATTACTAAGCGTCGCTGAGCAGGCGATCCTCTTAATGTGTTTTTATCAGTTATGCTGAGACTTATTGATTTCAATGACTGATTGGTTCAGAGATTTGCTAGTTTTCTTCTATTTGGTAATGGTTCTCGGCTTTATTTATACCAAACCTACTCTTAATTCTTTTTCAATGAATAGGCTTCCACAATGACCATAAGAAATAGGGAACGTCAATAATATAAGTGTTTTTATTAAAGCACCTGTAATATTTTACTTAGCAATAACAGTTTATCTTGCGGGTTATTGCAAATAGTGTTATAACAGGCGTAGCGCAATTTTTAAAGCGTCTAGAAATCAGAAAATAATATTCGGTCTGTCACACGGAATTGCCGAGTACTGGGCAACTTCTAGTACACAAATCCAGATTTGTGTTCAGTTCATGGCAATATTCTCGCTTCCTATTACAAGAGGACCTTAAAATGTGGGTGTACAGTTGAACAAACATACACATCGACGGCACGGTTGGAGCAACGGCTGAAGAAATGGCTGCTGTGCTGCGTGTTGAGTGTTCGGTTCCCACCCTTTACAACATGTAGATAGTTTTTTCATTTTGAACCTAGTTGTTTATGTATGTAAGTTTTGTATAGTTAAGTTGTTTTTAAAAAGAAAGTTAACATTTGGTTAACCGTTCAATGTGGGTAGAGTTTTCTTTCCTTACGATAAAACTTGTTCACTGCACAATAAAACAATCTGAAGGGTAACCAGTAAATCAATGGACCACTGGACATCGACCAGTACCTACCAACGTACTGGGGGAAATTTAATTTACTTAACATTGTACGCAAACCGCGGTCACAACTGTTCCATCGAATGTTTTAACTTTAAAGGATACAAAGTATATTTATTTATTGCTGTGTAATACTTATCCTTATTGTATTTTTAACCCCGGACGCAAAAACGACGGGGTGTTATAAGTTTGTTCGTGTGTGTGTGTGTGTGTCTGTCTGTGGCATCGTAGCTCCCGAACGCAAAAACCGATTTTGATTTATTTATTTTTTTGTTTGAAAGGTATATTAGTCGGGAGTGTTCTTAGCTATGTTTGATGGAAATCAGTTCAGCGGTTTCAAAGTTATCAGCTCTTTTGTTAGCTGTGGTAGGAATTTTTATTTTTCTGTCGGGGGTTAAAAAAAATAATTTTGTGTTTTATTGTAATGTAGTGATGGCTCTGTGGTAAAGGTCGCTTCCAACCGGTCTTTTTGGAAATGTATGAAGGAGGCGTATGTCCAGCAGTGGACGAACTGCAGCTGATATAATGATGATGGAAGACCTCACTCACATGAAGTTCCAAGTTCAGTACCTGATATGTAGCAATGAGACAATTCATATAAATTTTCTTAGTTTATCCTGAACATCACTGACATGCGTGGGGACCTGGGTGCAATTAACAGGTTGGGCAAAGTGACACGGAGTATACAAGTTAGATCTCTCGCCAGTCGTGTCCAACTGCCATCTTTTTAGACTATGAGATTAAGGGAACAGAGAGTGCATCCGTGTTTGCGCACACATTTGTGCACAATACTATCTCTTGCGCACTTAGCTAGTCCCCTTGTCATGGGCATTAGATTGGAATATTATTATTAAAGCTCGACAAGAAACATATCTATAGGTATTTTTTATATCATTGGATGGCAAACAACGCTGGCTATAGACATCTACAATACCAGAGGCTTTAAAATGTCGCATGTGCCTGTAATTACACCGACATCCATACCCTTCAAACCGGAACACAGCAACGCTGCTTGACGGCAGAAATAGGCATGGTGGTGTACTTCCTCGGACGGGCTCCTTTACAATGAGCTCTACTACATTATCACATATTAGTAATAACCAGTCTATCACGGTAATGTGTGTGTCGTGTTCGTGCAGCGTAAGGCAATACGCGTGATGTGTATCTAAATATTAGTACTACGCATTGAATAATGCGGTATAAGCGTTGTTGCAAGGCGGCGTGTACAATGGCTAGGTTAATATGCATAAACTCACGCCTTTTTCCGATGGGTGTAGGCAGAAACCATAGAATGCTACCTGCTACGATCCTTACATACCTACTCCCTTTGTCTCGTCGACGTTCATACATCTGGGCATACAAGCACACCGGTTACAAGTACTGCGCACCCGACCATTCCGAAGAAAACCTCACCAATGAGGTCAGATTAGGTATTTCTGGGGCGTCCCCTTCATGAGTTAGTCCCTACGTTGTTCTTCCAAAATTCCTCATGAAAAACCCAAAAACATTTTGTCCGTTCCAACATACAACATACCATCACGCCTGGGGTTAGGCAGAGGGGTAACAATGTACACCCACAGTTCGCCGGTATGTTTATGTCCCATGTAATAGGGGGCGAGCCTATTGCCATTAACCGGGCACAAATCCTAACTCCGAGCTGCTACTGAGAATTTCATAGAAAAACCCAAATAGCACTTTTTGCTCGACCTGGGAATCGAACCCAAGACCTCTAGCGTGGCAGTCGCGCTTAGGACCACTGGGCTACCGAGGCAGTTGTCCGTTCCAATATTCCCATAACTCCCAATAACCTTTCAGAAGTGTGCCCTACCCCTAACAGCGGTAGGTATATAGTATACTTGTAACATAATCCGATGCCGCCGGGTTCCCAATTACCTACCATAATGGTTCATAATTCACCTAAACGCGTGGTCGTGATAATTGATACCACTAGTTATGTTCCCTTTGCATAATATAACGACTGGTTAGTCGACTGGTAAGTAGACATGTCTTCAGTCGAGTACTAGCTGTGCACGCGGCTTCACTCACCTACACTTAAGCGTAATAAGTATTAAAGTTATTAAGTTACAGTCAAAGCATTTATTTCAATCAGACCATTTACAAGCACTTTTGCATTGTCAAGGAGTCAGTCAGTTAATCGGAAAGTTGAAGCTAGTTGCTCGTTCCAAAACGTTAATAAGGTCTCTATGGAGAAGAGCGAGCAAGAAGTTCCGCGGAAGCTCTTTTTAAATAGGTTTTGACAAAATCCTGGTTACAATATTCTTGTTGCTTCTATATGTGAAAACAATGAAGGTGAATATAATTTTATAGTATAATATAATTGAATACTATATAATCACAATCCACCTCGTGCAAATTGTAGATCTTAAAGCAATCCCGAGATAACCTGTATAAAAAACAAATTTTAATATAAAACAATATTGCACGTCCCTTAACGTAAATAGCGTGATAATAGGATGGCGAACTTTTATTAGTGAATTGGTTATAGTCAAAGCCAAATCATTTATTTCAATTAGACCATTAAAAGGCACTTCTGAAAGTCACTTAAAAGAAAAAATATATAATATTGATTCTAGTCGCCTATTCCAAAAGGTTATTGAGAAGAATATAATATATAATAAGAATAATGGAGAAGAACGGGCAAGAAATTCCATAGATTGTACTTACTCTTTTAAAAAAACAAAATTAAAATAAATTGTATAATTATTAACTATTTATTTACCTATGGAGTATGAATGAAAGAATGTTTTTTTACTCTTTCATGCTTAAATGGCTAAACAGAATTATCTGAAATGTGGCATAATATAATAGAAATCGACTAGCTTAACATAGAATTTTACCTCGTTTCTGTTCTCGTAAATTACTTTGGCTTAGTTCTATGAAGCTAGTTAATTACAATCTAGATTTCCTCATGACATTTTCCTTCACCGATGTACATCAACGTTCAAGGTAAACCTAAAAACCTACTTACGAATTGAAAAACTCACATTGATACTTACCCGGCATTAAACCCATAAATAACAGTAAATTAATACTCTCTAATGTCAGTTACATTTCCTTTTTTAAATGAAAAACGTTTTCGAAGTAAATCAAAGAAAATCTTCGCGGAGTACAAAAATGATCGCTGGCGTCCAAGTATGTTATCAATTTGAAACTAATGGTCCAATTTGGATTCAGGGGGGACCGTGCCGATAATAAAATTCATCATGGAAAGCTTCCAGGGCAAAAATTAATATTCCAATGATGTAACGGGCAGTGTTTGTTGTGGTACCAGATGGAAACGGCGAGCGATTTGCGTCAACAGAGCTAAATCTGTGATAATTTAATTATATGTTATTCCACACTTCAATCTCTCTCAGTGCCAAATTTCATCCAAAGCCGTTCAGCCGTTTTAGTTTGAAAGATTAACAAACATCCATCCATTCATCCTCACAAACTTTCACATTTATCTTCTGCCCGCGATAAAATTGACATGTTATCCCACTAGAACCGTATATTTTTCCTTGATAAAAAGTATCCTATTTTCTATTCCAAACATTAATCCATCTTTGTTTCAAATTTTACCCACATCCGTTTACCCGTTCTTGAGTAATAAACATCCGCCTAAACTTTCGCATTCTATCCTACTAATATTATAATTTAAAAAATGTTAAGGTGACAAAGCGACGTACCTACGGGGTATCAAATACAGCACATAGCCCTAGACTAAATTACATTAGCTAAAAACTTTTTTGTTAAACTACTTTTATTTTATAGGTGAAGAATCCCTTTTTATGGTGGTGCATAATGCATGCAATACATTGTGCTTTTTGGTACATCTAATAGCACAGAGGTCGTGAAGGTACTTAAAGTTTAGTTATAACATTTTAAACTGGTTTTCTTAGGGAAACGTAAGGAAAGTTTAAACTTTGACTTTTTATATTACGGTAGCTAAAAGATTCCCAGATTTCTTTCAGTACACTTCTAAACATTTGTTCGTGTTTCTGAGATTGTTTTATGTAAGATCATAGAATTAGGAATAATAATTACTTTCAGTTCTACTCAAACATTTCATATTTTTCACTCACCAAAGTTCGTGAATGAAAATCGCCATCGCTTATGATTTGAGTCGGCGACCTCGGCGGGCAGCGATGAATTACTGCAAATTAAAAATGTTTAATGAATCAACTTTATTGCTTCAAAAGATTTGTTTTTGGTTAATTAAGACGTGTACTTTCTGTTTCCATACAGATTTGGGTATTTAATGAAAAACTGTGTAATTACATTGTTTGTTTACTGTTCAATAATAAATAGGGACGGTGCACACTGAGGCACCTTCTGGCTTTTTACACGCGTTTTTTGTACTTGTAGCTAAACCAGTACTTGTGCCTGTCCTGAGGGGTCTTATGCGGAATCGTTGTCCGCGTGAAATGTCTCGTAAGTACATGACTCAGTAAGTTGTCGAATATCCCTAAATTTGTCACTAATCTTGGTGTATAAGTGGTAGTATTTAAGGTGTCTACTAACAAAAATGGTTCCTATGTTGTCTTAAATAAAACAATTTATTTATTTATTTAAACATTAGGAAGCCTCCTAATTAGTCTATTGATCTCGTGGTCACAAGCTTGGCTGCTTACCACCAGAATTAGCACCGTGTCCTCTTAAAAGACTACACGAATCAGATCAGCTCAGAGCTTATCAAAATACCTCTTACCAGGGAGGCTGTTTTACTTACATTTAGGAACGATTGCATTCTTATCTCAGTCTTAATCTGATAAAATTACATTTTTTACATTGACTGTCGCTGATATGACATTTTTAATAGATTTAAACGTTTTTGACTGCCTCGGTAGCCTAGTGATCCTAAGCGCGACTGCTACGCTAGAGATCAGAGGTCTTGCGTTCGATTCCCAGATCGAGCCAAAAGTGTTATTGGGTTTTTCTATGAAATTCTCAGTAGCAGCTCGGAGTTAGGATTTGTGTCCGGTTAATGGCAATAGGCTCGCCCCCTATTGCATGGGACCTAAACATACTAGCGAACTGTTGGTGTACATTGTTACCATTGTGCCTAACCCTTTGGCAAATACAGGCGTGATGATATATATGTATGTTAAACGTTTTTTGTAGAATTGGTCTTCTGAAATGCTGAAAAGTAGTGCATTGTTTTATTTCGTGTCTGGTTACCTATATTAACTAATGTGTAAAAGAAGGGTCTGGGGACTGGGTCGCGGTAGACCGTGGAGAAGATAGCGAGACGCTTTAGATGACTTCCTCAGAAACTGGATAGAGGAAGCACAACACAGAGGAAAGCGGAAGAAATGGGGGGAGGCGTTACTGTTCCACTCCAGGGAAAAGGCCCTAGAGGGGAACAGTAACGGCTAGCAAAGAAAGAAAAATGTAAAAGTAACACCGACTTTTGTCACAAAACCAGACAAACAAATCTAAAACCGCTGGAAAACTAACATTTGTTATTATCCGGGGAAAATTCTCCATAATATCATCACAAAGAAAACAAACATTATTACATAAATCGGTGGTTACCGAAACTCTTGGGTAGTTATTCAGATTCGACGGTAGATTATGTTCCGGACAACGTTACTTATCGTCAAATTATACCGTCCGTAATGTATGTCCGAGCGACGCGATATATGGCAACTGTATGTAAATGTACTGGTAACGACAGCGGTGTTTCGGCCACGGGGGTATTTTGACGCTCCGCAGACGAAGCAACGTTAATCTCCAAGTTGCGCAACAGGCAACTCGCAGCTATTTAGTTGTTTGAGACGATTTTCTTGTAATTTTTGTAAGGAACTGGCAACCGTTAGCCGAAAAGTTTTCTAAACTTGACTGTTGCTTTGGGGTACTAGCGATATTTGTAGAAAATTTAAGGCGAGCAAGAATGGCGTGTGTGTGTTTGGAGTTCAAACGCTCTTGGAAATTTGATAGCTAAATAGCAGAGTCAGTCAGGTACGTCTCCTTTGTCCAATGTAGACTATTCCCAATTCTGGGAAAATAACTAAAAATAAAAACTTGGTTGTCATGATTACATTTGTATACTCTTTCAGTTTACAAAAGTATGTAACTACAGCAAACATCAGTAAGGGATTTACGTCATACATAAAAAAATTCAAGACATTATTTAGCTGAGAGCTTCGGCTCTCCAATTGTACAGAAATTTGTGCGTAAACTGATTTTTACTAACACTAGATAATAAGTTTTTTCTATGTTACTAACACTATGGATTTTTGTGTCCGCAATAAAACAAATATTATTATTATTATTATTTAGTTTCATTTTATTATATGGGTACGCGCCCCTTTACCACGCCTAATAATCATTTTTAATAATGTTTAAAAAACCTGTATGTAAGTAAAGTAACACAATACAAATAAAAATAATTATAAATTTTTTAAATTCTACGCCAATTGTTCGCGATTGTACCCGACTCTAGGATAATGGGCGAAGAAATAAAAATGTAGAGAACGCTAGGTGCTAACACTGGTTAAATCATGCGCAGTGACAATTTATGTAAGCACGTTACTCCGCACTTCCACCGGCGAGTTCGCGTATAAGCCGGTCAATGTGGATAATGTATGACGATATGCATCTCCTACGCTTCTTGGAGCAGGTTGAGTTCCAAATATTTTACAGGTGTTATGGGAAATATAACAGGCGTACTTTTGCATCTTCATCAAATTGAAGGAACTAACTAACTAATAATTCTCAACACGAATCAATAATAAAAAAACGTACATACACATACCATCACGCCTGTATTCCCCGAAGAGTTAGGCAGAGATGTAACCAATGTACACCCATAGTTCGCCGGTATGTTTTAAGTCCCATGTAATAGGGGGTGAGCCTATTGCCATTAACCAGGCACAAATCCTAACTTCGAGCTGCTACTGAGAATTTCATAGATAAACCCAATAACATTTTGCTCGACCTGGGAATCTAGGCTAACAAGGCAGTCATACATAGGTTTATTTTTAATATTTTTTGTAGGTGATTTTTTATTTCAAACTAGCCATCTTTTTTTTTTTTTTTTGGTGGGTGGGAAATCATCAAATAACTTCTCCCGCCCAGGGCGGGACGGGAGGGAGTGTCAGACTTTTACTGACTAAAACCCACCCATGTTCCTTAAATTTATTAATTAATGTATTTTATGACAACCTCCTGAAACGCAAAACTGCTGTTTGTATGTGTATCTTCAGTTCATTCTCTTCAGCTTTTAAAGCGTGAAAGAGTAATAACAACATCTATCCTCACATACTTTCGTATTTTTAATAGTAGTAACATTCTCTAACCGTCTTTGTCGTTTCCTTCTTCTTAACTGCCTCGTTAGCCTAGTGGTCCTAAGCGCGACTGCTACGCTAGAGGTCTTGGGTTCGATTCCCAGGTCGAGCAAAAATTGTTATTGGATTTTTCTATGAAATTCTCAGTAGCAGCTCGGAGTTAGGATTTGTGCCCGGTTAATGGCAATAGGCTCGCCCCCTATTCCATAGGACCTTAACATACCGGCGAGAGGACACGGTGGAGCACACCGTGGCGGTATGCCCCGCTTGGGCGGAGCATCGCCGAGTCCTCGTGGCGGCCATCGGCGGCGGCGAACTCTCGCGTCCGGCCCTGGTGCGAGCCATGGTTCGGAGCGAGAGGGAATGGGATGCAGTCGCCTCCTTCTGCGAGGCAGTAATGCTTGAGAAGGAGGCGGCGGGACGGTTGAGACAGCGGTTCTCCCGTCCCAGCCGCCGCGGTAGACGCTCCGGACGTCGGGAGCCGCGAGACGACTCCCGGCCACCGTAGATACTGGCCTGTGGACGGTGAGCAATGGGTAGCTCACCGTCCTTACGTTGCATAACGACAGGCCGTGTCGACGGCGCGTTCGTGTTCCACGCGCGCCTCAAAGAGATGTCAGCAAAAGGAAGGGGCCACTGAGGGCCGATGCCTGCCGGGGCTGCGGGTTGTTCGCAAGAGATACCGCGCCCCCGGAACGCAAAGGGCACAAGAAGGAACATGGGTGGGTTTTAGTCAGTAAAAGTCTGACACTCCCTCCCGCCCCGCCCAGGGCGGGAGAAGTTATTTGATGATTTCCCACCCACCAAAAAAAAAAAAAAAAAAAAAAAAACATACCGGCGAACTGTGGGGTGTACACTGGTACACCTCTGCCTAACCCTTCGGGGAATACAGGCGTGATGGTATGTACGTAACATTCTCTATTAACTGCAACTCCATTTCGTAGGTAGAAGATCTGAACCGGCTATACAACTATTTTAGGCTCACTTGCGCTAAAAATGTAACATAGAGTTAATTACTAACAAGAGGTCATGCTACAAAATGACATACAGATTTTGTTAATAGGACCTTTTGTCCGCAACTGACTGATTAATTTGGTTTTAGTGCAAGTAGGCCGTACTCTAGATGACAACACACATCGGGTAGTAACTAATCAAACATCATCATCATCTTCCTGCCCTTGTCCCATCTTACTTGGGGTCGGTGCAATACGTTTCTACTTCTGACTGTCTTGACATTCGGCAGGCTATCATTCTGTTTTCTTTCTCAATTTTCAGTAGGCAATCAAAACTCAAAAACTATATTTGTTAAATGAAACCCGACTGCGCCAGAGGGAGGGTTAATATTGTAAACTACTGCTTAATTCCCTACTCATATCCGATGTCAGATTACACAAAACAAACAGCCAAATAACAGAATATTTTTAATAAAATCCCAAATGAAACAATTATACGTACAAATTGGTTAATTTACTTTCTGAATATGTCACCGGCTTAATAAAGCAACGCGACCAAATAATATAGGTTGGTAATGCGCTATTAGCTCGGTGAGTACACGTTTAATTTTATTTTTGTCGCATTATATGGGATAATTATGATATGTGCGGACGCAAATTGGAGATAAGGGTTGGGTTGCAGTGTTGATTATTTGGTCATTTACATTGTTATTTGATTTGTGTGGCCAATATGTGCTGTGCACCAAGATATGGTGATATTGCGCCGCGGTGTTTGAAGAAGAGCAGGCTAATATAATCTGGTTTAATTATTTGTTAATCAGATTTTTACTAAGACTAAGTTAAATTTCAAATCATCCACCCTCTTTTTGATAGCGGAATCCTTCCTGCATACCTTGATTTTATTACCTCATTATTCAAAGTCTATTTATTTATTCAAACTTTATGCAACAAAGAGTACAAAAGCGAAAATCCGAGATTAAACTAAGACTTATTAGTATTGAATAAATAAATAATCGATAAAACATTTATATCTGAAATTTAAATAATATAATCAAAATCAGACAAACAATATAATGTACATAAGATAATTTGAGAGCCAGCTCAGTACGTGTAACCGCGAAGCTGGACATCGGTACAATTATATAATTTAGTTATACGCTATACGCTGCGCTCGTCTCAACTACGACCAGTATAAGGGTTGGGTCTCAGTGATAGCTAGAAATAAGCAAATTTTTTAGCACGATATCTAACATAGATTTTCAATATTTATGTTTATATTTTGTATTACACCTATTTATATTGCTGGTGGAACTTCGTCGAACATTTCCGACGTTTGACTTCCAAACTAAATAGAACGGGCCGGGGCTGCTTTCAAGCGGCTCTTGCCCAACCTGAGGGGTCCTAACGCCTCCTGCCGGAGGCTCTACGCGGGGCCGTGCGGTCGATGGCCTTTTACGGGCCCCGGTGTGGGCGCATGGCTTAGGGCGATGTGCCGCCTACTACCTATACGCATCCCAACAGGTGATCGCCATTTGGGCCAGCCGAGGATACCGCACGATCTCCGGAGAGGCGGCGAGCCTCCTTGCCGAATTGCCGCTATGGGATCTGGAGGCGTTGATCCTCACGCGCCTGTACGAGTGGCGCGCGGAGGTACTAGGCCGGAAGGTGAGCCCGCTACAGCGGCAAATTGCCGCTCAGCGGACTGACATCCGGCTCGAGCTCATGGCGACATGGAGAGAGAGACTGTCACAGCCCCGTGCAAGGCTTACCTTAATAAAGGCGGTAAGTCCCCTCTTTGAGGAGTGGCTAGAAAGGCGCCACGGCGCCCTTACCTACCGCCTGACGCGGATTATCACCGGACATGGGAGTTTTGGAAGGTTCCTGCACCTTATTTATTTATTAAACTTTATGCACATAATGTAAAAAAATACACTGTACAAAGGCAGACTTAATGCCATTGGCATTTTATCGAGCGGAAGGAAACGTCCGGGTGTCACCATTGCATGGAGCGCCCCGAGGGTACCGTGAAGCACACCGTGGTGGTATGCCCCGCTTGGGCGTAGCATCGGCGGAGGCGAAATCTCGCGTCCGGCCCCTGGTGTAAGCCATGGTCCGGAGTGAGAGGGAATGGGAAGCAGTTGCCTCCTTCTGCGAAGCAGTTACGCTAGAGAAGGAGGCGGCGGGACCGTTGAGGCAGAAATTCTCCCGTCCCAGCCGCCGCGGTAGACGCTCCGGGCGTCGGGAGCCGCGAAACGACTTCCGGCCACCGTAGACAAGGGCCTGTGGATGGTGAGCAATGGCTCACCGTCCGATCGTTGCATAACGACAGGCCGTGTCAACGGCGCGTTTGTGTTCCACGCGCGCCTCAAAGAGATGTCAGCAATTTCTAAAGGTGCCAAACAGGCCCGATGCCTGCCGGGGCTGCGGGTTGTTCGTAAGAGATACAGCGCCCCCGAAATGCAAAGGGGAACATGGATGGGTTTTAGCCAGTAAAAGTCAGACACTCCTTCCTGCCCCGCCCAGGGTGGGAGAAGTCATTTGATGATTTGCCATTGGTAAAAAAACCCTATTTATATTTATTAAGCCTTAAATGTCTTTGTTATCTGCTTAGGAAGTTTAATGTGTTAATAGTGGCTTCCAGCCGCCTTGCCTGTTTTCATAACAGTTTACCATACTTCAGGTCAATAGATAAGTAATTTAGCTAAAATACTAATAATTTGTCAATTTTATGTATGATGACATCCACGGACGATTCATATAACATACCTTAACAATTCCGTAAAGGAACCCAGTCCCTTTCTGGTGTTACCCAATTTTTGTCCGCCATTTTATTAAAGCCAGCTTATCTGCAGTCCCGCTGCTCGCTGTCACTGAGACCCCACCCTTAGGCATTTGCAATGCTTGTTAATGTTAATAGGGTATCTGAATTCAACGTGCGATCGCTTTCCAGCTTACTGAATATCCATTTCAAGCACATTACTGTATTTAATGCATCTATAATAATATTAGGTAATGTCTTAACTTGATAATAGGCTGTGTACATTGTGTGTTAGTACTGTTGTAACCCCTGTCTTGTTTAACAAGGCATAATGTGTATGATTGACCTGTTTGTTCTTAGCTGACAACTATGTCACAATTACATCAGTTTATTATTGTCCCACAGCAAGGCAAAGCCACGAGCATTGATCACCACACTGGCTCAAGGCGGATTAGAAATTTCAGATTTATTTTAATTATGTAAGTTCAAGTTTCCACCCGATATTTTACTTGACCGACGTCAGTGATACCTACACAGGATAGCCTTAGTAAGTACGAGTGCATTGAAAAGTTACATTGGTGCTTGCCTAGTTTTTAACCTAGAGACAAGTACCATAAGGACTTCTTTATATCCATTTATCACTGTGAGAATAAAAAAAACCTTCATAACCAAATCTACAACTTAGTAAAAATACTACATCGTAAGAAACAAACTTATCACAATAAAAGTTCTAAAACATTTTCCATGATAATTATAAAGTTTCCTCACATAACACCATCTAAAAGACTAACCACACATTTACATAAGTTGGAGGAGGTACATAAGGCAGGCTGGGCCAATATCGAAGTATCTCTGGGACGAACTAACGACACAACTTCGCCACAGCGCGGGTTAACAAAGAAAAGTTTCTGGCGAAACGAAACTGTCAACTACAGGTATCGGAGGAGTTTCGTACTGGCGGTACAGAAGTCGGGGATACCCGTAAAGTCAAAGTATTTTTTTTTTTATTTAAAAAGAGAATTTAATTTAGTTGTCTAAGAAAATGATAAAACGGCCAAGGACGAATACAAGTGGAACAGCACAGCTGATAAATCAGCACGAGTGACGATAATTATGTATGGTTTTCGTAATGCTGTCCAAACGCAAAATTTACGTTACATTACATAGTACACGTGTACGTGGCTTTAAGTAAGTAAAGATAAATTAAAGTAAAAAAATACCTTTATTAATTAGTATTATTACAATTCTACTAACTTTTAGGAACGATCGCAATGCAATATCTGTGTTAATCTGTCAAAAATTTCGATTAATCAAACAAAAAACTAAAATCAATCAATTTTCTTACAGATTTTAGCATTGATTGTCGCTGAGCTGGAATTGCAACAAAATTTTGAACGTTTTTTGTTTATTTATAGAAGTTCGACAAAAAAACCTGCATTTCCGTACCCCCGAACACGAAAAGACGTCTGCGCGATAGTTCAGAGTCTGCCGCGATTTGTTTAGACTTTTTCCGAGGTGCAAGCCCGGAGTAAATTGTTTTCAAACTAATATAAATTCGTCTCCAATACCCCGTGTTTATCGGAGGAAATTATTTAGTTTATTTATTTCGTGAAGGTGTAGCAACCTTTTTAGTTTGGAGACAGATGGTTGTTTGTTTAGACAAATGTCTGCTGTGAGAATGTTCTTTTATTATTATTTTCTTATTTTTATAACTAGTTTTTTTACCCATCTTTGGATGGCAAACAAGCCGATGGTCCACCTGATGTTTTTATTTATTTATTAAAGCTTTATGCAAATGTAAAAAATTACACCGTACAAAGGCGTCTTAGGCATTTTCTATCAACCTACCTTAGGGTGATGCAGAGACAAAACATAGAGGTGCAAGGAAGAGGAACAGAAAATTTCCAAGAATAAAATATAATAATAAATACATAAATACATACATACAAACAAAATATGCAAAGTAGAGAGAAATCAAAATACATAAGTGGAGAAAATGTTATGTATGTGATGTTAAGTGGTCACAGCTACCTATAGACATCTGCAATACCAGAGGCCTTACAAATACGTTGCCATCCCAGAGAGGAAGTTAAAATGTGTCATGTGCCTGTATAATTACTTGAATCATACATTTCAGCTCTCTCTTTTCCGGTTTGAAGGGTATGGGTGACGGTATCATCGGCACCGGAACCAGCAACGCTGCTTTATGGCAGTAATAGGTATAGTGGAAAAGTACCCCCGAAGGAGCTCCATGTGTCTCCATGAGCTGTGTATGTATGTGTTATCTATATACCTTCAATCACATTCAAAACAGAAATTTAAAAAAAAGTTGTTAAGAGTTAACAACTTTTTTCTAGCTACAACAAATCATACAAAAGAAACAACCAACACTCGTAGAAACAGTCTAAATAATTTACCCGACCGCAGTCCATAAAAGGGAGGTGCATTTTTTGTCCCGCACCAAAATGTTTCCCGTATTTTCTATTCAGATTCGAAAAGAGCATCTATGCGGGGCAGTGCTAGTGTATTTTTTAATCTTTTTTCCACACTTACGCTAGATTTGGACCAGTGTGTGGCGCTACTAGGGAAACTCACTTTTATAAATTAAGTGAGAGATGTGAGTGAATTGGATGTAAGTTTGATTGGCTTTGTGCTACGTCGTATTATTCGATTGGTTGCTTGGCTTTATACCATAGTGACCCTTAAAAAAAACTGTAATGAATCACATTATTGTACCCATACACTAACAGTCAAAATAAACAAAGCACAACCATTTATCAAGATTTATAAATCATTTATGATTTTCAAACAAAAAAAACACAAATCATGAATCATTTTTTTAAAGTTGCCCCACACTAGAAGTTTCTCCTGTATCGTGAGTGCTTTTACAAACATGTAAACTTACATACAAAAACATCCACGCACGGAACAACTATGTGTAGGCCATACAAATATGTGTTCCATGCGGGAATCAAACCCGCGACACGCAACGCTGCAGCTAATCGTCAGATTAGAAGAATAATAACTAAAGCCTAGTAGATACAGTTCCAAATATAACAAACAAACATAACTATAGTTTATAATTAACTACAGTTAACTAACGGGCTACCTTGCTCAGTCAATTATCGGGATTACATCAAGATTAACTTGGTATTAGATTTACAAATTTGCACAACCAGTCAATGCGCGTAATCTCCGCCATTGAATTACGGATTAATGGTCAATTTGCGTAAAGGTTGAGTGATCACTGGCCACGGTTCGGTGATTTAATTGTGTCTTGTCATCGTTGGAGTGATTGAAAGTGATCATCTATACTTCTACATTATACTATTAGTAGGATTTCTCCCCAAAAACATCATCAACAATATTCGCAACCAAACAGAATAAAAAATAACAAACATCACTATATCGGCAGGCTATTGCTCCAAAAAATTACCAAAAATCCTGTCATTTACAAGTATGTCATCGGTAAAAAAATCCAATTTAAAATGTACCGTATTTTTTCTGCCAATAGTAATGGACACGCCCACTGTCCAGTCGTATTTTATTTATTCTTCAATCATTGATTCTCTTTGTACTGTTTCGAATTTTCAATGGAGTTAGCTTTTTACAACCAGTATTTTCAAGCAGGGATAATGTAGGCAGCAATAGAATTGAAATACGGTGTACGATTAAAAAAATATTTCAATTTATTTTTAATCCTTATCAAAAAAGGAAAAATCCAGTGTTTTTCACGGATGCTATAAAATAGATGTTGTTTATAGCAATTACAATTGTTTGGAGAAACTGATATTTGTTTAAACAATTTTCCGTTATTGCCAGACACTTTCCGTGGGCCGTAACTTCAGCCAGACACTTTACAATTTTTGACCTTTTAAGCCAGCCATCACCCACCTTTCTAGCAACTCTCTTTTACATCTTAACGATATATTCTTCTATATACCCTCGAAATTTCATCCACGCTGACTTGATGTAGGTCTGACAACTGTGAATCTCAGACTACTATTATGTTCTGTGTTTGTTGTTTATAGAGCCCTACAAAATTAAGCAAATTTTTTTTTTTTTGCTCTTCCGATTCGAAGTGTCTATGTTTTTTCAGGACTTCCTAAAAAAAACCATTCCTTTTTTAAATCTACTTAAGTCACGGTCACATAAAAATGCAAGAGTTTTA
This sequence comes from Caradrina kadenii, assembly GCA_947462355.1. Lineage (NCBI taxonomy): Eukaryota > Metazoa > Arthropoda > Insecta > Lepidoptera > Noctuidae > Caradrina > Caradrina kadenii. The sequence goes on along the minus strand of OX381689.1, from coordinate 12,839,085 downwards.
AAAATACTCTCGGATATACAATACCGCGCCGCTCCTCGACTCCCATCTCAACTTTCTTCCGCCACATCTACTCACTAATCCCTAACCCCCGATCTAATTTTCCAAATTTTTCTCAGCTGCACCAAAGTACGCAGTGTAATCGTAGAGTACACAGAGTACAGGGAGTACACAGTCCGGTCCGCAGCCGCTAAGTAGCCTGGCACTCAGCGCTCGCTACACGATCCACCGCTAAGCTTATTTCGCCCGCTTTGGTTTTATAAAACTGGGTAAATTCCAACACAAAATACTTCGAATGACAAAAATCTCACGCGTGAAGGGATGTGGTATATTTTTTTCCTTTATGTTCTATGAGAAGGCTGCAAAATCTTGACAGCACAAGCTATTTTCGAATTGGTCATTCCGTGGTGGAGATGTCAAAGTCATAACATTTATTTCAATTAAACCATTAACAGGATACTTTTGAACTGTCAAGGAGTCAATCAGTTAGTCAAAAAGTTAAAGCGAGTTCCCCGTTCCAAAACGTTGTGAAGTCTCTATGGCAAGAAATGAGCACAAAACCTTCACGGATCCTCTTTTCAATCAAGTTTCTACAAAGTCCTGGTTACATTATTTTTCTGGCTTCTACGTATATATGTAGTACCAATAAACGTTAAGAAGAAATTAATTAAGAAATAACCAATCTCAAAGAAAGATGGCAGAGCTTTGTAGTGGGGCCGACTGCTTGAAGTATACCTTTGCAAAAGCAAGTAGTCATAGAAATTCCTCATTAAGTTCAAAAGATGCGAAGATGCGTCAATATCTTTTGAGCATAAGGTAGACTGTAGCGAAACCACTTAGTTATTTACCATGTTATACCTGTCGGTACCTTAATTGTTGGCAAAGAAAAAAAATTAAATCCGAATCTAGTTCTTCTGGCGACTACAGACTATTAAACATTAACATTCCGTAGCTACAGGCGTGCTGTCGATAGAAGTAAATGTTAAATTGAAACTGCCACATCCACAATCATCATTAATTTTCCTCGAACGTCTTTCACCACCTCCCCTAGAGTCCGCTGGCTGAATGAAATTTCAGTAATTTGGTAAAGCGAATGCTAGGTACGGGTCCCGGGCGGGATTTTCTTACAATCCGCGCTTTGTTTTCAAGTCTATTTGAAGCGGAACGCCCAAAATTAGCTGACCTACCCCTCCCCGCACACGATACTACTCAGCTAACGGAAGAAATGAAAACCCTTGGACAGTGGGAGGTCATTCTAATTGGTCATAACATTTTCAAATTATGCGGTTGACTTGTGACTTACCGTTTTAGCATTAAAGGTGATAATTGCTTGGTAAATAATGTGAGTAAGTTTGTTATGTGTTGAATATTATCTGTTTGCGCAGATTAAGAATGTTGCCATTTCGATGCTCGTTTGGCCGTCGTTATGATTTTGAGTTGCTGCGATACAAATATTTGCATAATTTTCTTATATCGTCAAAGATTTAGATTACTTAGGAATTTTGACAATATTTTTTTTTAGGTCAACTGGGAAATCTATGGGAATTCTTAATTTTGTGGTTGTATAATAAATTCTGTATTTTTTATTGATTTTTTTTTGGGGGCAATAGGCTCGCCCCCTTTTACATGGGACCTAAACATACCGGCGAACTGTGGGTGTACATTGTTACACCTCTGCCTAACCCTTCGGGGAATACAGGCGTGATGGTATGTGTGTTTATTGATTTTGATTTGTTTTAAATATTTCAAAGTCCTACATTTAATCATTGCCATGGTTGTGTTAATCATTGTATATTATATATATATATTATTTTTTCTGCAAATTACAGTTTTACACACAGTTTTGGATTATAGTTTTTATAGTTAATATTTTTATTTTATTTATTTTTTCTGCGAATTACAGTTTTTTAGTTGACTAAATATTTTTCCAGAAAAAAAATCACCTAAACTAGATGGAAAATGAACAAAATAAAAAGTAATTCTCCATCAACAGAACACAGTAGAGAACACGAATTGTCCATAAAATCAATGTCACAATTTATATAAGTAGCTACCTACCCTTCGCGTTTCACCAATGGTAAGTACTGGAGCTATGTAGGTTGAGGTTACACAGTCATCCTTGAACTAGTGTCTGTAACCTAGGAATACTTTATCAGATAAATGTATTACCTGATTTTTTCTAATGATGAGAATCCTACAGATGCAGATAGATTAAGAAATACATAGATACCAAATAGTTGAAAAATTTGCTATTCCATACATTATAAGTATGACCGTAAAGGTGTTTCACTTTTGTATGGAACAGATTGTTTTTTAAATAATCGACTAAATATGTTAGCGATGCATGGTCTAATATAGTATACTGAATCCATGGTAAGAGGTTTATTTATTTATAAAAACTTTACGCACATTATGTGGAAAATACACCGTACAAAGGCGGACTTAATGCCTTGGGCATTTTCTACCAGTCTACCTTATGGTGGTGCGGAGACAAAACATATTAGGTGCAAGGCACAGAAAATGTTCAAGAATAAAACACATACCATGATGCCTGTATTCCCCAGAGGGTTAGGCAGAGGTGTACAAAATGTAAACCCATAGTTCGCCGGTATGTTTTTAGGTCCCATGTAATAGGGGACGAGCTTATTGCCATTAACCGGGCACAAATCCTAACTCCGAGCTGCTACTGAGAAATTCATAGAAAAACCCAATAACACTTTTTGCTTGACCTGGGAATCGAACCCAAAACCTCTAGAGTAGCAGTCGCGCTTAGGACCACTAGGCCAACGAGGCAGTTCAAGAATAAAATATAATAATTCATTGTTTTTATAAGGTTGTATTACGATGTCTAATTCATTGTGTATATTATTAAAAGAAATCTGGCAGCTTAAATTATTTTAAACTTTTAAATCTGCGCTAACATAACGCTAATCTGCACTAACATAACAGTCACACAGTTGGGAATTCCGCTTAATTTCGTGAAACTAAAATTGTAGAGCGATCGTTGTAAAACACCCTCTGGGCTCGCAAAAGCCCAATCGCTCACTTAATTCTTTAAATTAGAATAATCTTGACAATGATAGACCGAGGCTTTTGACCGAATTTAAGTGACGGATATGTATGTCTCTTGAGACACAGGATTTAGGACTTTTTATCTTATTGTCCTAACTATAAAGTGGGCATTAGGTCGTGAACTTTATCTTTTATAATTTTATGCAACAAAAATACAAAGGCGGACCTAATGCCAGTCAACCAAACGTGGTGAAGAGAAAACATGGCAAACCTCAGCAAATGTGTAGCTTTTTACTAGTGAAAGAATTGTTTTGAAGAAGCACTTCCATAGACTACCTACCTCTAACAAACAAACTTTGGCTTTATGTAATAATACTAGACGAACTGCCCGCGACTTCGTCCGCGTAGCTTATTTCATTCGCGTTAAGTTACGTCTTTCGTTACTGCTCCGCTTCCGTGGACCGAAGCGTGATGGTATATATAGCCTATGCTACTCAAGGTGAATGTAGCTTTGTAATGGTGAAAGAATTTTTGAAATCGGCGCAGTAGTTTTTGAGTTTATTCATTACAAACATACATATACACAAAAATACAAATCTTTCCTCTTTATAATATTAGTGTAGACATTAGCTATATATCCCGCGGTGTCACGCGCGTTCACTTACGTCTTTGGTTACTGCTCCACTCCCGTTGTCATAGCGTGATGGTTTGTACGTATAAACTTTCCTCTTGTATCACTCCATCTATTACTGAGAACTTCATTAAAATCCGTTGCGTAGTTTAAAAGATCTAAGCTTACATACAACGGGAGCGACTTTGTTTGATACTGTGTAAAGATATAGATAAGTCTGAAAACATCAATCCGTCTTGAGCAAACGGGGTGATCAATGATCATGCCTTCTCTGTGTAAGAAGCGGCTTTTGCCTTACTTTGAGACCAATAATGATTTTATTAGGTACCCATTTTATATAAATAGAATATTAATATAACACGATAATGTCACCTTCCTTTATGTTCATAATATAATAAAGTGTATCTATTTCTAGTTTCCTTATTCTAATGATGGCCGCAAAAGGTTTGGCCACAAACGTAACCTCAATATCCCTCGTTATAATGTCACCCTTAGTTGTAAAGGGACCTTTGACTTTAAAGGATAAAAAGGGCCAATAGGTACCCTACAAAAGGTAGTACCTACAGGGTGGCCCAGATAACGACGTCCATAAGATTCTTTTTTCTAAAAATGTGAAGGATTTAAGAATTGGAGCAAGGCCTTTGCCTAGGAGTGCGACAGAAGAACAGGCTGACTACTTTTTTTAATTTTTGGAAAATTTTTAGGTACCTGACTTTAGACTTTGTTATTTTTCACTTTGTCTGTCGCATTTTGCTAAAATCTTTTTTTTTTTTTTCTTTAAATCCTGAAGGTGTGGTCTGCGATCGACAAGAGGCCCATGGAAAGAGTCTTTCAAATTCTCTTTGGACGTCGTTATTTGAACCACCCTGTATGTACAGGTATGACAAGGCTTTAGTTTTAGTAATAACAGTTGGATATTTGACAGTAATTTAGTTTATTTATTGTTTTAAAAATATAATATTTTTACGGATATCATTTTTTTTAATGTTTGTTTATTTGGCATGTTTTCACTGCTAAACTGCTAAATACATTTGATAAATGATATTATTTTATTTTATTGTTCATTTAAAACATTAATAATATCTGGAGCTAACAGTTGGATTGAAAAAATATCTTTGTTTTACGATAGCCAGATTCACGAGGAATAGTATAGGCTATATTATAACATCACGTTACGACCCAAGAGAGCTGAGCAGTAACCAAAGGTGTAATACAGTGCGGGTGAAATGAACCGCGAACGAAGTCGTGGGTAAAAACTAGTATTTAAATAATATAAGTGCTGCTTATATCCAGTAGAGAGACTCTGAAGGTTAGTTAATTATAAAATCCATCAGTTAACTTCGTTTTCTTTGTTACAATCATGTTCTGCACACCGACTGCGCAGCGACCTTCCACGCTAATATTCTAAATGCAAAAGTTATTCTGTTCGTCTGTCTGTCTGCCTGTTTATTTCATCGTGACCGAAATTGGGTCGGGATAATGTTATTATTTTTATTTATTTATTTAAGGTTTTTGCAATAAAAATTACAATAGCGGACTTAATGCCGCATTCACATTCACTACCAACCAAAGGTGGTGTTTTATTTATTCATTTGTATTCATTACATTTTAAAATATTAATATAAAAAAAGGTCGAGCAAAAAGTGTTATTGTGTAAGTGTGTTGGGTTTTTCTATGAACTTCACAGTAGCAGGTCGGAGTTAGGATTTGTGCCCGGTTGATGGCAATAGGCTCGCTCCCTATTACATGGGACCTTAAAATACCGGCGAACTGTGGTTGTACATTGGTACCCCTCTGCCTAACCCTTCGGGGAATACAGGCGTGATGGTATGTAATGTAATATAAAAATAAACACAAATAAAAATATTAAAACAACTGAACCGATTTTTATAAAATTTTGTACTGATTAAGCTTGAAGCTCTAAAGGGTATATTATGCTACTTTTTAATCCGCCACTTGGCCAGCCGTCGCTGTAACTGACAATTACATGGACAAAGTCGCAAGCGAAAGATAGTTTAGTAAAAGTCTTTATTGTAACAACAGTTGTGACGTCACGAGCGTCATGCAGCTCTGAATTAATACAGCGATGTAGGAGCCTTGCATTAGAAAGTACAAGGTCACGCTCACTGGGTGTTAGCACCCACGCCACCCAATGTAGATTATACGAGTAAGTTTTTGATAGATGTGACAGTTCTTTGATCTTCTTTATCTTACCGGCACGACCGTAAAAGGATTCTGAATGCGATCTCTAAGTAGGGCAAAGTTTTTTTTTCTTTTAAATAACTAGCGTATGCTCCCGTCTTCGTTTCCCAGAATGTCGATTTGTTAAACTTACGTTACTTAACATCTAAGTTACTCCTTATAATATCAGCTATCTGCCGGTGAAACCCCCATCAAATCGGAAATTAATCAGATCAAACATACAGGCAGATAGACAATTTTTTTTTTAATGTTGTTTTCGCGTTACTAACAGACACTTTATTTTGGGTCTGACAGTGTATTTAGGTTCTTCCAAGAAACAACATATGGAGATACTGTAGAGGTTTTAAGTGAAGGAGCCTATACAACCTCATTTTAGATAATTACACTATGAGACGGATGCCGCTTTATGATAAATTTAGAAATAAACAGTTGTCAGTCTGTCCGTCCATAAAAGGAACAAACGAATACACACATAAACTCACCTTTCTCCCATGGGGGTAGGCAGAAACCACAGAACGCCACCTGCTACGATCCTTACATACTTCTTTCGCCTCGTCCACGTTCATACATCTGGTCATACAAGCACGCCGGTTACGAGTACTGCGCACCCGACCTTTCTGAAGAACCTCATAAATAAGGTCAGTGTAGGTATTTCTAGGGCGTCCCCTACCGGCGTTGCCATTCACATCTGTCATATAAATCCCTTTTGTTAGTGGCCTTTCACTCATCCTCTCAACAAAAAAGAAACAAAATAGAATAATAATACAATATTACATACGTAAATAAACGAACGTTAAAAATTAGAACGCTTCTTAAGTACCATTAGATCCCCCCACCACTATAATACTATCCCACTCTGCCTCTGCTCGGTTTGAAATGATGACAAGCTATACGAGCAATGGAAGACTGACTTTACTACCTTTTACCTTTATAACCTAACTTTTTTGCTACGCCGTAGCTGTACTGACGATGCTACGCCAGCTACGCGGTCGTAGCAAACCGCTACGCAATTTTATCTACTCTGAATTGGAATTAACCAGATTTTAATTAAAACATACCTTTTTTTAAATACTCAGCAAGTAATTGAGCAAAACTATTGGTTTTATTCAAAACAAACATTTTAGTGGGGTCCCCACAACCTCTAACATGCAGCTAACTAAACTTGAAATTGTTAGTAACTATTGGCTTTTGTTAGTGTAAAATAATTTTTGCTTCACACTTATTTCCCTCGAGGGCTCTGTCAGCAGCAACGTTAGATGCCACAGGCAATACGGACATGTAGGTTTAACCCAGTTGCCGACGCCAATAGAATATAGGCTTTATCGGACAGTATAACTTTCAATACAAGATGCAGGTTTATATCTTCGTCAGGTAACTATGCTACTAATTCTCAACACGACATCCATACCATCACGCCTGTATTCCCCTAAGGGTTAGGCTGAGGTGTACCAATAATGTACACCCACAGTTCGCCGGTATGTTTAGCTCCCATGTAACAGGGGGAGAGCCTATTACATGGGACCATTTTCCGGTCACAAATCCTAACTCCGAGCTGCTACTGAAAATTTAATAGAAAAACCCAATAACACTTTTTCTCACTCATTCTCAACACGAATCAGTAATAAAATAAATGGCTTTTTTGTAGGCGATTTTCCAATTTGACGACACGTTTGCCGCAGTGGCTGAGTGATTGGCTTCTGCGCACGGAACAAATATTTGTATGGCCTACAGATAGTTGTTCCGGGACTGACTGTTTGTGTATGTGAATTTATATATTTGTAAATTTACACACCCACGGAACAAGAAATATTCCTTGCGCAGGGAAAATTTAAAAAAAGAAAAATTGAAAAAGACATTAAATTCTTATGGACTCCCTTGCCTATTCCTCTCTATACGAACCTATCCTTTAGAAGAGACAACTAGATTGTTCTTTGTACATTGAATAAATAAAATAATTACATTAGATACATGACGTTCAAATGTGTATTTTAATAATCTAGAACTGTCCCAACACTGTCGCTTCTCCAGCCTACTCTTTGCCTACAACTCTATGAAATGAGCAAGCGAATGCATCGAGTCGGATTACGAAACGCTGTATTACATAGCCTTGGACCCTTTGCGGTTGGGCCAAGGACTCGCAACAAGGATAATAGTCCAGGCTTTGCAGACTTGCAGGACAATGTTACACCACTTATTGATCGACTGCTTTTGATATAGGATATGGCAATTATATTGAAGCTGTCTACGTAACTCAATCGCTTAATTGAACAGTGGTTTGGACCCTTCAAAGCCTAGGTTGGCTTGTGATTGGCCTGAAGACGAATATAGCCAAAGTCAAAGCCGCAGCATTTACTTTAAAAACCATTTACAGACACTTTTTAATTATCAAGGAGGCTGTCAGTTAATCAGAAACAAATATAAAATTCGTTCACTGCATTAAACACATTGCAAATTTTAAAAGATACGATAGGACCTACTCACAATTCTAAAATCCGAAGCTCCCAAAACTCAAAATCGATTACCCCAAATGCCGACTTAATTATGTCGAAAAGTAAGCCGCATCGTTATCGATATAATAATCGAGTGAACAGACATAATTATGAGATATCGGTGTCGTAGATCGTTGTAACGATTATGGTCGGTTGGCATGTCGGGACTCAATACTGACAGGTGTATTGTAAACTGTTACGTTTTATGATATCCTGGTGCACAGTTAAGGTGGACGTACACTAGACTGTAATCTACCACTAGACAATGTGTTAGAGCAGAAAAAAATATCACACACATACCATCACGCCTGTATTCCCCGAAGGGTTAGGCAGAGGTATAACAATGTACACCCACAGTTCGCCGGTATATTTAGGTCCCATGTAATAGGGGGCGAGCTTATTGCAATTAACCGGGCACAAATCCTAATTCCGAGCTGCTACTGAGAATTTCATAGAAAAACCCAATAGCACTTTTTGCTCGACCTGGCAATCGAACCCAATACCTCTAGCGTAGCAGTCGCGCTTAGGACCACTAAGCCAACGAGGCAGTAAAAAATATCTTTCAAATAAAAAAATAAAAAAAAATATCAATCGACAGATAACTATTATTCGAATAATAAATATGGTAGCTTGGCATATTTCTGGTACACAAGCTGTGAAACAGTTATTATTCTTATTATATCATTTATTCATTTGCATATACATATAAGTTACATTTTTAAATATTAATATAAAAATAAAACGTTTAAAATTAGTTAAATAGTTATTATTTATTATTCAGATAAAAGTGTCTGATGATTGAAATAAATATATAATTTCAAGATACAAACATTGATAGCAAGTCAACAATAACTTCAGACTTGTATGTTGGCTGTTACCACAGTCAATGGAGCGCAATAGGTGATTTTAAAAATATAAATAAAATTAAGAACTAAATCCCGACAACGACAAAAGTCTACTTAAAAATATATATACAAAATACAATATATTTATCTAAACGGTTGGTTGACACTTCCCGCGACCCAAAGGCTGGCTTTTACCTTGGCCAGAGGTTAAGCATTGCCATACAACGTGGCAATGCCGCCAGTCTTTTGGGCACTTTTCCGGTTGACGGCGATGCGGAGGAGGTTTTTGATGCCATTTAGTTTTAGTTTCTTTTTGTTTTTATTGAGGATTTCTAATTATAAGGCTGTAAGTATTATTATGTAAATAGATACAATTATACAAGGTACAATTATGTGTACATTTATTGATTTTGTATGTCACAGGCTAAATAAAATATAAGATTAAATAATGTTACGTGTAAAACCACCGACTGTATTTACCCCTCATAAAGCCTGAATGAATTGGAATTAAAATGAATGATTTGGATGGATGAATTTTGTCTGATTTAAACCAGAAAAGTAGCGGTGCTGCCACGATTCTGGAAACCTTCAGGACCCAGAATCAATTTAAAAATATGTTTAAACAAACGTTTAAGGCCCAAGTATTCTGGCGACCGCAGTGTACCCACACCTTTACTCCACGTGCATACTAAAAACATTTCCTGTTTTAAGTACATTAAGGTTCAATCTGCACAATATTTTATTTGTTAAATGTATCTTTCGTTGCGCGGGTTACGAGGCAAGGTAAGCAGTACTGAAGCACAAGGAATCGCCACGAGCATCGTTTAAAACACGTTATTTTACGAGTATTACGCGTGTAAACTTGACGTCATGGTTAGCTCAGCGGCTGAGCGATTGGGATTGGAGCACTGACACTGTGGGTTACGGGTTCAATTCCCACACGGAACAAAATTTTTGTTTAGCGTACCAAGTATAAATAGTGTTTCTATTTCAGGTTTGATTGTTTTGTATGCGAATTTATTTCTTTGTAAACATACCCAACGTACAGATGAAATACCTAGGTATTTCATCTGTATCTTGGGTACGTTTCTTGTTTCGTGGATCCTGTCCACAAAATTTTATTTAAAATAATATTAATAAAAACAAAAAACTACGTCTACTCGTTATTTTATAGATATTCACTTTAAAATACGCTAATGTTTTAATCTTTAATATAGTTCTTAAGTACATTTTTTTTACAAAACATTGCCACACTCGACATTTCCTCTCCAATTTTTCCTTTCCTCTATCTCGTTGGAATACAAATATTTGTGTCAAAAAATCCTAGAACAGGCATTCTTCCTTTGATGCAGTAACATGGTACATAACAAAGCTCGCAATCCAAATATACCTCAAAGCGTATAAAGATAGGAAAAAATGTGAAATCGATAGTCCGGGAGCCCGTACAATGACACTATCTTCTTCTATGTCATTACATTCTGTGACTTTTCATTTGTTATTATCACATTTATAGAGTTTGACCACTGAGGGGATAGCGCAGAAGGACCTATTGCTTGTTGTCGTTCTATTGAACTTAGTTCTGCCGAAATAAGTCAACCCACTATGTCTCAATAATTTACAATGTCAAAATAATTTAATATCTGTAATAATATTACAAAGCTGAAGAGTTTGTTTGTTTGGTTGAACGCACTAATCCCAGGAACTACTGGTTTGAATTAAAAAAATATTTTTGTGTTGAATAGTCAATTTATCGAGGAAGGCTATAGACCATATAACATTACGCTACGACCAAAAGGTGCGGAGCAGTAACCAAAGACGTTAACTAGTTCGGGTGATAAAACGAACGAAGACGAATTCGTGACCATCTCAATCTTATGCTTAGATTTCTAAATCATCAGAGTCAACTATCCAACACCATTGCAATTACTTTGAATAATGGGAAAAAAATTGACGTGTGTTTGTTCGTTTTCACAGAAATACGCGTATTTGTATTGTATCAATGCCAAGTATGAATATGGTTGGACAATTTCTGCCTTGTCAAAATGTCATATTACAAATTCTGACTTTACAAAGTTAAATTATTCAATTTCAAGACCAATAAAATTCACTTTTAAACATCATACGAAAAAACAGATAACAAAAAATTTATCTAATTGCCCTCTCCAAAACGTCCATACTTACTCTTTTAAAATAAATGTTATAAAATATTCTTAGACAGGATATCTTTAGAAAAAATCAAGCCTTAAATGAAACGATTAACAAGCAAAAAAAAAACATTAATTATACTATAATACTTAATAATTATACTACATGTATAATAATGATAACTACCTCGGTAGCCTAGTGGTTCTAAGCGCGACTGCTGCGCTAGACGTCTTGGGTTCGATTCCCAGGTCGAGCAAAAAGTGTTATTGGGTTTTTCTATGAAATTCTCAGTAGCAGCTCGGAATTAGGATTTGTGCCCGGTTAATGGCAATAGGCTCGCCCCCTATTACATGGGACCTAAAAACATACCGGCGAACTGTGGGTGTACATTGTTACACCTCTGCCTAACCCTTCGGGGAATACAGGCGTGATGGTATGTTATGTATAATAATGAACAATTTTTAATCGAGAAAATAAATAAATAGTAAAAAATGAATACAATTAAATAAATAATTAAAAATTGTAGATAAATAGAAATATAAAATAAATGTAACCTAATAACAAGGAAAATAATTGAAGCGCTCTTCCTCTCTCTGCTTATTTAAAACTTGCTGTGCCCAACAGGGTCCATAATTGTTTCTATATTTGTTAGTATTTACCACCTGTAAGTGTACATGATGGATTGCAATAAACAATTTGATTTAATTTTCCGAAATGTTCGTTCCTACTAAGGTTGGTAAGACTGGTCCTTCTGACCTACGTTCATCAGGTCATAGTTTTACTACCACACCGCAGTTCATACTAGATGTCTTCATAGTTAAAATGGCAGTTCACTTGATAGTAAATTTTTGGACTAGTTTAAACCTGTCGACAGTTATGTAAGTCACATTTTTATTACTTTATTATCGGTTTGTGGTTGAGAATGTAGATTGTGTGTCAGCTTTTCTTGGGTATTTTCAAAGAAAGTCAGATTATTTTGTAATCTTCCACAAATCTTTGTATACCTTGTTACCAAGCGATTATTAGTCTGCTTAGCTATGTTGGATTCCGTAAAATATGACTTCTATTACTTATTATTCATTTCATTTGTATTATTAGCAAAAAGTGTTATTGGGTTTTTCTATGAAATTCTCAGTAGCAGCTCGGAGTTAGGATTTGTGCCCGGTTGATGGCAATAGGCTCGCCCCCAGTACATGGGACTTAAACATACTGGCGAACTGTAGGTGTACATTGGTAAACCTCTGCCTAACCCTTCGGAGAATACAGGCGTGGTGGCATGTTATGTTATTCTTATTTTTTATACCTACAAGGTGGACAGACCTCTTCCAACCAGTCCTTTTGGAAATCTACGGGCGTATGTCCAGAATTGGACGTCCTGCGGCTTATAATTATACTAGAGGCTGTTATGATATGATATTTACCACAACAGTGCTAAATTTATGACAATATAATTTTAATTTACCGTACCATATCACGCCTGTGTTCCCCGAAGGGTTAGGCCGAGGTGTACCGCTATACACTCACAGTTCGCCGATGTGTTTTTTAGGTCCCATGAACTAGGGGACAAGCCTATTGCCATTAGCCGGGCACAGATCCTAACTCCGAGCTGCTACTGAGAATTTCATAGAAAAACTCAACAACTCTGCTTGACCTGGGAATCCAACCCAAGACTAGCATAGCAGTCGCGCTTAAGACCACTAGGCCAACGAGGCAGTCAACGCACCACAGATCGAATGAAAAAGCAGATAAAGAAGTCCACACGACATACATTTGTATTTCTTCACTATTTTCCATTCCTACACAAATGACAAACATAATATCATCAAAACACTCGACATAAAGCCACATACATCGCTCTGCGTGAATACCTGCAGTCTGCCGAAAATATTCCCCTTTTGTTTTTCATGAAAATCGAAAAAGAATCTCGCGTTCATTAACGAAGGGTGTAAGTTACGCGGGGGACTCGGGGGTTGTATTACTGAAACACACGAAATGTTTACATGATGTTGTAATGTGGTTGAAATTGATGCGGATTCAATTTTTTTGTTTACTTTCGGTTATGAAAATTTGGATTGTGTTAAACTTATGAGTGTAGATTTTTTGGGATACGATTTTTAGCTTTTAATTTGCCTGTATGATTTGGACACCATTGCAATTTTGAGGCAAGTAATTGTCGTTTATGTAAAAAGAGAAAGAGGTAGGAATTAGATTGCAGTCAACATACAGTAAGTGCGTGAAGAGGTTAGTTTATTAGATTGCTATCAAGAGGGTTTTTAGAAGAACTCTTGTATCTATGTATGGTAATACTCAGTAAATGTCTTCATTATTGAATATAGGTGAAGCAAGCTTAAGGTGAGCTAAGCTTGAGGTCAGCCGTGTCCGACATCACGTGACCTTCCAGTTATGTTTTAGGACACCAGATGGAAGTAGTACACTCAAGACCTCTCTTGTACACCTCATGTTACCCACACCCATAGGGCCAAAACTCTAAACCACATATACGACATGCCGAAAGGTACAAATCACACATTTGATAAACTGTAGGACGGTACGACATCTATTACTAAAATTGTCCCACCTTCAGAGAATACAGAGAATCAGAATAGTCCCCAGCAAAGCATTTTTAATTTGTACTTCAAGTAAAAACCTGAGGGCACGCGAGATGGTTTGCGAGCGAGCAGAAAAAAAAGGCATTTCATTTTGACATAAGCAGGGGTGGCTGATTGAAAAGGTAAAAATATTTGTATACTGTGGCTTACTGTACACAAATTGATGTGTGTTTTCTTGGCTTTTAAACGGAATAGGTACCTGTGATTGTTTGTTTAAAGTGATGAGGAGTGCTGGAGTGCTACGCATACACCCATATTTTGCTAGTATGATTGTCTTTTATGTTATCTTAGTTCATAGCAACTACCTGTTTTTGGGTACCGTCCAGACAAGATGTTTTTATTGTAATATGGAGTTCGATTTTTATGTTTATAAGAGATGTAAATAGACACTTAACCAGGCCTAATATTTCAGGTTCGTTCCATCACTGCGATATTTTTTTTTGTTGTGTACTACAACTGGGAACGCTTTATTTATAAAAAGGAGGAGTTACTGAAGGTCAGAGTTCTAGTTTTTTTTTACGAAAGTTAATGTTTAAAAGTCACTGTGCCCTCTTACTGTAGTACTCTGGAACTGTACTCATAAACGCAATGTTTTGCGTGCGTTCATATTGTGTACAAAAACAAACAAACAGACAAAACACAACACCAAAACAAAACAAATAAACAGTGATTTTTCAAACCAAACAAATAAATGTCGTATCCCAGCTATAATTTTTACTCGATGTTACTTATTTTGATGGGCAGTATTGCTAGTGAAACGAAATGTGATATAAAATACACTGAAAACATAATTTCCTCGTGAAAATACGGTACATATTTCTCCTTACAAAGTTTATGTCCAAATTACAAATAATTTCGACAAACGAGAAACCGAGCAAAATGAATGTGAAATTAAAACTACTTCCACAGACATGCAACGATTCGAAAAAGAATGAAAACTATCAGCATAGCAACAGTAGCATAGCTTATCGAGCATAGCAGGCGGCAATTAAGCAGATTGCATTTATATGGGTTCCACATAAATCAGGGATCCGCTACGATCCGCTCCCGCCTGCGAATTCCCTGAGGGTAGGGCCTTAACTACAACGAAAAAGAGACGACCATTTATTTTCATTACGTTTTATAATGAATAATAATACCACCCTATTGCTTATCTACTGCACGGCAAAGGCCTCTTCTCATACAGAAAAGGCATAAGAATTGATCACCACGCTTGCTTTAAGTCAGATTCGCGATTTCAGATTTACGAATATATTAATTATAAGTCCAGATTTCCTCACAATGCTTTCCTTTACGCTGGTCAGTAATGTCCAAAATAAACTTGAAAGTAGATGTGTATTCAAAAAGTCACATTGGTACTTGTCAGCTATGCCCTGATCTACTACAAGTATCTAAAAGGTCTGAAAGCTTACTACACACTTTATTTAGCACCATTGCATTGTATTGAATACCTTTGACATCAAATCTACTCATATTATATATAGCAAGTAATTGATCTTTTATTTGTTTTACTGTCCCACTCCTGAGCAAAGTCCTCCCCCTCCTGCCTTTCCCTTCCCTCTATGTTGAGAATTCTTGCCAGTTCCTGAGGAAGCCGTACAAGGTGTCCCGCCGTCTTCTTCACAGTCTACCGTGACCTCGCCTGTGGACTTAATCTTCATTTCTAAAAAATCCTTTAATCCTCCACCCCGCCGGTTTCATGGCCCCACACAATACTTAGCAATATGTCTTCGCGTGATTTACTTTAACGTAATTAACGCTTTCCCATGTAGACATTTTGGGGTTCCGTGGGGACACGTCGAGTCGAGCCATCTCGTATGATTGCCAACAATACGATTTGCTTGATAATATAAGAGCATTTTGTGTAAAAATATTACTGTTTTATTGAAATAAATACAAACAGTGCTTTTAGTACGTTTTGCTAAATTCAATTGAAGTCTTTCAATTACCTGAGTATTTTCTGTGACTCTCTGGTTATGATGTTGGTATATTGTATAGTTCATACTCCCCGATCTTTGGGTATAAGACCGGGAAGTGTGGGATTCTTACCTCACTAAAACCACCCCGATGGACACCATCAGCACATAGAGAGGGTTCCATTTCCTCTTAAATAGGTTCGATTCCCAGGTCGAGCAAAAAGTGCTTTTGAGTTTTTCCATGAAATTCTCAGTAGCAGCTCGGAGTTTGGATTTGTGCCCGGTTAAAGGCAATAGGCTCGCCTTCTATTACATGGGATCTAAACATACCGGCGAACTGTGGCTGTACATTGGTACACCTCTGCCTAACCCTTCGGGGAATACAGGCGTGATGGTATGATGGTATGTGTTATTATAGGTTGTCATCAAAACGCTAAGACAAAGAATAAGACGTCTTACAAACAAACAGTTTTACCTCTCTATAATAAACGAGCTTCCTAACATACTAAGAGTCGCCACACTCGATAGAATCCAAACCATACATCTGAAAAGGATTATCCTCCTCAATAGAACAGTAACCGCTCCCAAATTAAGGAGGTATTACCTAAATACTTAATGTCACGAACCAATATGGCGGATATCGGAAAAAAGAGATGCAGCGATGATTCAAAGCCGCTTAAAATATTACTCCAGTCAGTGCGGGGACGTAGGGGCGAAGTATAAGCGGTGGCGGGTTAAATAACAGTTACTAATTATTATTTAATAGGTTAAGCTAAGCTAAGGGTAGATTTTCTCCCGACCGAATTTCTATCACGGCGGCAAATCTCAAAGAAGAGTAACCAAGTACGTAGAGGATATTAAAGTGCACAAGTGTGTGCGCAAACACAGGTGCACTTCCTCTTCTCTTACTCTCTTAGTCCTATGGTACGGCAATCTGAAAGATCAGGCGCAGAACCAATGGCTTTACTTGCTTACGCCTGACTTTTAATTTTGGGCTCTAAAACAAGCTGGATTAGTAACTAATTTACAAAAACCTGGGTCCCCTGTAACTTTCACCATACCAAAGGGTTCAGTTCGTGTGACATTCCCGGGGGAAATCTTTTCGACGCCGACAGGGGTGAAGTCGGGATTAACTCCCGTTTCATTCGTCAACGCACAGCCCTACCCGTAAGTACATGCATTTTACATCATCAGCCATTGGAAAACTTGCCTTTTGGTGACCCTAATGCATTTTTTATATCACGCCATTATTGTTTATTTGTGTAATATCGTAAGCGATCAGGGTTGGCACGGGAATTGGCTATAGATTGTAGTAATAATATTATCAGCATATTTTTGCCCCACTACAGGGCAGAAGTCTCTTCTCATACAGAGAAGGCACAAGTAGTGATTACCGCGCTTGCTCAAGGTGGATTGGTGATTTCAGACTTATACTAATTTTAAAATTACTTTGTAACAGACTTCGTCTCTGCATATCTGTCATTCCGAAATGGCTCATAAAAGCGAAAACGGGTCGAAATTCTTAATCATTGGATTACTATCCAATAAATATTTTTTTTTATGCAGTAGCTAAGATCGTTACAGTAGAGAGAGCCTTTTTTGATGAAATAATTACTTTAAATTATGAGTTTGGTTTCAGTAATATTCTAAAGGCATTTGTATAATATATTTATACAAAATTATTATTTACATTTATTTATTTCTCATACATATTAAATACATTTTTAAATATTAGTATAAAAAATAAAAACATAAAAAAAAATAATAATAATAGTAGCCCACCGGTATCGGGAACAGGGTCCAAGCTACCAGTGGTCAGGGCTCCTGAGAAAGGAATCATTAAAATTATTATTATTATTAATTTTTTTTATTATTAATTTTTTATATTATTAATTTTTTATATTTTTGTATAAACATGTTTGTGTTTTTCCTTTTTATACCACCATTAATACCATGTTTTACGCAAATAAACGATTATTATTATTATTATTACAAAACAAATTCTCCACCTCCTAAGTACCCAACAAACGAAAACAATCTTTGGGACACCAAACAAAACGAAATCAACTAGAACTAGAAGCCAGTCACGTTCCTCGCAACACGAAAAACGAGCAACATTCCCCCGTCATTACCTTCAAATGCAAAGAGATCCCAAGAAACGATAGCAGAACCGTCTAAAGAAAGATTTAACCGGCTTTCAAAGCCCGGTTTCACCGGCTTCTAAAACCCAAGTTTTACCCGCTTTATTTATCAGAATATGGTACTCGTGGGTTATTTTTTTAGCCATTATGCATGTCTTGTTAACGTGGGGCTGTAGAATAAAAGTTGGCATCTCGGGGAGTACAAATAAAGAGACAAGACACTCCTTTTGATCTCGCGCCGTGGAGTAATGAGCTCGCGCTCTTTCTCCTTGAAATATGTGTGCTTCGATAATACACTCAATTTTTGCTGTGTGTTTTATGTTGTGAGACGTTTTTATAACGTGTGGTTAGCATTTGAATAGGGTATATCTTTACTTGGGTAGTAGGTATACAAAATGTAGGTGTTTTGTGCACAACATTTTTGTTCCTTGTACAATCTAGCTTTAAATTATATTCAAAGTCACAAGTTAGGACTTGCATATTGTTACTAAAATGTCCACAGTTTAAATAAATTATTTTTTTCTACTCAAAGGAGCATGCGACAAATCGGACCCACTTTTCTCATCGTAACTGCCTCGTTGGCCTAGTGGTCCTAAGTGCGACTGCTACGCTAGGGGACTTAGGTTCGATTCCCAGGTGGAGCAAAAAATATTATTGGGTTTTGCTATGAAATTCTCAGTAGCAGCTCGGAGTTAGGATGTGTGCCCGGTTAATGGCAATAGGCTCGCCCCCTATTACATGGGACCAAAACATACCGGCGAACTGTGGGTGTACATTGGTACACCTCTGCCTAACCCTTCGGGGAATACAGGCGTGATGGTATGATGGTATGTTTTCTCATTGTTGCTCAACAGTGATGAGACCCGTGTCATATGAATCCTCTTTAGGAGTACTTCATTTTATTCTATGGCAGCTAAGTTCAAATCCAGCGGGAAAATGATGTTTTGGTACATTCTGTAATTTTCCTGTAAATGCTGAGCAAAGGTTCCCACACTGTCCGACAGTGACGGGCACCAAAACACCATTTTCTGCACTTAGTTGCCGTGGTATGAAATGAAGTACTCGTTAAGAACTTTCATGTGACATGATTCTCATCACTTTTGAACAATGTTGAAAAGTGGGCTCGAGAATCATACAACGGTGCTCATGGTCCTTAATAAATAGAGAAGGCGAGTTTATACAGGGTTATTTGTAAAACAATGACAACCTCTCAGGACTATGTTACTAACATCATAATCAACAAGTTTTGCTCTATGATATTTAAAAAAAATCATATTTTAGTTCATCAGATTTTCATACAAAAATAAAAACATTTAAATTGAACGCTCTAAATGTTACGAAGTCTATGCGAAGCAAACGAAAGCGATAGTAAAATAGCAAGTGGAGCGGGGTTAGGGCGGCGGGGGTGTTGGTACTTGACCTATTTACAAATTTACGAAAATCCTTCAGGCGGTCATTCACTTCAATGCGCTTGCGTTGCTTGATTCTGTTAAAATTTATAGAACTAAAGTTGTTGTTTATGATGATAGTAATACAGTCCTGCAAGGTTGTCATTGTTTTACAAATAACCCTGTATATATTTATAGTACTCGAAGTATAAAATTTCGAGTTTCTTTATACTGATCTGAAGTTAGTCTTGGCACTAATGTGCTCCATGGGGTCAAGTGGGCTTTTTCAACTGTAACACATAACGAATGTGAATAACACAAACTTGGATTGATTCGTTTTAACAGAATTAAATCCATTTGTACCCTTTCACCGTCCTCCGCAGTAGTTCATACTACTAAACCTACTTCCTATTATAAATGCGAAAGTTAGTGAGGATGGATAAATGTTTCTCACTCACTCTTAAACGTCGGAACAGATCTGGATGAAATTTGGCACTGATATAGATTGTAGTGTGAAATAACAGATATACCTACTATGTTTTGTCTCTGCATCACCCTAAGGTTGACTGGTAGAAAATGCCAAAGGCAATGAGTCAGCCTTTGTGCAGTGTATTATTTACATTATGTGCAAAAAGTTTTAATAAATAAATACATAAATATATATAGGATACTTTTCATCCCGAAAAATGTACGATTCCTGTGGGATCATATATCAAATGTCGTGGACAGAAGCTACAAACATGTAAATATTGAACCGTGCAGCAATTTAGAGCTGTATAAAAGTTTGCCGTCGGATTCAAAATCTGTTTTTCACAAAGCCATCCACACTCAAACATAACGCAATAATAAAAAAAAACAACTATCCACACACACACATACACAACTAACATACAAACTCCACGCAAGCAGTACATAGTCCAACGGGACTTCAAATAAAAACTCGCGCACAAGTAGTCGGGGAGCTTGAAATAAAACTCAGGGACAAGTAGTCGGGGAGTCGCATGCAACAGTTAGCGCAGCTGTACGAGGCCTGAAGTGGCCTGGCCCGAGGCAAGAGGCTCCAGGCCTCAAAGGCTCGACACTCGAGGGCCTGGCCTCGTAAAAAGACATCTCGGACTCGCGTTTTGTTGTCGTAATTGCTGTTTAATGTAGAAGTTCTGTATTTTTTTGGTTTGTTTGTCGAGGAGGCATGTCAATAGCTCTCCGCGCAACCGTACATTAGGAAAACGGGGAAAATAAATATTTAGATTAAGAGCAATCGAGTTGCAAGCAAATAAAGGACATAACATACCATCACGCCTATATTCCCCGAAGGGTTAGGCAGAGATGTAACAATGTACACCCACAGTTCGCCGGTATGTTTAAGTCCCATGTAATAGGGGGCGACCCTATTGCCATTAACCGGGCACAAATCCTAACTCCGAGCTGCTAATGAGAATTCATAGAAAAACCCAATAACACTTTGCTCGACCTGGGAATCGAACCCACGACCTCTAGCGTAGCAGTCGAGCTTAGGACCACTAGGCCAACGAGGCAAATAAAGGACTTTTCTGTCATAATGATTTAAGGTTATAAGGTAAACAAGAGTAAGTGTACATGTAGGTATGGTTAGTCGCCACGAGTCGTGAGCACAAACGTTAATTGTTGGGTTTTTGGGTTCCTTTCTGGCTTTTTTGGGCCGCCGACGCTGCACACGATCAGTCCGATTAACAGTCCAATCTTGTCATATTGCACAATGGTAAATACACAAGGGGTTACAAAACCCTAAAATAATAGATTTTGCGTACGAATAGGTACTAGCACATGGCGATACGACTTTAAAAAACTATATTCTTTGTAGAGTCTAATATAATGTTTGGATAGTTTCTGATTTATGACTAGCTCCTACCCGTGGCTTCGTCCGCTTCAAAGTTCATCTTATCCTACGAGATCGGAACATTTTTCTGGTATAAAAGTAGCCTATGTGCTATTCCAGACTATAGACTATCTTTGTATCAAATTTCATCTAGAATCATTCAGCCGTTGGGACGTAATTGAGTAACAAACATAATAGTAAGAATTGAGATTTAATTGCCCCTGTATGGATGCAGGGTTGTTTGTTACTCTTTCATGCTTAAACGGCTGAACGGATCTGGGTGCAATTTGGCACTGGGATAAAGTGATATAACACATAGGATACTTTTAAGGAAAAATTTACGGTTTCCGTGAGATAATATATCAAATTTGACGCGTACGAAGTCGAGGGCATAAGGTAGGCTAATAATAAAACTCACAAATAACAAAATTCATTAATTTAAAATGAACTAAAAAGCTAATGACTCGCGTTATCTCTCCCAAATGCAAGCGAATTCAAAAGTACCCAAACCAACTCCAACTAAATTATTTGAAGCTACATCAACGGTACTGAAAATATTGCAGCAAAACATCGTTTCCTGTTCATAAGTTAACAAAAACGCTCGAAACACGACCTTAATCGAATTTTGTGTACACGGGAATTAAAGCTGGCTACTCATTGTGCGATTTGTCGCGAAATTTTAGTCGCAAATAAGTATGTTATACAAATCAAATCATTTATTTCAATTATACCATTAAAAGGCACTTTTGAACGTCAATTACAAGAAAAACAATGTATGCAATAAGTCGTACCAGTACTAATTCAATAAATTATACGAATGTAAAGACGATCCATCAAAAATAAAAGTCATTCAAAGAACTAATACGCTGAAATTAGGATGTACATTGAACCGTTACTGCTGGATTGTAATGTTACACATTTGGCATAAGGGTTTAGTTTGACATAATTAATTTAATTATTAGGATATTGGCTCGTTTTGTCGCGGAACTAACAATGTTAGTAGTAGTTTATAAACATGCACTCGCAAAAAAGTCGCCAAATAATTCCGTAAATCGCGTAATGAATAGTCCGCCTTAAACGCATACGTATACAGGGTGATTAATCGAGCAGACGGCGTATCTACGGGGTGTTTCGTTGTATCCTCACAGTGATGGATCACGGTGCAGTCCAGTTGGTTATAACTTATAATACATACTTGTTTGTCAACGAGTTAACTTACTGACGCCTGTGGTCTGCGCAACTTTATTAACGGAACACTTGAATTAAATGCTATTTGGAAAGTTAGAAAATTCAGAAAGAAAAGAAGTTAAAAACGTACTTATTCTTTTTAGATTTAGGAGTATTTTTCAACGACAGCAATTTAAAGATACAGATAGTAAATTTTGAATAACGTATAAATGTCGTGTTGGCCCAGTGGTTAGGACGTTATGGTTGTATGTTCGAATCCGGGCAAGAACCAATGCAAATTTTTCAATTTCTTGTCGAGTACCGGATGATGAGGATGGTCACCCCGTCTTTGAAGTTTGATCTTTGTTTGTATTTAAGTAAGGTTAAATGTGTAATAAAACAACCGATTACAATATATATATATATAGTATATACAGTACTATAATACAGTAGTCAAAAGTAAAGATTCGTTTATATATATCACAGATCTTTACTTATGACTACTGTTTCTGACCTATGTTTTTTGAACTAAAAAATCTTTTTCTATGTGTCAGTTAGCCAATCTCTTATATAGAAGCAATTTGTCGAGGTAGAGAGAGTTGGGTATGATGGCGTAACAGCCTATAAATTTTGGCAATTTTTACCAAAAGCTTTGGGCAATATTCAGTATTCATTTTATTAAAAAAATAGCTCCATGGGAAACCCACAAACGGGTCGACCATAAAAAAAAATCCTATTCAAAACTTGAAAATATTAAAATAACATCGACAGTTCAAACTATCGTGTAACATGGACATAAAATGAACTAGAACGCGGTATCTAACATTCAATATTTTAAAAAGTCGCGTATGATGGATTGCGCTTTGTGCATGTTACCATGTTATTGGAGACAATATAAAAACTGGAGCGTGCAGTGATAAATTATTTACATGGATTAGTAGATTTATGGATAACGAATAAAATTTGTTATATTATTATGTTTAGTGACATTACACGAAGGATTTATTTTAGACCTTATGGCACTCGGCAATAAAGTAGTTTTCTATCATATTATTATAGTACTTAATTATGTAACCAGGCCAGTGACTGTGGCTAATGATAACGGTAAAGGAAAACATCATGAGGAAACCTGGACTTATAATTAAAATAAGTCTGAATTCGCCATTCCGCCTTGACCAACCGTGGTGATCAATGCTCGCTCTCTACGTATGAGAAGAGGACTTTGCCCTGCAGTGCGACAATAATAGGCTGGCATTATAAATATCAGGCCAGTAAATGTTTTCAGGGATTAGCTGTCACAAACAAGTCTGCCTCTTTGTAATATTAGTATAGATGATCTCACTTTCATAATGGTTTATTCTCTCGTATTGACGCGTTAATTAATTGATATTAGTAGTTATTAAATAAACTGCCCCGTTAGCCTAGTGGTCCTAAGCGCGACTGCTACGCAAGAAGTCTTGGGTACGATTCCCAGGTCAAGCAAAGTGTTTCTATGGGGTTTTCTATGAAATTCTCAGTAACAGCTCGGAGTTAGGATTTATGTCCGGTTAATGGCAATAGGCTCGCCCCCTATTACATGGGACCTTAACATACCGGCGAACTCTGGGCGTACACTGGTACACCTCTGCCTAACCTTTCGGGGAATACAGGTGTGATGGTATGTTATTATGTTATGTTATGTAGTAGTTATTATTATATTTAGTGGGATACATAGATAGAGGCAAACCAAAGAAAAGACTGATCGGTTGTCATTGGACAAGTCATTGAACAATATTTGCACCTATTTCTAGTATTAAAATTAAAATTATAGTTGCAAAAAAAGTACGGAAGCTGGTCTTTAAATTAAGAAATTTTAAATTAATACTTTGATATGTCATGTAGAGCTAACTTACCCTCAATTTATCTAATTACCTATAACAAGAGTAAAAAAAAGATTCAAACCATTTATCAGAACGAACATAAAACTCGCCAATCCGCACCACTTAAAACTCTGCCGACTCCAACAAAATTTCGTACCTTAAGTCCAACCTTACAGCAACTTTAAATCCTTTCCCACTTCAGGAAGACAGGGAATTAAAAAGTAAAATATACCTGAGAACTGCTATTAATCATAGGCTTAACATTTTAATTAAAGTGATAAATATTGGCCGGCAGGTTCGCGACGGGTATCTTAGTGTGCGCAGTTCAAGAGGATTTTTTTATGATATAGGCTGGCGGGTCAACAGCCTAGCTATGAACATCGGGAGCATATAAATGCGTTGTCGAACTGTCACTGTGTAACTAAAGTCGGTTGAACAGTGGAATAATGGAAAGATTATGTAACTATCTGCTTCGTTAAATGTCTTTTTCAATAATCATCATCATTACATATCGTACTTTATATTTTTTTTGTGGCTGTAATCTTCTAATTACTACATACTTAATTATTGATTACTTTCACTGTAATACACAACTATGCATTGAAATCTGTGAGTATACAATAAATCACCCCTATTTTTTCACCCTTAGGGTGGGATTTCAAATTTAGATGGGATAAACTTCAAAATATCTAATAAAAAAAGAACTAACAAAATCGGACTACTAGATAAAAAGTTATGCATGATCATACATACAAAAATATATATACGCGTTGAATTGATTACCTCCTCTGTTTTTTCATCGGTGAAAAACAAATTCCTCCGCCGCGTGTGCCTGTCGTTCTGTCCCCGATGAACTCAAAAACTACTGCACCGATTTTCATGCTGTTACGACCAATAGATAGATTGGTTCTCGAGGAAGGTTTCAGTATACATAATTTATCGTATTTTTGTATATAATGGCTAAAATTTGTTGGAGCTGTCGGAAATAAATAAGCCGTCTGGGAGCTTTCAACGAAAACGCTTCCTTTGAGATATAACTAAATAATGTATTGTGGAATTGTGTATCATAAATAGGTCTACAGAAAAGTCCGTGATGGCATATGTCGATCTCTTAAGGATAACAAACTAGATATATCCATTTTAATACATTAAAAACTATTAGCGGTACGAAGTTCGCCGGGTCGACTAGTATATAAAATACCATCACACCTGTATTCCCCGAAGGGTTAGGCAGAGGTGTAGCAATGTTCACCCACAATTCGCCGGTATGTTTTTAGATCCCATGTAATAGGGGGCGAGCCTATTGCCATTAACCGGGCACAAATCCTAACTCCGAGCTGCTACTGAGAATTTCATAGAAAAACCCAATAGCACTTTTTGCTCGACCTGGGAATCGAACCCAAGACCTCTAGCGTAACAGTCGTACTTAAGTCCACTAGGCTACCGAGGCAGTTGCGAGTATATAATATGTAATTAATATAAAAATTGGTTTTCTGCGTAACGCATTACTTACGAGCATCGACAAAGTTATCCCCGTTGTAAACCTGGTACTTAATACATAGATGTCTCTTAAGCCATGGTTTCTTAATCACCATTGATATACGGTGCCCATTCATGTGTGCCCGTTAATTTGTCAACCTTTACTTAAGGGCCTAATGGTTAATTAAGGAAGATATCGCATAATTTATAGGGTGCCCTCAGCAGGGCGGTATGCTGCGGTGTTCATGGCTCAGGGGTTTGATAACTAGATCCAGACGTAGGTATATAGGCTCAGAGGAATTTGGATCTTAACAAAATGATTTTTAGGGTTATTTTGTTGGCTCGGTTGGTCTTTGACCGCAAGTTTTCTTCCCGATTAGAGTGTTTATATGGCATATGTGACGCAGTGGTCTTAATTTTTTTTGAGTAATCGACAATTATAGCGGACGCCACGAGTCGTGAGCACAAATGTCAAGTCAATTTTTGGGTATTTGGGGTCCTTTCTAGGTATTTTGGGCCGCCGACGCTGCACGCGATTGGTCCGTCAGTCGGCCCGATTGCGTGGGCGACCAAAAACCCCAGAAAGGAATCCAAAAACCCAAAAATTAACTTGACATTTGTGCTCACGACTCCTGGCGACTACTATACACGATGCGGGCAAATCCATCCAACAGTGGGGCAAAGTTATAAAATAACAATTATAGGCAAAACTGCCCAACTGCTCAGCCCAAATAAACAAAACTGACCATTTTCATGAAATTGTTTCATTTAGTGACGTATTTGTAACAAAACAATAAGCCGCACATTTACAAACAATGTATTATCACAAGGGTGTAGCCACACTGGTGGCTATAATTCAAAAAATGATTTAAGCCGTGTTCACACCAGCCCTATTTTTATTTACCGCCGTATCGCTGCTACCTATCTGCATATTTGGTGCTGTTGGCCATGGGGAAAGAAATTTTGAGGACAAGGCATTTTTGGATCTTAGTGGAAAAGAATAATCAAAAGATTAATGGTATTTCATTGTTTTGGATTATTAATTAGTAATTTATTTTATTTACTATTTATATTTTTTTTTTAACTGCCTCATTAGCCTAGTGGTCCTAAGCGCGACTGCTATGCTAGAGGTCTTGGATTCGATTCCCATGTCGAGCAAAAAGTGTTATTGGGTTTTCCTATGAAATTCTCAGTAGCAGCTCGGAGTTTGGATTAGGGCCCGGTTATTGGCAATAGGCTCGCCCCTATTACATGGGACCTAAACATACCGGCAAACTGTGGGTGTACATTGGTACATCTCTGCCTGACCCTTCGGGGAATACAGGCGTGATGGTATGTGTGTTAAGTTATTTATTGGTTTATCTACAATTGTTACACTGTAAAAAAAGTCGGAAAAAATAGACACACATTTATCTATACAAGAATGGTCACAATTTTTCTAATTGTCACTAATGGTACTAACATTAATATTTTATGTTCAAAGTTACTAACAAAATTATGTATCAGTAAATTGTCCGAAATAAAACGTTGTGATTGGATTTTATATACTGACATATTCCTCTATCTATCCTCAAAATGTCAGAAAAATAACAAAATTCACGTCACTTTAGCATAGCTGAAATTTTGAGTCTAGCAACTCTGGGTTCTAAGGGTACTATATCTACGATCAGTCTAAAATACCTACTAACCTCCATGGTCCCTCCTCTTTCGGATCTCTTTATGCAAACATGTCGTTTCGGAGACGAAGTACCTACCTATACTAAAGAACCTAAGCTTAATTAATTCAACACCGGTTCAAAGTCAAAGTCAAATCAGTTATTTCAATTAGACCATTAAAAGGCACTTTTGAACGTCAATTACATAAAAATTTGAAATCATTTGTTAAAATGATGTTCTACTAATTTACAAAAAGTATTTGTTGTAACTGCCTAGCTAGCGGTCCTAAGTGTGACTGCTACGCTAGAAATGTTAGGTTCGATTCTCAGGTGGAGCAAAGTGTTATTGAAGTTTTCCTATGAAATTCTCAGTAGCAACTCAGAGTTTGGGATTTGTGATAGCAATAGGCTCGCCCCATGGGACCTAAACATACCGGTGGACTGTGGGTGTACATTTGTCCACCTCTGCCTAACCCTTCGGGGAATACAGAAGTGTATTTATCGTGATGGCCTAAGTCGCCCACCTCTCATGCAGAAAGTTGTAAGTTCGATGCTAGGTAAGTCTAAGTAAGACTTTTTCAATTCATATGTAGTTTCTACGTTTATCTTGGATAACAAGGATAAGTAAAGTAAAGGATAACATCATTTGTAAATTATACTTATTTGTACTAATATTATAGTTTGTTTTTGTTTGTAAGAGGTAAGTAATCTCGGGAAGTCGTGCTCCGATTACAAAAAATCTTTCACTGATAAAAAGCTATGTATATATTATCGAGTGTAATAAGCTATGTTTTATGCTATACTTAACTTCCACTCAAATGACGTCGCGGCCAGAAGCTAGTCAATAATGTAAGTTCGAAATCGCCAATCTACCTTGAACAAGCGTGCTGATCAATGCTCGTGCCTTCTCTGTATAAGAAGACCCTGTGGCACAATAATATGCTGGCATTATTTTATTATTATCTGCTGTGATGCCTTTCAGTGTTCCAATGTCGTATCCATTTTTCCAAGTTTCACGGTGGCGCGGCAGATAATGCAGTTTCGTAATATAGGAATAATATAACAATAAGTTACTAATGTCAAACGGCCACTTATCAGAAAGGGTCAGTGATATATTTTTCGCCCGCGTATTGCACCCTCTGAGGGTAACGGTAGCCAATAATAATGTTGATGCTATTTTGTTTTGTTTAAATATTCAGATAGCTTACATCTTTACTATTATAATTATTATATATTTTATTGTTTTCATATATGGAAGCAACAAGAATATTGTAACCAAGATTTTTGTGAAAACTAAACTGAAGGAAAAGAGTGTCCGTGGGGTTTCCTGCTCGTCCTTTTCCATAGACACCTACGTTTTGGAACAAGCAACTAGCTTCAAATGTAAACTGTAACTTCTCGACGATTCAAAAGTGCCTGTTAATGTTCTAATTGAAATAAATGCTTTGACTTTGAGGCCAGCCTAATGCCATTAACCGGGCACAGATCCTAACTAAAAAAGAATTTAAAAAAAAGTAAACAGCAAAGCACACACACAAACAGACAAACATACACACAACACAATACACAACAAACAGCAAAGTACACAGTCTATGAAGAAAAAACATCAGTTGCTCTAAACATTTATGTTCATTCTCAAAAAAATATAGAGATCGACTGGTTTTTCTATCGCGATTTCAGTGTTGGTCCCATAGCAAAAATCCTTTCCAATATCCCACTAATAGTAGCGCAATGATCAGCACACCGAACGATTAGCTATAAACCGCTTCGGCCCCGGCGGCGAACGAAACTTGTAATCAAAGAAAACTTTAAATTAGGAAAATTTCGAGCAAATAGCCCACAGCGTGGCGCTGCCAAGTTTATGTGTACCGTGTATTAAAACAAATATAAATAGTTCAATTTTATGCGGGTTGTGTTATGACGGGAGCAAATATGGTGGGTGTATGTGTTTTAAACCCCTACTATAATTTACCCTTAAATGAAGTACTCATAAAGCTTGACTGTGAAGTGTTCGCGGACTAATGGAAGACGATCTTGTGTATGTTCGGAGTATTGTGAGATGAACGTGTAAATATTTTTAAATATACGTGTAATGTCTAATGGCCAATGGCCGCTTCATGTTAAAGTAAAAAAAAATCTAAAAGATTGAAACGGCTACCTACGTTTTTTTTTTGTATGTCAATTTTCAAAGTCTGTTCCATACAAAAGAGCAACACACGGCCGAAATGAATGGAACAGCTGAATTTAAAAAAAAACAACAACAAATTCAGTAGGTCCCTGATTCTATCATGTATCTACTGCAATCATATTAAAAGTTTGATTCACGATGTCCGTTCCTCCGTGTAAATCAGTGTTACTATTTAAAAAAATATTTTTTAAACCAATAGTAATACCGATTGGCTTATCAAACAATGTATTAATGTTTCACACTCGTTCACCGCTTGCTGGCTTGTTTACAATTACTGTTTACTTTGAATGCAAGTTATAAACGACACGGTAGCCAACTGGTTGGGTTTTAAAATTTATGATATGCGCACCGGCATTCGGTGATAATATGCGTAAATATTGCTTAAAGAACCGTGTATACTGGGAGAAATGTTCGCTTAAGCTGCTTTCACATCGAACGTCAGTCGTCATAAGCACCTAAGTACTTAGTGTAATTTTTTTGTACCTATTTGAAGGTGTTTGATCGTGTTAAGGTTAACTATTATTAGCATGGAATAGGAATAGCGCTGTCTAGTGATAATAATCATCATCACATCAGCCGTAGGACGTCACACCATCACATCGTCATGTATCACTGCTGGACATAGGCCTCCCCCATAGATTTCCGAAAGGAACGGTTGGAAAAGGACTGTATTCATCGTCTTCGTGCAGTAAAAATCAGGTCGTCTGTCCACTTTATGGTTGAACGTCCTTCTCTGACAAGAATAGGAAATAAAATTATTTTATATAAACTATAGTTTCAAAATTACTTTAAAAAACATTTTGGCCCACACTAAGATTTTTTCCTAAGTCGTAGGTCCATTTTCAAACATATAAATTTACATACACAAACAATTGGACTCGGAGAAACTACCTGTAGTTTATATAAATATTTTTTCTTCCGTGGGGTAATCGATCGCGGGACACGCAAAGCAGCAGCCAATCGCTCAGCCTCTGAACCGTTCCTATAACAAAAGAACTTACTTTTGCATATTAATATTACCAGTGAACACGCCTCTACAACAGCATTTTATTTTTATTCTTTTCATAGACAAAACTGCAATTTAAATAAAGAACTTAAAATAAGTTCCCTAAACTATTACTGAATATAATTTAATTCTAAAATCTTCCTCTGTTACACGAACAAAAATGGTAACCCTTAAATACACATACATGTTAACATTAGATCGCTTGCAACCCAGGGTGCGTCGGTGTTGCCACTATTTATAGGTCAATTACCGCTCTGTAATTAAGGCAATACTTCAGCAAGATCACAGCTTTTGCCAAGATTGCTTAAATAAATTTTAACTTGAGATTTCCAGCTAAGTAAGGGAGACATTACGTTATCGCATCTTGGTTGGTAAACAAAACTGTTATAATAACGTAATTAAACGTAAAATGGTTCAGTTTAAGGTTTTGTTGTTTTGTGTGGAGGTTTTAAATGTTCGTCTTTATCAAGTGAAATGGTAATAAAGATGAAAGATTTACCTTTTAATTCTACTCTACCGATCAAAAGCAAAACACAGGAAACAACATTGCAGTATTTAAATGGAAATAAAAATATAATTACAGCATTCCGATTAAAAATAAATGAATGAAATTTAACTTTAAACGGGAAAAATCTATAAAAAGCAACGCAGTGCTGTATCAAATTTTAAAAAAGGTTATTAAACATTCCCTTTGAATTTATTTCCTTTGAGCTTTGCGTATTTAAAAAAAAAATGTATGACGTATTTTCCTTATTTCCTTTGCAGTGAGCGCTCGAAATTAATTTTTTATCTGTGGTGCTTACAGGAGTTGCCTGCTTATTGATAGCTAGCACTTTAAGTGATTCAGAGTAATTATTCTGTTACAATTTTCCGTTGGTTTTTATACATTCGCTGTAAATATGTAGTGTTTGTAAAGAAAAATTTTCTAACCAAGAGGTATCGTGTTGCCTAGTAACTGGGTTGAGGTTAGATAGGCAGTCGCTGCGGGTAAAACATTGGTATTCAGCTGCATCCGGTTAGACTGCAAGCTGACCCCTACATAGTTGGGAAAATGCTAAGCAGATGATGAGTCTATAAAAATTATTAAGTAGGCACATTAAATACAAATAAAACATGCTTTGTATTACGACTTATAGTAATGAGCATCCCGACCAGAATAAAATTCAAATAAAAAACGAATTATAAAAGTCTATATTTTGACTTCTGACTTACAAAAATTCTGTACGTGTGTGTTCATGCAACACCAATCAATAGCTGTCAAGAGAACAACACAAATTCAAATCGTTCGAATTTTAAAATTGTAACAACAATATTGAAGGCGCTCTCTCAATGAGTACGTCATCAATAACCACTCAACGCCATCCAGATTTATCTGACGGTAACGTGTACAGTGCATTGCTGACGTAAGAATAATACAGACATGCCTTAATTTTTTTTGCATACAAGTATGTAGTAGTAGAGCTCTTTGTGAAAGAGCTCGTCCAGTGAAATACTACCACCATACCTATTTCTGCTGCAAAGCAGCGTTGCTGTATTCCGGTCTACAAAAAAAATCCCGACAGTCCACTTCTTGTAAATGTTGCTGGTAATCGCCACAGCCTATAGGTATCTGCAATACCGGAGTGGAGGGCATCCTGAACATGTCGAGAGCAAAAGAATTCCGAGTATATAGATAACTAGCGATCTGCCCACGACTTCGCCCGCGTGGCTTATTTCACACGCGTTCAGTTACGTCTTTGGTTACTACATTACTCCTGTGCACCATAGACCAGGACCGCGATCGTTGGCGTTCTTTAGGGGAGGCCTACGTTGAGTGGTGGACGACTACAGGTTGATATAATTTATGATGACCTTTATTATTTTTGTCGTTATATAAAACAAAAAAAGACACGCGTGCTTTAGGCCACACATCCATCCATCCATATACATATATTGGCTATGACAGGATGAGAGAAAGACTATGAGGGCGTGCACTGCTCTCTCTCTTGCTCCTACAGAAATATACGAAACGTAACATTCTCTCTCTTTCTATCTTCACTAATTTATATCTCCCTCTCAACTTCCGTTCGCCCGATCACACTCATTTCCGTAACTCTATTATCTCGCATTCACCAGCTTACTCCCCAAGTCAAGCGTGCGTAAAGAAATTTGGCTTCAAAAGTCTAACTCTCTTAGGTAGGTTTATGTGAAGACGGAACTGGGGGGTCGCTAATTATTCGAAAACCGGTTTTAATGGACGCAAAAGACATAAACAAAAGCGGATGCTGGACGTAGCAATGGTTAAACAACAAGAAAGTCTCCTATACTTTCCTATCTACCATGCGCATCCCTTCACAGACGTCAGTACTGGTGGCGCGGTCACAACAAATGATAATTGACACCACAGCGATTTATAGCTGCGCGGTTTGCCAGCCAAGCTGTACCAGCGATTTATAGCCACTCACCAGCATTATCGACAAAAAGTACACATTTTCTTCATTCTCAACCTTAGCGCTAATAATTTTACAGAAGACCCTTAGCGTAAGCGTTTTTGTCGTTTCATGGGGGTAGGCTAAAACCACAGAATGCCATCTACAATGATCCGTACAAACTCCTTTTGCCTCGTCCACGTTCATACATCTGGTCATACAAGCACGGCGGATAGGAGTAACCCGACCTTTTGAAGAACCTCACCAATAAGGTTTGGGTAGGTCCTTCTAGGTCGTCCTCTCCCGGAGTGTAAACATCTATAAAATCTCACCTTCTTGGTATACCCTACTCATTTAAATGTTCAGTGACGTCATAAATCACTTGTCGGCATTTAAGAGACATGGGCTCACAAATGAACATACATAGAGTATAAAATCATAAAGCTCCTTTTGGCTTTGCCGTGATCGGGTAAAATGTGTGTGTGTGTGTGTGTGTGCGTGTGTGTGTCTGTGGCATCGTAGCTCCCGAACGCATAAACTGATTTTGATTTTGTTTATTGTGTTTAAAAGGATAATTAGGTCGTTGTGTTCTTAGCTTTGTTTGATGGAAATCGGTTCAGCGGTTTCAAAGTTATAATTTTTTTCTTCTGTCGGGGGTTATTTTACATTTTTAATTTTGTGTTAAAAATAGAAAAAGTCACATTGGTACTTGGTCGTGCCCGGTTACGAACCTGCAACCTTGCGCATGAAACGCAAACCCTTACTCAAAAACGACACGAACTGCTTGAATAAAACGCCGAACCGCCGCCGAACGCCTCACGAAGTTTGCATTAAAAAATCAAATAAACCATAGACACTTTTAAGCTAAAAACATAAAATTTGACGTCGCGTGTTTTTTAATGACCGCGCTAAGTAATGAACACACGGTCGTAGCGGGCGGCCAGCTGATGGTAGTTTCGCGTGCTATACTTCACACCAGATAGTATTTCTATTAATCGTCTCGTGATAGGATGTCACTTGTACGTGACATACTGTCGGCAAGCATGGCGAGCAGTGGGACCCATTTTTTTTTGTTATTGTTGTAATAAAATTTGGGGATTGAATTAAGTTACTAACCCATAGGCAGGTTGTAGTATTTTTAGGATCCATAGAAATAATTTGGGTACACATCACGTAACACGTTGTGCCTATAGCTGTACAATAACATTCTGCCTACCGCGGTATTTAGCTTTATTTATTTAACGCAAAATGCATCGAAACATCTCTAATAATGTCCCAATAAAAAAACAGCATTACCGCTTGCCCACGCCCTTTCACTCAAACGTATTCATAACAACAAAACTTTTAGTAAATTATTCCCATGTTCGCCCTAAAAAACAGCCGTATGTCTCACTATTAACGAGTGTTATAAAAACAGCGATTAAAAATATTGGCTGAACGGCATCGCGCTGCGTTATGGCGATTTGTCGATCGACATAACTTATCGACGTCGTTTGTCTATCCATCATTCACTATAGTTAATGGGGATTATGGAAAAAAACGTATCATTTATTATCTGTGTGGAATCATCATTTTTCTTAGAATTCTTGCATTGACTCTCATTTGTCGTTTGATTTCTTTTCTTGTCAAATCTATACTCTATACTATAGGGAAAGATTTTTTTGTTTATTGGTTTGTACCAAATAGGCTCCGAAACTAGTAGACCGATTTTAACCATTTTTTCACAAATAGGTAGTTACATTATTTCTGAGTAACATAGACTTTGTAACATCACACTACGACCCACGGGAGCAGGGCAATAACTAAGGAGTAACTTAATGCAGGTGAAATAGGCCACGCGGACGAAGTCTCGGGCTGTTCACTTGGAGGTGAGACATCTTGATATATTATTATTTTATTGTTCCAGGCATATGTCATAACATCTCATGGTTGCGGGTATAGTACCAGTCAAGTAAATAATTCAAATCATAGGTATTGGATCTTATAAGCTTATCTTGGACATCACTAACGAGCATCGATTACCACGATAACTCAAGGCGGATTGGAGGTTCAAGACTTATGTTAATTATAAGCCCTCGTGATGTTTTCCTTCACCTATATCAGTGAATGTTCAAAAGAATTTATAAGTAATAGAGATGATGCGTCCCTGTCACACATACGTAACCTGTCAATTGTTGTCTTTGTCTTTCATAAACAAAACCGAAGTCTATAGAGCCAGATGCCTTCTAGCCGGCTGTGTGCTATAATTATGATTTAAATAACCAAAAACGTAGTCAAAGAAATTGAGCCAAACCACTTGCGTAAAAGATCTTCAAAAAATAATTTTGGCAACTCACTCAAATAACTAAAATAAACCTATTGGCTAAAATTACCCATTGTTAGTCTAAATAACTGTTTGGTAGACTGCGCATTAGTGCTCTGCAAAACAATATAGTTTTTGAATAGAACTAAGTAACAATAGAGGTGCGGAGTACGGTTGTAAAATTAATTACTGGTTCCGTATATAGTTTAAAAAAACTTTCTAATTTTTAGAGAGCCTGTGCTGTGAATGCTGTTGACATTTCAATCAGGAAAATTACATTACCGAACATCTAAAATAACCTCTTGGACACTAAACAGTTAAATTAATGGTATACTTAGTCGGTCCGGATGTTTGTGTGTGTGAGTCTAAATATTTGTAAACGCACTCACGACACAGGAGAAATTCCTAATGTGGGTCAAGGTTAAAAAAACGACTCCAATAAATACAGACAAAATGCTTTATTTAGACGATAATATATTTTTCTTTTTAGGATGGGAAATCATCAAATGGCTTTTTTCACTCTGGGCGGGTGGAAGACGGTAGAAGGGAGTGTCAGACTCTTACTGACTATAACCCATCCGTATTCCTCCTAATTCCCTTTACGTTCCAGAGCGCGGTGACTTTTTCGAACAACTTTAGCAAACCTGGCTGAAACGACAAAACCGTACATTATTTATTTAGTACATATTTTTCTATCTAATTGTCTATAACATAGCGCAAAGTCCATCTTTAAGCGGTTCACTTACATAAATGATAAAAACCTGAGGTTTAAGGAACTCTAAAGTATAAAATAGCCGGTGGGCGTAAACAGGGCGTTAATTAATTACCTGCGGAACCCAACCGCGTGTTTACATACGGACAAAAAGAGCTGGGTAAGCAGCAGTGCTAGTTTGGACTCGTAATTAGTGTTGTTTTATAAACATTTTTAATGTTAAGGTACTGTTAAAGTGAGATATGAATAATCTCTTTCCTCGTCACGTTTTAGGAGTCAGAAATGTGTGTAAAATATTTTATTTACTTATTTAAAATCCACAACTTTAAAAAACATATTGAAAACGCTTAGGGTATCAAATCAAGCCTTTGAAGTTTTATTATAATTATATGTTCGATATTGTTCCGTTGGTCTCGTTGGATGCAAGCGCGACTGATGAGCGTGAGGGTCCTGTGTTCAATTCCCAGGTCGGGCAAAAAGTGTTATTAGGTTTTTCCATTAGGATTTACTCAGTAGCAACACGGAATTTGGAAGTTGGTGGTGAGACACCCACGTATAACCGTTGGTCCCGGCTGTAATTCGTAGATCTTTGGCAGTCGTTACGGATAGTCAGAAGCCAGGAAGTCTGACAACCAGTCTAACCAAGAGGTATCGCTTTGCCCAGTCACTGGGTTGTGGAGGTCAGACAGGCAGTCGCTCCATGTAAAACACTGGTATTCAGCTGCATCCGGTTAGGCTGAAAGCCGACCCCAACATAGTTGGGAAAGGGCTTTTTTTTTTTTTTTTTTTGGTGGGTGGGAAATCATCAAATAACTTCTCCCGCCCTGGGCGGGGCGGGAGGGAGTGTCAGACTTTTACTGACTAAAACCCACCCATGTTCCTTCTTGTGCCCTTTGCGTTCCGGGGGCGCGGTATCTCTTGCGAACAACCCGCAGCCCCGGCAGGCATCGGCCCTCAGTGGCCCCTTCCTTTTGCTGACATCTCTTTGAGGCGCGCGTGGAACACGAACGCGCCGTCGACACGGCCTGTCGTTATGCAACGTAAGGACGGTGAGCTACCCATTGCTCACCGTCCACAGGCCAGTATCTACGGTGGCCGGGAGTCGTCTCGCGGCTCCCGACGTCCGGAGCGTCTACCGCGGCGGCTGGGACGGGAGAACCGCTGTCTCAACCGTCCCGCCGCCTCCTTCTCAAGCATTACTGCCTCGCAGAAGGAGGCGACTGCATCCCATTCCCTCTCGCTCCGGACCATGGCTTGCACCAGGGCCGGACGCGAGAGTTCGCCGCCGCCGATGGCCGCCATGAGGACTCGGCGATGCTCCGCCCAAGCGGGGCATACCGCCACGGTGTGCTCCACCGTGTCCTCGGGGCGATCCACACAATGGTGACACCCGGACGTTTCCTCCCGCCCGATGAGGTGCAGGAACCTCCCGAAACACCCGTGTCCGGTGAGGACCTGCGTCAGGCGGTAGGTGAGGGCGCCGTGGCGCCTCTCCAGCCACTCCTCAAAGAGGGGACTTACCGCCTCTATTAAGGCGTGCCCAGCACGAGGTTGCGACAGTCGCTGTCTCCATGTCGCCATGAGATCGAGCCGGAGGTCGGCCCGCCGAGCGGCAATTTGCCGCGGTGGCGGACTCTCCCCCCGGCCTAGTACCTCCACGCGCCACTCGTACAGGCGCGCGAGGACCAGCGCCTCCAGATCCCACGGCGGCAATCCGGCAAGGAGGCTCGCCGCCTCCCCCGAGATCGTGCGGTATCCTCGGATGGCCCTTATGGCGATCACCCGTTGGGACGCAATGAGGTAGTGGGCGGCAAGTCGCCTTAACCCCTGCGCCCACACCGGGGCCCCGTAAAGGGCCATCGACCGCACGACTCCCGCGTAGAGCCTCCGGCAGGAGGCGTTTGGTCCCCCCAGGTTGGGTAGAAGCCGCCTAAAGGCAGCCCCGGCCCGTTCCAGTTTGGGGGCCAAACGTCGGAAATGCTCCGCGAAGTTCCACCGACTGTCGAGGACGAGTCCCAGGTACTTCATCGTCGACCCGACGCCGATGTGAACCCCTCCTACCGTTAGTTGGGATCCCGACGGTGGCCTATTCCGAGGCCCATGAAAACACATGGCCTCAGATTTGTGCAAGGCCACCTCGAGACCCAACCGCCGGATCCTGGGAAAGGGCTAAGCAGATGATGTATGTTCGGTATTGAATGGTCAACAAGCCGACGTCTCTACAGATGCTAAGTGGTCACCGCCACCTTTATAATAGGCATCTGGAATAAAAAAAAAAAAAAAAAAAAAAAAAAAACCGGAACACAGCAACTCTGCTTACGTACAAAATATAGTTATGATGGCAGTAGGTACGTCTTGAAATGAGATCAATTATTTTTAAACGTCGTTGGACTACACACGAGCCTAGGGCACACCTGATATCATGAGGTCACCCCGGCCTATCGATATCATCATCAATACTAGACGCCTTGCAAATGCGTTGCTATCCCAGAGATAAAGTTGAAATGTCTCAATTAATTTCACCAGCACCCATACCCTTCAAACCGGAACACAGCAACGCTGCTTTGCGGCAGAAATAGGTATGCTGGTAGTACTTCACTAAACGAGCTTCTTCACAAACAGCTTCACAAATTTATGAATTGTCTAGCAAATAATGTGAGCTAACATTTTATACAACAAGACTTGTATACAACACTTTAATCTCACTAATGCTTCACACTAAATATTTAACCAATAAATCTGTCGAGTC
This sequence comes from Caradrina kadenii, assembly GCA_947462355.1. Lineage (NCBI taxonomy): Eukaryota > Metazoa > Arthropoda > Insecta > Lepidoptera > Noctuidae > Caradrina > Caradrina kadenii. Next base: position 12,800,330 of record OX381689.1, on the reverse strand, counting down.
CCGTAACGGCACAGCACTACAAGCCAGAGATGTCATAAAGAATGCATTAACAAACGCGGGATTGCACAGCATTACTCTTTCCCGGGACGGAGGAACTTAAACAAGAGAAAAAACAAAATACATTAATCCACTCCCTATAGAGTTAAGAGGAAATAAATGACAGAAAATTTTCGTAACATTTTTCTTCGGAATTGTACTTTTTGAATGAGATTAGGAATATAAGGTAGGTTTTGCCCGCGGGCGCGTCTGTTATAGACGGGTTTTCTTTTCTTGTAATAGGCACGTCTTCTTTCTTATACAGTAAAATAAAACTTGTTATAGAGAAGAAGACATTTTGACTGTCGGAAAGTATAAGTACCAACGTTATTATGTATATTTGAGAGGACTTTTCCATACACGGTGGAAAAAACATTGTGTCACAAACTTTTACTATGGATTTGTGCATAATTTAAGTATTCTTCAGCGGTCAAAAAACATATTAATCAGCTAGTCGGTCACGAAAAAGGTTACTCTACCTAACTAATCGTTTGACAATTTGCATATTGGTTCAAAACCAATGGTATACTTAAAAAAACATCACTTTGTATTTGATCAAAATTATAATGTTTTTCCAAAATTTTCAACCTCACCGATACTCGTGTTATTTAAGCAAAGAGATCCTTAAATAAATATAAAAATCAAATATAAGTGTTCCACGATATTTCATTTTTTCTATTCAATAAAGAAATTTTTCCTCAATACGTAATTTTGTGTTCAATCAGTCGCGAATTTCCGTCGATTTTCTTTTTATTCTGTTAAACAGAGTTACATTTCGAATTCAATGAACATTAATACTTTTCACTAATGATTCCGCTTTATTAAGACTGGGTTACACTACACAAAACACAATTTGTGTGCAATTAATGTCAATTCACACGACTTGAAAGCGCGAGCTTTCGTACAGTTAGGGCCTTGAAGGCAGCGAGGGGAAGGTTCTATGTCGGGATTTTTTTCAAACATCATTGGATAACAAACAAGCAGACGGCCCACCTAATATTAAGTAGTCACCTCTGCTTTTATACATCTGCAATACCAGAGGCCTTGCAAATACGTTGCCATCCCAGAGACTAAGCTTAAAGGTCTCATATGCCAGTCATTTCACCGGCACTCAAACCCTTCGAATCGGATCACAGCAACGCTGCTTTGCGGCAGAAATAGGTATGGTGGTAGTACTTCCCCGGACGAACTTCTTTACAAAGAGCGCTACTACTACTACTAAAACTGCTAGTTCTTACAGCCCGCACCACTGAGTCTGTAGCTCTGAATTCGTCCTTAAATAATCTAAATCTAAGGCTGTCTCTTGTCGTCCTCCGCCAATGACGTCATAAGCCGAGGTCCGTATCCCACAGGGGGTCCCCTTAGCGTGTAGACGCTTTGTTAATAAGTTATATGCTGGCTGGAGGAATTCCGGCTAAACAGCCGACTACCTCCATTTTTCAGCAGACATGTATACTAATAATATAAAGAAATTTGTTTGTTTTGTAGTTCTTCAATCTGAATTCTTAGCCACCGTCAGCATGGATATTACTATCTCAATACTAGTCACTAAGGCGGCACACTATTTTAACCAACTTTAAAAAAAGCGAAAAGTTATATAACAATATAATTTTAATAATAATAGATTTTTTTTTATACTATAATAATTTTTTTTTCAACAGCATATTTTTGGTTTCTTAATATATTTTTCAAAAACATGTTTAAATAAAAAAAAATACTGGAGTTACTTACATAATGTCTTGTTGCCTGTGTCGCTCAATCTGTTTAAGATGATAAAAAAGATTTTCCTTGTGTTTCTTAAGGATGGGCGCGCGCCCGCTCGTGTAGGCGCCACACAAGACGGCGACGCGTCGCGCCCTCACACCGTGTGACAAGGCGCCAATTTGGCCGGATTAAAACTTCTATTCACTTCGAACTGAAAGAAGTTTATTGAAAACAAAAAATACATGTTTTGTTATTTTAACCCTAGAAAGCTAGCCTTCTGATAAACCCCATAAAAGTTAACAATCCGTCAAAACAACGGGTATTAGATAAACTTTTTTTTTACCATGAAATGTAAACTTAATCATCCTGTTGTTTTTAATGACCGTTATACATAGGTTTAGCAATAAAAACACGTTTTCCAAATTGACCTTATTTACTTACTTTTATTACTACAGTAACTTTTCTGAGAGCTTAAAAAAAGATACAGCAATATTTCTTTACGCTACCCGTCGATTCGACGGAGGATAGCTTTCTAGGGTTAAAGAGGCGTGGGAAGAGAACATTATGTTTCAAAGTAAGGGTTAATATTAACGCAGTGTACACGACGCATCCTCCGGTGAGGATGACAAGAACTGTTTCTTTTTACCTCTGCTACAGACGACCACTTTCATAGAGCCAACACCATACACCAACTTCCAATAGGCTCGAATTAAATTACTCAGCAGATCATACAAATTCTGTTCCATTTTTAAAATTGTAATGGCGTATGAGTGTGTAATACGTATAGAACATCACGCTACGGTTAACGGGAACGGAGCAATGACCAAAGACGTAACTAGACGCGAGGAATATAAGCTAGTTTACAATGTCTAACAGTGGATAATACAATAACATACATGTATGTAAATAAATATCCGCCAAAGCTAAAGGTAAGCACCGCACGAACTTTACCGACAAACAAGCAAAACAGTCTGAAACTAAAATACGTTAATCTTTTAGCACAAAAACGTAGCATCCGATTTAAGACAAAAAGTTAAAAACTTGCAGTGAATCAATCCTCGCTAACTTTAGCGAGACTTGGGTCATGCAATATGAACTGAAACGTAATGTACTAAATTATATTTGTTACAATTTTTACAAACTAGCTGTTGACCTCGACTACGTTTGCTTAGAATGTTGGTAAACACGGGTTTTCTTTTTTTGCGCCGAACCCTAACATTAGCTATCTGCCAAGGAAACTCCCGTCAAAATCCGTCCAGCTGTTTCGGCGAATAGCCTTAACAAACAGACCGACATGCTTAGCAAAATGGGAAAAATGTCGGTTCGTTTGGGTTAAACTAAACCCAATTGATAACAAAGAACAGCAAGGTAAATAAGTTCTACCCCACAAAAACTTAAAAGCGGTCTCGGGAATCAATCTTTCGGTAGCTCAGGTGGCGACATCTATGCCGTGCTGGGAACTGAAAGGTAACTAGTGAATAGGGTAACAACTCGTGAATAGGGTAAAAACTCGCGCATAGGGTAAAAACTCGTGAATGGAGTCGTAACGTATGGGAGCAAGGCACGCCAGCTTTCCTATTTGTCAACCGTGATTTATTTGTGTTCTTCTATGTTTAACTTTTAGTAGAAAATGTTTTAGTTAAATGTATTTTAACTTAAACTTGGTGGAAATAGAACAGTTTATTTTTAACCATAAACGAAGATGAATGGACTAAGATCCCGAAGTCGCCAGACCTACGTCATTTTAACATGGCGGACATTTTGGTGTTTTTTTTAACGTATTATTTTCGAATTGGAACTAGCTATCTTGGGTTTAGGCAGGCGAGGCGATGAATCCACACGCACATAGTGATATAGTCGCGCAATATTGCCTACCGCATACGCAACGGGGCTATTCTGTTCTTTGAAACAGGTGTATTCTGAAATACTGTTAAACATAAATAAAAACCAGTATTTATTAATGATGGACCAAATTTTATTTAATTATTTATTTAGAGACTGAAATTAAACGAGAATAAAAAACTGAACCTATTTTTATTTTTGAGACAACATAACATAACATACCATCACGCCTATATTCCCCGAAGGGTTAGGCAGAGGTGTACCCATGTACATCCACAATTCGCCGGTATGTTTTAGGTCCCATGTAATAGGGGGTGAGCCTATTGCCATTAACCGGGCACAAATCTTAACTCCGAGCTGCTACTGAGAAATTCCTAATGGAAACACCCAATAACACTTTGCTCGACCTGGGAATCGAACCCAGGACCCCATGCTCATGCGCTTGCGACCACGAGACCAACGGGGCAGTTTTTTAAAGACATTATTCAACACCAACATACGTTATTGCCAGACACTCTCCGTAGCTAACTGCAGCCAGGCTCTTTAAACTTCTTGACTATAAAGCCTATATTTTAGTGCCTTTATCTTATCTACTAAACTTTATCGAGTTCAATCATTTATTGAACGAAATATGACTACTTAGGTATGGAGCGCTGTCTTTTGGTGAATGCTACGAACGTGCTACGGCGTAGGCAGTGTATGCTACAAGTGCTACGCAATTGTACAGATTGCTACGCATGACTGAATTTAGGGTTCGTCATACACTTAAGCCGATCGGTCACTTCGGTTCGGCATTTTTAATACAACGTCATTAAAGGTATTGAGAACACCTAACCGAAGAAGCCGATCCGCTTAAGTGTATACCGACCCATACAAGACCTTATCATAATCAGTATTAGGTTCGCCAACTTATCAAAGGAAATAAAATAAATGTTAAAACTTAATACCTTGTTACCTATTAATGATTGCAATCAAAAGTAGATAATTATTATTCAGGCAAAATTGTTTGTTAACATCGGAAGCTTAAAAATCCGCCCTAAATAACCTACAAACGTCCCAATATTTTATTTCAATTCCAACGACCTCATAAAACTACACCACTAGTTTATCCCTAACCCAGATCCCCAGAAACAGGTGAAATACAACCCATCAATTCGTAACTCAATCGATGAACGGACTCGATACACGAATATTGATAATATTTACTCGATATCGCGTTACAAGTAACTACTAATATTCCACTTCTCATAGCTCTTATAACTCCGAGGTATCTTACAAAGATCACGTACACCTGTGTTATGGAAAAATAAGCTTTATTCTTATGAATATAGTGGCGGTTGTCTGTGTGGATGTAACTTTGTTTTCGGATTGGTTCGCAAGGGAAATTATTGTAAAATGGATATCAGGTCCATAGTTGGCAGGTATTTAAACTGATAAAGGATATTTGTTTTGTTCAATTGAAGGCTTATGATAGTGCCTACAGGTACCTTTGTAGATACTTACAGGTATCTTATGGGGTCGGTACGGCTTTCTTGAAGGTTAGAAGACTTATCTCATAAACCATTGTTGAATGTCTGAGAACTATTAGGAGTTTATTTTGAAATTAAATTGGAATTTTATGTATTTGATACGGGTGCTGGTAACCTAGTCTTAAAAATCAAAGACCAAGTGCTCTTATTTTGGTCGGATTAGAAAAATGGTTGTTGTATAAGATAACCTGATTAATGAGGAATAGTTGAAAGGGAACCGTTTGTCTTGGTATGGGCATGTGAAGAGAGAGGGATGAAACGAATGTGACCAAAAGAGTTATAAATATAATTGTGAATGGATGGAGAGGATAAGGGAGGTCAAAGAAAAGATGAATGGAGGTAAGAAGAATTATATGAAAGAGCAGGGAGTCAGTGATATCATGACAGTTGACAGGACGGAATGCAAGAAGATAACGTGTTACGCTGATCTCAAGTAACATGGGGTAAGGGCAGGAAGATGACGATGATTCATGAGGTCACGCTACGACCCACGGGAGCGGATCTGTAACAAAATATAGAAAAAAAAACTACGCGGACGTAATAGCGGGACAGAAGCTAGTAAATAAGAAATGTTTATTGTTCAAGAAAAAGTTACATTCATCATCTATGAACGTCGTCACTGACCTCCATACTAGGATAGCATGGGTCGTGGGGTTAGCCTTTTTATATTCTTTAATGTAAAACACTTTGTGTTATTAAAAACTCATAAAAAAGCAACTAGCTTCAACTTTAAACTGTAACTTCCTAACAAATTAAAAGTGCCTGTAAATGGTCTAATTGAAATAAATGCTTTGACTTTGACTTTGAAGCAAAATACGCAATTTCGTGTCTTTAGTCAATATTTCTCTCAGTTATTTTGATTTACAAACCAAGCTACTAAACCGATTTTAATAAAACAATGGCCTATTTCGGAATAAAAACATAAACAGAATTTCACAAATTCGTCCTCTGAATGGCGGAGTTATGCCCAAATATACATAAAAAATATATAAACATTCGAATTGATAAACCCCTTCTTTAGGAAGTCGATTAAAAAACTTTTTTAACAAAATTAGAGTAAAAAAAAAATACGGACGATACTATACGATTGATGCACGATTAATGTTTGATTGTATAATAATAAAGTCATAATTATCACATCTGCCGCAGGACGTCCACTGCTGGACATAGGCTTTCCCATAGATTTTCAAAAGGACCGGTTGGAAGCGGCCTGCACATTAAAGCGTCTTCCTGCGGTATTAATCGGGTCGTCCGTCTACCTTATGACTGGATGTCCTAAGATTTTAAAATGATCATCATTAAAAATCGCATGCAAAATTGTGCACACATAGAATCTATTATCGAATACTTTCGAGTACTCTATTCTAAAATATGCGGAGTCGATGTCTGGCGCGTTCCCTAATATGACGAGGTCGTCGACCCCGACATGATGACACAAACAGAATTATGTAAAGCGCTGTAAACCGATCGGTAATATGTAGGTGGTGATTAGGTAAATCTTGATGTGTGAGTTGATAAAAACTTCAGCTATAAGAAGGGGGAAGAAGAATTCTGTGGGAAGCTCATGATATTAAAATTTTTTAACATTTCTTTCAAGTTGCAACTCAGCTCATTATAAATATTAAAATCAAAAACACAAAATCAAAAATTCTTAATTAACCCCTGAAAGAAGAAGAAAATGACTACCGTAGCTAACAAAAAAGGAGCTGATAACTTTGAAACCGCTGAACTGATTTCCATCAAGCAAAGCTAAGAACACTCTCGACTAATTAACCTTTCAAACACAAAAAACAAAATCAAAAGCGGTTCATGCGTTCGGGAGCTACGATGCCACAGACAGACACACACAGACACGTCAAACTTACAGACACGCCAAACTTATAACACCCCGTCGTTTTTGCATCGGGGGTTAAAAATACACTTATGAAGTACATACATACATACCATCACGCCTGTATTCCCCTAAGAGTTAGGCAGAGATGTAACAATGTACACCCACAGTTCGCCGGTATGTTTAGGTCCCATGTAATAGGGGGCGAGCCTATTGCCATTAACTGGGCACAAAACCTAACTCCGAGCTGCTACTGAGGATTTCATAGAAAAACCCAATAACACTTTTTGCTCGACCTGGGTATAGAACCCAAGACCTCTAGCGTAGCAGTCGCGCTTAGGACCACTAGGCCAACGAGGTAGTGAACTTATGAAGTACTCATATGAAAAAAATATCACGTCGTTACTTGCTCGTGTCAGGTTGCGAACCCGAACACTCCTTAACTACTGGCTCATAACGACATTTTAATTAACACAAAATTTTGATTTGTTTATTTTTGTATATTCTTTTTAAGCTGGCTTATAATGTCCCAATACTGCGTCCCAATCCTCCCCCAAGTCCTTCCAAATATACCTTTCTTGCGCTACCTCGAACAAGCCCTATTAGTGCACATTTTGGTCTTCTCGCCACCTCCATCCATAGCGTGGAGACATTTACCCAGGAGCCTTATAAAATTAAAGTACAAAAATAAAATAAATACATCAACGGATGAATATTTCGTCGCTTATTATTGAACAACAAACTGAACTCCAGTTGAACGTAACTTTACAGCGGCAAGTACCAGTTGTTAGTAAGTACTAAACAAAAATAAAAGCAGTCTTCATTTATAGTAGGTAACTTCTTTCAAACGGCGGACAAAAGTACGGCGAACTTGTGGATGCAACAAGCGTGGATAAGGAATGATAAACTTTATTTATGCTTGATTTATAAATGCATAAATACCATATGTGTTTCACGATTCTTCATACATAGTTTTCAAGTTGAAATCGTTCCAAATTTCATGAAAATGATATCGCTTTAAAAAAATCTATTTTTATTTTTACACGGCTTTTTCCAATTATTTTAATAAAATTGAAATCGTTATGGAATATTCTTTCAGACATAAAATAATCCTCTTCCTACCATTAATCGTCCTAAATATTTATATGTATTTAGAAAGAATAAAAATAAGATTAAAAATAATTACCTCCTCAAATAGTAAATACTACAATAAGCTTTGGCGGACACCCATTACTATCCAAAACCACTACATATCCTTTTTTTGTATAATCTTGATGTTGAACTCAAATGGCAAAGAAACACGGTCGGAAAGAGGCGACAGGCAATTCATACGAGCGTCTGCGATGGCGACACAACAAGTCGGATAGTGATGCGACTCACTCACTTATTATAATACCAATTGTATTCGATAGAAACCGACCTTTCATATCCTTCAAAAATAATATCATCATCTACTTAGCCTTTTCCCAACTATGTTGACACGAGACTATCGGGGCAGTCTCGATTATACCAAACTAACTTCTGCCCGCGACTCCGTCCGCGTCAAGGTTGATATATTATACAACCGGAGCCGAGCATTTTCCGGGCTTAAAAATAACGTATGTGTGCCAAATTTCATCCAGATCCGTTCAGCCGTTTAAGCGCGAAACAGTAACAAACATCCATCCATCTATCCTCACATACTTTCTCATTTATAACATTAGTAGGAAGTGGGATAGTCAAAGTCAAAGTCAAATCATTTATTTCAATTAGACCATTAAAAGGCACTTTTGAACGTCAATCACATGTTAAATTAAAAATATTGAATCTAGTTGCCCATTCCAAAAGGTAGTTTCGTATGGAGAAGAACAGGCAAGAAACAACAACAACGACAAGACAAGAGAAACGACAAGAGGGCACATCACTAGCCCGTAAGTTTGACGAGCTTCGCCCACCGACGTCGACACCAAACTATTGTCCCGCGCGACTATTTTACTTTTTGTCCTCCGACAGAAATGAATTGACATAAATGAAATGAAACGTAAACATATGTTTGATTCCGTATAAAAAGGTGACTTGCGTTTCGTAAATAATAGAGCTTTTTATTAAATTGATTGTAGGAGACGATGTGATGAAAATGTCTTGGAACATTATCTGGCTAAAGCGTGTTTTGTGATTTTGATATTATATAATGTTAACATATTGTTGATGTAGTTATTTCGACATTAAAATTAAATTAATTAAAAATGTAAATTTGTAAATGCAACATTCTTCTTTATCTTAGACAAAAGCTTATTTATAAAGCTTGTAATTTTCAAAGATATTTAAATACAGAACAATTTTTTTTTTTATTTGAGTTGGATTTTCTCTTGTCTCTAGTCTAGGTAAGAGGTGACAAAGACAAGATGTATTATGGAGATTTGGTTTTGCTTCACAACTCTTAAAAGCAGCTTAAGAGCCTGCCACGACATAATCAGTCAAGGGTTTTAAGTAAACGATATTTTTTTAAATTTTGAACGCTTTAACATACCGTATACAATAACTCTCACACTTGCGCCATCTCCAGAGTCTTCCCACAATATCTGTTTACTAATTACATCTATCAGACTGCTCCCCACACCCCTTCACCCCGCACACGGCACGGTATGAGCTTCCTCATGTATATTCATAAGACTCGGTACACACTTGCGACCGACCAGACCTTGCAGGAGTCCGTTCATGTCTGTACTACGGTATAGTCTTAGCTTTATAGAACTACAATATAGACTGCCTTATTATTTCCGTCGTACTAAGATTCTGGTCATAATATTAAAACGTTGACCATATATAGAATCACTTTAATTCACTACCATCAGTCAGGGAATTAAAGTAGTCATTAAGATGATCAATTTTTATTTCGGGACCAACTTCAATGTTCGCTAAAAAATCAGCTGACATGCATCACGATATATGGAAAGGTGATCAAATAACCTTTTTATTATTTGGGTGTACCTCGTGGACTCTCAAATGAATATCTTTTTCGTTTTTTCAAATTTTGTTTTATTATTTAAAAAAATGAATTTTAAACCATTTTTAGTTTGAATTTTAATGTTATTTTTTTATTTCATATTGCTGCAGTGTCATTACTGTGCCCATAACAAAGCCTTATGTAACATCTTAATAACACATTATGGAATGCAAATAATGAATATGACAGACTAAGCTGATGAGCAGTATCCCGTCATTCGCCAATTATGCTTAGACAAACCACAGAAGTCAACAAAAATCTACTATTGAATCAACGAATTCCATAAAACTGCCTCCAATTACCAAATCCATTGATCCAAGCGAAGGGAATTGATAATGATGGCGTATTTTCAATGCGAAAAAACAGCGTAGGGAATAATTAAAAGATAATCTACCAACGAGTGGAGCGAGAGAAACGGCCCGATCGAATGGACACCGAAATGATATAATTTCAGCATCCAGATGAGTATTGTTAGGGAGTCTGCACGTTACTTTGGATTAAGTGAGTAAGTTTGCAAAATATTAAATACAGAAATGTCCTATGTATTCAAATGTGACCTACGAATTGGTAAGAAGATTAAAATTACTTCATCATCATCTACTTAGCCTTTTCCCAACTATGTTAGGGTCGGCTCCCAGTCTAACCGGATGTAGCTGAGTACCAGTGTTTTACATGAAGCGACTGCTTATCTTACCTCTACATCCCAGTTACTGGGCAACACGATACCTCTTGGTTAGACTGGTGGTCAGACTTCCTGGTTTCTGACTATCCGTAACGACTGTCAAAGATCTACGAATGACAGCCGGGACCAACGGCTTTACGTGCTTTCCGAGGCACGGGGGTGTCACACCACCAGCTTCTAAACTCCGGGCTGCTACTGAGCAAATCCTAATGGAAAAACCCAATAGCACTTTTTGCCCGACCTGGGAATCGAACCCGGGACCCCACGCTCAACAGTCACGCTTGTGACCACGAGACCAACGGGGCAGTCAAGATTAAAATTACTTATTCAATCATAATTATCTATCATATGTTCATGTATATACAATTCAATATCCATAATTTAAAATGGGGCTCAAACCGCGATATTATTTATCGAAATTACATTATTTTAGTTATTAAATCATGATGATGTTAAGAAATTACTAAGATTAATTACTTGAGAATATTTTGAAACTTAAAATATAGAATTACATGAAGTTTGACATACAAGCTAAGATAATTTATATAAAAACAACAGCTGTTCCCTGCAAAAATGCAACCAAAATATATGGAACGGCTGACTTTTTTTTTCATATTTCGAGGTTGGTCATTTAGAAAAAGTTGATCGTATTCAAGAGTACTTTCAACCCATGAAAGTTGAAGAAAAGCCATCTTGTATCTTTTATATACAAGGTGTTAGTTTAAACATGGGACATATTTTAAGAGAGTGTAGTGCTAATGAAAATAAACCATTTACACTATGAAATTAAACTTAAAATTGCTAAAAAAAATCACCATACAAGGAATATAAATGTATGGAGCAGTTGCTTTTTTTAAATTTACGGTTCGTTCTATAGTAAAAGTGGTACATTTTCATTAACAGCCTGTATACAATTCTCGCGTCACAATGTTAGTTGCCATACTCCTCCGAAATGGCTTGGCCGATTTTCATGAAATATTATACGTATATTCGGTAGTACTGAGGTCTTTTTTTTTTGGGAATGTTCATAAGGTCGTAATTTATATCCCTAAAAAAATTACCCATATAAATTATACATACATACATAAACTCACGCCTTTTTCCCATGGGGGTAGGCAAAAACCACAGAACGCCACCTGCTGCGATCCTTACATCTTTCGCCTCGTCCACATTCATACATCTGTTCATACAAGCACGCCGGTTACGAGTACTGCGCACCCGACCTTTCTGAAGAACCTCACCAATAAGGTCAGGGTAGGTCTTTCTAGGGCGTCCTCTCCCTGCGTTGCCACTCACATCTGCCATAAAAATCCCTTTTGTTATTCGCCTTTCACTCATCCTCTCAACATGACCGAACCATCTAAGCATACTCTTTTCTACCTTTGTCACTACATCCATTAATTATTTCAATATATAGCAAAACAACGTTTGCCAGGTCAGCTAGTGTCCTTATCTATAAAATCGGATTGTCCATACGTAAATGTTCGCTATACTCATGTGCAAGGTACTTAAGCCAGGTCCACATGCCCGGAGGCTCTCATTAAAATTTCAGCTTTTCTATAATATGTACAGCATTTTGTGACGGCCGCATTGCTTTATTAAAGGAATAATCGTGTCTAATATTATGTTTTTTATCTTTCTGACCGATGTGTGATAGACAAATGTTCAAATTACATCACGATGCTGCGGTTGGGCCAATGAGAATTGTAAACAAAAATGAACGCTATCTTCAAAATCAAAAAGGTACTTTTCCTTTAGAAATATCCTGTAGAAAAACACCACCATCCCGAATGAGGCACCTCCCGTAGTTTGAATTATATCCGCCATATCCATACGCCTAAGAGACAGCCATTCACGTAACACGCAGGCATTTTATCGCGAATCACTTAGTGGGGTGCGAAGAATGTGCTCGTCACTAGTGATGTGCCTTCACTCGAGTTAGTGAAGATTTAGTCGATGTTCATGACTTGGTAGATATCGATTATGAAGACTGTTGAATCGTTTCTCCGCATATTATCACGTAATTACGTTAAAGCTCCGTCCGTGCCTTCACCACGCCTTAATAGTACTAATTATTATAATAGTAAATTATATTTTAGTAAATTTATAATAACTATTTTGACTTTGGTTTTGAATCCAATGTACAAAATAATAACATACCATCACGCCTCTATTCTCCGAAGGGTTGGGCAGAGGTGTACCTATGTACACCCACAGTTTGCCTGTATGTGTACGTCCTATGTAATAGGGGGCGAGCCTATTGCCATTTGCCGGGCATAAATCCTAACTCCGAGCTGCTACTGTGAATGTCATCGAAAGACCCAACAACACTTTGCTCGACCTGGGAATCGAACCCAAGACCTCTAGAGTAGCAGTCGCATTTGGGACCACTAGGCTAACGAGGCAGTAACAGAACAATATAATACAAAATAATATAAAATAATATCCCAATTTATTCACCAAACTCTTTAGTCGATATTAAACTTTGATGAATCGATTTGTCGACGCACATCACTAGTCGCATAACGCTCCTATACGTACCTAAGGCCTATATTTAAGGCGCTGACACTTTTTTATAATGTTATCATGATGTTGTAGCCGGGCCCACATAACTTATGAACGGCTATCAACATGCTTCACTGGTTCGGACGCGGAGAAAGAAAACCAGAATATAACTTTTATATCTTATATTGACTGTTGTTTTTTTAATGTCGGGTACACTTTTTACGTCATTAAATGGCAAGGAAGCCGACAGCCAACATCAGGTCAACTTAATAATAATAACACCAGCGTTTAACTGCCCATTGGAGGGCAAAGGCCTCTTCTCATACAGAAAAAGCTCGAGCACTAATCACAACACTTGCATAAGGCAGATTGACGATTTCAGACTTATGTTAATTATAAGTCCAGGGTTCCTCACGTTATTTTTCCAAGAGAATGTCCAAAAGAAACTTAGAAAGTACATATGAATTAGAAACGTCACATTGGTACGTGCCTGTGCCCATTTACGAAACCAAAACCTCGTGCATGAGAGACGGGTGTCTTAACCACTGGGCCAACACCAATATAAATATTCAAAATCTAGTCACAATCTCATTTCAGCGATAATCGGTGTCAGAACAAAAATGTATGGGTATACTGAATTTAGTCCGGGGTGTAACTTAACTCCGCGTTAATTATTAAAACTCAAATTATTTATTTCAAATAAACGCTTTTGAAATGTGAAGGAGTCATTCGGTTAGAAAGTGAAGGGTAAAAAGGTGTTGCCAAAGTAATTATTGTATTCATACCTTGCTGCCATTGTTTATCAAAGACTAAAAATAACTTTTTACCTTCTTTCTATTGATGTTTTTTTTAACACACATAACATACCATCACGCCTGTATTCCCCGAAGGATTAGGCAGAGGTGTACCAATGTACCTCCACAGTTCGTCGGTATGTTTTTGGTCCCATGTAATACGAGGCGTGTCTATTGCCATTAACAACATTGGCGTGTTTTTGCTATTATTATAGAAAAACCCAAAAACACTTTTGTTTAAATCTGTAAATATTGTAGGTAAACATAATTTTGAAGTAAAATATAACTCTTACGTAATAATGTTATCTTCTGATCCATTATGTCCGTGTTCACCCAGTCACAATATAGGCCGTTCTCATAAAAATAACAACAATAAAAGAAAAAAAACGAGGGGATACCTCAAATAAATCCAATACACAATAATTCAATTCACAAATCAAGGAAAAAGCGCAATATTCCTTAAACGCGCCATAGCATTCAATCTTTTTATGAAATATGTTGTGGGGTACGAGAATTGAGGAACTTTTCTTACATGAATGCCTTCTGCTTAACATCAATCACCACTTTTAACAAAAGAATTGATTATCGATGGTAATCAGGCTGAAATTATTTTTTTTTTCTCGGACCACTTTCTAGAGAGAGAATAATTTGTAATGTATGGTCGACAATTTACTGGACTATGTGCTACGCCGTAGCACACGCCATGCTTCCTCTACGCCGTAGCATGAGCTCGTAGTACACGTAGCATCGTAGCTACACTTAAAAAAATTAATAAATAAATGCGTAAGTTTAGATAGATGGATGTTTGTTACTCAATGAAGCCAGAACGGCTGAATGGATCTGGATGGAATTTGGCACAGAGATAGATTACAGTCAGAAAAGCACATAAGCTTTTTGTCTGGGGAAAATGTACGGTTCCCGTGGAACAATATACTAAGTTTGACGCGGACGAAATCACTGGAAGAAGGTAAAGTATTTCTTGAACGTATTTTTATTTTTGTTTATACTTTATTTAAATATTAACGTATATGTATATTAGTCGCCACGAGTCGTGAGTACAAATGTCAAGTTAATTTTTCGATTTTTGGATTCCTTTCGGAGTTTTTTGGGGCGCCGACGCTGCACGCGATCTGTCAGACTGACAAACCAATCGCGTGCAGTGTCGGCGGCCTAAAATACCCACTAAGGAACCCAAAATCCTGAAAATTAACTTGACATTTGGGCTTACGACTCGTTGTGACTACTATACTAAGACTCAAAAATATTTCCCAATCTCTCAATAGGAATAAACCAGTATTTCTAGACTAATAATAAACTAACAATTTTAATAATTAACAATGTATTATACAAAATAACATGAGAAAAAAAATTACCCGCGACCGTGTATTTGCCCGCGACTCCCTCCGGTTGGTTTTTCACCCACGTTACCACTTTGGTTACTGCTCTACTGCGAGGCCTTAGCGTGATGTTACATAGCCTATACTATTTCTCGTGAATTTTGCTATCATATAAAAAATGTTTTTCTCTAATCCGGAGGATAGTTTTAGAGATTAGCGAAATTAAACAATCTTATCAGATTTTTTATATATCTCTATATAATAGATGTTAAAATTCCGTCAAAATTTACAGTTTCAATAACCCAACGATCCCATTTACTAACAATAACTTAAAAAGTCTTTTACCAAAACATTACAGTTATTTTCACAAACGTGTCGAAAAGTAAAAAAGGGTCCCCTAATCTTAAACCGCGTCGCGCCATGGGGAGTAAACGAAAAACCCACAATGGGCTCTTTATCGTAACCAAACCACATGTTTTTATGGCATCCCGGGCCGTTATAAAGTCCGTACAAAAGAGAAAGTTATTTATTACTTCGAGCACTTTGCTAGTCGCGAAGTTGACGGCTGATTCGGAAGAATACCATCTTGTTATGTTAGTAGAACGGGGTGGAACAAGTTGACGTCATGTTCAGGAACGGGCACTGTCAGGAATTGGACATTTTTTATCTTTTTTTGTTTTATATTCATCTTCATTTTTTTCACATAAAAGAACAATGTAACCAGGATTTCCTAAAAACCTAATTCCAAAGAGTGGTTGTGGAATTTCTTGCTCGTTTTTTCCCATAGAGGCCTGCGTTTTGGAACGAGCAACTAGCTTTAACTTTTTGACTTACTTACCGACTCCTTGACAATTTAAAAGTGATGAAACCTCTTAACAAACGAACTTCACGCGAATGTTAGCACAGGCATATATAGTCTGCAATTGCCAATCCGCCTTGAGCTCGCATGGTGATCAATGCTCAATGCCTTGCACTGAGACAAAAATTAAATAGGTTAATAACGAACCTGACTTTTTTTGAACATTTCGCGAAACAATATTTTCGTGTAAATTTTCTGATAAACCGATTATAATTAATAAATACGAAAGCTTCGCTCCAAAAACAATAATATTCTCTTAAAATTTTTGGCTTTACGTTCGTCCGTGTTGTTTCTGTGAATAGTTCATGACGCAACGGCGCCGCCGGCGTGTCGGCAGATGTTAGTCTCTCTGCACAGCTCCCTGAAGGAACGCCGTGACATTTCACACGTGTGCCTGACGGACTAGCAGAAATCGTAATAGTGGTTTTTGAACGTAAAATTCTCTAACGTAACATACACATTATATATACATACTCGCGCTTTTTTCCCATGGGGGTAGGCAGAAACCACAGAATGCCACCAACTACGACCCTTACATACTCCATTCGCCTAGTCCACGTTCTTTAACATAACATCAGACCTAAATTCCCACAACGAAATAGGCAGAGGAATGTATGGAGTTTCTTTTCCGTTCTTCTCCATACGAAACTACCTTTTGGAATGGGCAACTAGATTCCATATTTTTAATTTTAACATGTAATTGACGTTCAAAAGTGCCTTTTAATGGTCTAATTGAAATAAATGAAAACTGCCTCGGTAGCCTAGTGGTCCTAAGCGCGACTGCTACGCTAGAGGTCTTGGGTTCGATACCCAGGTCGAGCAAAAAGTGTTATTGGGTTTTGCTATAAAATCCTCAGTAGCAGGTCGGAGTTAGGATTTGTGCCCGGTTAATGGCAATAGGCTCGCCCCCTATTACATGGGACCAAAATATACCGGCGAACTGTGGGTGTACATTGTTACACCTCTGCCTAACCCTTCGGGGAATACAGGCGTGATGTTATATATATATATATCGAAGCCGACAGCTGCAAGTTCCTTCCATCATTGCGAGGTTATTTTTGTTCTGGACCATACTTGGATATGTCAAGCTGTTATTTTTATTCCTCTGTTAAGAGTTATCTGACAATGGAAAATCAACCTTAAAACAAGTAATTCCAACAGTCTCAGTTACATGACATGACCTAATAACGTCAACGTTCAAAGTAGTAAGTACGAAGCGTCAAAGCTTAATGAGTACTGCCGTCACTGAAAAGTTACAAACACCAATATTTGGTTACCGCTTCGTGCATGTTAACAAAGGTGGCATATTATATTAACCGAAACTGAACTTGAGGAAATTTATTACGAAAGCTGCAAACCCACCCCTACTGTGACACGCTCGATGACAACCTACCCCATTTTCAGTAAGCATACATCGCTGCTTTTATACGAAACAGAAATCTATCTTCCCCACAAAAGCCGCATTGGATTGTAAACAGTTGAATAAAGTAGGGTGACAATGGTTTTGTTTAAAGTTTCGGGATACGTGCTAAGTATGACGGGGTGCTAACTTTGGACAGGCCGTCGGCTGCATCGTCCTGAGATGGCACACGAATGCAAGTTACAACTATGACACATTGTTGCGATATTAGACGTCCCACCTCCAGCTCTTATTACCTTTGTGTCTGCTCTTCGAAAAAGACTTAAGAAAGCGCGATGGAAACGAAGATTGAGTAAATTACATTTTGTTGTATATAATGTGAAATGTAAACGACGTTTTAAGTTTGTTTACTGGATTCTTTTGTTATTATATTTAGATATATACTAATATTACTGAAACCAATCTTATTTAACTTTTATTAAAATGCCTCGTTAGCCTAGTGGTCTTAAGCGCGACTGCTACGCTAGATGTCTTGGTTTCGATTCCCAGATTGAGCAAAAAATGTTTATTTATTTATTTAAGCACATGGAGGATTTACAGCTATTAAAAACAAACAAAAAAGGGGAAGCTATAGGGATCAGAAAGTCCTCACGTAAAGACTTATAATAACATGCTGTGAACACAAAAACAAAACACTTAAAGTAAGCAGCAAATTAAAAACATACAAAAAACACAACACATACCATCACGCCTGTATTCCCCGAAGGGTTAGGTAGAGGTGTACCAATGTACACCCACAGTTCGCCGGTATGTTTAGGTCCCATGTAATAGGGGGCGAGCCTATTGCCATTAACCGGGCACAAATCCTAACTCCGAGCTGCTACTGAGATTTTCATAGAAAAACCCAATAACACTTTGCTCGACCTGGGAATCGAACCCAAGACCTCTAGCGTAGCACATACGTATACAAAAAAACAGATACTACAAATACTTGGTTTGCAAATATAAAAACCGAAATAATAGAGCACATAACCAATAACAAATAATATAAGCTTTCGCTACGTGAAAAATTTGAGCCTTAAGCACCTTCTAACCGAATTCACACTGACTGTGAATCAATCCTATATTCCTTGCATATAACGTTGAAATTACTGCTTGCGCGCACGACATAGGTGTTCTGCCTATAATTAGAAGATGTATGAGGTACAAGGGTGGATTAAATCGAAATGTATTTCTCGGCATGTTAAAGTAGAATTGTTATTATTGATTATTAATTATTGTTATTGGGTTTTTCTATGAAATTCTCGGTAGCAGCTTGGAATTAGGATTTGTGCCCGGGTAATAGCAATAGGCTCGCCCCCTCGGCGAACTGTAGGTGTCCATTGGTACACCTCTGCCAAACCCTTCGGGGAATATAGGCGTGATGGTATGTATGTATTAATATTACAGAGCTGTAGAGATTAAAAAACAACTTACAAAAAACAAAAAATGACTAAGGTCGAATAGAACTACTCACAAACGTTTTAGTGTGGCCATTACCGTTAGGGATTATTTATTGGCCTAGTAAGGCCTCGTTTCTGGCCACATTGGAAATTGCGATTACCTTGCGCGGTCATAACTGAGAAAATAGTCTTGAAAAAATGGTTGGAAGTAACTACATCTACAGTAATATAATAAAGCTGAAAGATAACTTACGTTTGTTTGTTTAAATGCGCTAATCTTTGGAACTTCCAATCAAAGGGAAAAAAAAACATTTTTTAAATATTCAGATTCATGGGGAATAGTATATATAGGCTACGTAACATCGCGCTATGACTCACGGGAGCGGAACAGTAAACCAACACGTAGCTTAACGGGAGTGAAAATACCACGCGGACGAAATCGCGGGCAGAAGCTAGTATATAATTTACAAAGTTGTTTACTATCATAATGTAAAATATATTTTCCAAAAATAAACAAGAAACTGTTTCCTCTACCGTTACCACTCGTTAATATATTTATAAATATATTATTATATAAAATGTGTAAATATCTTGCTATTATTATGCTATTCTTGTGAATTATTGTTGCCCAACTTCAGGGCATTAATCATCACGGGTGCTCAAGGCAAATTAAATGAGCGATTTTTGACTTAATTTAGTAATTATAAGTCCAGGTTTCCTCACGATATTTTCTGTCACCGATGTCCATGACGTTCAAGATAAACTTAGAAAGTACATATAAATTAAAAAAGTCACATTGGTAGTCTAAAAATAATATTTTATTCAAAAATTTAATCTCAACCATAAACTTATACAAGCTATGAAAGTTAATCGTGCACTTGCGCTAACAGATTTTCGGTATGCAACTGCAGAAATTATCGCCATGCCTAATTAACATTTAAAATGTACACCCGTTTTAAATTCATGAATTTTACGTTTTGAAAAAGCTCAGACTTGGAAAAAAAAATAAGTTTTGTTTCCACAGCAGTGTAGAACACAAGAAAAATCTTGCTTTGTTGGTACACTCAGACGGTCTACTGTTTACTAATTAATGCTGCCCGCATGTTAACTGGTAGGGTAACCATGATCTCTTAAGTTATGTACTTATGTGTGTCTATTACGTATAGGTAATGAGCTTTTTAATAACGATTGCACCTGTAGCCCAATTTTACTAATTAAAAACGGTCAAAAATTTGTCGCAATACAATCTTAGCGAAAATCAATTTGTATGTAAAAAATTAAGGTAAATTAGAGGCATTTTTGACAGATTGAGATCTAACCTCTTATCTTTTTACTTAAGTTGACAGACATATTCCTCAATAAGTGAAATTTATTTTGTAGTAAATTTATTTCGTGTACTAAAGATTTTATAACCGCGTAAACCCAAAAACGGTGCTATAACAGGAATTTGACGAGCAAGTGTGTTGAAAAATAAATTCAACATACAAATATCCTGCCCGCCTCGTGGTGTCCGTAAAATTTTCCCGCACG
This sequence comes from Caradrina kadenii, assembly GCA_947462355.1. NCBI lineage: Eukaryota > Metazoa > Arthropoda > Insecta > Lepidoptera > Noctuidae > Caradrina > Caradrina kadenii. The sequence goes on along the minus strand of OX381689.1, from coordinate 12,779,893 downwards.
CTCGTCTGTAGTTGGTGCTGTTTATTTGTAATTACTTGATGCGTTTCGGATTGGAATAAAATCTGTCTCCACGCTCCGCCATTACGGAGGGTGCTCGCTCTAATTGTCGAAGCCGACGTGTTTAAGCTGGTTTTAAAGCTTACTTTAACATTTGACAGATGTGTGTTGGATTTACTTTAAAAGTGTTTGGTAGCTGTCTGCAGAAATACTGGTCAGGTTCGAGTTGATGGATGTTTGTGGACGTATATCTTTATAGGGATTTATGTCTTACTAGTTTCTGCCCGCGACTTCGTCCGCGTCAAATTTGATATATTACACGGGAATCGTACACTAGTCCGGGATAAAAAGTATTCTATGTGTCATTCCACACTACTATCTATCTCAGTGCCAAATTTCATTCAGATCCGTTCAGCCGTTTAAGCGTGAAAGAGTAACAAACATCTATCCATCCATCCATCCTCGCAAACTTTCGCATTTATAATATTAGTAGGATATTATTTAGTAGAGAGTAAGATTCAGTTGACTATGTAAATTTATTATAATCATCTTTGTATTGTAGACCGATTTTTATGAAACTTGGCAGACATATTGGATTCCCGGAACAGTACAATATTCGGTAATTATGAACTTACTAACGAAGGTCTGATGATGAATTCAGGAGAATATAAACATGTTTTTTTTCAACTAGCCACACGATAACTCATGCTGGCTAAAGTAATCTTAAGTCATTACTTAATTAGAATGCCCGCACACGACATACAATCCATGTCCGTTTTCTTCCGTTGGAGAGATGTGAAACATTTGAATTACGAAACTACTGTAACGGTCCTATAAATCGGCCCTACAGAAAATCGGTCGTATGTAGGCACCTTGACGCTGTCCGACCACGTCAGACAAACGGCGACCGATGTTTTGTCGGCAAGAATGAAACGAATATGAATTCTGATATACCAACGCATACGTCCTACAAAAATTCGGTTCCTTGAAACTATGGATGTTTTTTAATCGGTCCGATAATCCATACTACAAAAAGTTGGTCATGTTTGGGCACGTTTAACCTTTAATGGACGTATCTAACACAATAAAATGAAACTATATCTGATTACAAGAACAACCTAACTAACCTAACCAAACACGAATATCGTTAAAAATTATGTATGTTTAGTAAAATAACGTTGCAGCATGAGCCCTAGTCCGCAGGGCGTCGTGACTAGGGCAACAGAGACAGACCGGTGATCAGCTAAGAGGCGATATATCCACCAAACAGTCAAATTAACCCGAGCTTGTGCCAACTCACTCAGGCCGGTACTTAGCTCAGTTAAGGGGTAGACAGAACGGAACCTGTGGGGTAATTACGTAACACACTTGCTATCTCAATCCGAAAGAAGGAAATTAATAATCTACATATTCATTGCTTTGTATGTCTAAAAAGTTCAACTGATTGACAACGTAATTATCGCAAAGTATATATATATTTTTATTTATTGTTGAAAGTAAAGAAACGTATAATATTTTAATTGTAATAATTAACCTAAACACAACATTTATAAAAAATAATAAATTATTTTATGGTACCGAGTTAGGCTGCGGGCTTATTTCAGTATTTCTTCTGTGATATAATCACCGCCATCTAGTTTTGAAAAAATCAACCAAAATCGAGTGTCATCAAAAATTAGCTGATCGCAGTACATGTCAGCCACATGACAGTAAATAGCCTAACATTTGAAAAATAATATTACCATATTGTGTGATATAAGTCCCAGTTTTCACATACAGGCTTCGGCTTAATGTAGGCTCCAGTCTCCTAAACATTAAAGTTCTTATAATACTAAATTTAAAAAATGTATAAATTATATTTTGAAAGCTAAAAAAAAAGTAGACTGTGTTATTTTTTTATGTACTCACTACCTTATCATTAAAAAACATCATGAAATTTAAAAGATATTGTCCTGCCAATGCAGACAAGCCATTACCTGTCCAACAAAAAAAAACTATGGGTTTACAAAGAAAACTTTAGCGTCTCATTGGACATTCGAGAGTAACATAGCCCTTAACTCAGAATGTACGTAATAACAATAACAATATCAGTACAGCAGTGAAAACCACGTCTCGCTCAGCACACTACCCGCTTTAATACTTACTGCTCAAATACAATGTCTTCATGTCTTGCCAGGGAAGTTAGTACTTAAAATTGCAGGAATAGCTTTTAATTTTGCATTTTTACTTATCTTGACCTTATTGTTGTATACATTTTACATAAACTACAAAAGCTAAAAAATCCATACATTAGGATTCTAGTACATACCCACATACACACATACCAGGTTAGGCAGGGATGTATCAATGTACACCCACAGTTCGCCGATACATACCTACATACATATTTTATTCTATCACACCTCTAGTTATGACAGTTTTAACGTGGGAGATTTAAATAAATATTAATATAGTAGGCGCCATGAGTCGTGAGCACAAATGTGAAGTAAATTTTTGTGGTTTTGGATTTCTTTTTGGGTCGCTGACCCAAAAAACCCAGACAGGAACGCAAAAATTGACTCAACGTTTGTGCTCACGACTCGTGGCGGCTACCATACCAAACTATTATTGTCCTACTGCAAGTCAAGGCCTCTTCATACTCAAAGAAGGCAAGGGCATTGATCGCCACGCTTGATTGACGATTTAAGACTCTTTCTTTTGCTCGCGACTTCCTGAGTAAATGCCAAATAGTAGCCTATCTCCATTCTTGGCGTTCAAATTCACCCCGTACCAAATTTCATCAAAATCAGTTCGTGAAAGCGTAACAGACAGACAGAGTAACTTTTACATTTATATAAATAAGTAAGGATAAGTTAAGGTTTCCTCACGTTTTCCTTTATCAATGTCCAAAATTAACTTACAAAGTACATACGAATTATAGAAGTAACAATAGTACTTTCCCAGAATAGAACCCGCAACCTTAAGCATGAGTGGCGGGCGCCTTAACCACTGGGCCATCACGCCCAAGTCTACGTAACGATAGTTCGTTAAATTATTACGGTTCATTCGAATATATTGATCCTCTCAGCACTTACCCTCAGCTGAGGGACGTTAGCTTTCGATGTTTATTCTCGTAGAGACTATAATTGATAATTACGTTATTTCTACCTGATGTACAGTGAGTGGTCTCATTTATATATTAGTAAGTAAGTGCCTTTAATGTAAATGATTGAATATAAGATATTTGTTGAACTGTGCCTCATATATTTTTTGGCAGAGAGAATGGAATATTTATCTATACTAATATTATAAAGCTGAAGAGTTTCTATGTTTGGTTGAACGCGCTAATCTCAGGAATTACTGGATGGAATTAAAAAAATCTTTTTGTGTTATATAGTTCATTTATTGATGAAAGCTATATTATAGTCTATATAAGATCACGCTACGACACACAGGAGAGGAGCAGTAACCAAAGACCTAACTATAAACCTAAAAATGCGGGTGGAAAAAACCACGCGAACGAAGTCGCTGGTAGCAGCTAATATTCTAATATACTAACGCACACGTCCTACAAAAAGTCGGTCCCATGGAACTATGGATCTACTGAACGTTCCGATAATCGGTCCTACAAAAAGTCGGAGTTGTGTGTGTAATGTAGGGTATTCCTAAGTTAAATGGTGTCCCGTATTATAAATGTAGTACAGGTTGACCGCGTACGTCAGTCAATAAAATATTGTTGTGCGAACTACATCGTTGTTTTATTCTACAGTGTGGAGCTTTCTGAGTTTGACTTTGGCCCTTAATGCATAAGTGTAACATTTAAAAAATCATTAATTCAATAATAATTGTAGGTACCTAAGGCACGCCATGAGAAATGGCGGACATGTCGCATGTTGCATGCAAGTATTTTAATTCTGTATGTGTACAAATGTCTTATTCTTTAGACGTCAAGGCCGACTGCTGAGCGTTAGGTTTTAGATTCCATTCTCGTGTTTGATTTTGCTAAAGCAACCCAAAATCTGAATTGGTGTCATTCAACCAAAAATTTTGTGTGGGCCAAAGTTAACCGGGTCATCTAGTAATCATAATCTTATCAGTAGTAATGTGGCTGCGTGTTGTTCGTAAGAGATACCGCGCCCCCGGAACGCAAAGGGCACATGGATGGGTTTTAGTCAGTAAAAGTCTGACACTCTCTCCAGAAGTCAATTGATGATTTCCCATACCTAAAAAAAAACCATTAGTAATGTGAAAGTTTAGATAGATGGATGTTTGTTACTCAATGATGCCAGAACGGCTGAATGGATGTGGATGAAATTTGGCACAGAGATAGATTGTATAGCACTATCTGGAATAGCACATAGACTATTTTTTATCCCGGAAAAAAGAACATTTCCCGTGGGATAATATATCAACTTTAACGCAGACGAGGTCGCGGGCAGACGCTAGTAAATAATACACATACCATCACGCCTGTATTCCGCGAAGGGTAAGGCAGAGGTGTACCAAAGTACACCCACAGTTCGCCGGTATGTTTAAGTCCCATGTAATAGGGGGCGAGCCTATTGCCATTAACCGGGCACAAATCCTAACTCCGAGCTGCTACTGAGAATTTCATAGAAAAACCCAATAACACTTTTTGCTCGACCTGGGAATCGAACCCAAGACCTCTAGCGTAGCAGTTGCGCTTAGGGCCACTAGGCCAACGAGACAGTTAACACAACAATGTTATCGCTATTTTTAATAATTAATAAAAAACAACGGCAAAGTATGCAACTGCTGTAAATATACTAATATTCAATAAAGCGCGCCTAGAGTCCTGTAAGTGCGCAAAAAACGCTGATTTGATTGCAGTGTCGTGCACCGTGGTGCTCCCAGAAGGGATAGATATGGGTCACCTAAATACAGGCGCCCTTATGTAGGGTACATGCTCCTGTCGCCGTTTATAAGAAAAAAAGTATTTTTTATTTTGATTTAATTTTTTATATAAACAAATGCATCTTTATCTTCAATTATATATTAAACTAGCTGTTGCCCGCGACTTCGTTCGCGTTCATTATTTTATTGGTTTCAATTTTGTTTTCGCATAACCCTCTTTTTGTTTTAATTCAGGTAAATAAAAAAATTAAAATAGCCTAAGTTACTTCTTATAACATCAGTTATCTGCGAGTGAAAGTCCCGTCAAAATCGGTCCAGCCGTTTCGGAGATAAGCCGGAACAAACAGGCAGAAAGACAAAAAATTTAAAAATAGTTTTTTTTATGTTAGTACCGTATATACTTTTATATGCATTTAGTGAAAAGCTTGTAATTTGAAATTACAAACAGACCCTTCAATTTTATTTATTTGTATTGATATTAAGTACCTTTCACTTGTTTCATACCATATAGTATAACTAAATACATGCACTGAGATACATCGTAGTGTGGAATAACAAATAGGATACTTTTATCCCGGGAAAATGCACGCTCGCAGTAGAATAATATATTAAAATTGACGCGGACGAAGTCGCGGGCAAAGCTAGTATTATAAATGCGAAAGTAAGTTTGTTTATTCGTTTGTTTTCATGGGTAAACTATCGAATCGGTTTTCTTACAATTTTGCGCAGACTAAGGTCCTCCAGAAAGGACATAGGCGTGACTATGTTGTATGTTCTACTACTATCACGCCCGTTCTCCCCGAGGGGTTAAGCAGAGGTGCACCAATGTACACCCATAGTTCGCCGGTATGTTTTAGGTCCCATATAATAGGGATCGAGCCTATTGCCATTAACCGGGCACAAATCCTAACTCCTAGCTGCTACTGAGAATTCCATAGAAAAACCTAATAACACTTAACACTTTTTGCTCGACCTGGGAATCGAACCCAAGATCTCTAGCGTACCAGTCGCGCTTAGGACCTCTAGGCCAACGAAGCAGTTGGCAATTGTATATATATTGTTTAACCGCCATTCAGCAAAACCCAGTAATCATATAAAAGTACGCAACATAACAAATAATTTCTGGCAATTTCAGTGGTTTAATGTTTTCAGACAATACACAATGGACGGATCCCAACTGAAATTATGTCCTAAATAACTAGACTAGAATTAAATCCTAACGTTTCAGACTTTGATTAATCACGTAGGATATTCAGACATATCCGCAAAGGATCCGGTCTCACTTCCTTGCGTTATTTTAAACTTAATAAGTTAATACAATGAAAAAACAAGCACAGAAGGTCCAGGTGGCTTAGAAAAACCACATACTAGCTACATAATAGCTACGTTATTATTTCGAGCAAATCGGGATTTATTCTATAAAAGCGATAGAAACACTGAAACAAAAACAATATTCTAATTTTATTTTTATTTTTTGTACATCTTACTGCTTTTATAGTATTTAACCTATTTTCTTCTATGAATTTCTGCTGTACCGTCGAAAAATCACAAAATGCGGGAAAGTGCGTCTAACGCGAGAGTCTTTCAATATATAGTTAATAAAAATCAGGACGTCTCGCCAATACGATATCAAATATTTTACCTTTTGATCCTTTATTTTTGAAATCATTCTGAAAGTGTGACGAATTTGTCAGAATGTAAACATTTCACTAGATTTCTTCTTTTTAGTTAAAGAAAGTAAACTAGTACTTATTTATCGTTATTAATATTTAACGCAGAAAAAAAAAAGAAATGTAGATAGAAAAACTGGTTTAACGTAAGAATATTTGAAACGTCCGTATTTTTGGAAATTACGGGAATCTCATCCTATTTTCGCGGGTCTTTTGGGGCTGTCTTTCTGTAGATTTTATTGTTTACTTCAATTTTGGTCCAATGCCGTTAGATGCATATGAATCAGTCTGTGGCCTCTTTTGTTACGAATTAAATGTCTTCTGAGCTCGCTTATTCTAATTTATAATCACGCTAGTGCTCCCTGTGGGGTAAGCTGATTAGCTGCTTATAATCAGTAGAATGCAGGGAATGCACAAGTACTGAATTAATGTGACTGCAGTTTTAAATGCTTTCTTTGGCCTTTATTTTCGTTTGAAAAACATTTATTGAAAAAAGAAAGATAGTTATTTGTTTATTAAAAAAGGTTTGCCAACAGCTTCTATGTACAACATATCATAGGTATTTGTTTCTACAGTCCTGGACTTACATAGTCGCCAGTTACTGGCCAACCAACATTTACGAAAATAAGTAATAAGTAACTGCCTCGGTAGCATAGTGGTCCTAAGCGCGACTGCTACGCTAGTGGTCTTGGGTTCTATTCCCAGGTCGAGCAAAAAGTGTTATTGGGTTTTTCTATGAAATTCACATTAGCAGCTCGGAATTAGGATTTGTGCCCGGTTAATGGCAATAGGCTTGCCCCCTATTACGTGGGACCTAAACATACCGGCGAACTGTGGGTGTAAATTGACGACACGGTTGGCGCAGTGGCCGAGCGATCGACTGCTGCGCTGCGTGTCGCGGGTTCGATTCCCGCACGGAACAAATATTTGTATGACCTACAGATAGTTGTTCCGGGTCTGGCTGTTTGAGTATGTGAGTTTATGTTTGTAAACGCACCCACGATACAGGAGAAATTCCTAGTGTGGGGCAACGTTTTTTTATAAAAAAAAAAAAAAAAAAAAAAAAAAAAAAAAAAAAAAAAAAAAAAAAAAAAAAAAAAAAAAAAAAAAAAAAAAAAATTGGTACACCTCTGCCTAACCCTTCGGGGAATACAGGCGTGATGGTATCTAAGTAAAAAGTAAATAAGTAGTTTACAGTTATCTTTTCTAGTGCATATGTATATTAGATAAATCATGCTTATTATCTATTATATAAAAAAATCTTGATTATTATGTTTGATATCAAGACAGAGAAACTTCTAATAACATATAACAATCTAAATAGGGATGAATCTTGCCAACCATGACTCTAAATGAGTAAATTATAATTCTTTAAAAAGATTTGAATCCTCCTTGATAACAAACTATTTTTTTTTTTGGGGGGTAGGAAATTATCAAATAACTTCTCCCGCCCTGGGCGGGGCGGGGGGAGTGTCAGACTTTTACTGACTAAAACCCACCCATGTTCCTTCTTGTGCCCTTTGCGTTCCGGGGGCGCGGTATCTCTTACGAACAACCCGCAGCCCCGGCAGACATCGGCCCCCAGTGGCCCCTTCCTTATGCTGACATCTCTTTGAGGCGCGCGTGAAACACGAACGCGCCGTCGACACGGCCTGTCGTTTTGTTAAACGTAAGGACGGTGAGCCACCCATTGCTCACAGTCCACAGGCCCGTATCTACGGTGGCCGGGAGCCGTCTCGCGGCTCCCGACGTCAACAAACTATATTAAATTAACATTAAAATCCTTTTTAAAGTTTCGTCCGGTGTTACCCCTGAATCCTTATTTACCCCGTTTTACGTTACGTAGGTAAATAAACAAATTTCTCATAGGAAGAAGTTATGTTGAACTTAAAAGCCAGGCTTTAGAAATTTTATTCAGTACTATTTTTCTCGATCCCGACAACCGGTACGCTCACCCGACCCCATATACCAATGTGCGTCGTAACTACTGCAGGGGGTTCAAAACTGCGCAATTGCAAGCACCACGTGGACCCAAGTTCATTCACCCCACTTAATCATACCCCTACAGCCTTATACCCTTGCAATACGAGCTATAATCACACACACATTTTTATTACCATCTTGTCGAACAAACCCATCAAATGATTGCCAACTTTATGACGTAGCGTTAAGGATTATTTTGACTGTATTTAAAGCATTGTTAGTAAGTAGGTCATGTTTTGTTTTGGTTGTGAATTACTACGCAATAGATGACGTCACTCATTATTTGTTAAGAGCTTTCGAAGTAACATTTGAATATGATGTAAATATAATAATGTATGTATCTACCTCCATATAACTAGGTACGAATGAGTTATCGAAGTTAACGTAAATAAATAGAGTTTGCGTAAACAATTATCGCACCCACCATTATGATTTTATTGTGAGGGGGATGCTATAGATGTATTTAATGGGATTAAGGAACAAACAAAGGCTGAAAACTTATAATACCCATCATTTCTCGGTTCCAAAAATCTGACTCAAACTCAAAGTCAATTTGTTAATTTCAAGTAGACAAATGAAAGGCACCTTTAATCGTCATTTGCAAGGAAAGGCTTCCCCCTTTAAAAAGTACAAAATGAAAAAAAAACTTTTTACAATAAAAAAGAGTTTTTAAAATCGGTGACCGAGGAATCGGGAACTATGCATTAAAATAAATTCCAATGATTTGAGAACCTCCTCCTTTTTTAAGTCGGTTAATAACTCAACACTTGCTTTTATATTAAAGTATTTATACAGTTCAATAGGTCAGAAAATAGACAGCCATCTTGAAAAGAAGTTTATCCATAGCTTTATGCTTCGAATGTCATCCCCTCCCGCCTCCAGGTTACTTAAAATATTCCTCATACATACATTCATATCACCTCTACTCACCCTTTGAATTAAAAAAGCGTGAAGGAGACTAAAAAAGCGTCCAAAATGTATCGTCAAAACCTGAACAAACACTTTGCATCAAGCATCCCTTGCTTAAGGTGAGATCTCGATACGTACTAAAGCAATATAAATAAGAAATAAAAATAACAAAAGTTTACCAAAAATAACCTCGTTTATTCCACAGAGCGGAAGTCCCCTGACTACGATGAAAATTTCAGTTTGGCAAATTAAGTAAATAGTTTTCGAGATTTCATGTTTGGTCTGTGAGTGAATCTTGTTTTTTTTTGCTTTAAGTTCATTAAAAAGGTCTAAAATGTTGTCAATATTTTGGTCTTTTGAGCGTAGTAAAACCGAACCTTAAGTGCGGCGATGAAATCTCCACTATTTGCCGTGCCTGGCACGGGCATGTTTGTCGACGACGATTGAAACGCCTTTGATACGAAGCGTCAATGTTTGTCTGTTTGTTTGTTTATCTGTGTATTTCTTATTTTCTGGGTATCTTCGCAAATATGAGGCTGAGAGTCCAGCACTTTCAGCCTCATATTCGCGTTACGTAATACAAATGTGGTTGGACCATTTATTTTTTATTAAATCGATTTAACTTAAGTACTTTTTTTAGTTTAACTATATTGTGAACTGAAGATAGAAAAGCAATATGCTCAAGTAGATACCATTTCGCATGTCGTTACTTTCAAATTGGAAATACGACTATCCTATAGCTTTTTGTTGTAATTTTATACGACAAGCATAATTACTATCACCTACATACCATCATCACGCCTGCATTCCCCAGAGGGTTAGGCAGAGATGTATCAATATACACCTACAGTTCGCCGGTATGTTTTTAGGTCCCATGTAATAGGGGGCGAGCCTATTGCCATTAACCGGGCACAATTCCTAACTCCGACCTGCTACTGAGAATTTCACAGAAAAACCCAATAACACTTTTTGCTCGACCTGGGAATCGAACCCACGACCTCTAGCATAGCAGTCGCGCTTGGCACCACTAGGCTAACAAGACAGTTACATCACCTATTGATACGATTAAAGCTTTCTAAATAAATAAATGTTATCTCCCTGAAGTCCATTATAAAAATAAAAATTACACAAATAGGCCGTATATTTCTTGCAAACTACAAATAAAAAAGAAATAAAAAAACAAAATACCATTACGCCTGTATTCCCCAAAGGGTTAGGCAGAGGTGTATCAATGTACACCCACAGTTCGCTGATATGTTTAGGTCCCATGTAATAGGAGGCGAAAAAACTAAAACAATACAAAATAAAGCTGTATTTAGTATGATATTATTATTTTTATACTAGTTATAATTTAAAAGTCTATATGATTGTAATAATCTTGCGCCTGCGAGCTAGGCCGCTACATAAGTTTTATCACGCAGTACTATCACATTCATAAACTGCGCTATCTTTGATAAGTGTGTACGTAGGTACGGTAACAGATGCGCTCGGGGTTGCCACTAACACGGAATTTATGTTAAATTCCGTAGAATCCTACTAATATTGTAAATGCGAAGGTTTGGGAGGATGGATGGATGGATGTTTGTCACACTTTCACGCTTCAACGGCTGAACGGATCTGTATGAAATTTGGCACTGAAATAGAATAACACATAGGATACTTTTTATCCCGGAAAAATGAACAGTTCCCGTGGGATAATATTAAGTCAAATTTAACGCGGACTAACTCGCGGCAGAAGCTAGTTTAACATGTCTAACTAAAGCTAACATTCTGGGTAAGCTCACTCCATTGTCGACTTGGTCTTTGTTACCTTTGACCCAGACTAGAGTCAAGAGCAAACTAATAACAAAAAAAAAAAGTTTTATTCTGATGGCAGCCCTATGCGTTCCGTTCCATACACAGGGTAATGTATAAATCTGTCAGGCGCGACAATTCGGTGGTATTCCCTCCGTGCGCTCACTTATGTGGCAGTGGGTAGGCAGGTTCTCTCACGTATATATGTATATGTACCACTAATAAATATCAGATACAAGTCAGCCGTGTACCAGAAAAGGAACTTTATTCTTCCAAGTCTAACCCACTATCTTTTCAAAATAAAATTAACTTCGTCAAATTAATTAAAAATGCCAAATGTGTTATGCTTATATCCAACAATACCTGTTTAAACTACATCCAAAACATATGCTTATAATAGCTTTAAGATTAATCAGCGCTGATTATACAAAATCATTACAATAAGTTCCAAAAATTGTGGAAGTCTGAATTAGTTCCCAGTTAATGCAATAGAGCCGTCCCCTGGGAACGTGGGAACTTGAACATAACTGGCTAAATATGTGTATAGCAGAAACTTTTACAATGGATTCAGTAGGTTCTGCTCTACCCATCCCTTCCCCCTCCCCCCTAGGGATGAAAATCTTCGCCGGCTTAAAATAAGTGTAAGACTTACACGGTTAAAATGAATGCAACAGCACTTCTTTTTTGTTTCTGACTTACAACTGTTAACGCTTGGTGGGGTCTACAATTATATACTGAATCCATGGTAAAAGTTCCCTTCCACCCCGTGTACTTGTGCCTAGCCTCTCGAGGAACAAAGACGTGATGTTATCATACGTGTCTAATAAATAAATGTTGTAATTTTTCGCGGTGGCAACCCTGTGTGGTGCGTTCCGTACACAGTGCAATGTATAAATCTGTCAGGCGCGACAATCCGGCGGTATTCCCGGCGAACGTTCATTTGTGTGTTTATATCTTTGTGAGGCTATAAATCTGAGCTTAATTGCGTCAATGGCGTTATTGCTGTTCAATTGTAAGCTAAACGCTATGCACCAATGAATTCTTTATGTCTCGGAATTGGGTAATAGACACCATTAACCAATCATTCCAAGACATAAGCTTCCCTAAGGAATCACGATATTTTATTTATTAAAATTTTATGCAGTTTTTATAAAAATACACCGTACAAAGGCGGATCTTATGCCTTGGGCATTTTCTAGCAGTCTACCTTAGGGTGATGCAGAGACAAAACATAGTAGGTGCAAGGAACAGAAAACTCCAACAATAAAATACATATACAATATACATACAAACAAATAAAATCTACAGAGTAAAGAGATATAAAAATACACGGATGGAGAAATAAAACCAATTAATTGTGGGACGAGTCGAGTGAGAGACGAGTTGCAAGTGTGCCACTATATCGTCTCTGAATATTAATTTCTGTAAGAAAACTATATTCTCGAGAAAAACACTTCACTTAATACAAAATCGATTTTAAGAAAAAGTAAATAAGTGGAACGTTCAAAATATCTGTAGCCCTAATTAATATCGCACACTTCGTCGAATACATTTCTGGCAGCTTAAGGGACACGCTCCATGGAAAGCGAAGGAGATGCGAAGCGAACCCGGGTCTACGTCAACACAAACAGCAACAATATGCTCAAATAGTTTTAGATTATTAATTGATTGTAATAAATAATGAATAGTAGATTATATGAAATTCTCGGTAGCAGCTCGGAGTTAGGATTTGTGCCCGGTTAATGGCAATAGTCTCGCCCCCTATTACATGGGTCCTAAACATTCCAGCGAACTGTGGGTGGACATTGGTACACCTCTGCCTAACCCTTCAGGGAATACAGCGGGCGAATTAACCACTAGTTAATCACTACAGTTGAAAATGAACTAAAACATAAACAGAAAAGAAAGGTCGGGTGCGCAGTTCTTGTAACCAGCATGCTTGTATGACCAGATGCATGATCGAGAACGAGGCGAAAGGAGTATGTAAGGATCGTAGCAGGTGACGCTCTGTGGTTTCCGCAATAAATGACTTCTGATTCTGATTCTGTGGTTTCTGCCTACCCCCATAGGTAAAAGGAAAAATATATAAAAAAGGTAAATCTAAGTAGAATTTAATAGAAAGTAAACACTAAAAAGCCTGAACCGATTTTGATAAAACATATCTAAGAACAATTGCTAAGAAACCTGCTTTCAAATTAAAAAAACCGCATTCAAATCGGTTCACCCGTTAAATAGCTACGGTGCCATAGACACTGCTGAAGATATGCTGTAAAATATTAATTGTTGACATGCATGTTTAATCACTACCTATATTTTATTTGTTCGCCTTAAGAACCTGTGGACGGTGAGCAATGGGTAGCTCACCGTTGGTACGTTACATAACGACAGGCCGTATCGACGGCGCGTTCGTGTTTCACGCGCGCCTCATAGAAAGTCAGCAATTTTAGAAGGTGCCACTCAGGGCCGATGCCTGCCGGGGCTGCGGGTTGTTCGTAAGAGATACCGCGCCCCCGGAACGCAAAGGGCACAAGAAGGAACATGGATGGGTTTTAGTCAGTAAAAGTCTGACACTAAGAGCGAGGAATTCACATGATGATTCCGATTTGATTTAATTTGATTTGACAGACACACAGACACGTCGAACTTTTAACACCCCTCTTTATGAGTCGGGGGGGTATAATATAGGTACTATAATATACTTTTAAACCCATTTACCACTGTTTTTAGCCGCTCTTACACGCTCACTCACACTGCACACATAGCTATACTTTTGCTTACATGATGCTAACACAACATTCTGTTTGTTTGTTTCTGTTGCATGTATTATGTACAGCTACTAAATTATAAATCTGTAATTGTCTGTAAGACTAGTTTATATTTTTAAGGCTTTTTAAATATAAATAAACTAGCTGCTGCCAGCGACTTCGTTCGCGTTGTTTTCTCCACCCGCATTAAGTTAGGTCTTTGGTTACTGCTCCTCCCCTATGTGTCATAGCGTGATGTTATATAGCCTATAGCCTTCCTCGACAAATGAACTATCCAACACAAAAATATTTTTTCTATTCCAACCAGTAGCTCCTGAGATATTAGTATAGATCAACTGTACAAATGCGGTACATCGCTGATACTGTAGCGCAGCCCCACAAAGCGACGGCACAATAAAATTTGCGGAATTTCAAAGAGGATCAGAGGAATTTTTCGCGTGGAAAATTATGTCAATTTCGGAAGGGATGCTCTTTGTTACCAACGTATCTGCGTCCTCTTTTACTCGCTAGGTCTCTTTTTAACTAGAGAAACAGGGATCCTTTGAAATTTGACGTGTCTGTGTACTTTTTATGAAAGTTTCTGCGTCAATTAACCCTTCAAACAGTCGTTGGGTATATCAGCTTACAGGCTGTTTGTATGTGATTTCATGAGCTTTGTACATACGAAATTGCTTAATAATACCAGCCTATTGATATCCAACTGTAGGGCAAAGGCCTCTTCTCCTGCAGAGAAGGCACGAGACATGATCACCACGCTTGTTCAATGCGGATTGGTGATTTCATATAATGAACCGAACATCTCAAAAAATAGAGTTGAAAATAGAGTACACGATATTATATTTCCGCACGACATAAATTAACTCTCACGCAATTTCCAACATTACTTCTGGTGTGTTAAAGTTCATTATCATATTGCTGCTCTGTGTGCTGACCGCAAGACTTCACCTTGCTATCTGCATTCAACTAGGTAGAAACAAAACAAAAATATAAAAGCCACGAAAACCAACCACTCTGCCAGAAACGCCAGTATTCGTCAGATTGATCTCGCATTTATGAATTCTGCCTTGTAACAATAAAAATCTCACTGGTACCAATAATGACAAGAAAATAAAAGGTGTACATAAAATGTTCAGCATGATTTGTTCTGAGATCGAACGAGTTATTGGCTCTGGCAGCCGGATGAGGGATCGGAACCCCCTGTATATTTCTTTGACAGAACATACTTATTTGTATGACTTTTGACTCGAACAAAAATGTCTTTGTTGTGAAGTTGTGATGTTCATTACGAGGACAATTTTTATCGTGAAGTCCCTTTATGGCAAAATTAATTTCCGTCCGCGTCATCGTCTGACGTTTTACGTCTTTGGTTACTGCTCAGGCCCCGTGGGTCACAGTGTGATGATATATAGCCTATACTGTTCCTCGTGAGTCTGTCTATCATTATACTACAAAAAAAATCCAAACCAACCCGGAGTTGCAGAAATTAGCGCGTTTAAACAAACAAACAAAAAACACTTGAGATTTATTATATTAGTAGTTATAGATTTGTGTATGAGATAGTTCGTTAAAGAATCTTGGGGTTAACGGGCGTAAAACCAATAGCATTGAAATATATTTTATATGAACATTTAGCATTAGTTAGGTTAGGCTTAGCTTATGTTTGTCGGCATAGGCACGTTACGTTAGGTTTCATATATCCAGCTATTCTTCTTTTGTTTTTACCGAGTGACTGTAAATCTGTACATTCGAAGCTTCGGCTCATGACTACCCTATCTATTAGAAGGCAAAATACATGAAAACGGTATTTAGACATGGAATACTATACAATGCAACAGATTTAGTTTCTGTTGGTTTTACACCCAGCCTCCACAGAAAAACACCCATTATACTTTCCTTTTTTAAAATAATAATTGGGCCATTTAACCTCGTCTATTTTGGTTTACCATCGACCTATCAATCATCAGTGATGAATAAAAGTTTTTTTTAGTTAGCCTGTTCTGTCCCACTCCTAGGCAATGGCCTCGCACTTCTCTTTCCATCCTTCACGCTTTCGTTATTAGATTTTTATTTTTTCTTACTCCCTTTTAGGTCCCTTTTTTTAAATTTTAGACAGTTAATTTAAATAATAATTAGATTACAAACTACGAGTATGTACAGTTTATATAATAAACAAAAAAGTTAGGTCATAGGGCAACGCTATCAATGTCGCAATGCTGTCAATGGGACAAGCGCCCAAAAAGCTGGCAGCATTGCCACGTTGTATGGAAATGCTGATTCTTTGTTCCAAGAAAAGGCCAGGACTTTGCTCACGTAAGGGGTCGACCAGTCGCTTGGCAATGTCCCGAAAAATTAGATGAGCGCTCGGACCCCAGGGCCCTAGTGTTTCAACCCCAAACGGATCAAACTTATAGCTTCCAAGAAGGTTATTATATTTGCGCCGTTTGAGGTTTTCGGCACCAGTAGCAGCCGCACCAGCATAACACGTCGTGCTAGGAAGATGGAATGGCGCAAGGGTGTCGCCAAAGGCCTACCCAACTTCCGAGGCATTATAGTCATCCCATCTGATCTCTTCCTATCACCGCGTGTCAAGCCAATTAACTCCAAAACAGCTGGCACTCCAGCGGAGACAGGAGCACGACGGTCCCTTAATATTCCAGTTGTCCAGATTTTACTGTACTTATTTCTCCAATTCAAAGAAACCATAAAAACTGTTTATTGACGATTTTCGAAACACTCATAAATATAAAATAAACATTTATTTATTTTTGGAACAAAAATAAAGAAACCAATGGCACATATACTTAGATAAAATAATATACAGCATGTTTCCTCTTTAAATAGATCCCCGTATTGACGACGCGTGAGTAATGACAAGTGGCATGAGCAACGAGCAATGAGCATAAATGTCGATCGACTGGATTAAATCAAACGTATTTTTGTGAAAAAGAAACATTTTCTTTAAGAAGGTTTATTTTTAAGACAGTGAGAGAAATGTTGCATCGTGACAGGAAGAAAAACAAACATTTAGAATCAAAAGTGATGGGTTTTTATGGGTGTAGATGATGGACCAAGGCACCTATACAAATAAATAAAATTGAAGTCTCTGTAAAGAAATGAAAAGGGCGGGTGCACAGTACTCGTAACTCGCGTGTTTGTATGACCACATGTAAGAACGTGGACGAGGCAAAAGAAGTACGTAAGGATCGTAGCAGGTGGCGTTCTGTGGTTTCTGCCTACCCCCATGGGAAAAAGGCGTGCGTTTATGAATGTATGAAATCTCTGTTTAATACCAAAGTAACAGCATTATAGTACATTCAAATGTAAGTAAAAACATCGATAAAAAAAATGAGTTTTTTAAATTGTATGTCTGTCTGTTTGTTTCGGCTAATCTCTGAAACGGATTGACCGTTTTTGACGGGATTTATCTAGCAAATAGCAGATGTTGCAAAGTGTAAGATACTTTTATTTACAAAATTAAATAAGGGTGACATGCAAAAATATCAAAGCTACAGAAAACCCACATTAACGCGGACGAAGTCACAGGCGAGAGCTAGTTGCCTATAAAAGAGGACGTACTTTCAAACCTAAGCCTTCAACGATAGCGTCAACAATCAGGCTTGAGTGCCCTGCCGTGAGTACCGACAGACAGTTCAATACAAAACAAAATCTACATATAAAACATAGTCCAGCCATATTTTAGTTCATAAGTAATTCAATCTCTCTCTCGCCCCCTATTACATGGCATTATCGGCGAACTGTGGGTAGACCTCTGCCTAACTCTTCGGAATACAAGAGTGATGGTATGTTAAGTAATTCAATTCGATGCATAAATACACCTCTGGATGCATCTATGGATTTTTATCCGAAATAAATGATTTTATATGATACTCGTAAATAGCATAATTCTAATTAAATAGCTTCTGATTGGACAGTTTTCCATCAAATAATTTAATTGCAATTTAATCAGAAAAAGCCCAAAAAAGAATTAAAAACAGTTATCATGTATCATTTTTAAATTTAGTTGTTAACTAAAATTTACTTTCTACAAAATGTTATCGAATTCAATTAGTTATTGACCAAAATGTGAACGTCCATTCCATTCCTTACAAAAAAAAAAATAAAAAAATCATATAAAATACGTCTCTAATTAACAAACCACATAAACTCATATAACAAAACATGCCATTAACTATGTACTACATAAGGGATGTCACAAACTTTTTTATCCACGTAATTTGCGAGGCTTCGTTAACCAAACCGACCGGTACATAAGGTATATATCTAATTTCTCGGTCATTTAACGCTGTCAACTTGGGAGCACGTTACTAAACTCACTCTTGTGTAGACAGCCTTCGAGTTTATTAGTGTCATAAAATATTTTATGAAGCCCCCTGTAGAGTGCCACAGTGAAGTTTTGAACAGCAGCACAATTATATTGTTTTTACTGTAATTTAATTTAGACTAGCACACTACCCAGGATTTCGTCCGCATGGCTTATTTCACCAGCGTTAAGTTAGGTCTTACGGTTACTGCTCCGCTCCTGTGCGTCGTAGCGTGATATTATATAGCATTATGTTACTTAGGAATAATGTAGCTATCTATTGGTGAAAATATGGTCAAAAACGGTCAAAGATTTCTTTGTTCGTTTGTAACTAACAGTTCCCGAAACTACTAGACCGATTTTAACCATTTTTTTACCAATAGATAACTACATTATTCTTGAGTAACATAGGCTATATACAATCACGCTACGGTCCACGGGAGCGGAGCAGCAACGAAAGGCGTAACTTAACAGGTGAAATAAGCCACGTGGACGAAGTCACGGGCAGTTCGCAGTTTTAGATAAATGAAAACTTGGAGGACTCTTTAACCAACCTTACCAGCCTTTGATAAAACTCCTCAGCCAGTTTGCCCCTCACATTCTGAACTCCTTAACCGAATTATGTTTTACTAGCTATACACCGCGTGGTGTCACCTGCGTTCACTTACACTTTTTTTTTTTGCTTCACCCCCGTTGGTCATAGCATGATGGTCCAAACGTATAAACCTTCCAATTAAATCACTCGTATCTATTGATCAAAACACGCATTAAAATCAACGGATTCAACAGGCAGAGGGACAGACGGTGGAAGCGACTTTATTTTATACTATGTAGATATGTAAAATCACTTTGCAAACTAAAGAATTGAATGAAAGAGTGACCTTTGAAATTAAATTAATCATGATTACTAGCTTCTGTTCGTGACTTCGTCCGCGTAGTTTTTTCACCCGCATTAGATTACGTTTTTGGTTACTGCTGCACTCCCGTGTGTCGTAGCGTGATGTTATATAGCCTATAGCCTTCCTGTATAAATGGACTATCTACACAAAAAGAATTTTTCAATTCTAATCAGCAGTTCCTGAGATTAGCGCGTTCAACCAAACAAACTCTTCAGCTTTATAAAATTAGTATAGATTAAATTAAATAAAAAAAAGCTTAATTGGAAATAAAAGCACGTTACAACAATTTATTTGTTTACGATAATAGCAACATTAGTAAAAACTATATTATATATTCATAGTTCTCTTCTCGATTTTTTAGAGTATATTGACCCCAGTAGGTGTCGGCTTGGTTCGTTTTGGCTTAGCTAAGCCCCATTGCCGCCTCCAATATACTACAGGGTTCGTACTGAACCCATCAAAGTTCGTAACGTCTTGTATACAAAATATTGTAAAACATTGTACGCTACGATATCTCGTGGCCGCGTAGCACATATTAGCAAAGACTTTGTAGCAAAAACAATATATTAGAAAACAAGCCTGTGTTTCTGAGAATGGAACACCGCCAGTAATCAATTGACTGGCATACTTTTTACGAGCTGCCAATACGCGATTCCCCCAAAGATTTTGTCACTTACGTACTCTGACGTCACTTATTTGCCAACTCAATTGACTACATTATTATTTATTGTTTTCAAGGCAAATAAGAATCAAATTTAATATTAAACGGGTTTCAGGATTAAAATAAAATGATTTCTGAAAGAAAATGTGTCGTGGAATTACGACTTTCTATTGATTATTCGTCATTTGTAATACGTTGTTAATTAAGAAAAAATGGGTGCCAGGGCAGGGACCTGACACAGCAATGACGAGGTAAAACTAATAATACCAGCCTATAATTCTCTCATTGTTGGGTAAAAGCCTTTTCTAGTACAGAAACGGCACGAGCATTGACATCACGCTTGCTCAAGGCGCATTGGCAATTTCAAACTTATAATTATTATAAGTCCAAGTTTCCTCACGATGTTTTCCTTGACCGATGTCAATAATGTCCAAGATAAACTTAGAAAGTAATATATAAAAAAACAAACAGCTAATTTACCAAACCTAGCGGACATTCTTTACCAATGACACGATAAATATTACTAAAAGTTTATCAACATAAAAGGTGGTTTCACATCATATCATGGAAATTTTCTTAGATCACGCGTCGTTTGAGCAAGCCAATCGTAATATGGCAATAGTAGAATGGTCCACATACCTATGATGGTGGATCCTAGTCGATGGAGGGTTAATGTACCGTCACTGCTACCGCAAATAATAAAATAGGACGGTACACTGAGGCGCACAAATGTTTTGTAACAAGGTACTTACATTCGTATTCATTTTTGTAAAAAAATATATTAACAATTTATTCACCAGAAATATGAGTGCAGTAATTTATACAGGTAATGCTATACAAAAGTGGTTCTGTAAACAAATGTTCAATCGTCTGAAGCCAAACTCGACGAGATGATTTCAGAGCCTATCCTCTCGAGCAAGAAAACATATTTAATATAGAATTTTATCCTATGGATTGACAACAATAATTTTACACAGATTGGTTTGTAAAAAAAATGTTGGTCATGCCATTTAAAAATGACATGGATATTGTCAGAATTAAAATGAAAGGCATTTTGTAACTATCTCTAAGGTTTTTAAAATGATTAAGGCCGAAGATAGATAGGTCAAGAGATTACGACCTTATTTCAAGTAAAACACACGTTCTTTCAATAATTTAATTAATTACATCAAATTGATTAAACATACCAAGTGTCTGCATTAATATCTCACAATAAACAGTTTAATGTACATCCAAAACTACTTAGATAATTTTGACGTGGTTTCTAAATTCACTTTGAGAAACCGCTTTTTGTCAAAAGTAAATATAGAAGAATTCAAATATTAAAAAGTATTGACTCTACAGAGAAGCAGAGCAAACAAATCTATACTTACGCAACCACTTTTGCGCGTGACGATACATAATTTTCCGCTCCGCAAATGTCAATCGTGGACCTTAAACGGCTAATTTCCTGCCAAATGTAACTTTGTATTAAGAAAATACCTATATAACAGAAAACTTGAACTATAAATCGACTTTATTTTGCTTATCATCGATAGTAAAAAAAAAAGTTTTTTAATCAATCTTTGGAAAAGTTCGACGAAAAAATGTTTACGCGAATTACTTGCGAAGTAATTTAAAAGATTAAGGTTTTGTTACCCGGTTTATGATGCTACCACCTTTAATATTGTTTACGGACACAAGTTATATGGTGACACCTAATTCACCTCATTGGTCTACCAGAGCGTGTCCTCTGTTCCGAGTATTCTTCTTTTTTTACGGTTCCGTACCCAAAGGGTAAAACGGGACCCTATCAACAACAAATACTAAAAAACAGAATAAAGTAAATATTTAATAAATATTTTATCCCTTACAACAGACATGATGTTATTGCCGTTTTTATAGATAAAGATATGGAACCCTTCGTGCGCGTTCCGACTCGCACTTTTGGTCAGTTTTGAAATAAACGAAACTATTTTGTTTATATTGTGTGTACTGGCGTGACGGCCCAAAGGTTTAAGGGTTCAATTCATATTAAACTTTAAGTTTATCTTGAAATTCAATGACAATGGTGAAGGAAAATAGTCGCTTCCCGCTGTCTGTCCATCTGTACGCTTAGATCTTTTAAACTTCGCCACGGATTGTAATGCGGTTTCCACCAATAGATAGATTATTTTATGAGGAATATTCATAAGTATATAACTGTACTTGTATTATTTATCACGTAATTTTAATATGTTGGAAATAAAAAAGGTACAACTTACAAGTTTTTCATGAATTACTTTAAAACTATAATATTTACCATAAAAATTAAAAAGCACACTGAAATTGAATATTTTTATCTACAAAAAAAAGGTACTTATCTACAACCTAGCCCACTTAGGTCATGAACTAGAATTTTTCAAACCTTGTTTTTGCTCTCCTTTAAAGTGTTGATTTTTGACTTTAATTACTTATCAGAGGAGGCACACATTTGAAGTTTTACTTATTA
Source organism: Caradrina kadenii (assembly GCA_947462355.1). NCBI lineage: Eukaryota > Metazoa > Arthropoda > Insecta > Lepidoptera > Noctuidae > Caradrina > Caradrina kadenii. The sequence continues at coordinate 12,757,570 of OX381689.1, read as the reverse complement.
TTTCTTTGTTCTTTTTAGTAAAAGTAGTGACAATAAATTAATTGTACAGTTTAACAATGTGGGTACTGCAGAATAGCTGTGGATTATTTCCGGATGCGGATAAAAAGTGTCTCCTCCACTCTACCGGAATTTACTGCCGACAGTATAGATTGTTCAATTCCTTACGAATATAAAGTTTGTGCACACTGACGCTATAAAGCGATAATATTGGGTGTCAAAAGACACGCTTTTTTTGCTATTAATATTTTGCAGTTCAGATAGTACGGAGACATATCGGCTGAACAACATGATCATTTCAATAATCGCTACAGTGACGGATTCAAAATAACCACACGCTACACTAACCTTGAGGATGTAAATTTATGATCCCTAATTTTTATTGTAAACCAAAAAAAGGTGTTCACATTTCACACAATTCCCGCTTGTATTTTTTGTAACACTTACTTTCAAACGCCCATGTTCACAATCCGAACCAAAGTTTATAGCTTCGCTTCGCTTCCACCTGCCACTATACAAGATACTTTATACATTTCGAGTGTCTCAATGTGGCATGGAAAGTTTATGTCAAATTATTGGATTTTTCGTCCCTTAATCAGACACGTAAGGCTTTTGTACCCTAAGAATTGTTCTGCGGCCATTTGTCATGGATTGGGTAACTTGGGAACAAGAGATCCGGGTGTTTGGGTCGCAACCACGGGCTTATTTAGAGAGCAATATCACTTTCTTTCCCTGAAAAATGTAACAAACCGCTTTGTTACACAAAATTGATTTCAGAACAAATTTTTTAGGTTTCTCGTCTGTGACTGTGAACCGAGTTATTTTTAAATACCTATTTTGACATAAAAAAGCACAACGTTTTTTAAACCATATTTTTTATAACATACCATCCTGTATTCCCCGAAGGATTAGGCAGAGGTGTACCTATGTACACTCACAGTTCGCCGGTATGTTTAGGTCCCATGTAATAGGGGGCGAGCCTATTGCCATTAACCAGGCACAAATCCAAACTTCGAGCTGCTACTGAGAATTTCATAGAAAAACCCAATAACACTTTTTGCTCGACCTGGGAGTCGAACCCTAGACCTCTAGCGTAGCAGTCGCCTTTAGGACTACTAGGCTAACGAGGCTGTGTGTGTGGCAGCCTCGTTAAAAAAAATCATGGAAAAAAAAATTTAAATAATTATTTATTTAATTTTTTTTTTTTATTTCGATTTAGGCCCAGAAATCCGCGTCTTGTCTTGTCTTGTCAGTTGTCTCCTTTGGCACACATATAGATATTGATCGCTTAACACAACCAATAATTGTCATCTCGTTTTTGTGTCCCTGTGGGACAATTTGGTACTGTAACTTAATTCTAAAGTCTAGGCAGACGAAACCGTAGGCTGAAGCTAGTTAAAAATAACATTACCAAGTGGCTCTATCTATCAGCAACATTATCCTCACTCAAATCTTATATCCCTTGGATGTTTGGGCTGTGGAACCGGTCGGTACGCCTACCGTCTCAATATCTACCTCGCTTGCCTTCGCAACTGCTTCAGGTAAAGCCTGGTCCTCATTACAAGAGCAAGCGATTTCTTTCTTACGTTTTGGTCTCGATTGGGCCACTGTTGTAGTAGTCGCAAGCTACTACTGTGTACAATGAACAAGAAGTACCAACATACGGCCGAAAATAATTGAAATAATAGTTGTCTTTATTGTCGCATTGGGTTAATCTGGTAAAGATAATTGTATGGTGGGTGCAATTCCCAGATTTATTGTACAAATAATATAATGCTTTAAATAGTTTAAAAGCCGGACTTGTTATTGTGGCTTTCTTTAGGGCCTTCTTCTTTAGTTTGTGTCACGATCTGCCTTCCACCGTGTAACCAACCCTACATTGTGGCAATGTTAAAAATCGCTTGCGCTTACGCACTAAGCCGCAGTCTAAAGACGGAGAAGGAACAGCGGATATGAGGTAGGAGCGGATATTGCACAGCCACTCACAGGTACATTCGGTAACAGTGTAAACTACCCGCATTTGGTTATAAATGTTGTTTGCCAAACGTACACCGCTCGAAGTAAACACTTATATTACAAAGGTTTTTTCGCTTGATTGTACCTGGATTACCATGTTTCTTAGATCTAAATAAATTGTTGATGGTCACGTAATCTTTTAAGCTTTCCAAATAATGTAAAATAATAGTTTTTAAACACGTTTCGTAGTACATAAGGGGCATGATTCCTACATGTCTTGAGATGTCCTCGCTAGATAGATGTCACAAGACCTTATTCAAACAAAATGGCGCGTCGAAGTAACCCCTTATAAAAATTCTGTTTAATAAAACACTATTCCCGTAACCTATCAACGCTGTATTCTAACGAGAGAGAAAAAACCGGCACCTTTACTTTTACAACACCCACTAAAACTTTTTTATGGCTGGCAACACTCGTAAAAGGTATAAATAAAATATAGCCGCTGGTAACATTGACAGCGGGTAAGCGCGGGAAACGTAATAATTTCCACGTTTTGGCGACTCGAGTTGTGGGCTCTTTTCGATTATAATTTATAGCCCTGAATGAGGGCTGGGTTCGGTATCAGGGACACTTTCCCGTGTATAATGCCATAAATACTATCGTAAAATTGTTTGCTTGCTCCGAACTGTAATCTGATCACGTCCGTTCGCCAATAAAAGCAGAATGTGCGAATTTACACAAATAATTATATGTTTTATTAAACGTTGTGCGATTAGCGATGAAAAAGTCATGTTTCCATTAATTATTGCTAGCGAGTACAGTCACGAGCATAGACATGTATAACATACACTTAACAACATTTTAAATTAATTTTCCCCTTCTTAGCGTTTCGATGACAAACTATAACATAGGTATTATATTGTTGCGACCCAGAATTTCCCCCTAAAGGATTGATTGAAATGAAAGAAGAAAAAATATTTCAAATATAATATTCTAGTTCCCATACTTCTAGGTCTGACTGAAATAGGTCTTTTCTCAAAGTGACAGTCGTTCATTCACGAGAAAATCGCTTTTGGATTTTGTCAAGTTTATACATGTTTATGCTCATGACTGTACTTATTAGGTTACAAATTAAAACCTAGGTAACCGTTCTAAGACCTCTTTATAAAGCAAGTTGCAAAAAGACACATCCCAGCCGTTAACGATACATACACCCCATTAGCTACAAACTACATAGATAATATTTAGTAAAACTTATTGCTGCGAAATGAGTTTTATTTTCGGGTTTAGAAAAAACTCAATAACAGTTAGCCCGACCCGGGAATTGAACCCAGGACCTCACGCTCAGCAGTCGCGATTGCAAAAATTGTGATTGTCAAAAAAATTACATAAGTATATCGTGGACTAAAATAATTATTTTTTCTTACTCCTCCGCTAGTCTTTTCTGATTAATTTCGTTGCGGGATTTAAGACAGTTAAATCGTGTCTCCGGGACTCGTCGAGCTTCATTGCTTCGGCGGTGTCCACTGTTGATTCTGGCTTTCAGTTGCAGTGGTTATAGGAAAAGAGGGGAGGGCTTGTCGCATTAAAAAAAAAAATACTGATATAATTTATTTTCAACGCACAGACCATGGAGAACCGATATGTTCACCGTACCTATTAGGAATAATTTAGAAACAGCATGGTGTGCTTTAAAAAGCGGAGTAAGTAAGCCAGGCTATAATAATCAAAAGAACCCTTCTCGCTAAAAGCTCCGGGTAGTTTCGCCCCTTTTTCCGTTGGTGTACCTCATAAACGATGGGCCGAGTCAATTTTTCCAAGTAAAATAAAGGTATGGTATGTTTTCGCTTTTGGCACTCGAACAAAATTAAGAGGAAAATCGTAGAAGCAAGGAGAGTAGGTACCTACATATTGAATAGCAAGAAGGTTTCGTATGCATGAGGTTTTTGTGAATGTGTCTGTTGTAAGGCTTGTGTTGTAAGTGGGTAATCATAGACACTCGTTCGGAATTTAAAAAAGGAGAAAGTTATTTGAATGCGGTTTAATTTCGGCCAGTCACTTTTCCAGATTGAGCATTACTTTTTGATACAACACTAGCCGCTAAAAACTTAAAAAATCACATTATCACACTGCACCGCGCCCCGGCGCGTATAGCGCGGGGCGGCAGATTTTAACATCATATAGGTACAACAAGTATTTCAATTTATATAGAAAAGCGACTCGCTGACATAAACGTTTCAGGTAATGGACCTCCGTCCACGTCCGACTTTTTATAGGACGTGTGCGTTGGTACACTAGAATTCATATGTTCCATTCCCTCCGTCAAAAAATCGGTCACCGATTGTCTGAGGTGGGCGGACAGCCTAAACCAATGGCCGTGTGCTGTGACACAGCCCCACCCGATTTGGTCTTTATGTTAAACACGTAAAGAAGTTTCTTAAACCAACATATCCGTAAGCGGTAATGACTATCTGCGAGCGACAAGAGCCACAAACAATTGCGATCTCCGTGCTACTTCGAAACAGTTATAAAACCCCAAGCGATCAAATCCCTACCTAATAGAATTGTTGCTACACGTTACTTGTACCAAAATGTTTAGCTAAAATCATCCCTACATCCCTCTCTTGCCGTTATTACAACAAACAAACAGAAAAGTAGGTATGTAGGTACTTAAAGCGGGGGATTCTTCACGGATTTCTTTTCAACTTTAAATCGAGCGGTAATTAGTTGGCGTGAGGACTTTGTGCCTTTTTTGCTCGAGCCCAGTGGCTCACGTAATCAATTAAACTTCTTTTTAATCTCGACTCAACGGTCGTCGCGACCTTTCCCTACTAAGCTCCAAATGCTGCAATTTTGACTATAAAAATGATGGTTAGGGTGTTTTTTGTTTTTATGCCATTGGATGGTAAACATGCCCACTGCCCATCTGATATTAAGTGGTCACCGCTACCTATAGACATCTGCAATACCTGAGGCCTTGCAAATGCGTTGCCATCCTAGAGACAAAGTTGAAAGGTCTCACGTGGCTGTACACCGGCACCCATACCCTTCAAACCGGAACACAGCAACAACTCTGCTTTGCGGCAGAAATAGGTATGATGGTAGTAGTTTCCCGTACGAGCTCCTTAACAAAGAGCTCTCCTACCACTAAGGAGGCGTACCTATTGGTTTTTCAGTTACGTATTTATGTTTGTGCATTAACCGATCAAAAATGCTTTGTTTTCCTTTTCATATATATTTCCTTACTAGCTTAATAGCTGTTGCTCACGACTCCGCCCGCGTGATTTTTTTATCAGATTGCATTGGCAAGCTTACAACCTTTACGAGACCATAATTACGAGTACCTTAAGACTTTAAATTGGCGATTACTATAATCAGTTTGTGATGATTTAAAAATGCCTTACAAATTGATTAACTGGCAAATATCTTTGGTCTAAAAAAAGATCTATACTAATATTATAAAGAGGAAAGACTTTTTGTTGGTTTGTACCGAATAAGTTCTGAAACTACTAAACCAATTTTAACTTTTTTGCACCAATAGGTAACTACATTATTCCTGAGTAACATAGGCTATATAACATCACGCTACGATCCACGGGAGCGGAGCAATAACCAAAGACGTAACTAAACGCGGATGAAATAAGCCACGCGGACGAAGTCGCGGGCAGTTCGCTAGTATTTAATAACATTTATGACTCTGTCTGCAGCTGTTTCATTTCCTTAATACATATAATAATTTGGAAACTGCGGACGTGTTTCTTTAATCCATGTTAACGCGGACTGAAGGACATACAACACAATTTGTGTATTATTAGAGTAGCAAGAGGATTACGGAGGAGTTTCCTTCAAGAGGGAGATATAGTTGCATTGGGATAAGTTGAGACCTTAAGCGGAATATAAAGTACTTAAGTTCAAATGCTATTTATTTACATTATTCAATATTTACGACCTTAAAATAAAATAACATAATAAAAACATTAATAATTATATAAAAAAAGAAACTAAAACTATATGGCATCAAAAAATTCCTCCGCATCGCCGTCATTTGGAAATATGCCCAAAAGACTGGCGGCATTGCCACGTAGGATGGCAATGCTAATTCTCTGGCTAAAGTAATTCAATTCTGTATTTTTTTAAACCCAAGTTAATAATATATTATGATACTAGTGACACGAGTTTGTCATTATGGTCTTGATACGTACTTAATTCAATTTTCACAAAGTAATTAGGCATAAAACAATCAAAACTTTTTGGTATAATTAAAAAACCTTTTACCACACTAGGAGTCCCACATTTACACTTTTTAATGTAATATAAAAAAACACGCGTGCATAATACGATTTAGTTTGACCCTAAAACCGGTGCAATAAGAGCCTGTGGTGCCAAGAGATCTTGTCAATGTACTAACGACATCATTAAATAAAAACAGGGCAAGTGCGAGTAGGGCTCGCCAACTAAGGGTTCCATACGAATAATCATTATGATGTACAGAATTTAATAAATAGTTAATTGAAATAAATAAGTAGTAATTTAATATTAAAAAAAAACGTTTCACAGACTTCGGAGACAGAGGGGAACGGTATTTTTTTATATTTTTCATTATAAATAAGAAATAATGCGTCGAAAAAAATATATTTTACAACGTGCACATCAAGCCCTTTTAAATGACACCCCATTTGTACTAGTAGCTTCAATTTGAAATTTCGACCCCTATACAAAAATACAGACCCCTTATTTTTTACAATTTAATTAGAAAATGTATAGTTATAAGACTTTTTCTGGTATTTGTGGTCTATAACGATGCTACTTGTCAAATTTCATAGTTCTAGAACTACCCTATGAGTTTTGGTTCCCTTGATAGTGTCGAAATCTGGGTTTTTTGCTGAATAAACAGCCGTATATTTTTTTCGTAAACTTAGAAGTTTGATTTTTTCGCAACTTCATGAGACCTCGACCTAAGTATACGGTATAATTTGCAACTTGATACCTCCACGCATTCTCGAAATAAAGGGTCTTGACAGACAGACAGACAGATAGACGGACGGACAACAAAGTGATCTTATAAGGGTTCCGTTTTTTCCTTTTGAGATACAGAACCCTAAAAATATAAACGCTTTCGCTCATAACTGAGAGCAAGTTTGCTGGTACGAAGTCTGCGGTAACCATGTCTGTGGTTTTTGTTCTGAGCAAATATGATTAGGTTCACTTACTGGATTACACTAATCTAGCCCCTGCCGAGCGTTTACAGAATATTTGATCACGTCATCCTTATCGGGGTAAGCAGAATAAGTGGTAAATTTTTCGAGCACTTTTGGGAATATCGTACAATGAAAATGTAGTGACGTAATGATAATACCTAGATATCTATTGTCATGACAGCAATAGTAGTCAATAGTGGCAAGCTCTAGTTATGAACGTGGTATTTAAGGCCATGGCACTTAGGGCCGTGGCTTTTACCTGCGGTAGGGCCTGACCTAAGGTTTTCGTTAACGAGGCGCTTTGTGAGCTTAATATACTAGGTGCAGTTTTGTATCAGTATAAGCAGGTTTTTTAGAAGTAGTAGAGCTCATTGTAAAGGAGCTCGTCCGATGAAGTACTACCACCATACCTATTTCTGCCGCAAAGCAGCGTTGGTTGCTGTGTTCCGGTTTGAAGGGTTCGGGTGCCGGCGTAATTACAGGCACATGAGACATTTCAACTTTGTCTCTGGGACGCCAACCCAATCACCTCTGGTATTGCAGATGTCTGTAGGTAGCGGACTGCATAATACAAATATATATGTCATTTAAACCTCGCCAAAACTAAAAACTAAAACTGCCTCGGCAGCCTAGTGGTCCTAAGAGCGACTGCTACGCTAGAGGTCTAGGGTTCGATTCCCAGGTCGAGCAAAAAGTGTTATTGGGTTTTTCTATGAAATTCTCAGTAGCAGCTCGGAGATAGGATTTGTGCCCGGTTAATGGCAATAGGCTTGCCCCCTATTACATGGGACCTAAACATACCGGTGAACTGTGGGTGTACATTGTTACACCTCTGCCTAACCCTTCGGGGACTACAGGCGTGATGATGGTATGTTAAAACATATTCTGGATTTGCACTCTAAGGTAACATACATATATCTATAGAAATCATAATTATCATATTTTTTTCATATCTATTTATTGTAGGTATAGTAGCCGCCACGAGTCGTGAGCACAAACGTCAAGGTTTTTTTTGGGTTCCTTTATGGGGTTTTTAGGGCGCCGACGCTGCACGCGATTGGTCCGTCTATCGGACCGTGTAGCGTCACGAGTGAACTTCACGAGTATCCTCACGCCTCGTGGTCGCTACTATAAATGTGACTTTTTACTGAATAAACAATTATTATTATTATTTAATTAGGTAAAAAAAATATGTACCTATTTAAGTAGATATGTCTACTTAAATACGTACATTTTTTTTTTCAATTTTAGCGTAACATCCAGATCCATTTTACTCTCCTATTAAAAGTAAACTTTACACCGTCTCTCGGGCAGCTGGCAGCCATTCGTTCGCAGTTTAAAAACTTCAAAATTGGGTGCTTTCTCGAGTCCACGACGGCATCGCACAGCCGTCGCTAATTTCCCATGAGGCGACTCACGGCGAGCCGCAAACTGCCGCGATAAACAACCCAGAGGCTACAAGAATTAATAGGCCCTACAGTATCTTTTTTTTTATTTACTTACAAACTTGCCTTACTTTTTGGGTCCAGTATGGTTTATAACTAACTAAATGTTTTAGCGGTACTCACCGCATGTTTCGAGTTCGACTACTTACTAGACAAATACCTAAATAATATCAGCCTCTATTACTGTCCCACTGCTGGGCAAAGAGCTCTTCTTACCCAAAAAAGGCACGAGTATTGTTCATCTCGCTTGCTCAAGCCGGATTGACGACTTCAGACTCATATTAATATGAAGTCCACCGATTTCTGTGATGTCCAATATAAACTAAGAAAGTACGTATAAATTGAAAAGAATAAATGAAGTGACATTGGTACTTGCCTGGTATCGAACCTGCAATTTAAAGTATGAGAGACGGGCGCCATAACCACTAGGACATCACGACATAAGAAGGTGCATAGATAAGTGCATAACTATTATTTAACTTATTCTATGTCTACATAATGGCTTTCTAAAAAGATTAAGTAGATAGATACTCAACACCTCCATACAAACCTCTACGGCCGTAGCGAAAAATTTTAATTTCTTAAATTCCTTTTGGCGTCTGGAAACCATTCCGGTCGGTACACGAAACAAAAGCAAAAAATTAATAAACAAGTCTCTTGGTTTAATTAAAATGTAAGAAAGCGTGAACCATGTAATTATGTAGTGTGTACGAACGAAAACTTACAAAAAATCTGGGTTTTAAAAATTTACAGTGGGTTTTGAATTTACCACGGAATTCGTCTACTTCATGTCACAGAGTAAAAATAATAAGTTTAAGACATAAACCCGACTGCTAAATCGAATGAATGCCGATAAATATACATACCGGTGAATGAAAAAGTATATACGTTTGCTACGAGGCATTAAAATAGGATTAATGCTGCGGAGATGCGTACCTTGAGAGGTATGTGAGGTACACCCTCACCTCATTCCTCATTCACAAGTTACAACTTAGAATGATAGAGTGAGTAATGAGGTTATATGAGAACGTTGCGGATTAAAAGAGGATGTACTGAAAGATTGACAAAAGTATGGTTTGGTCATGTTGAGAGGACGAGTGAAAGGCGACAAATAAAAGAAAATTATATGGCAAACGTGTGTGGCAGCGCATAGAGGGGACACTCTAGAAGGACCTACCCAGACAAAGTCAAAGTCAAAGTCAAAGCATTTATTTCAATTAGACCATTTACAGGCACTTTTGAATTGTCAAGAAGTTACATTTAAAAGTTGAAGCTAGTTGCTCGTTCCAAAGCGTAGGTCTCTATGGAGAAGAACGAGCAAGAAACCTTATTGGTGAGGCTCTTCAGAATCAAAATTACAAGATAGCCGTGGTCGTATGCCACTTTGGCCTAAATCTAATGTCGCTCGCTATAATTTATAAACATTTTTGAAATTTGCTTATACAGCGTCGGAAAGGATATATAAGGATATAGAAAGGATATACAGGTACGGATTCTTTTGATGTCAACAAACCACATAGCAACATTTTTGTAATACCTATACCTACCGTCAAGTGTGGCAACATTACCATGATTTTTAACTTATATGCAATCTACTCCAACATGGAGCTAGTTTATTAAGTTGTATTTGATTTATTTTGTAAAAAAGGTGTGTCTCTTTTGGTTGAAGTATTGAATTCCAATAAATCTTAAATAGAAACGCTATAATAACCAAAAAAAGGAGCGCGATAAAATTTATACATTTATGGCAACTTTACCTAGCCAACAGTTTGCATTGAATATGTGTCCCAGTATGCACGATGCGTAAAGTTACCAATCTTTACTACGTAAAGTTGCTAGGTAAAGGTACTACTACGTAAAGCTACACCTACTTTGACAATTATCGAACTTACTAGCTTGAAAAACTTATTGGGATACCACAATTTGTTATTAAATCTCCCACTACGTCTAAAATTGCGTCAACTGCCACAGACAACAATTTATTTAATGTTAACTAGTATAGGGTATGCTAAGGTAAAATTGCTCACGGAAAGTAAAGATGCCACAGATGACGGTACTAAGAAATTTATAAAGTTAAGAAACATTTAAGTAAAACATCAAATGTTTCCAATTCAATTCTACACATCACAATAGCAAATCAACTGATCGCTGTCAATAAACTACACACAAAGAAACAACTCCGTAAAATATTTATTTCTTGTGACATGTTTGTTATGATTTAAACGTAAAAAACTGCAGAAATAAAAAAAAAGATTAATGCATTTTCAAAGTTAATGCTTTTAAGCAGAAATTTTGTATACTTAGATTAGTACTCGAAAAAAAAATATTATTATTATTATTCCATTTATTTATTATATACACATATAATTTACATTTTTAAATAATATAAAAACATTTAAAAATATAAAAAATAGTAGCCCACCGGTATCGGGAACAGGGTCCAAGCTACCGGTAGTCAGGGCTCCTGAGAAAGGAATCTCCTAACAATACGCGCCGTGTCTAGGAGTACCGCTTTCTGAATCAAGCCCTTGATCCAACTGCCCAACGACAGCCTCCTCAGGTGATGGTCGAGGCTCTTGGCTATTACGCCATTAGCCGGTACGACTATCGGCACAATGATTATTATTATTATTATTAGTACCGTATACACTCGTTACCCCGTTTGTATGAATTATACCCTTTCCGAAACACGTTGTAAAGAAATTGTGATATATAAAAACTTCAATTTTGTTTTTTGATTACGTGTTTTATATCCGCTATATTCCGCATTTTTAAGTCTATTTTGACGTCGCATAGCCTATAATCAGCGGACGATTAAGACGCTTCCAACGATACCTCATTTGGCGAATTATGATAAGTTGTTTAGAAGTTGTGAGAGAACAGATGAACATACACATATACCCACATACATACATACCGGTCAAAATGTCGATTCTGCTTTGCCGCAGTCGGGTAAAAATACATAACTGTCACCCAAGAATTCAAAAATCAAATCAAATCAAATATTTTTTTGCGTCCCACAATGTAAATTAATGGTCTTATAAAATAGAGGTACAGAATCATTGTGGACCCTGTCGGGCACTGCAACTTAAACTTACTTTATTCTTTTTTTAGAAGACACTTTGAAAGTTGTCCGATCTTCTATGAAACAAAGAGTAGGTAAATTATTATTCATTTTATTTTATGGCGAGCCAGAAATTTCCAAAACTATATTTCCATTCATATTTTGGTTTCTTTCTAAACCCCGAAGCGTCATACTAACACTCGAGTAGTATACATTAATTAACTTTGAGAGCCATAGATATACGCATGTAAGTTACACACAGAATGTGTAGTATGGGAATGGACACAGAGATGCTTCTAATTCCATTGGGGCCAACAAATTTGTTCCGGTCTGGTTCAAATAGGTCGTGCCGTCGGTCGCTCTTACAATATGTATTGTATATCCTATTGCCCTATCTGTAGGGACAAGTAAACATAGGCAAGTAAGCAGGCATGCTTCAGATGTTTCTTTATTTACATCCATAGATATAAATAAAATTAATAAATAACATGGTACTTAACCACGGAATGCAGGACCCACACACGACCGTATAAAAACTGCAGATTACAAAATCGAACAAATTATTCTTTTGTAATTTTGAAACGACGACCAATTGAATGAATAGTATAAAGGCAAGTTAATAAGGCGTTAATTTTTTTCAGTTATGATCTCTTTGGTCCATACAAATAATTATATATTATTAGTTGACACTTGGTTGATAGAAACATGGCTCTGGCAAGTGCCTATAAAAAGTTAAATCGGATTTACTTGCTTTAAAAATAAACCGTATGTTTCCATTCTTTTGGTACTTACCCTCTAGGACCCGTTAACGACTTACATGCCAGGTGTTATGCTCCACAGTACGTAATAATAAGTCACTTGAAATGTGTCTATAGGTATAAGAGTAATCTCACGTATTTTGCATTATTCGCTCATGGAAAGAGATGTTTGACACACGATAAAGAAAATTCGTTGCTTTTCGCAAATAATATAAATGGTTGTTAAAATGCTTGAGCTCACTAAATTTTTCCATCTTATGTGAAAGTACTCAATAGTAAAGTACTTTCAACTCCATCCGGTTAGACTGAAAGCCAACCCAACACAGTAAGGGAAAACAAGCTAGGCAGAAGATGATACAGAAGTACTTAATAATTCTATGATCTCAAGCCGTTGCTTTTTAACCTGTGGCGGCCACTGTTTATCTCAAGCTGTCAAGCATTAAATAACGTCAAATTACTAGTTTGACAGCATTGCCATTAAATCAAAATATACAAATTACAATAATGCGATTAGCAGCTGATTTTGATTGGACGCTGGTCAGAATGAAAAGTAGATATATAATACATAACAATATACATACTGGTAATGTGATTATACTGAGAATAAATTGATCGAATGTTGCCCATTTTGGAATTTTGCCTAAGTTAAAGTTTATCAACAACACTGATAAGTGATAACGCCGCGTGCCGGTCGCACGATCTTTAGTGGTATCGCCTGTTATCATTGCGTACGTTCAACAAACCACAGCCGCAGTTAAACACATCTTAATATGGACTTAAGATTCTCCGAAATGTCCGTGCACCCAAAACTTGTAGAGGTACCTACTATGACTTTTTTTTTAAATTACTTTATTAAATTCGTAAGATTTATCAGGAAAAAATAGAATAAAATGAACATCCGAGAGTTACTTACTTCACGGAAATACGACGTATCACCGTTTTTGTAGTCGGGCATCATTACTGTTATCTATCTAGTACCTACCCATGATGGGTTGTTTATAGAATTGTAACTCACTCACAATGCTAACAAGCCCAGCAAAAATGTTGAGGCCCATTATTATAGTTATCATAGTTTTATGGTTTTGGTTTTAGCATGACCCGCTATCATTGAGGGCATGGTGTGGGTCAGTGGGTCGGCTTGTGTACACGTTACATCACCTTGTGGACAGACTTTAATGGACAGCGGTGACCACTAACCTCTAGATCACCTGTTCTTTGTATAACAAGTTAATTTATGGTGAGGAGTCCTACAGTAAGACTCGATAAGCTTTATTGATCTAAGTTCTGTCAGAACAAACCAACCTGCACTGTCTCCATATAACATTAATTACCTCAATCTAATTAAATATGTCCAAAACGGTCACAACATTATTAACACGCAATAACAGTTCAATGTATGTATGTCTAAAATGTATGCTCAAAATAAATCAGACTTGAATAACCAAATCTACTTCTATCTTACTATTGAAAACTTTGAGAAATTCTTGCTTTATTTATTTATTTGACATGCATTTGCTCTTGACTCTAGTCTAGTTCAGAGGTGACAGAGACAAAGTCCATGATAGAGTGAGCTTAGCCAGGAGATCTCCAATTGATAATATTATGAATTGATACATCACTGATAACAATTGAAGCCAATCTTGACAATCAAACACCATGTTTATAAAATAAAATATTTTTCTGTTCCAGGAATATTTAAAGAAGAACAAAGATCTTTTAGAACTCTACAACAATTATAATGATAAAACATTAAATAAAATTGGAAAATTTTATAATGGGGAACGGTTTTGTCATGTTAGTCCAATGTGTGATGTTCCAACAGATATTCAGAAAATACTATTAAATATGGCGTCAAGCTTAAAAGAGAATGCCACCTTAATCACACACCTTGAATATCACATCAGAGATATTCCTATAGAAGACACCAATGTACAACTAAATCTACTTATTCAATACTTAAAATATCTGTCACAGTTCTCTAAGTTTACCATTCATCACATTCACTCATGTAAGTAACTGACTTGCTTATGGGTTTACATGTTAATAGACAGTTGACAGTCTCGATGGTCTTGTGGTCACAACTGCGACTAATGAGTGTGGGTGCTATTCTCAGGTCAGACAAAAAAGTAATGTTATTGGGTTTGTCCGTTACAAATTTCTCAGTAGCAGCACAGAGTTTGGGCATTGGTGGTGCGACAACCATGTGTCTAGGAAACCATGTAAAGCAGTTGGTCCTGCGCCTATTCTCCCCCTTGATTGTGTCAGATTGCTGTCCCAACTTACTATGAAAGTCAGCAAAGAGGGAGTGCACCTGTGTTGGCGCACATACACTTGTGCTTGGCTAGTCTCCATTGAGTTTAGCCGCCGTGACCAAAATTGGTCTGAAGAATATTATTATTAGCAGTTGTCAAAAGTAGTATCGATGGTGGAAAGAAAAAAATATTCAAGCTTATTAGGTGTATACAGGTTGGATTTTTGAGATGGGTTACTAAGGACAGGTACCTTAACCGTTATAGTTACAGGAAAACGTTCCTAGAAGACCATCCATAAATTTTCACACCAATCGACCCTATTTCTTGTACTGATCAAGAGACTTTGGGACCATTTAAGGTACAAGTACTAGAAATTACAGAAATCTACGCATTTTGTACGAGAAATTCGACCTCGGTACATACCTACAAAAAATAAGTCAAAATGGCAATTGAGCAATTTATTTCGTAGATCACCTAAATGTATTTTTTTTAGTTCAGTTATGTAGTAGAAGATTATCAATGCAACTATGATTTTCTACTTACATAGGTAGGCACTTTTGCTTTTATGTAAGACCAAAGAATATTTTGACTTGATTAATCCTTTTTCCGTATAAAATGTCTGGGAAAAGTTTATGACGATTTCTGTAATTTCTAGTACTCATACCTTAAATGGTCCCATAAAGTATTTTGACCCCTACATACATGAAATAGGATCGATTGGCATTAAAAAAATATTTGCGTATTTTAGTATTTGTGTCGATGACTGTACCTTTTTTCCAAAATCTGTAAATGCAGTTCAGAATATCTCAAAAAGTTATGGATGGTCTCCTAGGAACGTTTTCCTGTAACTATAACGGTTAAGGTAGTGACCCGTCTCAAAAATCCACCCTGATTGATTGATTGACACCTGTATACAGAGTTATGGCTTATACTGAACTTTATTTTGGTGCAATATAACCAAATTGTATTTCGGTAAACTATCCCTTTCCACTGTCAGTGTCAATCGGATACTAGTAAATAGTTGATAGTCCACTGCCAGATTACCATTCCTTCACCTACAGAAATATTCAGCTGGTCTATTCTGTAAAAAATCTCCCCTGGTGTGGTGAAGTTTGGATAAGTCAGATATAGATCCATCTGTGTTTTCTCTGAATCTTATTAAAAACTAGCTTCTGCTCGCAACTTCGTCCGCGTAGTTTTATCCACCGCAATAATTTACGTCTTTGGTTACTGCTTCACACCTATTGGTCGTAGCGTGATGTTAAATAGCCTATAGCATTCCCCGATTAATTAACTATTCAACACAAAAATAAGTTTTTAATTCTAAGCAGTAATTCCTGAGATTAGCACATTCAACCAAACAAACAAACTCTTCAGCTTTACAATATTAGAATAGATATTGAGAATATGCTTTGTTGCACAATTTATTTATTTACTTGCTTTAATTGACAAGATGTAGTGCTGAATCAAGACAGATGGGAGGAACAGAAGGAGGCAAAGGCCCAGCAGTAGAAAATACTATAATAATAATATCTTTTGACCACTTTTTTTAAATGCTCATTTTCTTTTAGCTGGGTTTTGTTATTTTAAACCCAACGCCTCGCTACTTGAATTTGGAAAACAGATATGCTGGCTACGCAAAGACGAAATCAACCTTCATATTAAATTCAGGGAGATAGCTCCTATATGTCACCTCTTAGCAACATTGATGCATGATGCAGGGTAAGTAACGTTCAAAATAATATTCCATAATAAATAGACTTACCACTTTAGTAGAAACTAGAGTGCCGATATTTTCACATCCGCGGATGCGAATTTGTGTAGGCTCATATCCGCGAATGCGGATCTTAAGATTTTTTATACGAAGCTGTAGGGGTGCATTAGTAAAAGTAATATTACCGCCTATTTAGATTCAAGTTTGTTACGCAGAGGTTTCTAAAAATAAACCAGGGCTACTAAATAATTGTACGCAAGGAACACTGGCCGCTGCTGCCGATAAAATTCTGCATGGTGGTAAAGCTTTTGGTTTGTACCGTACGCAGGTGTCTAAATCGATGCAGAAGCTCCGCAATTGCCGATACGGTTGCGAATATTCGCAACATGTCTGGTAGCAACGTATAAAGTCCAAACAAATATTATAAAAAGGTGAAATTGTGTGTTGGTTTGTAAAGAGCTAATTTCTGCAAAGTACTGATCCTAAGAAATATATAAATAGTAATAAATAAATGGTTAAACTAAATAATTTTCAACATAAAATCATATTAAAATTTGTTGACGCGATTTGCGAAGAAAAATAAGCTAGTTGACTGCTTTATTCGCGTGCGCTGTTTGAAATACGTGAATTAATTTATTGGAAATGAAAATCAAGTAGTTGTTTTGTCTTTTCTTACAGATACAAGAACGTTAGATTGAATTTTTTTATGATTGAAGAGTGTTCAATATTTTCTACAAACAAAATTCGAGGTAAAGGTATGTCTGAAACGTAGTTCATATTCATTTAACCTAACTTAAAACATTTTTGTTGCCGGGGTGGAAAATCCTCATGGATGTTCACCGCCCTAGGGAGGGCGGAGGCGTCTGTCAGACTCTTACTGACTAAAAACCACCCCGGTGTTCTATTCCCACACTTACGCCGGGGATCCCGGGAACTTACACGTCTTCCGCAATCCCCGACTGGCGTCGGCCTCCTCAGGTCAGGGGGATAACATCTAAACTGACCCTAACTTATGGATCTTATAAAAGTTCCATAAGATCTGTTATATAGGAGTACCAAAGAGGTACCTGTAGCCGTCACGCATAGCCGACAAAAATCCTCGCTGACTGATGCGGTGGATGTGTTTTTCCAAAACTTGATCTGGTCGTGTCTGCCTGCTGTCACCGATTCGGTGGCCTTCGTAAGGTGGCGACGACGGCTACCTTTACTTGTGTGTTCCAATGATCACATGTTCAGCGCGAGATGGTGCGGTACATCTTCCGGATTAAAATAGTCAGCATGATTTCTTTTGTGGCCTATCCAATCCGCTCCTCGCCTCGCCAGTTTGAAACATCCTTTAGAAGCCTAAGAATTTCGTGGTCCAAATTGGCAAAGATATATTGGTGGTTACTGGAAAAACGGTCTCAGCTGTTTTCAAGTTTGTTTCTGTTTCTAATTCAAACTAGACTTTTGATAGGTATGTTAGGAAACTGTAGAAAACTATCTCGTCAAATCCTTGTTTCTTTGCCAGTCGGCATGGCTGGTAGTGGTCCCATCCCAATTACAGATTCACATTTGTACTCAGGGTTGGATTCTGGCACCGTCGCCGTTGTATCTGACGATGCTGATGTCGACTCTGCCGTTGACAAACTCATCTCAGTCTCCAAACAGGTATGTTCTATATATAACAAGAATAATAAATATATTCGTGGAACTCATATCTTGTGACTTAACCATTCCACTTTTAACCGTTCATTGAGTTTGTTTATTTTTAGGAATAGTCGCGTTTTACAAGTTTTGCCATTGATACTACAATCCCAAACTTTGTTTTTTACCTGTAGGGGTAATTTTGGAACACTTATGAAACGATTTTATTTAAAGTCAAAAGTGAAAACATTGAAACGGAATAATAAAAAAAGAAAACAATAGAAATCTTGATAATAATAAAGTAAGCCATGGCAGTCAAGAGATGACCAAACCCGTTCACGAACATGACGCGTGAATCAGCACCACTTAGCTTAACCATCATGAAGGGAACCAAATGATCCAATCCAAGCGCTACCATCAGCAAGACATTTAAGTGAGCATGACAAAGCTCTCAACCACCATGTTCATTGTGTCCAACAAATAATAACTGAGTAAATAAATAAATGGCTCCACGGTACCTACTCACATTTACAAAAATGAAATAAATGATGTTAGATTATATAAAACTAAGGTTTTCAGTAAACCTATGCGACAGATAACCTGTAATATTTAAGAAAATAGAAATAATAATAACGGTACACGTTATTAAGGTCAATCAAAATAAGAAATAAAAAAAAGGTGGCAAGAAACATCCCCTTATAATAATGTATGTATTCTCCAGACCGATTCCGGCCACGGCGGCGCATCTTAATGCGTGTGCGCAAACACAGGTGCACTCCCTCTTCCCTCACTCTCATAGTCCGATGGGAGAGATTTGCTGTGCTTTCCGAGACACGGGGTTGTGACACCACCAACTTCCAAACTCTGGGCTGTTACTGAGAAATTCATAATCGAAAAACTCAATATCTAACCCTATATTATTAAAAACGATCTTCTGCCAGCGATTACGTTTAAAAAATATAAAAGTTCAATGATTGTGCTACAATCAATGAGAATGAGAACTTCTACTGTCGCACGACGCCTTCAGAATAGCTCTACGACGCCCCAGGCCGTCGCGACGCACTGTTTGGCAGCCCCTGGGCATATGCAGTGACATACGGGCAGACGTAGATAGGATGAAATTATAAAAAAAAATATTTTTTGTCCTTTAGCTTCAGAACCCTAAAAATCCGCTGACCTTATTGGTAACAGCAGTATTACTAGAAACTAAACAACCAACATTTATACATTGCAGGTCCCGTGGCGCTTGAGGAGGATCCTGGTGCAGGAGAGCGTCTACCAAACATTTAAAGACGCTCTCAACTGGAAATGCAATTTGAAAAAAATCAAAAGCGTACACCTAATCTCCGATGTATTATGCTCGGAGAGCCTGTCCTACGAGCGCAAAACATTCCTGCTAGACCCTGTGGAGGTGTTGGAACATGAGTCGTCAGTTGTGACTGTCGAAGCCTACAGGACCACAAAAGAGATGATAGATTTGGTGCAACAAGATAAACCGTACTATTTATCGCTCTGGACAAACGGTATAGCGGAAATTAATGAGGTGACGCGCTCCACTGAGGCACCCTTGGTGTGGGTGAACAACTTAGCTGACTTCAGAGGACCACTCGAAGTTTCCGCAGCTTTGTTTGCCGATATTAACTCAAATACGTTTAACCCCTCTATTAGAATCAAGGAATGTGCCAAAGTCGTCAAACTGTGCAAACTGTCACAGTCGTGGTTAAGCCTGGATTTCGAACGTCGTCGTGATATTCTGTGCGGTGCATTGGACAAACTTATATTCTCATATCCTACCCACGAAATTTACACTGAGTTAAGAAATACCTTTCCTGAGTGGACCCTGAACTCTTTCGTAGATGTAGGCAAAGATTATGTCTGCGTAGGAATGTTGCGGCCTAGGGGTATTATTGCAACTTTGAGCGATGGTGGCATTTTCACTGTACAACATTTTAAGTCGATTTTACTAGGTAACGCATTAATTGTTTACGGTCCTAATGAAGCTAAACACCAGGAAGACATTGCTGCACTTGAAGAAGCGGGCGTACCGGTTGTTTATGTCGAAACCTTAGACAATGGAGATTTTGAAGTTTCCGTTTCGAACTTTGAGTTCCCCATGCGAATTCGCGTCAGCTGGACTAACTCAGGAACAATTTTTGCTAATTAAATACTTTTATTAACTGTTTTATTTGTAATTGTCTATCCTTAGATAGGCCTGTTAACTGTTAATATAATTATGTTTATAAAAATGTAAGTTAATAGGGAGTGTGTACCGCCGCTGACGGCACTGGTTCCTAAAATAAATAAATGTTAAAAGACACTGCTTATGTGTGCTGGTTACGGGGAAATTGGAGGTTAGTCTTTTTTAACATTGTTTTGCGTAAACAATTTAAAAATGTTATAACTAAACTAAGTACCGGCCTCTCATAAACACAATGTTATGGTTGAGATATTTGACCATCAATATGTCCGTAACCAGAAGGATCCCAGGTATGGTTCAGAACAAAAAAATGTATCGCATCGACGGGTTGAACATGTACTGTTTTACTTCGTTAAGTATATTTTTCTCGCTTATGCTCTTGCTGAATGTTGAAAGGGAATGACAGGGGGTAGTAAGCGTTTCTTTAGACTTTTCTACAGAAATTATAGGAGTCCTACGCTGTTGATTTTGCGTAAATACCTTACATAATTTAGCTAAACCAATGAAGAACAACTTGGTTTACTAAACCACCCAGGTTCCTAATTTATTCTCGTAAGTACCTATTTTCAGAGATAGCACAGCAAAGGCAATCCGTTAGCATCCTTTAAGCAATTTTTTCCGCATGTTTATTATATTTTTATAACGTTTTATTTGTACAATTTGTTTGTTTTCTTTCAATAACACGTTCCGGTCTAAATAGATTAAGCTAAGTCGATATTAACCCTTCTGTGAGGCAGTATTGCTTGAGAAGGAGGCGGCGGGACGGCTGAGACAGAGGTTCTCGCGTCCCAGCCGCCGCGGAAGACGTTCCGGACGCCGGGAGCCGCGAGACGACTCCCGGCCACCGTAGATACGGGCCTGTGGACGGTGAGCAATGGGTAGCTCACCGTCCTTACGTTTAACAAAACGACAGGCCGTGTCGACGGCGCGTTCGTGTTCCACGCGCGCCTCAAAGAGATGTCAGCATAGGGAAGGGGCCACTGAGGGCCGATGCCTGCCGGGGCTGCGGGTTGTTCGTAAGAGATCCCGCGCCCCCGGAACGCAAAGGGCACAAGAAGGAACATGGGTGGGTTTTAGTCAGTAAAAGTCTGACACTCCCTCCCGCCCCGCCCAGGGCGGGGGAAGTTATTTGATGATTTCCCAACCACCAAAAAAAAAAAATCGATATTAACGACTAGCGACGGAAAGAAATTGTTTTTAACATACATACATAAACTCACGCCTTTTTCCCATGGGGGTAGGCAGAAACCACAGAACACCACCTGCTACGATCCTTACATACTTCTTTAGCCTCGACCACGTTCATACATCTGTTCATACAAGCACGCCGGTTACGAGTACTGCGCACACGACCTTTCTGAAGAACCCCACCAATAAGCCAAACCAATAATAAATTGTTTTTAAATAATAAACAATAGGTTTTAGTACTAACTGCCCCCTGCCCCGTTGGTCTCGTGGTTACAAAGCGCAGACTGATAAGCGTGGGGTTCAGGGTTCGGTTCCCAGGTCGGGCTAAAAGTGTTATTGGATTTTTCCATTAGAAATTTCTTAGTAACAGTCCGTAGTTTGGAAGTTGTTGGTGCGACACCCCCGTGCCTCGGAAAGCACGTAGTCAATGGTCTCGGCTGTCATTCGTTAATCGTTGTCAATCGTTACGGATAGTCAGAAGCCGGGAAGTCTGATAACCAGTCTTACTAAGAGTTATAGTGTGAGGTCAGTAGCTCGACGTAAAACACCGGTATTCGGCTGCATCCGGTTAGACTGGAAGCCGACCCCATCATAGTCGGGAAAAGGCTAAGCAGATGATGAGCTTTTGGTACTAATCGCTCTTACTCTTTGAATTCTTTTTTACGGGAAGGTACCAACTGCGAGAGCCTTGAATACCCAGGAATATATTATCCAGATTACAGGATACTGGAGTACCTACAGAATAGCGAAGCAGCAGAATGTTGATTTATATATGACACGGTAGCGCAGTTGCTGTGCGCTTGATTGTAGCGATGCATGTCGCGGGTTCGATTCCTGCACAAAACAAGTATTTGTATGGCCTGCAGGTAATTTTTCCGAGTATATCAAAAGGCTGCCACGTTAGCCTAGTGGTCCTAAGCGCGACTGCTACGCTAGAGGTCTTAAGTTCGATTCCCAGATCGAGCAGTGTTATTGGGTTTTTCTATGAAATTCTCAGTAGCAGCTCGGAGTTAGGATTTGTGCCCGGTTAATGGCAATAGGCTGCCCCTTATTACATAGGACTTAAACATACCGGCAAACTGTGGGTAGAAATACCTTGGTACACCTCCGCCTAACCCTTCGGGGAATACAGGCGTTATGGTATGTATATAACGGCTTGTCGAGCTGCAGCCCAAGGCTAAATATAATGGGACCCCCAGCTTCCGTTCAGATTAAAATATTTTTATTATCCTAATTTGATAGGTACCGTATACATACTATACCTATATTATTATAGCGAACAGTTTTTTACAAAATAGCAATTAGCTTGGTTAATAGGCCCGGAGGCCCTGCAAATTCACGGGCCGCTCCTGTCAAGAGAATAAAAATTACCACGAGGTAATATATTGACTAGATACTTGCTGGTCGAGTAAGTTCTTTTATTTGACTGGTATGTGTTGGCAGTTAGGCGGCCCGTTTGATATCACAATCGCTGTGATTGACAATAAACGCGAAGCTAATTAAGAAACCTATTTTGTGCCGCCGTTCAACGTGCAGGGGCACTGGCGGTTACATTTAGCCGTTAAAAATAGTCCAATCAAATGTCACGCCCGTCAATAAATAGTTCCAATTTCGAAGAACAAACAAAAGATGGTACCCAAGCATTTATTATGACGTTTACAAGTAAATACGAAAATAATCGTGTGAGAAAACGTGTGATTTGCATTGATAATATAAATACTTTGTTTTCGCGATTGAAGCAATATAATTATGAGTCGAAATTAGTGAGTAAAGTTTAGTATGAAGACTGCCAATATGACCAGGAATAAGGGACAAGTATATAGTGTTGGAAATTATCTGATGACCGGGAAGGTACTGGGGAAAGGACACTTTGCGCGAGTCGAAGAGGCTACACATAGGATAATAGGGAAAAAGGTGAGTAACGAACATTCATAGGTACCTAGTAGCGTCCATTACGATGAAGGATCGCTCCCTCTACCTAGTTACAACAACTTAAACTTATTTTTCCGTCTGTAGACTCCAACATCCTTCGGTCGATGTCGTGATGGCCTAGTGTTTAAGATTTCCGCCTCTCGTGCATGAGATTGTGGGTTTGAAATTGGTGAAGTACCGATGTGATTTTAAATTTATATGTAGGTAGGTTTTTTTTGTAAGGTTATCTAGGACGTCAATAACATTGGCAAAGGGAAATATCATGAGTAAACCGAGTGAGCAGTGTGTGGTGATTAATGCTGTGTAAGAAGACGTCCTACAGTGGGAAAACAATAGGCTGGTATTATTCACATTCCTTCAACAGTTGGCAACAACCCTAAGTAAAATATGTCCTTGACTTGGTTTGCTAAATAGGTGCTGCGTTTCTTGTCATTCCGTTTCTTGGCATGGATTAGATATTGGTTTGGGGTATATGGGATTTGAAGTCTAATAACGTCGTCAGCTTATAAAGGCTCTGGTAGGTAAATCTTGCTTGTTTCGGGAGGTTCCTGCACCTCATCGGGCGGGAGGAAACGTCCGGGTGTCACCATTGTGTGGATCGCTTCGAGGACACGGTGGAGCACACCGTGGCGGTATGCCCCGCTTGGGCGGAGCATCGCCGAGTCCTCGTGGCGGCCATCGGCGGCGGCGAACTCTCGCGTCCGGCCCTGGTGCAAGCCATGGTCCGGAGCGAGAGGGAATGGGATGCAGTCGCCTCCTTCTGCGAGGCAGTAATGCTTGAGAAGGAGGCGGCGGGACGGTTGAGACAGCGGTTCTCCCGTCCCA
This sequence comes from Caradrina kadenii, assembly GCA_947462355.1. Lineage (NCBI taxonomy): Eukaryota > Metazoa > Arthropoda > Insecta > Lepidoptera > Noctuidae > Caradrina > Caradrina kadenii. The sequence goes on along the minus strand of OX381689.1, from coordinate 12,733,418 downwards.
GCCGCCGCGGTTGACGCTCCAGACGTCGGGAGCCGCGAGACGACTCCCGGCCACCGTAGATACTGGCCTGTGGACGGTGAGCAATAGGTAGCTCACCGTCCTTACGTTGCATAACGACAGGCCGTGTCGACGGCGCGTTCGTGTTCCACGCGCGCCTCAAAGAGATGTCAGCAAAAGGAAGGGGCCACTGAGGGCCGATGCCTGCCGGGGCTGCGGGTTGTTCACAAGAGATCCGCGCCCCCGGAACGCAAAGGGCACAAGAAGGAACATGGGTGGGATTTAGTCAGTAAAAGTCTGACACTCCCTCCCGCCCCGCCCAGGGCGGGAGAAGTTATTTGATGACTTCCCATCCACCAAAAAAAAAAAGGTAAATCTTGCTATGTATGTGAAAACATTTACACATTGTAGTGAGGCAACATAAACAATGTGTATTTCAAAGTCAATGAATGGATTAGCGCCAAATGGAACTAAGTAATTTATTGTCTGTACAACATATAGGTAAGACCACGCCTACATTCCTCGATGAGACAGGTAGGTAGGTTCCTACACCTACGTTACAGTTACGTTTCCTATGCGCGCCTTTTTACCAACAACTGAAACTAAATCTAGACTCGAGATTGGAAGGTGAAATTCACCCTAACCTGGGGAACCTTTTTTTTTAAAGGATGGAAATCATCGACTAACTTCTTCCGCTCTGGGCGGAGCGAAAGGGAGTGTCAGACTTTTACTGACTAAAACCCATCCATGTTCCTTCTTGTGTCCTTTGCGTTCCGGGGGCGCGGTATCTCTTACGAACAACCCGCAGTCCTGTAGGACCTGCCAAATCCTTTTTATATAACACTAGCTAAACCCCGCCGTAACACCCGCGTCAAGTTAAGTTTTAGATTACTGCTCCGCTCCCGTTGGTCGTAGCATAATTATTTTATATAGCCTAAAACCTTTCTTGACAAACCGGCTTGGCTTGATTGATAGCGGGCGGGGGGGTGGTCTTGTGGGTTATTTCGCGCAAGGCGTTTTTCGGACCAGTGGTTCTTGAGATTAGAACGTTCAAACAAACTTCACCTATATAATATTAGTAAAGTGACCTGCTTGATAGTCCTCCAAAACTTGTCTGTTTAAGGTGGCTATAAAGATCATAGACTTGACGTGTATAAAAGAGGAGTATGCCCGTCGAAACCTTCACCGTGAACCGAGGGTTATGGCGAAGCTACGGCACCCGTGCATCGCGGCTCTCTACGAAACTATGATGGTTAGCTGGACAAGTGTACATACAGGGTGGAAGGGGCATCGAACCTAACGATAACGTTTACCATGAGACCCCTAAAGCCGTAACATTGTTTTATATCATCAATAATTTTATCACGTTAGGGTGTGGAAGCATGTACTAAATCCATGGTAAAACTTTTGATTACGATGTCCGTTCCACCACGTATCTATCCGTCAGGTATATCTGTGGCTGCACTTAGGAAAGCCAGGCCTAATTGGTCGTTGTTGCAGCACGGGCCGCGCCTGTACGTGGTGATGGAGGCGGCGGGCGGCGGGGACCTGTGCGCGCACGTGCTGGGGGCGCGCGGCGCGGCTCGCGGGCTGCCCGAGCCCCGCGCGCGCGCTCTCGCCACGCAGCTAGTGTCAGCCGTCCGCCACATGCACGCGCGAGGCGTCGTACACCGGTATTCTACATCTACACATTTTAAAAACACTACCTTGTATTGTCTTTCTTAAGAATCGTCGTGATGGCCACTGAACCATTATGATGTCATCGTGGATGGAGAGCCCGCCTCTCCTGGACGAAGTTGTGGTTTAACAACCGGGCACGCGGAAGTTCTAAGTCAAAGTCATTATCATTTATTTCAATTAGAGCATTAAGAGGCACTTTTGAACGTCAATTACATGTCGAAATTAATAATATTTAATCTATGCTTTAAAACGCTGAAACTCGACCCGGCATCCAATCTTGCAAACTATGTAGTGTAGTGCCACAAGTGAGGACAACGTTTGATAGCTTGTAGAGGCATCTAATTAATAATTGTTCCTATGAATGCTTTCTATAAGTGCGGTTGTTCACACGGGCGCATTTTAACGGACCAGGGAATTTTTCATCGTGCTCTGTTGGATTTTTCATCTCTAAACGTTGAGCGGAAAACCGCTCATGCGAACAAGCGCTTACTCCGTCAACGAAGGCAGGCTTCACTTTTGTCATTTGAGTTGTGTTAACGTCTGTAATGATTGTCTTGCAGCGACCTGAAAATGGAAAACATCATGTTGGACAGTACAAAGCAATTCATCAAAATTGTTGGTAAGTTATTTTGATTAATGTTTATATTATTCTCTTATATTCTTAACTTTTTCTTATCTATCATTTCTTAGTATCTAAACTTTCAAAACAGGTAGGTATGCTTGTCTTTATAAGTTAATCTTCTTGTTTTTGTGTTTTTTTTTTCAATACCTCCATACCTACCTACAATCAAAGTTAACAAAGTAAAGCATCTACTCTGATTTTTTCAGCGTAACATTATCATGTATCTACTACACTTTTATCCAACTTTTCTTATCCACGAAATAGGTACGGGGCTCCAAATTTAACTTCCTACATGAATTTCTAACTGTAAGTCATAAAGTGCTCAGCATTTTCGACGTGTGATTGTACGCATGACACCACATGAAGCTATACATTTCCAGCAATAGATATTCTGTGTACATATACTGCTGTCATAAGAAAAAAGGACATAATAATTACATAACAAACGAAGTAATTGATTTACGACTGTAAGCCATTACTTTTTAAGGTCGGAAATCGGTTACTTTATGTTGTGTAATTACGTCCTTTTTTCTTATGACGGCAGTATAGGTACCTACCTGTTTAGGAATACAATCTCAACCTGACCTCTGTATAAGGTACCTATCCAATGTGTCTTTTTTATGTCATTGGATGGAAAACAAGCCCACGGTCCACCTGATCATCCATCACAAAGAGCTCTTCTACAAATAAAAAATATAGTCTGTATTCTGTTTTGTATAAACTGTTGTATCGTCGTGTATCCTTTGGTTACAGACTTCGGGCTATCAAATATGTGGAGCGGCGGGGCGGCGCTGCGGACCCCGTGTGGCTCGCTGGAGTACGCGGCTCCGGAACTGTTCGTCGACGGCCGGAGATACGGGCCCGAAGTCGACCTATGGAGCATGTACCTATACATTCTTACTTATTTCAACTGTGACCTGTCTCGGATCTGCGAATTTTCCTTGAAATCTTGGCTTTAGCGCCCTTCAACAAAAAGTCTGGCAAAAACACAAAAGTTTCGGAAGTATCCCACTATTTTATTCTTATTTCCCATGAACCCATCATGGCTCATTCGGCTTTTATTCCGGTTATAAGATGTCCATGGAGCACAGACTGGCGGCGTAGGCTCTCGATACCCTGGGAGTGCGAGAGCCTAAGGAGCATGCATGTGTTGCAGAGGCGTGATCGTGTACGGCATGGTGACGGGCGGGCTGCCGTTCACGGGCGCGGAGGCCGGCGAGGGCAAGTCGCGGCCGCAGCTGCGCGCCGCCATCACGCGCGGCTTCACGCGCAAGCAGCGCGCCGCCCTCGCCTGCGTCTCGCCAGGTCACTTACACTTCTCATTACAGACTTCTGTGCTGGATACAGGCCTTATTTTTTAAATATTTATACTTAAGTTATTTTGGGTTAACAAGATTAGATAGAAGCTTGAATAGATGAAAATATTTAATATTTTGAGCTTATATTTTATTAACACAAAAATTATGATTGAACCTCTTTGGAGTTATTTTCACTGTCTCTTCCATGAAAATTCACAAAATGTTCGTAGTTTATTTTTATATTCGATTCAGCTGACGGGGGGCGCATACACACTGGATCTAAAACAAAACAAAAATTAAGTATAAGAAAAATTGGCACTTTCAGAAGCCCAAACCTTTGGTACCATTGGGGGAAGGGAGGTGTAACAGAACAAAGGCAAATCACTTGGGATGATTTTTCAATTGTCAGTTATCAATTAATATAGCGGTTTAAAAGCTTTTGTATAGGGCTAAGAGGGTTGAACCGCCGACCCCCAGCCCTCATCCTGCTCCCTGGCTACGCCCGTGTATCTCATATCTATTCTTTAGATAAAAGTTATCGAGTTATTGCTGGCGCGCTTCACTTTTAATGACAATACCAATTTTGTTTTTTTCCTGGAACATACCCAACCTATGCCAGAATCAACAGTGTCGACCAATAAACCCTACACAACCCTGGAATACCCTTCAACTTATCAATTTTATATTATACATTATGTTATTTAAGCTGACTGCCGCTACTGCTAAGTATTAGGTCCTGGGTGCTATTCTCAGATGGAGTAGTGCTATAGGTTTCTATTAGGAATTTCTCAGTAGCAAACCAGAGGTTGTTGAATTCTCAAAATGTCTGCAAGTGCTGATTTGTGGCCAAATTAACAAGAAGTATGCAAAGAAAAATGCACCTTAAATGAACGTTATTTTATTTGCAGAGTGCAAAGTGTTCATACAGCATCTCTTGGAGCCAAATGTAGAGGTCCGAATGAAGATCGAGGAGGCATCTCGTCACCGCTGGGTGCGGCGGCCCGGCAAGAGGATGAAAACACACCCCTTTGGCGTCCTTGACGCAGGCACCAACAGAGAGGTAACAGCCGTCTTATGTATTTTACATAGACGCTTTAAAACAACTGTGTAAAGGGTGTAAAAAATACTCAACGAAGCCGAAAGATCCAAGTTATTCCTACAGTGGCGCTTTGTTTTGTTCTGGACCATACCTGGGAACCTTTTCGTTACATATTAAAGGTTAAACTTTTTAAAACGTTTTTTTCTTAAAATAAGTTTTGTTTATAACTAAACTTGAAATATCCTTAACGTTACGTTAGTTTTACTGTACTCCGCACAATAAAATGTTACCGTAAAAGTGATAAACAGATTAACGCTGTTCCTGGACGACTTGTCAAGTCACTGATTAGATAATCTGCTAACAATGACCAATTATATGAGAGGCAACAGAATTATTTGAATGGGCTCTCCGTTTCACAGATGTACTCGCACCCATACAACGTACACACTGGTATCATATTTAATATAAATGCAATTTGGTTCGCAGATATACAAACAAATATCAGAGCTGTGCACAAGGCCGCTCATAGACGTGGTGGCAGAAGTGAAAGCCGATCCTTTCGGTCCGGTGGGCGGCATGTACAACATCAAGACGCACGTGCAGCAGGCGGCCGCGGCGCCCGGCACCGAGCTGCTGTGGAGCTCCGCGCCCTCGCCGTCGCCGTCCCCCGCGCCGCTGTACCGCGCCAGCTACGAGCGCGACTTGCCCAGCGCGCGCCCGCTGTCCACGCACTCCGCGCACTCCGCGCACTCCGGCCTCAGCGTGGCGGCCGCACCGACCTCGCCCACCAAGCTCCCATTAACCCAGACCATACAGATCCCGCCGCCGCCGCGACCCGTCGACCCCAAATACAACTTCAACCAAACCATGGACACGCAAGCGAAATCCACCCCTAAAGTGTGCACTCCTGCCAAGAAGAGCTATCTACAGAGCCCAAGAACGATCAGCAGACCCATCGGCAGTATGTACGGGCTGCAGAAACCTGTGTACAAAGTATACGACAACGGAGACTGCGGCCTCGACCCCCGGCTGCCGAGTATCGACGAACATTCCAGCGCCGACGTCCACGACGCCAAGAAAATAACCCGGAGTAAAACTATGAGGACGCCGTGTGTCAGGAAAGTGAGTCTAGATGAGGACCGGTCTATGAGACTCGGCAGTTGCCCCAACAAAGTCGGGGAAAAGCGCGTCGAGTTCTACCGGAAGGCGGGGGATGGTCTACCTAGGTAAGGATCTTTTAAAATCTACAAATAGATAGATCGTAGTCCCACTGAATGGCTAGCAACCCCAGACCGAGATGGAGGAGTGTAGTGCACTCCTTTCATCAATTGTTATCCTTGATTACGTGAAGTACATGCGTTTTAGGCCGACTTGCGCCAAAAACGAGTAGCACGTATAATTCGTAATGTAACCCTATGTTAGCTACTCAATTTTCGGCGCAATTAGGCTTTAGAGGATTACGGGACGACACACATAAAAGCAATGCGACAGACGCGTCGTGCCGTTGAGTGTTGCGGCGCTACGCCGCGTTCTGCTACTGTAGCATGGGGTGACCATTGTTCGTACGATCGTGAGTTTGTGACGTCACAACGTCGACATACGCTGCGGCGGGCGCCGTCACTGATGTGCCCCTTTTTTATGTGTTTTGGCCCTATAACTAGGGTCCTCGTTTGTGACAGTTGGCGAGCTAGCGGGTCGCTGACGCCAACGCCGGCGAGGATCTTACTGCAGAGCAATCCGTCTACAGTCAAACGAGCCTCGCTGGGGTAAGTGTCCTGTGCAACACAACACATCAAAAGGTAGGTTTCAATGAGCCTAGATCACAGCTGCTATACTCTAGCAATTTTATAATTGCGTACAAAATATAAATGCACTTTGTACATTGTTACACCTCTGCCTAACCGGGGAATACAGGCGTGATGATATGTATGTAAAATATGAATGCCGAATTGTATCATGCACGCAATTTTCAACTCTGTTGCATTTTAGTTTGTTTTCAATAAAAAAACACCAAGGATACTTGCTGTTTTGAGCTGGTTTGTCTGCGCTGACCCTTAACGACGTATTCATTTAGGGTCGACAGACAAAAACTGTTATGGCGCTGCATTACAAAGCGACCAACTACCGTAGCATGAAACGATCGTTTTTCCTACAATTGGGTAAATGACACCATTTAACAATAATTCCAAGAAACTCCTAAAAAAAAAAAAAATTGCCCTGAAAATTCGATGAATTTTTAAATTACAATAAAATTGATTTTAGGTTGCATTGATATCAATAAGCTGAATTGAGATGTCAAAAAAAGTGACGTCATAGTTTAGTATTGTCATACAAAATATATGGGGGAATAGCGTTTTGACAGCTCATAAAAAGTACTTCAATTGATTAGTGGTGTCATCTACCCCATTGCTGGACGTGTGATGACGTCACAACGTCGAAATATAAGCACGTTCCACGTCGTAAATTTTGGCGTTGTGTCGGACGGCGTCGCCGATTGTAACGGTGCGGCTTTTAATAAATATTAGAAAATAATGTTACTTTAGGAGTACTTTCCAGGACTTTTCTCACTATTTTCCCTCATTTACAGTAACATCGTCAGTCCACACTCCTCTTCAAATAGCCACTGCAAGAGTGAGAGGGCAATACCGGTACGTGCACTTATAAGTTAACTAGCTCTACGTAAACTGCGTTCACATACGTTCGAAAGTAGTAGTTTTTGTGCGGGTATTGCTCAGTCCATTATCCGTGTCCATAGCGGCCATGCGATCGATGACATAAAAATAAATTGTAAACCATCACTGAACGCCTGGCAGATGTGAAACATCGAAATTATAGAACAGATGACGACACGAACTAAATATGGCATAATGTAAAAATAAAATAATACCGATTTTTTTTTCCAGAAAATAATGACTGTTCATTTAATAAACATTTATTTTCATTAATAAAAATAATTGTGACAACTCAATTCTACCATCATATAGCGTGGCGATGCGTCGCCACGACAGCAGTCGGCTTTACGTGCGGCTATAGATGTTTCACATCAAAAAGGTTCATAACTTGTCGCGGCCACTAGAGGTTTCACTGTGGCCGAGAATAACTCAATTTATTGAATGTCAACAAGAAAAAATGTAGTTGCTCCTTAGAGATGGAGAAATCCGAGACGTATGCGCAAGAAACTCCATTATTACTCTTCTTTACAGAAACGGCCAATGCTGCCTCTGCCACAGGTCGGCTGGTACTCGACCCGGAGCATAGGCAAGGAGACCACCACTCACCTACAGCGACTCAGGCGCACGGCACCCATGAAGTGAACACCACCACCTCCCCTTTAGCGCACCGCCACACACTCGGCTAATCCCTGTACAGATCGTGTAATTTAAAATTACACGAGAGCAATGCGATTACTCGTTAGTGTGGATAAAATTTCTGCGTGCTACCCTCAATGTAATATTAAGCGAATAAAGCAGTTTTACTATAATGTACACGCTCGACTTCCATGGAATCGATTTTGGACTAGTATTTTTTGTTACGTTTATAATGATGAGTTTACATTTTAAAAACTAAATAATAGAGTGTTATGTTATGCTTGTATGCATGTATTTTATTGAAAGATTAATATAAGATGTGCGTTGCTTTTATTTATTTTTATTTTCTTAAAAGCAAAAGAGCCATGTAAGGTCAAACGAATCCAAGGTGGCGCTATTTCGTATTCTTACTAATACCCGCCCCGACTGGTCTCGTGGTAGAAACAGAAAGAGCGACTGCTTAACGTGGGGTCCTACGTGCGATTACCACGTTCAATTGGGTCAACACAACTTCACAAAAAAAACAGTTTATTTTAGAACTGCAAACCCCATGATTTTTTAAATGATTATAAAATTTGATGTTTAGTTGCTTCAAAATCAATAAATAGTGAATTGAGATGACAAAAAAGTGACGCCATAGTTTCGTATTATCGTACAAAATCTACGGGGGAATCGCGTTTTGACGGCTCATGAAAAGTACTTACGTCAATTGATTGGTGGTGTCATCTACCCAATTACGAATTTCTCTGTAGCAGCCCGGAGTTAGGTCGCTTCGGAAAACTCGCTCGGTTGTGTCGGATGAAGGAGGAAAGTGGAGCAGCACTCGTGCGAATGGTGCTGGACTCGTACCAAGTAGCAGGCGTACGTGAAAGTACCGCCATAACCGAAATTCGTTCGGGAATATTCATATTGCTGATTGTTCTTTTACTTTGTGGGACGAAGCCTTAGTCATCAGTGGGCCAATCTGAACTGAGATACATTGATCGAGTATATCAATTGTTTGAATCCAACAACACTGGATCGATGTCTTATCAATCAGCAGCTGCTTTACTCTATTCCAGCGCTGGATACTCAAGTATCTAGGATGATGACCATGGATGATGATGATAATATATTTCGTTTGCCCAGTATTTCTATTTTAATATTTAGTTAGCTACAAAAGCAACATCACACTGTCTAATTTATCAAATTATTAATTATTGATCTGAATTGAAGTGTTTACATTGATCTAATAAAGATCCGATGACAATAGATTCCATTGGATTTAAATACTGGATCAACGAAATCGTTTTTTATAGACAGTAGAGTTGTATAGACAGTAATCTCACGTAGGCATCAAAAAAATTGTAATATAAATATCTTGGCTTCTCAATGTCGCATGGATAGTCAGGGAAACTGATAGCTTAGCTTATTGACTTTCCCACTATATTAGTCGATTCATTGTTTAAACTTCATGGAATAAAAGGTACACAGGCAGACAATGCCTTAGGCATTCTCTACCAAGGTGGCGAAGAGATAAAATGCAAGTGTAAATATAAATGCGAAAGTAACTCTGTCTGTCTGCTTTCACGACTAAAACCACTGAACCGATTTTAATGAAATTTGGTACGTGGTAAGTTTGGACCCCAAGAAAGGACATAAACTACTTTTTATTCGGTGACCTCGTCAGCGTCTGCTATAACCGACATCCACACAGACGAAGTCGCGGGCAAAAGCTAGTATTTACAAAAATAAAGCGAAATTTACACAAGTAGAAAATAACCTTATCGGTGAAGTTCTTCAGAAAGGTCGGGTGCGCAGTACTTGTTACCGGCGTGCTTGTATGACCAGATGTATGAACGTGGACGAGGCGAAAGTAATATGTAAGGATCGTAGCAGGTGGCGTTCTGTGGTTTCTGCCTACCCCCATGGAGAAAAAGGCTCGAGTTTATTTATGTATGTATGTGTGTATACCGTCTATGGTGCCGTAAGTAAATATTGTTTGTATTGAGTGAACATTAGAAGTGAACATAACACAACTTTACCAAGTCTTAATCAATTCAGCGATACATTGCATTGCACTTGGTGTGTAGGTATTGCGTGATACTGACCGGAGCTGGGCGACGATGGCGCGGCGTGGCCCTCAGTGGAAAGGCATGTGGGAGGGGTTGGCCATGGTGGCCAGGCGCATGTAGGTGGTGGTGTGCGGCCGCGACAGTGGCGGCGAGTCGCCCGGCAGCGGCTCGTTCTTGAACACCGCCACGCACTTCCACTGGTTCAGGTATTGCACTGAAAAATACGAAATTAATATTTAGCTACGGAGCCGCCGCGCGCTTTTATAGAAATAACAAATACATTTATTTCAGGTAAATTATATTATTATTTATAATTGAGTAGTCGACACCATTAAATAATAATTCCATGACACAACTTCTCTAAAGAAACACTTTATTTTACCCCTAAAAACCCAATTAATTTTTAAATAACTATAAAACTATTCTTTTAGTTGTTTTGAAGTCAATAAATAGTTAGAGAATTGAGATGTCAAAAAAGTGACGTCATAGTTTAGTATTGTAACACAAAATCTACGGAGAAATCGCGATTTGACAGCTCATAAAAAGTACGTCAATTAATTAGTGGTGTCATCTACCCAATTAGTAGGAATTAGCAGGATATAGTACTGACTCTTCCACAGACGCACGGCGCAGTCGTCCCCGGAGGACGCCAGCAGCGTGCCGGTGAGGTTCCAGCACACGCGCCACACGCAGGAGTAGTGCTCGTCGAAGGCGGCCACCACTTCGCTCTTGAACCGCACGCCGGCGCCGTTGTTGCCCGCGCCGGAGCCGGCCGACTCGCTGCAGTCGGAACGCAACGGTATTATACAAGGTAAAATAATGCGTACTGCAAAGGAGTGGTATAGTAACCACCGCGAGTCGTGAGAACAAACGTCAAGTACATTTTTTGGGTTTTTTGAGACACCGACGTTGCACGCGATCGGTCCGAAAGACGGATACACACACAGTTCGCCGGTATATTTAGGTCCTATGTAATAGGGAGCGAGCCTATTGCCATTAACCGGGCACAAATCCTAACTCCGAGCTGCTACTGAGAATTTTATAGAAAAACCCAATTACCACTTTTTGCTCGCCCTGGGAATCAAACCCAAGACCTCTAGCGTAACAGTCGCGCTTAGGACCACTAGGCTAACAAGGTAGTTAAAGTTGAAAAAGTTACATTAGTTCTTACTCGGTATTGAACCCTTAACCTTATGCATGAGAAGCGATAAGGATATTAGGCGATAAGGATATACATATAAGCAATGATTTTCAATAACAAAAGGTACTTACGCAATAGGCTCAATCTTGATGATGCGGACGTCTTTAGTCGCGACGGCTAGCAAGTGGAATGATCTGCCGAGGTTTGGGGCAAAGGCGATGTCGTTGACCGGCTCCTGCACTGAGGACAGGCAGTCAGTGCGCGTCCAGCGACGAGATGACTCGCTGTATCTGTACGCATTGAAATGTGGCACGAATTAGCAACACTGAACAATGAAACCATAAAATTTAAGTGTCTGTTTGTAACGTAAAAATAACGGCTACTTACAAAATAAGTAATAAATGTATACACGGTAATAACACGAAAACAAAACATTTTTAAAAAAAATTGTCCGTCTGTTTGGTTGTTCAGGCTAATCTCTGAAACGGCTAGACCGATTTTGATGGGACTTTCACTGGCAAATAGCAGATGTTATAAAGAGTAACTTAAGCTAGTTTTATTTTAAAAAAAGAATTAGAGATTTAAGAAACAAAAAGAAGAAGAAACGACATTCATGCAAACAAAGAAACAAGTAGAACTAAACTATGAAAGTATGAAAAACTACATACATAGTTATATGTTTATTTTATATTATAAAATAAGCATCAATCAAAAGTCAAACAATGCTGAAGGAAAAGTTGTTAAAGGAAAATGATCTTTAAAACTCACTCATATATGAACACTTTTCCATTGCAAGCGGTAGTTTTGTCACCTTGCACGGTGGCCGCCGCGTTGGTAGTGTTGGGCTCATCGCTGCCCACTGCCAGCATAGGGGGGTGCACCACCCTGGTGACAAACATTGCTTTTTTTACCCGACTGCGTCGGAAGGAGGGTTATGTTTTCGAGTGTATGTTTGGGTATTTCTTTGGCACGCCCTACGGCCCAAACGGCATGGTGGAAAAAGCATGGAAAAGTCGTTAGATTTGTGTTGACTGTGGGAATGACATAAGCTATATAAAAATAAGATGGCCGATTTTTGGCCCAGAATCCTTTTTTTTTTAAACCTATCGAGTGGGGTATCAAAAGAAAGGCTGTCATAAATATCTTGCAAAAATGTATGCAACTTGTTTGCTTTTAAAATTTTTTTTTTGTTTCTTTTTTTAACAAACGCTGCCCCACACTAGGAGTTTTTGCTGTGTCGTGGGTGCGTTAACAAACATATAAACTCACATACACAAACAGCCAGACCCGGAACAACTATCTGTAGGTCATACAAATATTTATTTCGTGCGGGCATCGTACCCGCGACACGTAACACAGCAGTCGAACGCTCGGCCACTGCGCCAATCGCGTCGTCACATAATGACAGATGACCAGCTGACTTAAGTACTCCTCAGATTTTTTAATTTTTTATTGAATACTAGCTTCTGCCCTCGACTTCGTCTGCGTGGGTATTTTCAGTTCCGTTTTTTTGTTACTGCTCGGCTCCCGCGTGTCGTAGCGAGTGGTCTATACGTATAAACCTTCCTCTTGAATCACTCATTGATGAAAACTGCATCAGAATCCGTTGCGTAGTTTTAAATATCTTAGAGTACAGACGGCGGGAAGACACTTTGTTTTATACCATGTAGAGATTTAAGAAGTCTATGACGAATTAGATAGATATAAGAGAGCCTGAGTCTTGACTTGATTTAAATATCGATTACTTTGTGAACTTGTAGGGCTGTTGATGAACAATGGTAGTGTGTAAGTGTTACCTGGATAGTGACGGGTTCCAGGAGAGGCAACTTATTGACACTTTGGTTGGAATCTCATGCTGCAGAGTCCACTGTGCTAGGTTCATAACATCTGGAGCTTCATATATCCTAAATGAACATGAAAATAAATTAGATTACAACCTCTAGAGAAAATTGCGATGCAATTAGCAGTCAGAACCTGTGTCTGCGCAGGGACCGAGCGCACAGCTTTCTTGCTCGTTCTTCTCTATAAAGACCTACGTTTTGGAACGAGCAATTAACTTCAACTTTTTGTATGGGTAACTTCTTGACAATTCAAAAGTGCCTGTAAATGGTCTAATTGAAATAAATGCTTTGAGTTTGAGTACCATGCCACTGTCGCTCGCCGGTGGCGACGAGTGCTCATGAAATAAGTTTCAAAGTAAATATGTTTTATAAAAAATAACTTTATGTTTTATTACTAAACCATATCGAAATGAAAAATACGTATTTATTAAACCTGCTTAAAGGTTATTTCGTCAAAATTTAAGCATGATACAAAACTTCTCCTGTATGCACAAATACAAGTTAAATTACCTTATAATGCCATCAGCAGAGCACGTGACTAGTAGGAGTCCTAAATGCTTGGGTCCGAACTTAACATCTGTGACTGATGTCCGTGAGTCTACTAAGTTAGATCGCTTCAGCCAAGTCCGTAACCCTTTCTCCGAGCCTGAAGCTGCTGTGTCACCTGGAGAATGACAAAACTGAATTTTTTACCAGTAGTGATGAGGAGTCAATACAGCTCAATTCTTACCAGCCTTTATTCGAAAGATTTAAAAGCTACTCTATCGCCATTGAAATAGGCATAGTCAAAACTTACATATCTACTGACTGTACTATCTGTATGTGACTATCCAGTAAAAATATTACTAAACTGCAGTGTGGTACACCCGTCTGGTCAGAGGATCCTCCCTTTTCAATGGAGGATGAGAAACTTTACACCCTATTTCTTATTCCTACACACTTAGACTGCCCTCTTACAAAATCAACCCTTCACCACTGACAAACATTGTTTGGGAAATAGTCCCTACCTACTTTGAATAAATAGTGCAGATAAGAAAACCAACAAAATCAAAAACCAAGTTTGTGATTTGAAATAGTGGACTTTTAGGCGATTCACCCACTGGCGAAGCCTCCCGCCGTGGGGCGCCGTGCGTGGTACGGAAATGAGTGCACGCGTCGCGTCGGCAGTGTGTGGTCCTTGGCGTGTTTACCATATAAAATGTAATATTTATATACAATACATATTAAAATCTCCCACCCCCCGCTACCCGGGTTCACGGTGCAGTGTCATAACCGCCTAAGAAGCTACTATTTCTCACCAACTTCCTCCCAGATAGCCGCAGTTCTATCAAATGAGCATGTAGCAATGACTTGGCCGAACTCTGGGTGTGCCCACGTGACCTTCCACACAGATCCATGATGTGCTTTCCAGCTAGCTGTGAGACGCCACCCTCCCTCACCATCCGAGTCCCATACCTAGAACATGAGAATATTACAATAAAATAAAATGCAGATAGCAGAGAAAGGGTGTTTATACACAACAAAGTTGAAACTAGTCTACACATAAATTAAAAATGGCAAGTCATGTCGGACCATAAAAAATTGGCCTGCCGGACAGCAAAATTCCTTGTACATAAAAGCCCAAATCATGTGAATGAAATTGTGGTCAAAATCAGATTATTTATTTTAATGATACCAATAAAAGGCTACAAGATATCAGCCATTTTCAGATGTGAACAGAATGTTTGAAAGGTAGGTATTTCATTTAATTAGGTAATCAATTAAATATAAGTGGTATCAGCATTAAGCAACTCCATCTGAGTAGTTCTACCTTATGTTTATTCAATAAATACTGTGTAGCTTTTTACTTAATATTATTTTTGGCTTCTAAAAGTGTGGAGTTCATTTCAACAAATTTTACTGTTTCATAAATAGATGCGGTTATGCAAACAATTCTACTCCACAATGGCAGTCATTTTGAAGAAGAAATGATTATGCTTCTTCTTTATTTTTTTCAGTACAGCATCCCCTGTTTCAACCTCGGAGGTTGTTGACTGCATTCCCGTGGTGCCTTAGCCTTCAGGCAGGGCTTATAAACTAAGTGGCTACATGCTTAGGGCACCCCCTATAGGACAACAGGAGGACAGGCTGGAACAGTTCTTTATTTTTGAAATCAAATTTAATGCTACAAAAACTACAAGAAGTATTTATACACAGATGTGCATGATTCAGACCAGCCCATGCTAAAGATTGCACGAACGCATTTTCAAGCCATTTAAACTCTAGAAATTTGATACGAAACCATAACGGACACTGAAATAGACCTGATACACCACTATTGCAACTTATTTGGATGTTTAATATTTCAAATTTTTTGAACCAAATATAGTTGACGGTATACTGAAAATGTATAAAAATAGATTTATAATGAGTTGCCGTTGTTTTGTTTGATAACAAGTCATACCTTTACATACTGGTCGCTGGAACAAGTGGCCATTCTATCGCCATAGAAGTCGTATGCGACATCGTGAATCAAATCCTTGTGATCGGCGGATATAGTTTGTGACTCAAACAAATTAGTTGCGGTTAATTCACCCATTTTGTAGTAAAAAATATAAAATCTAATTCAAAACTAGGTACTCCTGATAACCTACCTGTGCATGACTTTATCAACTGTCAAAACTAACGTTTAGTTTTACTATACTAGATTTATTACGTCTGTGGTTCAGGCCTTTTCCAGAAGTGGGACATAGGGAGTTACTCTCTGTATGTTCCACTTCTGGAAAAGGCTAGAAAAATTAAAAACTTCAATTTTTAATGTCATTCTTTAGAACGAACAATTATTGGATGTTAACGATATCGGCAATTATCTATCTATACTTATAATAAATCTGTAGAGAGGTCAATTCTGTACATGAAATATATTTCCAAAATAACTATCAGGGGGTGATTAGGGATCGATACTGATGCCAAAAATGCAATCAGTAAAATTTTTGTCTGTCTGTCTGTCTGTCTGTATAACCGCTATAGAAACAAAAACTACTCGACGGATGTTAACGAAACTTGGTACAATTATTTTTCATACTCCTGAGGTGGTTATAGTATACTTTTCATCACGCTACAATCAATAGGAGCAGAGCAGTGAAGGGAAATGTTGGGAAAACGGGAGAAGTTACTCCATTTTTTAAGCTTCCGTCGCGTGTGCAACCTTAATGGTTAAAGCTACACAGAAATCATGTATGACGGAAATGTTCTCCTTAAAATTATATAAAAAATATCCCACGACAGCATATGTCTATCTTTTATGGTTGACTCACAATATCACGTGTAACTCCCGATAGCTTAGCAGTTCGAAGCTTTCTGATTATATTTGTCTACTCTTACTACAAGCTGCCGGAGTCGCGGGCACAGCTATCAACAATAATATTGTGCGGTTCCGTATTGCGATATTTTTCAACAGTATTGTAGATTGACATATTATATTTCCCTACTAAAATATGAAAGTTAATCTGTCTGTTACATCAAAACCACTGAACCGTGAGGTAGGACATAGGCTACTTTTTTTTACGAGAAACGACGGAAACGCGGACGAAGTTGCGGGCAACAGCTAGTGTAAAATAAAAATATATTTGTGAACGCTACGTTTGTTTACATATACATTTAGTATTAAACGAAACGTATATGATTGTCAAGAACAAAAAAAGTAAATGTAAAAGTCAAAAACACAAGTTCTGTTTTAAATTTTTACACCTCCTGGCGCAGTCGGGTAAAAATGCCATTGCGAGACTTTATTTAATTGATAGATAATTATTTATTTTATAAATAATAATAAATTAACAAGGTATGTACAAATATTCCAAAAAGAAAGTAGGAAGTTCATAGGGTTTCAAAAAACTTGTCAATGGGGCAAGTGCCCAAAAGACTCAGCACTACCACTTTGTATGGCAATGCTGATTCTTTGGCCCAAGAAAAGTCTAGCCTTTCGGTCACGTGAAGAGTCGACTAGTCCCTTGGCGATACTTCGAAAAACTAAAGCCTTGGGGTCCGAGAGCACACCTTGAGCGCTCGGACCCCATGGCTAGTGTTTTAAACTCCAAACGGCTCAAACATATCCAATAAGAATGTAATGTTTGCGCCGTTTGAGATTTTCAGCACCAGCAGCTGCCGCCCCAGCACAGCACGTAGTGGTAGGAAAATGGAATTTCTACCCATTATTAGTACCGACCGGCGACACAATTACCCGTACCCGATTTATATAACAAAACATTTGATTTACAATATGTTTTTTAGCCCCAAGTTTACAAGATATTAGTATTATGTTTGTAGCTGCAATATATAATGAGTAAATACATCCGTCCGCTATTGTGGCGACTGTTGTACTGCGATCCCGCGCGTTTTATTTTTTCGGATGGGCATCTCGCAGTTCAACCTAGAAGTTTGTTTACTGCTTAACCGGACTTTCCTGTGGATGCCTCAACAATTAAGGCCTCCAGCCAGGGCTTACAGAAACTTACAAGCTAAGCGACTACGCTGAGGGCACCCCCTGCGGGGTACGGGCCTCGGCTCAGGGCGTCGCTGGGGGAGGACAGCAAAGGGACAGGCTGGATCGGTTTATTTTTATTTTTAGGGGCTTATATTTTAAAAGCTAACGGGGACGTCGCGAGCGCGACGGCCCTTGGCGGCGAGGGCGAAACGATGGATCCCGCGCGGCGCGGCGCTGCGCGTATTTATACTAGTGCGCACACAGCAAGTTTGGCGCGCGTAAATCCAAACTAGAATCTTCTATTGTAAATTCACTACTTGTAATTTACTAGGTACCTTTAAGTACTGTACATATTTCCCCAAAAATTCATTCCGTTTTCCTACTTCAATATACAACGTTTAAACATCTAGAGTATTATTTACTGCACCACCTCAGTCGCTACATGTTTATTTTATTGATTGTGGCTCAATTGAACATTGAAACAAATTCATTTGACAACTATCAAAATACGTGAAATACACAGGGGCCCCGTGATCCTTGTGTGCCCATGGCTCTCAATACGTTAAAGCCGGCCCTGCTTCCTAACGTCCCGTGGCAAATCAATTGGTTCCAAAACAGCTAGCACAACGGATGATCATGAATACTGACTTGCCATACTATCCGGCCTGCGCTTCTACTGCAGGATAGGCCATGTCCGAGGCAATAGACAGCTAGTTTCACTGTACTGACTGCAGTGCGGGCCGCGCAAGGAGCGTCCAGATGAAGAAAACATGCGGAAGAAGTCGCGGGCAAAAGTTAGGAGAAGTAGCTAAAATTGTGTAATGTAGTGAGTACTAGTCCCTCCCCCCCACACTCTCCTACAACATGGCGTAATTTTTAATAACTTACTATACCTGCACCTCTGCCTAACTCTTTAGGCGCCTTTACATGCAGGCTTGATGCTGTTTAAAATTGAATAATGTGTGTAGATAAGAATGGAATAATATATCATCAATAGAAGCAGCCTCGCGTGACTAGAGTGGTTTGATTTGGTCACGGTAAATCAATTTTCACGGATCTGCACTTAAGGTACAGTTACAGTGAGTCGTACTCTATTAAATAACACGCTATCAATTAGATATTTTAAACTTGACGTGCTCGATACAATTTTTTTCGAGGAATCATTTTGAGCCGCACGCGCATGACCGCGCTTGCGCTCACGCCATGTTCCGTATTGCTTGCAGTTGCAGACCACATGCCGTATATCTGTCGCATCGAGGGTATATCTTCCAGTTCATAGGTCTAAGGAACATTAAAATTATAAAAGTCAAACCGCTATTTACCGGTTTTGAACTGCCTACCCCTTTGCTGCAAGTGCGCCTGCTGAACATGGAACACACCGCTCCCCAGGACAAGCAGTATTACTGAATACTTCCATTGAGAATTTGAACCGACACAATAGCGAGCAAATTAGGTCAAAGAACGCCGCAACACAAAAATTTGCGACAGATAATAGATCCAATTTTTAACAACCTTTTGACCTTGACTTTATACCTATGACATTTTCAAACGCAACCAATCTTATGGGTGCGCTGCGTTGCGGCATTGTGCCGCACTGCTTTTATATGTTGGGACCATAGCAGTTGCAACAGTAGTCAATAGGTATGTGCCCGGCGGTCAATAGGTGTGTACCGGTATCTGTTATATTAGTCGCCACGAGTCGTGAGCACAAATGTCAAGTATTTTTTTGGGTTTTTGGGTTCCTTTCGGGGTTTATTGAGGCGCGGACGCTGCACGCGATCGGTCTAACTGACGTATCAATCGCGTGCAGCGTCGGCGGCCTAAAAAACCCAGAAAGGGACCCAAAAACCCATAAAATATCTTGATATTTGTGCTCACGACCAGTGGCTACTACTATACTATCCTATAACAGCCGGGCTTTGAAGAGACGATGATTTAGTGCGTATGCGTTACGGCTCACCTTGATGCACTTATAGTAAAAGTCCGACGTGTTAGAAGTCTGTTTATTTTATTGAATCTACATTTACTTAATATGTAACTATAAACAATGAAATTAACAACAACGAAATGCCAACATTCACAGCATTCGTTTACAAATCCGCTAAAATGTAAATTGATATTATTGTCCACTAATTAAATACTGGTAAATTGCGAAACATAATGATTTCTCTAATGGCACAGATAAACAGTAACTAGTTTATAAAAACTTCATGCCAAGCAAATTCATTAAAATTACAACTATTATTAAATATAAATTTGGCACTATAATTGTATGTTTAGGAATGGTTAACCCCTTTTTTATCAGTCACAAGTTCACAACAATTTAATTGTTTAACATAATTCTAATTTTGTGATTCATTTCATAGCTTCCAATAATTTACATTATTTTTTTTTAATAAGCAACCACAAGTATTTGAGATTCTACATATTTTTTATTATCAGAATATCTTTTTATGTTTTAGAGAACACTATTAGTTTCAAATTACGGAATACAATAAAGGGCAACGATAGCTCAGCTAATGTGCCAGTTCCATGCAAGTGCAGACTAATTCAGTGTTGTGCAAAACAATCTTTTTATTGGAATGTTATTTTTTTGTGACTCAATGTTGACTTGAAACTATCAATTTCTTTTCAATAATCACGAATACGTAATTCTGCCAGCAACACTCAATCAGCCATATATTATAATATCTTGAATTTTGAAGATAACCAATTTCAACAATTCTGTCGAGTCTTCAGCTGTTCAATGTCAAATGCAAGTTTTCTGTTAGTTTCAACTAAAGCATTTTGTATATGTGCCATATTCTGCATTTGCTCACTCATGCCAGACAACTGCTTCTCTAAATACAGCTTCTGCTTAGTTAGAGCCATCATGATATGAAGGAAATAGTTTCGGTTATCATCAGCCACATCCGTAAGAGACATCTTGACGAATTCTTTTATTTCTTCAATAGCCTTTGATTCCATGACTAATGCTGGGGCAGAGTTTTCGAGTGGCTTCAGAAGTGAGAAATCGACATTAGAGCTTCTCACTTCATCGAGAACACCATTTGCTGTCACAGGTGAAGTAAAACCTAAGTTTTCAGTTTTCTGGTTATTTATTGGTGTGGACACTTTGCTTACATTTTTTTCCACATTTAATTGACGGTATTTCATATCAATTCTGTCACTTTTTCTTTCAAACTCTGGGGATTTATTCCCATCTTCCTCATAATCATTTGATTTGTCAAGACCCATCATAACAAGGAAAGAGTCTGCTTTAGCATCACCTCCTTGAGATGAAATGTCCAAATAATTTCTTGGGGGTGAATCAGAAACAAAAAACATATCTGATGTTCTACTACGTATGGGAGAAGATATTTTTCGTGGTGACAGGATGCTGTCTGTGTCTTCACGAAGACTAACATCTGCTGATATCAGTTTCCTTCTGATTGGTTGAAATGAAACCTTATGGACTTCTTCATCATGTCCTTTTAATACTTGAGAAGGATTCACGAGATCCCTCAGATCATACAATAGCACCGCACCAGTTTTAGTGCCTAGAGCAACTTGGTTTTCAGAATTAATTGCTAAGGAAGTCAGAGTGTATGAGGTTCTTATGGTTGAAACAATATTCTGTAATCTTACGTCATACACATTCATGATTTTATCATAACCAGTGGAAAGTAACACATCTCTGTTTATAAGGGAGTATGCAATGTCACTGATAGGTGATGCATGGACATTTTCAAAGAAGGCTTTGTCTTTGTTTTTGGTGATATCACGAATTACAATATGGCCTTCATCAGTGGCTAGACCGAGCAAGGATCGACTCTCATGGTGGAACTTCATTGCAGAGATACTTTTAGAGCAGGCAAGCTTCACTGTTAGCACAGGAATATTTGATACTAGTCCATAGATAACTGTCTCCCCATTTTGCATAGATGCAGCGAGACTCGTGTTCTTTGCATTATAACTGACAAAGTTCACACAAGACGGTTGGGTAGAAGTTGGGAATGTTTTGGTTATATTTTTATTTTTAGTGTCCCATATCATGACATTGCCACTTCTTGTGCCAATGGCAACATTACGGTGACCCTCTCGATGGAAGCAAGCCGACCAGGTGTCTTTCAATGGTATATGCTGTAGAGTTCTAATGTCATGGTCAGCCGGGCTTAGTATTTCCACTACACCTTTAGAATTGACCTGAAAGAAAATGGTTGTATTATTATGGAATATTTTTTCCCACAAGAAGGGTTCATGTTGTAGTTTCTGTTAGATTAGGGCTGAAGAGAAAAAGCATAATAGCTCTTATTATTGAAATGACAGGAGTATACTTGTACTTGCTTATTCATAATCTATTAGGACATACAAATACTACCTTTGTATAAATATAATTTTTATAACCTCGGACACTGCAATAGTTGGCACACCCAGACACCATAATTTATTGACTTATGGCTATAGAAACATGCAGTATTATAAGTAGTTACCTAACCACTCCTTGAGTAAGTATTGTGTTTCTATATCATGCATGTGGTTTATTAAATCAATTATAACTATGTAAAATTGATATACACACCTGCAATAGATATTTACTATCGTCACTCCATGATATATCCCGCAATATACCTTCATAACACCAGTAACTTTTTTTCAAATCCCAACTGTTAGTATCATATAGCAGTAACCGGGAACTTATTGATGAGAAATACATTCTTATGCTAATAGTAGACGCCCCGGTTACCGAAAAGTACTTTACCTACTATAAAGCTTTAGTTGAAATTATTTATTCAATAACATCGCAAACAAAGTCGCGGAAAACAAATTATAAACGTAAAATTTTGACAACTAATCAAAACTACGGTAATAATAAATGACAAAACAATAATTTAGTGTTGCCCTTGCCCACCAAAATAAATAGAAACTATTTTATAATGTTTATTTTATATAAACCTAATATCGACATTTAATTATTTAGATCAGTGCAGTCTTCAAAAAACTGCATACATTTTTCGGAGGTGTATAGATAAATTCAAATATTTACAGCGAACGCTTCCGCTCAGGATTTTGACACTTGATAGAAATGTACAAAAAAAAACATACGATTGCGTTTTTTTGTTCGTTCCAGGTCTTGCAGAGTTTCGGGAATTTATTTAGTATTATAAGCATCTCTAAAAACTGAATTCCTATGGAAATTGCAATAGTTGACCACTTTTTTGCATAAACATAAATGCATGCCTTCACACAAGTTAGGCTAAAGGTTGAAAAAATATTTTTGATAGAATAAAGTGTCATAAACTCTCCTGATTCTGTTTTAGAAACCTTCATGAGATTCTAAAAAATACAGTAATGTTGCTATGAAACCAGGCGGATATAATTCATTAATAATATATCTATCTCACTCATACATATCACTCAGAGTGACGTGTACTTTGCTTGTGTTTTCATTGCGGTGGCTGGATTTTATCCTATTGCAATTGTTTTATCTGCAATTTCGTGCATCTTTTGTAAGTATTCGGTGCATATTTGCATTCTTCGTGAATTCCTTGACCTTTAATGCATGTTGCACCTACATAAATGACATTTATGAAATACTGCCTGACCTGACCGGCTTGTTAGAGCTAAATAATAATGATTAACCTTAGAACTAAAAAAGAATGATACATAAGTTCCTAATTGGTTTGCCTGGACTAACGGCTTATATACTAATATAATATGAAAATATTTCCTCCATCATCATCATCAGCCTACAACAGTCCACTGCTGGACATAGGCCTCTCCGATTACACTAGATATTTCCTTGGTAACCATCAAGTCCATGAGATCATTATTTTTTATTGCATCTGAATTACGTAGGTACATAGATTGAAAATATTTTTATTGCACACTGCAAGATGAACCTCTTGCAGGACACAACAAGCATAATGACTGCAAAATAGAATAGGTCAGAATACATCTTTATTTGTTCAGAATGTACATAAAATCAGTTGTTACAATACTTATAACAATCCTTGTACATTCTGCTTTATCAATTCTCATGACAAACGGCAATTTCTAAGCTTACTTCTAATAAATAATTAGACTAGATAATTTCAGAAAGTCTTGGTTAGGTATAGTGTCAGCATACATCAGCCAAACTAGAGACTTACCAATAAATGATCAAAATAAAAAATGAGCCTTTATATTCATATCACTATCTTTATTTTCCAGATAAATCCACTCATCATGATCACAGATATCCAACTAGCAGTGTTCTCCAACATCCTGGGAGTTTCCATATTCTTACTAGTAATTCTTTATCACTACATCAATGCCAACAGCACAAAGTGAAGGTACAAAAAAAGTATTTTTTACTTTTAACCTAACTTTAATGTTCCTGCCTCTTCTGTAAGGTAACTGCCTCAGTAGCCTAGTGGTCTTAAACACGACTGCTATGCTAGAGGTCTTGGGTTCGGTTCCCAGGTAGAGCAAAAAGTGTTATTGGGTTTTTATATTTAATTCTCACTAGCAGCTCGTAGTTAAGATTTGTGCCCGGTTAATGGCAATAGGCTCGCCCCCTATTACATGGGACTTAAACATACTGGAGAACTGTGGGTGTACAATTGTCTATTGATACAGGTGTATCAATAGACAATTGTACACCCACAGTTAAACCATCACGCCAGTATTCTCTGAAGGGTTAGGCAGAGGTCTGCTTAACCCTTCAGAGAATACTGGCGTGATGGTTTGCTTTAATGTACCTGATGTACTCTACAAATCTCTGTCAGTCACTATTTAAGTGATGAAAAATGGCAGCCAAACAAAAGAGCATGCTATTTCACTTGAACAACATAATTAGTGAGTGAGAGGAAATGATTTGAACCAATGTTTACAGTTTGTTTTGTTACTGGCTTGGGTTACAACACAACAAGTCCCATGATTTGAAATCATTCTTAGAATCATGTGGGAAACGGTTTTGGTTTCATTAAATAGTCAAAATAAAAACCATAGTTTACAATAATTATTATTAGTTGATAAAAGAATGCGAGTTACACTATTTTCATAGTTATCATCAAAAGTTACAAAATGGCTCTTTCATTTTGATGCTTTTTTCTGACTAGACTAATATTTTAACAACCGTCTTTTTTTTTTTGTTTCAGGTGGAACTAAAGTTGTCAACTAAAGCAATGTAATAATAATTATATTCCATCTAATGTTAAGATGTAAATAAATTAAGTCTTCAATAATGTTTTTTTTCTTGTGATTGTAAAATAAATATGTTCCCTTCCTCCTATCGTTTAAAAAATCATAAAGAGAGACGAAATTACGAACTCAGTGTTTTATTGTGATTTTGTTAAAAACAAACTGCCCACTTGATCTCGCGGTCGCAAGCACAACTACTGAGTGTGGGGTCCTGGGTTCGATTCCCAGCTAGGTCGGGCAGTGTATTTGGGTTTTTAGGATCTTTGCTTAGGAATTTCTCAATAGCAGTCCGGAGTATGGAAGTTGGAGGCGTGACACTCTCCGAGTCTCTGAAAGAATGTTAATATCCTTAGTCTCGGCTGTCATTCGTATCTTTGTAGAAGCCTGGAAGTGTTAACGAGGGGTATCCTGTTACCCAGTTACTGGGTGTGGAGGTTCGACAGCCAGTCGCTTCATGTCAAGCACTGGTATTCTGCTGCATCCGACTAGAGCGGAAGCCGACTTCAACATAGTTGAGATAAAGGAACATAACTAACTTTTGCCGTAACTTACAACATTTATTTATTTTATTTTTTTGAGAAACGGCCTAATCTATGAATTTCTCCTGTGTCGTGGGTGCGTTTATAAACATACAAAGTCACATACACTAACAGCCAGACCCGGAACAACTATCTGTAGGTCATACAAACATTTGTTACATGCGGGAATCGAACCCGCGATACACAGCACAGCAGTCGAGCCACTGCGCCATCCGTGTCGTCGTGTGTATGCAAACATTATCCGCTAACCAAGTCTACCCGTGGTTATATTAAAGTCGTAATCAAAGCATTCATTTTACAGACACAAATGAACTGTCTAGGTGATCAGCTAGTTTAAAAGTTGAAGCTACTTGCTCGTTCCAAAACGTAGGAAAGTCTTATTGAGAAGAACAAGCAAAAAACTGCACGGACTCTCATTTCAATTAAGTTGTTACAAAATCCTGGTTTCTTTTAATAGGATAATAATCAGGCAGTGGTCGTCGCACTGCACGAGTAACGAATCAACGTGTGAAAAATTTAAACGTCACCACGCGGATTTGCAACTCAATCAAGTTACCAAACCAATAACACTGCGGGCAAGGCGTCTGCGTGTTTCGAAAAAGCGCCCACAGATGGCGATACACGTAGCATTTTTCCTTAGCGCCAAGATTCACCAAAACATTTCTTTAGCTATTATTTTTATGATGGTCAGCATTTCATAAGCTAGCATAGCTAAACATAAGGTATATGTATAGTTATCAATTTTTGCCTTATAACGTATAAAACAAAAACACCATCATACATACCATCACAGAGATGTAACCAGAGATGTATCCGCAGTCCGCCGGTATATTTTTAAGTCCCATGTAATAAGGCGCGAGCATATTGCCACTAACCGGGCACAAATCCTAACTCCGACCTACCTACTGAGAATTTCATAGAAATACCCAATAACACTGGCGATCTGGGACTCGAACCCAAAACCTCAAGCGTAGCAGTCGTACTTAGGAGCATTAAGCTAAGGAGGCAGTACGTAAAGAACAACTAAGGTTAATATAATGCCTTCTAATATTATGATAAACAGCCCGCGGAGATTTGGAAGCCTACAAGCGAGTGTGATTTTCATTCTACTCTTCAGCTTCACACTGAACAAGTGGGTGTGCTCTGCCGAATATGCCTCTTCTAGCTACTTATTTCATTTCGATATTTGAAAAATAAAAAGCCATGGGTCAACAAACGTCTGGACATTTTTAACCGACTTCAAAAAGGAGGAGGTTCTCAATTTGTCTGTATGTATTTTAACTTAAAAAAAAATGTTTTTCCAGTTGATAGCCTAAAACCTTTGGCTGAGCGATTGCCTATATTTCTATGACGTACAGGTAATTGTTCCGAGACTGATTGTTTCTATGATGTTTACTATACACTCACGATACAGGAGGAATTCCAAGAGCAGTGCAACGTTTAAGAAAATTTGGCACACTTTAGTTTGTTAAAATTTGTTGTTTGCATACCATCACGCCTGTATTCCCCGAAGGGTTAGGCAGAGGTGTACCAATGTACACCTGTGGGTGTACCTGTGGTTCGCCGGTATGTTTTAGGTCCCATGTAATAGGGGGCGAGCCTATTGCCATTAACCGGCACAAATCCTAACTCCGAGCTGCTACTGAGAATTTCATAGAAAAACTCAATAACACTTTGCTCGACCTGGGAATCGAACCCAAGACCTCTAGCGTAGCAGTCGATTTGTTGTTTGTTTGATTGAATTGGGAGGAGAGTTGGTTTCTACGAACTCTCCTCCCAATTAGTTACTAATAAGATATATTCATAGTCGACTCATCATCTGCTTAGCCTTTTCCTAACTTTGTTGGGCTTGGCCAGTGTTTAACATGGTGCGACTGCCTATCTCATTTTCACAAGTTACTGGGCAACACGATACCTTTTGGTTAGACTGGAAGTCAGGCGTCCTGGGTTCTGACTATCCGTAACGACTGTCAAAGATCTGCGAATGACAGCCGGGACCAACGGCTTTACGTGCTCTCCGAAGCACGGGGGTGTCACACCACCAACTTCTAAACTCCGGGCTAATACTGAGAAATTCCTAATAGAAAACCCCATAAAACACTTTTTACCCGACCTGGGAATTGAACCTAGATGTCCGAAGTCGATGTTCATAGTTTAGTACCGATAGTATTTTCTATTACTGACCAAAACCAGTATGTAGCAAAGAATCTCTATCTACTAATGTAATAAAGCTAAGGAGTTTCTTTTGTTTGTTTGTTTAAGCTCTGACACTACCTGTCCGTTTTTTTGTATCATATACAAAAAATCGCCAGATTACGGCTATCATTTATGATAGCTGACACGACTTCCAGGGACACCACGAGCATTGATCCTATACTTGCTCAAAATTATTATGTCTAGGTTTCCTCACGATGTTTTTCTTCTCCGATGACAGTGACATCCGAGATAGAGATAAACTTAGATTATAAATTGTCAAAGTTACACTGGTACTGGCCCGGTATCGAGCCCGCAACCCCATGCATGAGAGGCGGGGCACCTTAACCACTGGGCCACCCCGACATTATTATTATTACAATGTCCAAGTTAAAGGAAATAAAACGTTTTACACAATTCTTATTACAACATTCCTTTTCTGGGTCATGCTTAGTCCAACAAAATTGGAGTGACGAGCAAAACTGTTTGCGAAGCGTCCCTAGCCTTTGTTTTTGCAAATCACTTATTTAATTTCCTGTCGGGTGTCGATAATTTCGCCACGATACTCGTTTGCGCAACCTAACGTTATTTTATAATAATGGTATAGGTAGGATTGGCAGTCATATTTCAAGAAAAGAGGTATCTTTATTTTTATGTAGATTATATTGCTACGATAACTTTGAAATCGATTTAGTGTCTTATGAGCATAATTCTACCAAAACGAGCCATCCCACTACATCTCAATAATTCAATTATTTAATTACGTCAAACTAGTTCAATATGCAAAATGTGCGTACAATATGTATGTGCAGAACATTAGTATCCAACAAAAACAGTTCAATTACCTACATGGACAATTTATGCTTAGAATTGATCAAATTAATCAACGTCATTATATTACTTCGAAAATTACGAGGAATTTTGACGTGGTTTGCTTCGGTTTGGCAGAACTAGAACCATTTTACAATCTTTTATTAAAATAATAAAATCACTTTCAACAGCCTTTTGTAAACCAATGCTTTCACATCTTTAGCAAATATAAAGTCTACATGATTGAACTGTTCATAGGGCACCTTGTATGTGTCGACCACATTGTGAAGCCTCTGGCGCAGGTGCTCCACATCGCTGGGATGCGCAAGCCAGTCCGCATCACTGTAAAACAAACAAACCGGCGCCGCTATCTTATCCAACGCATATCTCGGAGCCACCTTAACACCGTATCTTTTCATATTCTCTTCACTACCATAATCAAATTTCCTAAAATCCTCAGATATCAGACCTTGACCGTAATGAGCAAATTGCTTTATTGACGCACCAGACGGCATGTGTCCATAGATCACGGGCAAATTGGTAACATTGAGCTGTGCAAAATCAAAACCAGCGATAGTAAATAAAACATTACTGCATAGAACCGCCACTATAGGCCCTGTTCCACACGTTAGCAGCTTTAGCGCATTCATAACGTCATTGTCCGGCAAAAACTCATACAGTCCGAGATTCTTTGAAACTCCGTGCAATATTGATGTTCCGGGAGATAGCAGCCTTACAATAGGGGACCTCACTTTTGACACATAAGCTACAGGAGACAATGCTACCATAACAGATATCTTTGCATTATACTCAGGTTTTTCAGACGCCATTACGAAGAAAGCTGTAGTACCTTGAGAATGTCCGATGTATTTCAGAGATTTCATATTTCTTTTTCTTAGCACATAGTCAATCATAGCTGGGAGATCGTAAATGCCAATTTCATGCCAGGAGAAGTCCCAGAAATCTGCATCAGAAGGCTTCAAGCTGATGTGGCGACGGGAATGCTTGCTGCCCCGGGCATTGCCCATCCAGACGTCGTAGCCTTGGTTAGCTAGCAGGTAAGCGAGGCCGCTTTCTGGACCCGCTATAATGTAATCATCTGCACTACCAAGTAACCCGTGCATGAGGAACACTGGTGGGCCCGCGTTGGGGATCCTAAACATTGTTAATACATAACCGTCAACTGTTGTGACCTTATGTTTTTGAACCGCATATCCATACTTAATTAGGATAGCATCGATACTCATTCTTGCATCTTCATTTCTCTTGCCAGCGTTGAAAGCAGCAATAAACTCATCCACTGCATCTATAGTGTTGGTTTTGCTGATGTGAGATGTAAGTTGGACGGGCCCTAGAGCTCTTGAAGCTGCAAAGGGCACCCTGGTTATTAAGCTTACAGCTGCGGCGAAAGCATTGGAGGTCACATAAGTCGTTGTGGTTACTATAGGATGTTTGATAAGCCTTTCGGCTATGTGCTCTGTTGTTTTCGCTATAGAACTTGAGATTAAATGGTCCGCCATGTGTCCATTTCTGAAGTTGATGAGAGTGAAAATTATAACAAATAATGTAACGAACTTTTCGGTCATCGGCTTCATTGCACGAGCTCTCCGAATTGGAACTGAGAGTAAACTGATTGGATTCCATGACTGACCTTGACTGTGTTTTTTGCAATATATAATGTTTCCGCTTATTAGTGATGGCTTGTGATGGCTAAATTAAGTATGGTCATCTATGTAATACCCATTGCTTGGTGCTGGGTGCGTTGTCATTCCAGCGATAAATTAAAGCTGAAGTAATAGCGTAAACATGGGTTCTTTAGTCAAGGTCTACATATATAATACCTTCATTATACAGGTTCTGCAACACGCTTGGTTTTTAGGAATAGGTGTGGATCTGCCTACTTAGGTACTACTTGCCTATTTACTTACGACAAACTATCTCTAATATGTAGTGCGTTACACTCATAAGTGCCTGTTTCATGACCTTTCAATATACACTATTAACCAGATTTCATAAGTACCTTAGTTAGTTAGTTTTTTGTTTATTATTTAATTATATTAAATTACATCTTTGGTTACTGCTCCGCTCCCGTGTACCGTCGTAGCGAGATGTTTATACAGCCAATATTATTCCTCATAAATACGGCTATCATATTCAAAACGATTTTTTCCAATACGACAGGTACTTCCAGAGATTAGCGCGTTATTACAAACAAAGAAAACTCGTACAGCTTTATAATTTGTATATCTATTGTCATGCAAATCAAATACTACTACTTGCTTTAAAATTTGCTTTAATAGTTTAGATTTAATCCAAATTAATTGGAAGTTGGTGTTATCAGGCTGTACATCTAGGTGAACCTACTTGCAAAATCTAAGAATATTAAAGAAGCGAAAGGTTACACATTCACTCGATGGCTAAGTAAACACATCATCTGGACTCATGACCTATGAAGCTGAAAGCCAGGCCGTCAGCTAACAACGAAGTTTGCGACAGGACCAAATACTTAAGGGGGCTCCTGACTTCCAAGCGGGTGAAGTTGCAGGAAAAAGCTACTTAGTAGTTTAATATGTGGTTGATTGTTGTACAAAATGAAACGTAATGCAAAAATAATAATTAATAAGTGATTAAGTCATTGCGGGCGTTTTGCGTAGGTACATAGAGAGTAACATAACACCTACCTAAAACATCACGCCTGTATTCCCCGACAGGTTGGGCAGAAATTTAATGTAAAGTATGAACAACGTTACGTCAATTTTTACTTCGGTGATGATGTGGGATACCTACGTTTAACAATTTGGTGATGATTGATTGACATGCTGCAATGAACAGTGGATTGCTATTGCTAGTTTATGCAAGTAGGAGATTTTCAGTCAGTCGAAAACCATGGGCCCAAACACGATACAACATCGCATCCTCACACGTTGCGAAGAATTTTCTTCAAATTATGGCTATCCCGCAAGGAAATTCGTGTACGTGTATCGTGCCGCTTGTGTCTTTAATGCATTTCTGGTGACTCTTGGTGACTTGGGGCCTCATAGGTTAAAACAAAGTCGCTTACCACCGTCTGTCACTCTGTACGCTTAAGGTCTTATAAACTACGCAACAGATTTTAATGCTGTTTTCATCAATTGGGGAAGGTTTATACGTATAGAACATCACGCTACGACATATGGGAGCAGATCAGTAACGCGGGTGACAGCGCGGGGTGGTTTATAGCTAGCTGACATATAATTTTTATGACACCTCCAGCCAGTAGCAGCCACTAGCATGCTACTAATTTCACCATACCAGTTCCTACTCAGATCTATTGTACTTAATTAATTTTACCATTTTCTAAATCGCCCTCTTCTTAGTTCGCATTGTTGTGAAGTGATGAGCAACTACGGAACCTTGCAATGTGCGTGGCCCGACATCACGCACTTGGCCAGATTTAAATAAGTTGTGTCTTGTTGTTGTGTCTATTCTCTACTGGTTAACGGTATTTGACCGCCACGGACGACGCAGTCAAACTGGCCAAGTTCTGCATGAGCCGCAACCATATGAATAGTTTTGTCATCGAAACGTTAAGACCCATAAATAATGTTTAGATTTTTGCTCCCAGCTTGTGGCTGCCAGCAATCGGTGGGTTGGAACAAAAAAATAACGAACAGAGTCAGGGTGCAGCAGCTTGTGTTATCCATTACCAACGCAGTTTTGCGTTACTTGCAATTCTATACCTAATTACTTACTTAGCATTTTATTCCTTGTTAACAAAAAAACATTTAAAAGTACAAAGTCTGAAACGTTTTACTAATTAAACAATTCCTTTGGTCATTGTGCTGACTAGGCAATGAATTAAGCAATAAGTTATAAACTAGCAAGAGTATGTGGCTTTGCTTACACATTTTATATTTCACTTGCTTACCGTACCTTCTAAAGTAAAATAAAAAAAACATGCAGATTAAACATACATACATACATACCATCACGCCTGTATTCCCCGAAGGGTTAGGCAGAGGTGTAACAATGTACACCCGCAGTTCACCGGTATGTTTAGGTCCCATGTAATAGGGGGCGAGCCTATTGCCATTGACCGAGCACAAATCCTAACTCCGAGCTGTTACTGAGAATTTCATAGAAAAACCCAATAACACTTTTTGCTCGACCTGGGAATCGAACCCAAGACCTCTAGCGTAGCAGTCGCTCTTAGGACCACTAGGCCACCGAGGCAGGTTAATCTTACATTATTTATTTCAGATAAACTGTTACAGATTCAATTGTCAGATAGTTGGTTAGTTAAAAAGTTGAAACTAGTTGCTCGTTCCATACAGTAGGTTCCTATGAAGAAGGACGACAAAGAAACTCC
The DNA here is from genome assembly GCA_947462355.1 of Caradrina kadenii. Classification (NCBI taxonomy): domain Eukaryota; kingdom Metazoa; phylum Arthropoda; class Insecta; order Lepidoptera; family Noctuidae; genus Caradrina; species Caradrina kadenii. Next base: position 12,700,922 of record OX381689.1, on the reverse strand, counting down.
ATGGTCACTCTCATAAAATAAAAAATACAGTTGAATTGAGAACCTACTCCTCTTTTTTTTGAAGTCGTGTGCGACCACGCTTGGTGACGGTGACAGGACGTGTTTCTGTCCATGGTCTGGACCGAGAATGCCTGGGATGCCGTCGCCTCCATCGGCGAGAAGGTGATACCCGCCAAGGTGGCGGTGGAACGGGAGGGGAGGCTGGAGGACGCAAGACGTCCGTCTGTCACTTAAACAGAGACAGGCCCGAAAGTAAGGCGAGCTGTGTTCCCCACGCGCCTTTCTGGGGTCAGTGCGGCCGATGGGTGACGGCCGCACGTGGTAATGGAATCCGCCTTATGTCGGTGGCGGGTCAATACCTGCCAAAAGTAGTTAGATAAATACTGTAGGCTTGCACGTAATACGTACCTTAACATAATAGGCGAAGTAAAAGTAATAATACATACTGCGTATTAAAAAGAGGGGGGGGGAGATAATAAAACTCATTTTTATTTATTTCAAATAAACCACAAACAATTCTTAATTTACAAGCAATTTTAAACCGTCAGAGAGTCGATCAGTCAGAAAGCTGAAGTTAGTTAGAATATTAGTTTAATTTACTGAATGACACTGCAAGTACTTGGGTTCAAACCCAGGATCACACGTTCAGCTATCGCAACTACAACCGCATTGCCTAGACCATGAGGTAAGGCGATCAGTAACGTGACAAATTACCTTCCAGGTGCAGTCGAGTATCAATAACTTCGTGAAAACAATAAGAATCTACATGGGCACGGCAGTCGTTGACAAGAATTATAGTGATGTCAATGATTGTGTAATACTGCCCAGGATACACCAAGGATAATATAGACTTCGTGCTTTTTATTCGTTTTGACCACGACTAGGTGAAACCTATATATTAATTCAATCTAAATATTATAGCAAAGTTTAATTTTAGACTCTCTGTATTGAGCCTAGCGTTGAAAATCCAACAGTATGCCTTTATTAAGGCGATGCCTTTAATTGTCGCATAGCGTTAGTAAAAATGGGCGTTTCTGCGTACTAGTGCGTACTTATCCATTTCTATCCCTATTTTAATATGACCAAATGTATCCCATGACGCCGCCATGATTTGCTTGACCCGAATGGGTTTGCGAAATTATAACCAATCTAGATAGACTAACTAGAATCCATTAGACTAAAGAGGCATTCATATAAGTAGGTTCATAAGTTTCCACTTTTTTAAGAAGTTGGGCAAACAACAACGTTTAAGTTTATTTGATTATTTTTTTTCTCGAAGCTAAATAGAATAATTTTCATAACTAAGCATCGCGCTTACGTTGCACTTACCGCGATGCGCCTGCGCTGGCATCGTCCCAGCCACAGCTTACACACACAGCCACACACGTATCCGTAGAGCAGAATCGGCAAAATATTGTATATAAATACTGTCCATTTCTCCTTAATCGACACACATTATCAAACCGGCAAAATGAAGGCAGCTTGTGTGTTGGTCTGCCTTGCCCTCGCCCACGGCATCTCGGGCAGTATCTTTAAGCCGCAAGAACGAGGAGTGGACGTCCTCGACGTTCAGCAGCTAGAGTATATCAATCAGAACCAACGGCTACACCAGGACCAGCTGACGCAAGGCCAGAACCAGCAGAAATACAGGCACCAACAAGTTCAAGACCAGATATACCATGGACAAGATCTGATGAACCAGGCGTCCCAGTACCAACAGTACCTGCCGTCCTACCCAGAACAAAACCAGCAGTTTACCTCTCTGAACTCTCAAGAATGGCCGTCTACTCGCCAGCACCCGTATCACTCTCACCATCATCATCATGACAAGAACCGCCGTCATTCCTCCTCCAGCGAAAGCTCTCAGGAGTCTAATGAAAGGAGATACTACGTAAACCAGCAGCCAGCACTCAGCGGTGATAACCAGAAGTGGATTTCCCCTCTTCTTAACTCGGTTATGAACACGCACAATCTGAACTCCCAGGTTTACGGCGATGTCATTGAGTGGAATGGCTTGCAGATGACTGTCGGACCGAACTCTCCTGTCCAAACACCAGAAGACATCGAAAAGATCTTCGGCGACGCCCAAAAAGCTATGAGACACATTAAAGAGGAGGAGAAGGTCAAGTTCCACGAAGTCTACGAACTCACCAAGCAGGAAGACAACGAAGATGCTCATCTCAACGCTACCCAACTTGCACAGAAATACCAATACCCCATCGAGGAATACACTATCAAGACCGACGATGGCTACGTTCTCACCGTCTTTAGAATTCCTCCCAAGGCGAAGGTCCGTGATGTTCAGAAGAAGCCTGTTGTGTTCTTGATGCACGGTATCCTCGGAAGTGCTGATGACTGGCTTCTTATGGGCCCTGGCAAGTCGCTCGCTTACTTGCTCTCTGATGCTGGCTATGATGTATGGCTTGGCAATGCTCGTGGCAACAAGTACTCCAGGCGCCATGTGACCAGGTATCCTGCTATGGCTGACTTTTGGCAATTCAGCAACGATGAAATAGCACTCCATGACTTGCCAGCTATGATCGATTTTGCCTTAGAGACTACTAAGCAAGAGAAACTTTACTACATCGGTCATGCCCTGGGGACCACAGCCTTCTTCGCTCTCACTGCCACCCGCCCCGAGTACAACAACAAGATCATCATGATGTACGCTCTGTCACCTATGGTCTACATGACAAACGTGCGCAGCCCATTGTTCCGCATGATTGCCCCTACAAGCAAATTCGAAGAGAGACTCGTGCGCCAGATTGGAAATGAAGCCTTCACTCCAAGCAAAGAGCTGATTAACACAGTTGGCGGAGCTATGTGCGAGAACGAGATCGGCTGCAAGAAGGTCTGCTCAAACGTGAACTTTGTCATGGCTGGTGTCAACGTAGATGGCATGGACTCCAACATGATCCCCGTGATGATGGGACACTTGCCGGCTGGCACATCTGCTAAGGTGATCAAACAATACGGAAAAGGTGTTGCTTCTCACGAGTTCCGCAGATATGACTACGGACCTTACATCAATCAGCAGGTGTATGGTACGTTGGAGGCTCCGAAGTACAAAATTGATGAGGTCGTAGCCCCCGTCACCCTATACTACAGCGAGGAGGACTGGCTTGCTCACCCTACGGATGTAGTGAGACTGCAGAAGGAGCTTCCCAACGTCAGTGAGACCTACAAGGTACCCGAAAAGCACTTCAGCCACATGGACTTCCAGTTCTCGACCAAGGCCCCTGAGTTGGTGTACCATCGCATCATTGAATCCATGCAGAAGCAACAGTAAATAATTAAGACGACACTGTTTATATAATTCATTGTAATAAGTTATTTTTTTTACTTTACTGGCGCATTAAATAAATCCGTCCATTTTTTAAACTTTGTTTATGTTTATACACTAAGTAAAGATATATCTACCATCTCAAGTATTTGCACTATTATATAACTGCAAGTTACTTGGACACTACCTAAATGTGCGATACCACATCAATCATAATCGTCAAACATTACATTATAAATAGATAGGTAATCGTACTTAATATTTATAAAACTAAGATTATTTTCATACAAAACCACGTAGTAAGTAAGAATAAGAATATCTAATAACGCCAAAGTAGGAATGTACGTAAAGTAGAATTAGCAGGTATTTTTGCTAAGCCGTAATACATTTAGGCTGTCTTTTTATTTATAATATCATTGGATAAAAACGTAAAAAACGGACGTAGTCAAGTGGCCTCATCGTGGACGTTTCAGAGAAGTATTTTAAATTTTCTACCTTTCACAATTAAAAAAAAGCGTTTATGAAAAAACACACTTATTCAATGTTATCTACTCCTTATTTAATTTTATTCAAGTCATTGGGTGACTGGGCCACTCGGTTAGACCCAGTAATCGTAAACAAGTACCTACCTACTCTATACTAACAAGGTAGGTACCACAACAAGTTCCTAGATCAGATTAAAATAAGTTATAAATAATCGAGACGGGATCAACGATGTTTATTTTCGTATCCTACGGGTAATTTACACAGACAGTTACTCAATGAGTTCAGAAGGCGGTGAAAACAGTGCTAAAATATCTTTGTGCCCATTTTTCCATCAATTCACCCAGTTTTAGATAGATGTCGCTACATAAAACGGTTGAATGTTTGACATTTAAACAGCCCACGCTTTGTTTTGACATATACACTTGCATCTGTCATCAAATCGCTGTCGAGCAAGCGAGTATGAAATATGCTTTTAGCCGAGAAAGAAAGGGATAGATGCGCGACGGCGCTGTAGCTTCCCGCCGTCCCCCGTTCGACAGTCGCGCTTGTACTGTTCAGTTTGCTGTGCGTAGTTGACCTGTGTTATTTTTGTTTTCCACTTATTCAGTGATATCACCGGACTTTTGGCTTTAACTGGACAAAGTTGTTATTGTGTATTAGTGACTGAGTGCAGAAAGAAGTGTTCGCATGGATTGAGTGAGCAACGATGTTACCTCCCACGGCCGGTCTATCACAAGAACAACGCGACCGGCCCGAAATGGCGTACCAGCAGCGTCAGGATGTGAGAGAGCTCACCAGGGAAATAATCAGAAGCGCTCGAGTAGCAAACAGACAACATTCAACATCTCCTGGAGGTGAGCCGGTCCAAAATCAAAACGACGCCACGTTTCCGCCATGCTTGTCAAATTGACATGATACGTCAAGGTGACATATAAATGAAAACATAGCATTTTTCGGGGGAAAAATACAATAAAAACAAAGCCTACGGTCCTAATTATTGTATAGAAATCATAAGCGGAGCAAATTAGGACTGTTACGTCACCAAGGAGTCCGATCTTGCGAAAGGAAAATGGCGCCAATGCGCCACATTGCTTATCATTTATCTGGGTACCTATACAGCTAGTAGACATTTTCTACAGTAATTCCGGCGTGATAAAGCTGAAACTAACTTATTGAAGTTTAATGTTACGTAAGCAAAGATTCTCTATTGCCTATCGTTGAATTGGCACGTGCTTGGGTTATTTTTAGCCCGTCCATTTGTGACCTACGTAACGTGGTCGCATCGCGTCAGCCCGATCGATATTGTATATGCATTTTTTACCAATGTACTTGAATGTTTTACATAGTGATGGCACGCATTATCATCAGAAGTGGATACGGTTTACATTCTGTTTGTTGTTGTTATTGAATTCCCTTTGACTTTTATAAAATGTCGTGGTGACAGTAAATTGACAGCGCTCAGCAGTCGAGCTACAAGATGGCGGCCTGCCCGCCATTAGTACCTCAAATAAGTATTGTTAAATTTTAGTACAATCACGCGGTACACCAGGTGGCGCCACAGTCGCTTTGTTGTTTATTTTGATGTCGAAGTTAGAATTAAAAAGTATACATACCGGGTTTAATACCTGTAGGGATGAATGGACACTAAACTTAAACAGGTTTTCACGTTATTAATATTTTGTTTGTTGGTTGTCTATGTAAGGATTAAAAAAATAAAAACATTAATATTAATTTGTTATGGGTTCAATTCCCGCATGAACCAAATATTTGTATAGCCTTCAGATAGTTGTTCCGGGTCTGGCTGCTTGTGTATGTGGGTTTTTGTGTTCATAAAACTCTTGATACAGGATAAATTCCTAGTCTTTTTACAACAACAAAAAACTCTTAATTTGTCATTGCATCAATATCTGCAAGTCATCACTGATCAAGAGGGCATTTAAAATATTATAAAGTCATACATGTCTAATCGTCAATTACTGTACCAATAAGACATTAGTCTTATTGGTAGTCATTATATTGTCAACTCCCATGTGTCTGGTTATTTTCATCCTAATTCTCACAAATAGACATTAATATTCATATAATTATTCAGATATTATATCCATGACCTAAATTACACAAAATGTCTTCCAGTAATATTTATCAAACATTGACACTCCTGTAAACAGATAAGAGAATATTGCCCTGTTATTTATTAGTGATTTAAGATGTCTTATCTTGTTCTGCTATGCAGTTACATAAACATCAGCATACCAATCAATCCTGAACATTAATGTACCTACCTAAAAATAATATTGTAATATTCATTTCAGTTTAATAAATTTGTCATCTAGTCAGTCAGTCTAATACACAAATTTTGTAGAACCTAGGTTTGTTAAAATGAGTTGAATGTGCTTATGCTCAATAATTTATTACATATAGAATTAATTATTGCAATTACTTTAACAAATGGGAATAATTTTGATGTGATTTTGTTTGTTTGGCAGAACTAACCCCAATTGTATATTCAAATCATGGATTTGCAGTTAATAATACCTTAACTGATTAGTCAGCTAAACCTACTGAGGTATTAACTTAAAACTTGGTCAGTTTGGACTGTGCATACCTTTAAAAATAGCCTAAGTGGTTCAGCCAGTCTCCCCTGAACCCATATTCATAACAGAAAAATATATGATAATATATTGTTACTGTTGATGGCCCAGTTGTTAAGGTGCCTGCCTCTGCCATGCCTGATGGTGCAAGTTCGATACTGAGCAAGTACCAATGTGACTTTTTTGTGTCTTTTATATTTGTACTTTATAAGTTTATCTTGGACATCTTTGACATTAAAAGAAAAAATCCTAAGAAAACATGGACTTATAATGAATATGAGTCTAAAATCCCCAAACTGCCTTGTGCCAAGTGTGGTGATCAATGCTCATGTCTTCTCTTTGTGGGAAGAAGCCTTTGCCCTGCAGTGGGACAATAAAAAGCTGGTAATTATTATTTATTGTTACTGTGCATAGGGTTTATTTATTTGATAGCTAATGTTGATATCGAGTCCAACTCAATGGTATTGAAAACAAGCTAGGCTACAACTGATCTGATTGCAAAAAATATTTGATTGTTTGATAGCTCCATTATTGTCAAGCGCCATTAGATATGTTTTATGGAAAAAAAAATTGTTCTTAGAATAAAATTACTATATTTGTAAATCCAGTCAAAGAAAAATGATACTAAATACCTATGACCTATCTATTTCTATTCCTGATTATCACGCGGGCGATATCTCAAGCAAAAGCTAGTGATGAATTAGGTAGAATTTTCCATCAATGACGTACCTATTAAAGACTGCTTTAGCCGCATTATGAGTCCTGAGTAGTCCTGACTCTCCTGCCTGTTATCCCATTTTATTACGCTAACCATCAATCTTTGCGACGGCACGGATTTGCGAAATGATTATCATTTGGTGCCATTCCGTTCAAAAGTTCATCTATTTGAAGGTAGGTAGTGAAAACACAAGCCATCATGTTTTAGGTAAAGATAATGCTTGAAAGCATATACCTGTTGTTTAATTTTGCTTAAGTGCTAATTTGACCATCACGTCTGTATTCCCCAGAGGGTTAGGCAGAGATGTACCAATGTACTTGTACACCCCCAGTTCGCCGGTATGTTTCTAGGTCCCATGTAATAGGGGGCAAGCCTATTGCCATTAACCGGGCACAAATCCTAACTCCGAGCTGCTATGGAGAAATTCATAGAAAAACCCAATAAAATTTTTTGCTCGACCTGGGAATCAAACCCAAGACTTCTAGCGTAGCAGTCGCGCTTAGGACCACTAAGCCAACGAGGCAGTGCTAATTTGAATCCATCAAATAATAAAATTGTGATCGATTTTTCCGTATTTCTAAAAAACAAACAAAAAGCCTTAAGATTTTAAATCCAAGTGTAAGTGCTGTGACGCAGAGGTTTGGCTCTATATTGCATGCAAATTAATCAAGGCTGTTTATCACTGTTTGGCTCCTCAAACAAGGTATTTGGGTCATTTTAATTATTGCCACTGCATCTGGTTTACCAATTTTCCTATGAGACACGTTCAACCTAAAACCTTACGTAAAGTTAACTTATTTTGTTATCTCAAAGTAGCTCTACCCCGTGATTTCACCCGCGATAAATTACGTATTTGATTACTGCTCCGCTCCCGTGTGTCGCAGCGTGATGTTAAATAGTCTACAACCTTTCTCGATAAATGGGCTAAATGGAAGAAGCCTTTTTTTTTTTTTTCAAATCGGGCCAGTACTTCCTGAGTTTAGCGCGTTTGCAACCAAACAAACAAAAACACAAAATTTTTTTTTTTAAGTAACCCCCGACAGAAGAATAAAAAGAATCCTACCGTAGCTAACGAAAGAGCTGATAACTTCGAAACCGCTGAACCGATTTCCATCAAACATAGCTAAGAACAATCCCGACTAATTCACCTTTCAAGCAAAAAAAACAAAATCAAAATCGGTTCATGCGTTCGGGAGCTACAATGCCACAGACACACACACACATACACAGAACCGTCTAACTTATAACACCCCGTCGTTTTTGCGTCGGGTGTTAAAAATAAATCTATACTAATATTATAAAGAGGAAAGATTTGGTTGTTTCTTTGTAACGAATAGGCTCCGAAACTACTGGATCGATTTTAACCATTTTTACACCAATAAATAGCTAGATTATTCCTGAGTAACATAGGCTATATAACATCACGCTATGACACACAGAAGCCGAGCAGTAACGAAAGATGTAACTTGCCGCGGGTAAAATAAGTCACGCGGACGAAGTCGCGGGCAGGTCGCTAGTTATTTATAAATTGTAACTTATTGTAGTAGGTGTACAGATTAACAAATACCCCGAATAACCTAAAACATCTGACGAGTGCCTTTAAAGCCGCGGGCGCAGGTACAGGTGGTAGAAACATACCCGGTTATAATTTAAACAATAATTGCAACACTTCACAACAAGGTATTGCATTACCTCAGTGCAGTTTACGCAACTGGTCGGCCTGTAGTGCTCTGTCATGTCAGTCTCTTATCTTGGCTGCTGTCCCGCGCAGATGTTTAGATTATGTTCTGGTTTAGATGTCGACTCCCGGCCTATTGTTTCAGACATTTTATAGCTATTATGGGTAAAACTGTTCATCCAGTATTGTAAATAATAGGTAGGTATAGATTATTGAAATGGTTAGGGACTCGTGTGTTCGTAACTTAATTACTTTCTGAGGTTGGCCGAAAGTTACGTGTTCTAGATTTTACCTAGGAACCTCCTGGGTACGGAGTTATTGAAGATACTAACTAAACTTACAATTCCCCCACGACGCCTGTGCCATGCATTCATAAACACAATGTTTTACGTTCGTTACATTGCGCACTATCAAAATCTGTGATTTTTACACAACAAATAAAACCGTTTTCCTGCTGGAATTTTTCTCAAAGTTACTTAGTTTGATGGACGGACGTAGTGCGTAGTTAACGGCTTTATGTATCAAATGGAAATCGATTAAATACTTTCTAATATTTTGGATTTGGAAATTTGCATGAGAAACTGCGCTTATTGTAAGCAGAGCTTGCCCGACTCAGTTGTTTAATACATGGCACAACTGAAATTCAGCCGTCTTTGCATATGATGTTCCCTGTAATGCAACCAGAAGATTGCTTATTTCAGATTACAAAACGTCAACAAACGTTCAGACGCAGTCATAATAACTTGGATAAGTTGCACTTCACGTGCGCAAACACAATGTAACCGTATTCCACTAACCGGAGACTTTAAATCGTTCTTGAAAACTAATCGTTATACAAAACTTTACTTTTCAATTATACTTTCTCCATTTGTTGTAAACAAAAAGCGGTGAAATAAGTTATTAGGTTATATTGTCGAAATCAGTCACCTCCCTTTGCGAAGCGGATATGCTAGAGAAGCAAGTAATGGGACGGTTGAGGCAGAGAGCCTCCCGTCCCGGCCGCCGTGGGTGGCGCTCCAGACGTCGGGAGCCGCGAGACGACTCGGTCACCGTAGACGCGGGCCTGCGGACCTGCGGCCTGTGGACGGTGAGCAATGGGTAGCTCACCATCCGTACGTTGCATAAAGACAGGCCGTGTTGACGGCACATTTGTGTTTTACGCGCGCCTCAAAGAGATGTCAGCAAATCGAAGTGGCCAGTCAGGGCCGATGCCTGCCGGGGCCACGGATTGTTCGAAAGAGGAAATATGGATGGATTTTAGTTAGCAAAAGACTGACACTCCGTCCCGCCCCGATCAGGGCGGGGGAAGTCATTTAATGATTTCTCGTCCGAAAAAAAAATGGTAAATAATAATGGCAAATAGTTTACATTGCTTTGCATTTATTGTGAAATAACGAATCTGATTACATGCTAACATTAAAATAACGATATCGTTGTAACGATATTTTTTTGTAATATTAATGGAATGTATGCAGGTAAATTCTGTTTAAGTAATTAAAACTTCCACTTTTCCCAAGATTGGGCGTTGTGTTACGACAGGTGTCAATATTATTATAAAGTTCAGCACTGCCTAAAATGATATGGTTTAGAATTAGAACTGCGAAACATTTACTGCTAACATGAGAGCGTCGTGATAATGACTGAAAACTAGCAGCGTGCAGACCTATTTTCGCAAACAGTCCTGCCAGATTTTGAAAGAAATGTCGTAGGCATTTTTCTACATATTCTTACAGACCTACGAACAAGTTAACGATACTATGAGATTTTTCACATTGATATTGTTAAACAAACATGACGGTATTGTTCCTCCTGTGGCTGTCTCCTTCGTCGTCCTGTATGCGCTATTAAATGCCAAACTCTTATCAGTGTCTCTTCTTCACCAATTAATAATAGTAACAAACTTTGAGTGACTGCAAATTAACTTAAATACTACATCATGTTCAAGTGACAGATACCTTAGGAATGTTAAGTGGACGACATAACGAAACCCAGCCCTATGTTTAATTATTAATGAACTAATAATTAATTATTAACCTGTGTTACGGGCACTCGGGATCGCTTCATCGTCTCACTAGAAACATAGACAGTAAACGTCTGTTGCAAAAAATCTCGAATTCTTCTTCTCTTCTTCTTTTCGGGTCGATTGACTCTTCTTAAATTTTGTCCGATCAGTATTGAGGAAACTGTACAACGTAATTGGCCTCATTTAGATCTTGGATGGTGCAGGTGTTTGTGCACGACGTGCAACTAAGGAGGTGACGCATATCCTGTGATGGTGTTCCAAATCTTGATCTTCAAGATCTTGGCTCCGTTCGGCGTTATCTGTGCTCGTTTGTAAGTTTTTTCCATCGGTCTCGCTCGATGCGTTAAGGGCTGGGCTTCACACTCGCATAGTTCTCCTCGTGTGGCGTCGGTTAGCAAACCGACACCTACGACACATTGTGTTCCGCGTCCCCACTTGTAAAACAATACTAGCTAAACAATGACGGGTTCACGAGAACATTTCTTTTGTCCCCTGCTGTACTAATTTACTAGGACCATTTTAACAGCCGTTACTTACGGTGTTTGTAAGATGATTTCTCTAAATGTGCGTCTTACATTTCGGTACATAGCAAATAGTTTGATTTTACTATTACACATCTTTTTAACCGACTTCAAAAAGGAAAAGGTCCTCAATTCGTCGGTATTTGTTTTTTTGTAATGTAAGTTCCCGGATTCCTCAGTCAATTGTGGACCGATTTTGACAATTCTTTTTTTATTTGATAGAGTATGTTTAGAAGTGGAATTAATATTCTACCAACCAGGAATGATTATTATTTTCATTGACCAGCTTCACGTTAAATTCGACCCCATGATACGACTGGGAAGGTTGCTGCCGTACTGGTACCTGCGTCTCGCCGCTCGCGGTCTATTACTTGAGAATCAAAGCAGCTAACTATAATAAAACCTGTTTGTTTACAAAAAGCGTAAAGGCCCTCCACACAGGTGCGATATTATCACAGAGGGAGGGGGATATTGAGATAATTATCTATCCGTAGAACAATGTCTATTATATCACGCGCGGTTCTTTACACATAGGCGACGTGCGCACCTTAAAATATAACCTCCCCTGTAATATTATCCACGTGTGTAGAGGCGTTTAGTGTTCATGTCTTTGTTCTAAAAACCATTTAGGTGTAAAGCTGATAGACTTATTGTATAACCTATATCTTTAAGTTTCAGTGAAACCCAATCAACACATCTACCTACTCCTAGTCATCTTTTAGTAACACCAGTAGATTCCGTAGCAAGTTCCAATAGTTAAAATCCCGATACATTTACCTACTTGTAAAAACAAATATAATCGAATCATTTCGAAGTTTTACAAGATCTCTTACAAGACGACTATTGACCAAACAAGTTAATATCAGGTCCTGTTGTCGGTAAATACGGATGTCCTTGGACGTGTTGCGTCACCCCCCGTGACCCCCCGCGGACGTTCACCCGCATCGATCGTTCCCTGGCTACTTCCGCGGCTCACATAGGGTACTAACGCAAAACACTTTGAGATGACACCCTTAAGAAAATTTGAGAGAGAGCGTTTTAACGAAAATATTGTAAGAAAAACATTTTCTTAAGTTAAAGAGATTTTACGTATCAAGTTTCGAAAAACTTTGTTCTAGAAGGTTTTATTTGGCTAGTAAAATTTTTGAGAAATTTTAGAGGCATGCAAGAGCCATCTTGAAGTCAGCCCATTTTTTTTGCGTTATTAAAGAGGCAATCATTTGTTTTCAAACGAAATCGTTCTACGTTATCTTTTTATTTGCTCCCAAAGCAAAAATCCTTTGTACAATATTCCCGTTAACATCATAGATACAAAGGGAAATGGTCATGTTATTAAAATTGCCGAGCAAACAGAAACGTATGCGACACACGTATTCACTAAACAAATGTTGACTATCCGTTACGATTAGGGCTGCCAAACATTCAAATCGTTTTTATAGCGCATGAATATTTAGCGGCGAGGGGTAAATAAGTTGTTTTAAAGTCTTTTTTTTTTTATTTAAAAGAAACCTTGCCCCACACTAGGAATTTCTCCTGTATCGTGGGTGCGTTTACAAACATATAAACTCACATACACAAACAGCCAGACCCGGAACAACTATCTGTAGGTCATACAAATATTTGTTCCGTGCGGGAATCGAACCCGAATTAATTTGGTTAGTTTTTAACAAGACACAAATATTACACTCATCCTCATCTGCGAAGAAGTTTATTAATATTGGAATTAAACTGCCAGATCTTCTTATCGAATCCGGGACCCCTATACGCTTAGCAGTCGCGCTTCCGACAATAGACATCTACAACCAGAGAGAGTCTAGTATCCAATACTCGTGATTTGTTTTAATTGAATAACTTTCTCAAACGTTACGCTTCAAGACATTTAATCAATTCTGGTGGCAACCCTAGCTATGACACATGTAAATAATTTACCAAAGTCATGAGTTGACAATAGAATCGGGTCACGCGTGTTTTGAAAACACATACGACGTGATTTTTACAGATTTATTCGAAAGCTGAATATTATTATGAAAATTAAGGAAGATATGTGACAATATGATGCTTATAATCCTGAAGGGAATAAGCAGTGTAATATGAGGTTCCTTTGAAAACAGTAGCATGACGGTACCTTATATAATAATATATTTTTTATAACTGACTATTAAACTATGGATCTCTGGATTAAAAAATTACAATTACAGGAATTAAAAAAATATATAAATGGTATTTCTGCATTTATAAATTTAAGACATAAATGACGCTATCTACTTTGGGTGACATTAAACAAGTCAATTGGAGCTTCCATATACATTACTGAAGCGCTTCGAAAGCGCTTCAATCCCTCCAGTTGCCTAAAGATCATTATTATATGCGACTCGTACGCCATCGTGCGCCCCCCCCCGATATACTCAGTCGAACGTTGATTAGTGCAAAAAGTCTAATAGAAGGACCTAAAAAGAGTACATAACTTTCACGCCATGAGCCGACTTGATAATTTTTTAGGATTCCATAGCCAAAGGGTGCTAACAATTACCATATTTTTAAAATAATAGAATTAGGTATTTCCTTGCAGCGCGCGACCGTTTCCCGTCGACATCCTCCACAGACGAGAACGAGAGCGGCACAGATGGCGAAGCAGACCGCTCCCGTCGGGTCAGCCTCGTCCACGGCGGCATGTCCAATCCGCCCCCAGGCATCGTGTCCATCCGCAAGCGACGCGGCAACCTGGCCAAGCACTCCGTGAAAATACTGAAGAAGTGGTTGTACGACCACCGGTACAACGCGTACCCTAATGATGCTGAGAAGATAGCGTTGAGCCAGGAAGCCAATTTGACTGTTTTGCAGGTGCGTTATTGTATGGAATTTTGTAACAGGTTTAGGGACTTCTCCAACATGTGCGTAAGGATTGCCCTCCATAGGAAACACTATTGTTATCAACATTTAGTACGTACTTCTTGTGCACAGCAGTCATCTGTTGACGTAGAATGATGAATGCTACAAAAGACAATAATATAGTTTTTTTTTTTTTTATAATAGCAATAATTGATTTAATTTCTCCCGTATCGTGGCTGCATCTACAAACATAAAACTTGCAGGCACTAACAATCAGACCCGAAACAAGTACTTGTGGACTATACAAATATTTATTTCGTACGGGAATGAAACCAGCGACCCGCAGCGCAGTAGCCAATCGCTCTACCACAAGACCAACCGGCTCGCTCGTCGATTGATTGATTGCAGTGTGATGTTATCAGTATCTGGAGTCCAGCTCACCCTTTGTCGTATTAATGGAGCTAGATACGAAAATAATATACAATTATTTTTTCTGCTAGTTGACAATTTAAAATTGATTTTGTACTATAATAGTAAACCGAAAACAGTTCGTTTCGGTACCCACATTTGCAAAACAATAAACACTTCTTAATTAAAAATAGTTAAAATGAGCAGATCGATAATATTGTGCACCTTATTATTTAAGCCCTAATCATCTATTCCCTTGCAGGTATGCAACTGGTTCATAAACGCACGCCGGCGCATTCTGCCGGAGATGATTCGTCGCGAGGGCCACGACCCGCTGCACTATACAATATCGCGGCGCGGCCGCAAGCAGCCGGGCACCTCCGGCGGCAACGCGAACTCTGCCGGCGTCGTCGTCGCCTCCTGGGATGGTGTTGAAGTTGAGGTAACTAAAATTATTTTTAAGTATTTGTTATATTATAATGTACTTCCTCGTTTGCCTAGTGGTCCTAAGCGCGACTGTTACGTTAGAAGTCTTGGGTTCGATTCCCGGGTCGAGCAAAGTGTTATTGGGTTTTACTATGAAATTCTTAGTAGCAGCTTGGAGTTAGGATTTGTGCCCGGTTAATGGCAATAGGCTCGCCCCCTATTACATGGGACCTAAAATATAACCGGCGAACTGTGGGTGTACATTGGTACACCTTGCCTAACCCTTCCCTATTCCCTACAAGCGTGATAGTTAGCTAGCCCTAGCTTTTGTCCAAAAGTTGGCCCGCGTGAATTTTTATACGACCCCCAAACTCCCAAATATTATAGTAATAAATAAAATATAGCCTGTAGAACTCAGGGATAACGAAGCTTCCTATTGGCGAAAGAATTTTCAGAATCAGATCAGTAGTTCCGGAGATTAGCGAGCAAACAAACAAGCTCTTCAGCTTTATAATTCTTATTACTATAGACGTCTGAATTTAAAAGTTGGGAAAGAGACCGCCATCCCTGCGTTTCATTTTGCCAGTTTAAGTCCATTTTGTGGGATGCAATCCTAACTTATCTCTCAGGAATTTTAAAAAATTCTCTGATAGAGAAATTCCTAAATGCCTGGTTCCTGATGGGAAAGTCTGACAAAACTTTCTCCGACTTGGTAATCGAACCGCATATTCTGCAAAATTAGGCCAAAACTAGATTAATAAGGCAGTCCATGTCGGATAACTAGAATTTTGAGGTCACACAGTAAAAAATAAACGCGAGGAAATCTAGACTTCTAGTTAATATAAGTCTGAACTCGTCAGTCCGCACTGGGCAAGGACGGTGATCAATGTTCGTGTCTTCTTTACAAGAGGGGTTTGTGCTGCAGTGGAACAATCATAGGCTGGTATTTTTTATTACACAATCACCCATGGTAGATTAGAACCACGCCATTGATCCTGGCATCGAAGATGCAGAATCTGGACATTGTGTAAGATTTCAGAAAGTATAAAACTGATCAGGATATAAATCCAAAAATTATGTACAGTTATGTAACTGTAATCGGTGCACTTCCGCTCAAGTAAACATTGGTTATGTGTGATTAGAAAGATAAGGGACATTTTATCTTGTTCTTTTAGTATTAAAGCTAAAATGTAGCAGTATTACATTTTATATAACTGTTAACTGTATTTTTGCCCATTTCAAAAAACATGGAATTTTGATCCTTAATATCTTTGTAACTCCAAGGTTCCCAGGTATGGTCTAGTTTAGAACAAAAAAATGACTGGAATAGCGATAAGAATTTGTAACTTACGGTTTTGTTAAGTATCTTTTCATTCAATAGACTAGTTCCTGCTCGCGACTTCGTCCGCGTAGTTTTTTCACCCGCATTATTTTACGGCAGCGTGCTGTTATATAGCCTTCCTCGATAAATGAACTATCGAACACAAAAAGAATTTTCCAATTTAAACCAGTAGTTCCTGAGATTAGCGCGTTCAACTAAACAAACAAATTCTTCAGCTTTATAATATTAGTAAGATTAGCTTCTGCCTGAAACTTCGTCCGCGTCATATTTGATATATTATCCCACGGGAACCGTACATTTTTCTGGGATAAAATGCATCAACCACTATCACCACAATATTTTAGTGCCAAATTTCATCCAGATTCGATCAGCCATTTCAGCGTAAAAAAGTAACAAACGTCCGTCCATCGATCTATACATCTATCCTCACAAACTCTCGCATTTATAATATTATTAGTAGGGTAAACACTTGCATTGTATTCTCCGCAAAGGGGTAAGGCAAGGTGTATAGTAATTAGTACGTCCATATGTCTTTGTTTATATAAGGTTAAGTCTCATTCCAAAGGAGGAGGAGGGATAAAGTTAAAATCACTGAAAATCATCTACTTAGCCTTTTCCCAACTATGTTGGGGTCGGCTTCCAGTCTAACCGGATGCAGCTGAATACCAGTGTTTTACATGGAGCGACTGCCTATCTGACCTCTGCAACCCAGTTACTGGGTAACACGATACCTATTGGTAAGACTGGTTGTCAAACTTCCTGGCTTCTGACTATCCGTAACGACTGTCAAAGATCTACGAATAACAGCCGGGACCAACGGCTTTACGTGCTTCCCAAGCCACGGGGGGTGTCACACCACCAACTTCCAAACCCCGGGACAGCTACTTAGAAATTCGTAATGGAAAAACCCAATAACACTTTTTGCCCGACCCGGGAATCGAACTCAGGACCCCGTGCTCATCAGTCTTGCATACGACCAAGAGACCAACGGGGCAATCACTAAAAAATCAGGGAAAAATTATATTAAAATATGAATTTGTCCACAGAACGACGCAGACCGCAGCGGCGAACAAGAATACAGCGACGGTCTCCTAGTCTACAGAAGTGATGGCGACGAGATCGGCGACGGAGAGGAAGGATACTCATCTAGCGCTGTCTCAGAAGAGGAGGTCAAATACGACCCCTCTGTGTGGCAGTCCGTCATACGGTACGGACCAGAGGACCGGGAACTACACCCCGCTGCTAGAGGGTTGGTTTCTGTAGGCCTTTTGTTACAAGTAAAGCGACTGCGGATATTTCGGTCTCACGATTGAATGCGGCGTTTTGTAACTTTTAGGGAGTTTCTTGAGTAAGATGACTCGTTTAAAGTGACGCTATATACTTTGTGGGCTTAATAGTTTAATTTACTACAAATAATATGGTCAGGCTTTTGGGGAACGTGCAGCATAGATCCTGGACAATAGGCGCGCAACTAGGTATGTCATTGATACCATTGTTGGGTTTAACGGAAATAAAACTTGTCGTTCGAATTGTATCGTCATTTAATCTGACTGAGTGTCAGCTTTTGTCTATTCTTTTCTTCCAACAAATGTTTATTAGTGTTAGTATGTAAATGCACGTAGTAACATAAAGTGTGCCCCGCAGGCGCACGGCGGGCGTGGTGTCGGTGCGCACGTCGGAGTCGGAGGAGGGCGCGGAGGGCGCGGGCGCGGGCGCGGGCGCGAGCGCGGGCGCGGGCGGCTGGCACCCGCAGCTGGCGCACCTGCCGCAGCTGCCGCACCCGCTGCGACGCCGCATACAGGTACGAGCTGCTGCCTGCTGCCCGAACCTTGCTGTCGGGATTTTGTATACATACATACATTATATTTATGCTAATGTCACGGAGAACTTTAATATCGCAATTTACAAAACATCAATTGTTGTTGACTGTTACGCTAGAGATCTTGGGTTCGATTTCCAGGGCGAGCAAAAGGTGTTATTGGGTTTTTCTATGAAATTCTCAGTAATAGCTCGGAGTGAGGATTTGCGCCCGATTAATGGCAATAGGCTCGTCCCCTATTACATGGGACTTAAACATGTCGGCGAACTGTGAGTGTACACTGGTACACCTCTGCCTAACCCTTCGAGAAATACAGGTGTGGTAGTATGTATGTTGTTACTCGCATAATGGTGATTGGTGCGGTAGCTACCACCACTTGAAAAATTATGGACATAGCGATACCCCTATCCTACTCGAGCTGCACCACGTCAAAGTTTTACAGATCACAGTATTCATAAACATCAACAACTTTTGATTATAGGACCAACATTGAAACTTAAAAAAAAAAGAACTGTTGCTTCACATATTTTTGTGGTGTTAATTATGACTGTTTGTATGGAACATGTTTTGACTTATAAAACTGTTCTATTTAAATATACAAGAATCATTTTGCACAAGCCGAGATGTAGTCACAATATTCTAGGAATCAAGCCTTATTAAAAATCTTCACAAATACTTTCCGGCAGGTCGTGCCAGCCAATGTGAGCAGCAGTGAGGGCGAACGCGATAAGTTCAAGTGTCTGTACCTACTTGTGGAGACAGCTGTCGCGGTGCGTCAGAGGGAGAAAGAGGCAGAAGAGGTCCCTGTCTAGTGACGAAAAGGTAAGTACCCAACTACCGAACAAAACTTATTATATACCTGCTATTTGTATTTGCCACCTAGTTATGATAAAACTAAATCTTTTCCCACCTTTCTGAGAGACTGGTGCCTGAAGTAAGTTTGAGGAAGTATTACATAGGTCACCACGACCCTCACCACGCTTAGATTTTTGTATAATGTATCATGCACATTATACAAAAATCTAAGCGTGGTGAGGGTGGTCTATAATGGAAGGAGTTCACGTAACACAAACATATTGTACATACCGAATGTTACGAAGAACATGACTGTTCTTGTATAATACAAGGTTAAATAAAAAACATGGTTGAATAATGAGAAACACCAACCAACCAACAACAACAACCAACTAGGGAAACACCAACATACCAAAAAAAATATATAGCTACAGTCCACTGTTTGAATAATATACGGGGTGGAAGGGACGTCGTAACTAAGTTTTTATCATGGTTTCAGTACAAATTTCTGTAACCCTTATTTTTTTTTAAGCATGTAATTTCTTCACATGGCTTCTTCCGCTCTGGACAGAAGGACAGCGGAAGGCAGTGTCAGACTCTTATTTCGTACTGACTAAAACCCATCCGTGTTCCTCGTAATGCCCTTTCCGTTTCAGGGCCGCGGTGGCTCTTTCGAACAAATTCCGCAACCCTGCCAAGCAAAGGCCATTCTATACCTCCAGCGACGTGCCGAATCCATGGTAAAAACTACGATGTCCCTTCCGCTAGTTATAACATTTCTTACATTATCTTTCATTGATTACAGACAAAGCAGTATGGAGTGGACTCGGCAGCGCCGCCAAACGGAATTGTACGTTCAGCAAGCGGTATATAACGTTACAATCTTCCACTAATCTAGAGTTTAATGTCGTTCGTTTGTTTATAATAATCATTAATCATGCCGCTACATAACAGCGGTCCTAATCGGTCAGCACAAACAGAACAGTAGTATGCTCGATAAGCGTACATTAATTAATTGAAAATGAATTAAAATCTTATAGGAATAGAGTTAAAATTACGTAATTACGTGCAAGATATAAATGTCGCGTCGAATTGTATCTTACATACAATTTTTTACTCTATTTCTATTGTGTTTTAGTTCATTATCAATTAATCAATGAAAACTGATCTAGCTTTTTCCTGCTCTGTCTGCTCTAGACCGCACTTATTGACTATGGTAGTGTATTCTTCACTTTATTTAAAGTGCGCTTTTATTTGACTTTAATACTTCAGTTTTATTTGTGCAAATGGGTAATACATAATGGTCTTGGTCTATCGATATGGTTCTCCAATACTTTAGTTTTGTATGTTTCATCGTCTGTGACGTTTAATGATTAATGAAAACGACTGCAAAGTCTGTAAGGAAACAACAATGATATGACATCGACGCGGCCGACTCACAGGAGTCGCACATACGTCAGTCGAAAATCAATGACCAAAAAGAAAAATGGGCTTTATTACAGACATTTATTCTGACAGAAAAAAAGTTTATTTTATAGTTGTTACATCGAACGAGTCTTATCAGTAAAATATCTACTGTTGTTACAATCGTAGATGGTCGATGTTTTAATGTTAAGCCAAGCCAGGCCCGATAAGTTCGTGTAATAGGACATTTTCTTCAGTTTTAAACATAAAAATATTGTTTTTTAAACGTTAACTTATATTTTGCTCTGATTAAAAAAATGTTTTCGTGTATGTAGCAACTATTTGCAAGCCACAATACTAGTTAGTATAAGGTTGTTGGTTATAGCTATGTATGCTAGGGTTGTCTCTAAGGCTGTCTGTCCATTGTAGCGGAGCAAGGCTGCGGAGCGGAGAAACAGAAATATTAACCAATAGAGTTGCATAACGGTAGCGGAGCCGAGATTGAATTAAATTTTATTGGTTAATATTTCTCCGCTTCGCAGCCTCGCTCCGCTTCAATGGACAGGCAGCCTTAAGGTACCTTGCAAAAAAGCTAAAGGTGATTACTATAAAATTTCGATTTGATTGATTGATTTTCGAAGTGATGTGATCCAACCGATTTCAGCCAAGGCTATTGCTATTCGTACTAATATTGTATTATTGTACTCAGTATTACTCGACAGTTACTGCCCAAAAGCATCTTATTTTTACATTACTCTGCCGTAAATATGGCACGTTGAGTTGTGGGATAAGTTCGGTTTCGCTGAGCGTTGTCTCTCTCTCATAACCGGGAATCGAATAATTGGATGCATATTTACCTAGACTTCAGGTATTGGCTATGTATGAAAAAAAAATCCCGCGATTTCGAAATTGAAATTAGGGGTACTGACTGTATTACCTGGATGTATATTTACATATTGTTCACGGGTTAATTATTTTAAAATGGTCTTAAAGTTATAAAAATTTACCGACTAATAAATTAATAATTAAATATACATTTGATTTGTAATATGATCCCGGAATCCTGGGTTTCTGTTTCATAATTTCAAGAGTTCGTATCGTAGTGGAAAAATTAACTTTAGGTAAATATGTTAGGCTTTTTTTTTTTAAAACGAGATGTCATATTTACGAACGGGTACTGAACCCTTTCTTCCAACAAACATACCTTGCCAACGTAAGTAGGATCGGCGCGCCTGTGCAAAGTTGATGCGTATAGTCAATAAAAAATGGACGAAATGTTTTCAAATAAACTGATGAACAAAATTTGTTTGACTGTTTACACCCCACGCTGTTTCATACAAATATTCAACTGAAAATCTTGGACATTATACCTACTACAAAATCTTATACTTTAATATCTTTACGAGGCCTGATATGATGATGATGTACACAGGGCTACATATCAAGCTGTACATATCTAGTATGAGCTGACCCTTTCATTGTATGGAAATCCTATACAATGAAAGATCAGCATAAACTGAAAATGAATAGCTTGATATATAGCCCTTTGTACACGCAATACACACTAGTCAAACTAAAAAGTTTGATGAGAGTTAAAAAAAACGTGTTAAAGCTAATGTATAGCGATTTTAAGACAAGGTCAAGATCTTGGAATTAATAATTTGTATGTGATATCGTTCGGCGTAAACGTTCTCAAATAAAAGTCACAAACAAATCTCGAACAGGCATTTTGAGGACTATATAAGAGGAGTTTTTCAAGAATTTCGCTTGATGAAGACAACTGTAAGTTTAATGAAAGTGAACAAAGTGGAAACTGATGAAAATTGTTGTATCTTTTAACGTTTTGGCCGCCACGTCAATAATGAAAAGACGTGCCCGCAGCGCTCAGCTACGAATCCATCCTTTAATACTTACAAAATAGTAGTGAGTTCAGAATGATATCGATGTTGTTTTGAGTTTTATTTACGTATAAAAGTGTCATGGGATCGTGACCATGGCGTGCTGGGCACATTTGGGTTTGTCATCTATACATGACTGTCGGCCAAAAGGTTAACTGATTGTTGTAGTACTAGATCATAATCTATGTATACTGTAGTAGTGTGCAATCATATTACCTAAACTTGGGTAGTGCACGTTTTATAAATAGTATAAAGCATGTCTCGTGAGTCGTACACTTAAATTTGTATTATTATTTTTATGACTCATGTGTCATTAATAATGTCTACCTCTTACCCTCTGATACTGAACGTGGTTCTTGTTATGCTCGCCTAGCCTGTTTCATATACAAGGCCATAGCCAGGAGGGGGTTAAAGGTCTCCCCCCCCCCCCCTACAAATGTCGGGAGCAAGAAAATGAAATAGGGAGCGCGACCCGGCTACCTCGGGGCTACATAGCCTCGTTGCCGTTTCCTCGTGCCCTATTGTCGAGCCGCTGAGACGACCATAAAGTTTTGATACTTTGATTGTGTGTGTGTGATGTTATTTATTGTCTCTGGTCCAGAGCTCGACACCGTAGATTGAAATTTCTGGCTACAGAGTTGTTCTTACATGGCGGGCGCTATCGCGTAATGACTAATGATGCTAACTTTTGATAAAACTATTATAATAAAATCGTGCACTATTAAAGTAGAATAATACACATACATTTATAATAATTTTGTAGAATACAATATAAACGAATATATCAGTAGCCTTCCTATATTTATAATTAGAATGACAGACTGGTTAATCCTTATATATCGGAAGTATTTACTCTGCTTGTATTGTTCCTAACTTTACTATCATATAATATAAATAAATAATAAAGTCTTGAATTATTATAATACGAATACATTTATACATTAAATAGGGGATTCTGTATATTCATCCCACTAATATTACATAATGCAAAAAAAATCTCATTTAAGTACGTCGTTACGGCTAAGTAAAAAGAATTAGCAGTAGCGCAATGTAGACACCTACCTAGGTACTCTTATCTTAAAATTAATGCGAAGGACGGCTAAAATCAGCTGCATAGTTCTTATTTTATCAAAAACAGTACCAAGGACTGACTTAACGGTTGATTTTTACAATTCTTACGCAATACGTCATAATACAAGAGTTTCCTCATCGATCATAGACCGCCGGCCATGCTTAGAGGTCTAGATACGTTAGTATTATCTGTGGTTCAGATTGAGACCTCCCCCATCAATTAGCATTCTAACGACACTGGCAATGATGATCGTCTACTTTAGATTACCAGAAACACTTGAACGGAAAGAGGTAATAAACAAAATGAGGGGTGTAAAACACACACCACATAGTTCCATCGAACTAAGCGAACTTGAGGAAATGTTGTTGCTGGGAACTTACTTTTATTATTGGTGTGAAAAAAAAAAACGACTTATGGTAGCGTGCAATGTAACGCTCGCATTGTACTTTAGGAGACAGTACGGCCGACGAAGCTTGCCTATCCTGAAGTTTGCCGATTAGCTGCGCAGTAGACAATTTTGTTCTCAAAAGATCCATTGCGCAGCCTAACAGCTAACGTCATGATCGCCGAGATACGCCTGCCGTTCTCTACATGCAATAGGGTTGGTGGGGGTATTTAACCCTTTATAAGGCATAAGCATCTAGGGGCGGAAAAATAAAAGTAATTATGGTTTTACATTCGTTTTATTATGCTTTTTCAGGAAATGAAAAAAAAAATTAAATTAAAAAAAAAAAAACATGGTGGGAAGTCACTTCCCTCTGCCCGTGGTGATGGTTGATAGGTGTCATAGGCACCAAGTCTGATTGAAGCGGATTGATGTTGTATTACTTATTCCTTGTGAAACGCAGTAAAGCATGGTAATATGCAAAGGGCAACTCCACACTTTGAGCACATTATTTTGGAACGTTTGTCCTTTTCTTTAGTGCTGCACATTCTGCAGCGCTTGTAGCTCGGCAATTCCACCGGCATATGGTCCCCAACGTTGGTGTAGCGAATTTCTTCGGCAATAACGTGGAAGGACTTTTGACGGTTCTCGGATAAACAAGATTTCTTTCTGGAGACGTAATTTACCAGACCAGAACGTCGTTTTCTGTTCGAGAATCCACTGACCAGTCCTCTAGCAACAGATACTCGGAATTCAAGAGTGGAGAGTTTTGTCACATTTCTGTTTTGGCAATACAACAAGTATGCATTAGTTATACTTGTATCTAAAAGAAAGTAGAAGATGCGGACCCACCATCTCTTACTCCGTCTGCCAACTGAGTAGGTACCTTTTAGCTGGTCGAAGCGATCTACCCCTCCCATTCTTTTCGTGTACTCCTTTATGGCTAAAGGGCAGTCAATTGCTGTCTTGGTGCCATCTTTTTGAGTTCGTAAAATAGTCGTTTTGCCAGACTTGGGATGGAATGCATTACTCATCAGAAGGACATCTTTAGTATCTTTCCAAATCAGGCAAGATACATTGCCCTTGACTCTCCATTTGTACTGCCCTTTTTGAAGCTTCGGGTTAGATTTTACAAGTTTGGGCAGCTCTTTTCTGTGCCTTCGTACGGTTCCTGTAGCAAAGATGCCATTCTCATAAAGATATTGCATTATACTATAGTCACAAAAGAAATTATCAAATGTCACAATGACATGAAATTCCTCCAATGCTTTATCTATCAGTTTCTCTGTCAACATCTTCACAACTTTGAATCCTAATCCTTCTTCTGTACCCACTTCTAATTTTCCAGTGTAGATGTAAAATTCGTATAAGTAGCCAGTATTACTATCGCATCGGCACCATACTTTGTAACCCCTTTTGATGGGCTTGAGGGGCATATACTGCTTCATCGAAGACCGCCCTTTGAACAAAATCATAGATTCATCAATACTTTGAGATGAGGAATCTTTGGCATTCTTTTGACAAGCGTGATTTATAAGATCTAACAACGGGCGAACTTTGTAAAGTTTGTCATAGTTCTCACTTGACCTTTCTGGATGTTGGGTGTTATCGTTTAGATGTAAATGTTGCAATATTTTCTTGAAACGTTTTATAGTCATAATGCTTGCGATTTCGTCTACTCGGAATCCAGGGTCTGTAGACCAGTAAAGGTCCATCGAAGGCAGGATGTTGTACCCCATTATTATAAAAATAGCCAAGAAAGCCTTCAGTTCCTTTTTATCTAATTTTGTCCAATTTGCATCATTCTTCTGTTCAGCATATAAGTTTGTTTGATATATTATCAAATCATATACCTCATCAGTAAAATATTTTTCAAACAAAGTCACAGGTCTAATACGGCTGCTAAACATATTTTCAGGCTGCAATGGAATTTCATCGTAAACGCTAGGGTCCGGTCGAAAGGTGGTCCACTTAGTCTTTTTCCATGTTTCCTCTTCGCCATCTGAATCGTCAGTTTCTGAATCTGAATGGGTATTATCTACTGGAAATGCTGATCTTGAAGTAGTCTGCTGCGTACTAGTAGAACTTGGTAAATCTTGGGATCTTGTTACTCGTGTAGGGCGATTATTTTGAATAGAAGGTTGAAATTCAAAGGATGCTGGGCTATCTGGATGAGTATTATCTACTGGTAATTCTGGTCTTGTCCTTGAAGTCTGCTGCGTACCAGAGGAACTAGGTAAATCAAGGGCTCTTGCTACTCGTCTAGGGCGATCACTTTCGACTGATGGTTTAGGTTGACATTCAACAGAGGGTTGAATTTCAAGGGATGCTGGACTGTTAGGTGGATCGGGTGTAGGTGGTAAAGGTCCATCGTTAGGCTCATCAAAGTTTTCTAAGATCCTTTGAAGTTTTGCGGTACTTATTTGGATAGTCTCTTCATCAGATTCTAAATTGTCATCTGACACTTCGGGATCGTCGGGTAAACCATAAAGCTCATTTAATTCGTTGATTATATCTAAATCTTGTAGTATCTTTCTACTCATTTTCGAACAAATCTACAAGAAACAAAAAAATAACATTTACATGTGCCAAGGCAAAGGGAATATTTTTCCCACCACAACCAACCCATACAATCAAATTATGCAAATTCCCAAGTTGAAAATATGCCTAAATTTTAATTGAATAAACATTTGTCTTTAGAAATAATAACATCTTACCGTTTTTGAATCGCAGAAAATAAAGATTTATAAAGATTTATCTTGTTGTACAAAAATTCACCAGTTTTTCACATTGAGAACGTCAACCGAAGAAAAAAAAGTATGGCGACCTGTCATCACCATAGATAAAAATATTGAATTAAAAGTCTATT
This sequence comes from Caradrina kadenii, assembly GCA_947462355.1. Lineage (NCBI taxonomy): Eukaryota > Metazoa > Arthropoda > Insecta > Lepidoptera > Noctuidae > Caradrina > Caradrina kadenii. The sequence continues at coordinate 12,674,375 of OX381689.1, read as the reverse complement.
GAAATATTGCCATACGAATAAAAACCGTACCTTTACAATCTAAGCCAAAAATATTGGAAAAAGTTGGTGGGAAAAATATTACCTCTGCCTTATAAAGGGTTAAAATAAAATCACATTTAAAACTGATTTTCATAAAAAAAACTTGGCAAAATGTTGAAACTTTGACCCTCAATATCTCCGTAACTAGAAGATTCCCATGTCATAGTCAAAAACAAAAAATAGTCGCTTGATGGGAAGAACATGCAACTTATGGCTTCGTTAAGAGTGTTTACCCCCCTTAGGTATATTTAAGTTCGGTATAGTCCCTTAATGATCTAACTTTGAAATTCACAACTATTTGGGAAATTCCTAATTAGCAGGTGCCGCCGTGTTAAATTTTATCGACTGAGAAACAATCGATTGAATAATATTCGATGTTATTATATTTTTATATACTTTGATATTCCTTTATTGCAATCTGAACCAAGCAGGTTTGTTGCTTCATTGTGGTACAGGTACAGTAGTACATAAGTCATGAGGTATCCTGTGAAAAGTATCGATTGTCACTGAAGTAAAATGAATCACGTCGCAACACTAATATTCTCTTTTTGACATTATTATGACAGTGTAATTGTTATAACCACATCACACAGTGGTTCATTGCCTTTTAAATTTACCGATCTTCACGTTCCATTTATGAAATATTCATTCATATTGAATGTCACACGCATCCCAAGCTGTGTAAGGGCCAAAGCAGATGAGCTATTTCGCTGCGGCGCTGCTGCTTAACGTAGCTAGTGTACAATGGCCTTAAGAGCAGCTCGGAGTTTAAGTTCTTATTCGCCCCCAAACGCCTTCATATTTATTAACAACTTTATGAAGGTGTAGGGAGATTACATTAGCTATTTCATACATATAAACTCGTGTCTTTGTATATAGTACACATACATAGTGTATGTTAGGTTTAAAGTTTTGTAGCTCCTAGTTATATGTTAGTGCCAATGAGGCAAGTTTATAGTGTATGTAACATCTCACGATAATTCACGTGATAATTTATTGAAGGGTGATAGATACCACGACTTTTAGATGAGCAAATATCATAGAAATTGTAGCTATTTAGATACTTAAACTTATCGGCACTGAATGGCGGGATCACCCTTAATTATTATAAATAAATTGTCAAGATAGTTATCACACTTATTATGTTATTTTTTCTATCAATTCTTATGGTATACCTATCAACATAAGCAAAAGCTTTAAATGGAAATGGAGACACATTTTTAGCATAGATTTTTCTTTATGGAAATATTATAGATAAACTAGATAGCAAGGCTAACAGAATTGGAGAGAAAGGTCAGTTGAGCTAGCTAGCATATTGATTGTCCGATAACCCCCGAATTCCCGAATTAAAAATTAATGTGACAAATTGTCAAGCGCTTATAAAGTGTTGTGATTGATTGACTGACGTTCCAACAACCAATCACGGCACTGCGCATCACAATTTGACATTTTTTCTTTTAAGAAGCCGGAGTTGAATGTCGTATATATTTTTTAAATTTTGTTATCGTATATATTTATTGTAACAGCGTTAGAAATCAACTTGCAATTATGTATGAGTATAGAGCTTAGAACTCCAGTACACTTACTGCATAATATCTCAGCTGTTTAAGGGTAAGCAGAGGGGAATAGCTCGCATATATTCGCGAATTATATTAAAGTTATCTCTTATTATCACACCTATTACCATTACAATCTCGTGATATTATTTTCAAGTGTGTTGGAGTTCTATGTCCAATCGTTTGTATTTATTTATTGGTTGTGAGTTTGAGGTGTCGCTGTGAGGACAGATATTCTATTTGTTAAGGCCTTTTATGTATAATTTCGTTTGGTAGGCATATTGAACTAAACAGACAATCTAAAATATTCAATATCAGACTTCGGATTAACTCTAAAATAAGTCATATCTTCATAACAATAGGACTCGTTTTAGTTCAAATAAAACGACAAAAAGTCCTTCAATATGTCTATTAAACTGTGCAAGTTGGGCTTCACGATTGCTGGCGACGACTTCTCATGAGTAGATAAAGGGAAAACATAAATACATTAATTTTAATATAGCCAATAATTTAATTAAATTTATCAGCCAAGTCTTATATTATTACTGACAAGTTTCGATTGATTGACATTCAATCATTATGCTGAGTGCTCGCTTATTCAATGGTAAATATTTAGCTACCATTTAATTAATTGAACTAATTTTGAATAGGTACACAAAATGTATTTGTACCGAATTGCACAAATCATATTCTATGAGAATGTGATAAGTACATCATTATAATTTCGTTTAAAAAATATTTTGACCTTGTTTAGGTACTCGTCGCCTAGCTTGTTGCACTTAAGCAGTCAATGTTAATTAGCTCTTAAGCCGTTTGTTTTAAGGTGATTTTTCGTTAATTAACTATTTTATATAAGTAAGGTGTCATTTTCGTTTCTTAATTTACCTGAGTACAATAACTTAGAACTTAGTAACATTTTTTCGTTCATGTAAATACTCCAGTGTAAGATGCGTAATCTGTTAGTGAATAAAATAAAAATGATTTCAAAATACTATTTTATTAATAAATTTATTTTAAATCTTAACTATCGCATTAAAATAATTTAATTTTAGAATACAGCAGTCATTATGCCTACAGTTGTGACAGTCAATGGCATATTAGCTAAGCTAAGCATAGCTAAGCATAATGGCTAAGTGCCTCGAGCCAACACCTGTGGAGACTCGTCGTGTGGTTGGATTTAGACTATTAAAGCAAACGGTTCTCCTGGACACTGCTCGTATCGTTAGATTACTCTCTCAGAAGCCCTGACTGATTGGACCCTGTTACCAATAGGTCACTACTTTCTACACTTTTATTTTTATACAAATATATAAAAATGTTATATATTCATTTAACTCTTGCACGGGTTAAATTTTAAATATAGATGCTTGTCTTGCGATACACAACTCTCAATTTATTAATATCTTATTAATAGGTACTTATGATTGTAAAATTAAAAATTATTATATGTATACATACAGTATCAATCGAGGCTAGCGTAATATTTTGACTCGCATTTTCTTTATTCCGCTGCCGAGGAATACCACGGAGAGGCGACTAGTGCTTAGTTATTTGTTCTTTTTATTATGCGTACAAATTCAATCAAATGAACGAAAGTGTGAAGTGCATAAAATTGAGTTGAGACTACGAGAAATGATAATATCAGTCTGCTTTCACAATATCTAACTTGCTCTTTAAGCTGTTGCGTCGCTTAGCTGGGCCCGCGATGTCGGGTCCCGGTGACTTCCTCTTGCCGGGCTCTTCACCAGTGGCCTCAATCATAATGTCCTGTGTCGGTATTTCCAGCAATAAGTGGTCGAAGCTGCTGCTGTTTCTACCCAGCTCTTGTTTGTCATCTGCAGATGAGACAAAGTACCATATAAGGGCGTGTATAGGAATGTAGAGACGAAACTTTAAAATAAAAGCGATTTTAACGTAAATGAGAACACTAAATCCTAAATTATAATTCAATAAAAACATTGCGAGTTTTTTTTGCCAACAAACTATTATTCCTTTTAAAGTTTTGTCTCGATTCACCCCATTTCACGGTATTCTCTGGTGTCGCCCTTCTCTAACGGAGCTCGCGCACTACGCGACCACAATCACGACCATTGGCCGCGTCAGGCATGTCGTGCGACCAGTAGGTCGTTGCGGCCCAGAACCAGAATACTCTATGGTCTGTGCGGCCACTGGCCGTGACGGGGCCGCGAAATGCGCAATGTCCCTTAGGTGCAAGTGTAACACGATTGTGATCGATCAATTGTTGTGTTCCAAAAAGGGTAAGAAAAGAAATAAATAATTCAGAATATGGTTGAAGAAAAATTCATTTAATTGAACATAATAAAGTAAACTTATAAAATGAACGAGTACAAACTTTTACCTTCTTGTAATCGAAATTAAAAGACAAAGAAATCATAAAAAAACTACCTAAAATAGAGTATACAAAGTGAGATACCCACCTAACCTCCTATTTCTGGATTATACAGAAAACATGTATAATTAATGTTACATAAGAATTAATGACTCCCTAAATGCTACTTATCAAGAATATAAAACTACTGCCACGAATCTTTATTTATCAATTAATGGTTATTTATTGCATTTATAATTATAACAGCCCTAGTGATCTCGTTTCTTATAAACCGCAAAATGCAAAATTCCGCCATCACCATTGACGATGGAGGACACGACTCGATGGAGCCTATTTTAGGCTATGTTGGGCCGTGGCATTCAGGCCCTAAATCATCCCATATTCGAAAATGCGGTCAGCTACGAAAGTCGGTTAGCACTGTAACTTGCTTACGGTTTGACATCGTCGGCGCAGTGGCTTCGCCATTAGCTGCTGTGCTGCGTGTCGTCGGTTCGATTCCCGCACGGCAAAAATATTTATGTGGCTGTTCTGGTTATTTGTATGTGTGGGTATATAATGTATAATTGTATATGTTTATAAATGCACCCATGATACAAGAGAAATTCCTAGTGTGAGGCAAACTTTAATTAAAAAAGAGACAGGAAAAGACCAACAACTATTGGCACAAAACAACTATTTTATAAACTGTTTTTTGGCATTTCATTTTTAAATTGGTTCCAATTATTTTTGACAGTTCAATTTAGAAATTATAGTGTTAATCGTCTTTCGTTGTTGACTGTACCTATTTACCAAACCTGTGTAAAACTTGAATCCTGTAACTATGTAGTAACTAGTAAGTTGTTGGGAACATTAGTATATTTCTAACCGAGTCCTTGTTGCTTCATGAGTTGTTTCTGTCTGAACTCCTCCTGTGCTTGTCTCTGACGCCGCTTTCGCTCCGCTCTCGCCTCTTCCTCGTTTAGTCCATCCAGTGCCATCTTAGGTAGCTCCTGTTCAACTATCATGTGCTCATTCTCCGTGCGGAATGTTTTTGGCAGCTGTATAGAACCGGAAATGGGTAAAATTATAAAAATAATAGGGAAAAGATAAAAAAGGTAACAAAAATTGTAAATTTCGAATAAATGTACGTTCAACATAATGCATAAAAAATTTTAAGAATAATCTTGCAATGACGCTAACTTGTAGTGAAATACATAATAGCCAATCAAAGGGTGATAAATAAACAGAGTAAAAGTACAAACTGATAAACAAAAGCTTTAACTTGTAAAATAAGTAAGTATAAACAAAACTATCAATCAAACATTAGACAAATTCAAACATTTTTATTTCAATAAAAACAGTTATGTAAAACACATACAGACAGATATCTGTACGTTCGCAATTCCATTCATTTTATACCTAACTATGTAACACGGTCAAAACGCAATTCCTAATGTCATCATAGGCCCCTTGTACACCGACATGTCCGATTGCTCCGATGGCGGCGCAACTCTGTCAACGTGCCAACAAAATGCACTTTACTCCGCACATAAAGTGCTGACCAACCATGTAGCCTCACCTATCATACCGCTTAGTAACGCAACCAGAACCGACGTCTGCACAAATGTTACTGGTGGTCCAGCTGCCACTAGATCAATGTATACTATTGTGGCATAGCGTCCCATCTTGGTGTAATAGAGGCCTATAAGAAAAAAAATTAAAATATCCTAATATTAAAAACACCGAGTAAAATTTGCCAGGTCATTCACAAATTATTCAAATTCCATTTGATAAAATCTAATAAAACCATCACACAGTGACGCAAGTCGATCATATCGAGATAAGTGCACGAATTTGAATGTAATTCTCGGAAAATACTAGCTCAGGATAAAAGCAGACATTCAAAACAGTTTAGGACACCCACCTCTAACAACCAAGTGGTGCGAGCGACGCTTGACCGTCGACAACACTTACAACTACATACAACAAGGAAAAATTACATAAAAAATAGTTCACCATTTTTGAGATTTCAAACTTACCAATATACCTAACGTATCTATAATACATTTAATACTACAATACTCGTGTGAGCAGGTGTGGCAAAAAACTTCCACAAGTGTATAAGAATAAATCGCTGATACAAATAAAGTACTAGTGGCTAGTGAGCCGGGTGGCTGAGGGGCTAGGCGCACGTGGGCGGCGGCGGCTAGGCCTTGTCGGGCGACGCCGACGAAGCCGCGCTCGCGTCCTCCGGGAACTGCTTCTCCACCTGCTCCGCCACCCATTTTTTGACCTTCTGCTCGGTCCAGAAGCCGTCGTAGAAGATGGTGGGCTTGATCCAGCAGCCCTGCGCCGGCGGCGGCGCAGCAAATGTCACGTCGTCCGGCGCCCGGCACGTGCCGCGACCGTTCACCACGAGGTTCTTGGGTGGCAGGTTGAAGTTGAGGTTGACATTCCCCGGCGGGCGCTCGTAGCTCTCGTACGCGAAGTGCCAGCCGCCGCCGCCCGGATACTCGTAGTACGCATTGGGGAACACGTGTGGCGCGGCGGGGCCCGCCACGCGCGGCGCACCGTACAGCGGCGGCACGCCGTAGCCGCCCAGCGGGGCCACCACCGGCTGCAGCACGAAACTTACGTTAGAGTTGGGACGCGGGGGCGCGGCGCAGGGGGGCGGCGCGGCGCAGGGGGGCGGCACGGCGGGGCCCGGCGCGGGCCGCACGGGGGCTGGGGCCGGGGCCGGGGCCGGGGGCCGGTTGGCGGGCGGTATGGCAGCGGCGAGGACGCGGGCGTTCTTGACGGCGGGTGGCGGCGCTAGGGGGCCATTCTGCACGGGTGGCGGTACGAGCGGAGAGCGCAACGCGGGGTGCGGGGGGATGCCGCTGTCGCCAGACTCCTTGCGCGCGGCTCGCTCGAGTGTCATGTTCTTGGGCTCGACGTGTTTATTGGCCACATTTTGATTGTTCTCTGAGAGCAGCTCGGGCGCATTGGCTGGCGCGTCTGTGCGGTGTTCCTCGAGCAGCTCAGTGAGCTCAGAGGCGACATTGCCGCCGAAGCTCAGCAAGGTCTCTCGCAGTGCGTTTGTCACTGCACACTGCAAATATACATAAATATATAATAAAGAATTTATACAGCACCAAAACACCTGATGTTCTACAATAAGCTGCAACTGAATGGTTCAGTGCATTTACTTATATTTTTATTTATACCTTTCTAGACTTGTATATGGCAAATCCCTTGGAGTTAGCAGTCGTGGTGGCATAGCCAATGTTCTCCCGGTGTATGTCAAAGCTCTTTACTGTTATTGAGACAAAGGCAACCACACCAGCGCAGTACTTGCCATTTGTAAAATCCACAAAATCTAAAAAAAAGATTTTATAATCATGCTTAATTAAATAAAAGAGATACAGGTACATTATTATCTGGTGTGTGTTAAGGAAATTTGGGTTTTAGAAAAGTTTGCTTTTGTACAGTAAAATCATATTGATGAATAATTCCCGTAACTGTTAAGATAGGTATGATCAAATATAAATATTTGAAACCTTTTAACCTTACCGAGCTCCTGTTTGCTGACCGACCAGCTCCAGTTGTTGAAGCCCCACTGTGAGTGACCGAAGTTAATCAACTGTTGGCGACGTTGCTGCTGGTCACTGTCCTCATCGTACACAAGCGCGTCGGGCATTATTGCGCAGTCCGGCTGAGGAAAAAGGCACATGTTTAATATCGGCATAGTAGAACTTTTGGTACCATAAGCTACAACTAATTAACTAACCTATTGTTATGAGCTAAAAATATAAATTCTACGTAAATGTCTACTTAGTTTTGTATTTATTTTTATTGGAAGTAATTCATTGATCAACTTTAATTCTGAATGAAAAATCGACAGTTTGTAACTTTCTCGTAAGGTACGAAGTGCCTCTCAAAAACGCGCTAAATTTATTAACACATTGACAGCGCAAACAACAGCTAGTATTGCAATTACTAACAAAATAACTTGATTAGTTGATTTATTGCACTTTCTAACTACTGTGTAGATAAAGACCGGGTCAATTACCATTTTAATACTGCAATTAGCAACGGGGAATCCAGGTTTCCTTTGCATTATGAGTTTGGCTGGCGCGCTAAATAATCAAGAAGCCATGTAGTTTTATATAGTAGGTATTTCTGCGTTTGTGTAAATAAATATTCTCTTAGTGAACAACTTAATGTAAGTTGTTCTCAAATAATTACACAAATAATTCACAACAAAACAACTATTATTGACATTTTGCGCGGAACTTCCGTTTACAATAATCCAAAGAAATATAAAAATTCCAAAGACAATTTTTCACTAGTGTAGTGACATAGTAAATTGATGTCAAATAATTCTAAATCGATATGATAGTTATACTAGACTTTACTAAAGCATTTTGTTATCTTCCAGTGCATTGTATTTTATTGTTTATTGTTGTGTATTTATTCTTTACAATATCTGACATGCCTAAGATACAATAGAATAGAATCTACTCGACCGGCAATCTTCATTTACCTATCCGAGAATTTGTTTCGGTTACATACATAAAAAATATTGGGTACTTGATTTTTTTGGCTTAATTCCTGTTTTGAAGATACACACTACCCAAGTACTTAATAATTTCAATAACAATATTAATAAATTTAAAAACAAAGACGAACTATTAGTCGAGTGAATATAAACTATTTATATATTTTATTGACATCGCTTTGGCGATATTATCAACTGTATTGATGTCAACTGTTGCGCATACAGATATTTTGTAAATGCCGACGTTTATTATCATTCAGTGCTGCCAGTTACGAAGACTTGCCTTCTTTTCCTCTAAAATTGATTTGAAGAAGCATCCCCTAAGACGACCCATTGACCACAATAATTCGTGAAATAGAAAAAGGAAAAACCAAAAACATGTGAATACAAAATGGTGGCTATCAAAGTGATATGGTTATTTATGATGTATGAAAGTTATAGCTCTACGTCCAGTTTAAAGTTAGTTCTAATAGAGGAAAAACATTTAAAAATGCGTTAGCTTGGACAACATAGCCCTCGAAATTAGAAATTTCTTTTCCAACGTTTTCCATGTGAAACAGCACTGCAATAAACAGAAGTCCATATAAAATAAGGATGTGTAGTTTTTTTTAATACTGAGATGAAAGGAAAAAGACATGGGGCGAAAGTGATTTAAAGCAGGGCAATACAGCGCCTTATCTTTTATCATTCTTTATGACATTGACATTTAAATTATCCGGCAACATCCGGCGGAGTGCATTTTCAGGACACTCTCAATCAAGAGGTTGTCCACGAATGTTTTTTTTTATCCATCGTAGGGATTGCATAAATTGTGAAATATTGTGGTTATAGAAAAGCTTGTGGCTACAGATCAAAATGCAAGAATTCACAGAAATCGATGGGTGTATTTTAGAAGGGGTAAATATTTTACTTATTAAATTATATTCTAAATCTGATTGTGAATTAAAATGTAAATAAAAATATTCTCAGGGCGGTCAAATACTTCGTACCGCGATTTCCTTGAGCGCTATTCTCGGAATACCTGTGAGGGTGACGAACATTCGAGCTAAGCGCAGCAAACCGGGTCTGGCAGCGCAGCACCTGATAGGTAAACTTACAATTCGTTATTTTTGTATTTAGAAAAATTTACCTAAAAAATCTCTAAACAACACTGTCAAAAAATCATGAAACTTGTCAGGATCCCAGACTGAAGTGAAATGAGCCAGCAACTGCAATCACACCAAAATAGCACTTTATCAACACAATTTTGCTTTGCCCTTTATTACAGATAGATACAATATTCATTCTCCTTGGGTCCAATAATACAATAAAATCAAAATTGATGTAGGTACCTAATCAGTCATAGAAATGATGTAATGTACTAATTTTTTTTGTGGGACATGTACAGATAATAGTTCATACTTATTCATGTTAACATAAGGAAAATCAGTTGACTTTTGTAATATTATTTCGAAAGCATCCTCTATGGTTTGTCAACTTTTTAAGTATGTATTAAGCAATGTAATCTACAAAGCTACTTAAAAATATTTAACTGTTAAAAAGGTTTCACCATTGTATGTCTAAGGCCTAAATTAACTCAATCAAACAAAAGAAGGATTTTACCTTAAGCATGTTTGAACATTAAAACAATCATATCAGTACCTGTTGAATTCTTAGGTCACTTGATTATGTAAAAACTTGAATAAAATGAGAGTCCGTGGAGTTTCATGCTCATTCTTCTCCATAGAGACCTACCTACATTTTAAACAGGCAGCTAGCTTCAACTTTCTGACTGACCAACTCCTTGACAATTCAAAAGTGCCTGTAAACGGTTTAAGTGAAATGTTTTGACTTTGATTTATTGAAAACTTGGAAATTGCCATCAGAATGAATTGCAGCAGAACACCACGTAGCAGCACACCTCACCTTAAAGGTTGTAAAGGACACAACACACATTGTCCTTTGTCCTTTACAACCATTGTCCCCGTAGATAAAGATGTGCCCAAAAGTAGTGATGCTTTTTTGACGCACAGGCATTAAGCTAGTTGCAGACATGTGTGGTGCAAAGCTTAGGGGCGACAGCATCGGCTCCACTGAGATACAGTTCATACCGGGCAAGCGGATCAAGCGCGGGCACTATGTGGCAGACACGCGCACTGCTGGGTGAGACACACGCATTATTTGTGCTTCGAAGGTTATTATTTGCTTTTCTTTATTTTTTGCGCTCAAGGAAACGACAAACTGATCTTATTTGCGAAATTATTAAATTCGTGCAAGGCTAGATACCAAAGGCCGAAATTATTAAATTCCTGTAAGGCTAGATAGGTACCAAAGGCTAGTCAAAAAATAAATGACGCTGATGCGGCCACGACTGCGACCTGGCTTTCGCATCCGCATGCGGCTGATCAAATCGCGTGGGGTGATAGTAGACGGCACCAAACGATCTCCAACAAAATACGGTAAACTAAAGTTGCACAACATTGTTGCAGTAACCTCTTTATGTTGTGTATTAGTGAAACATATTTCTGGAAATGGGACAGACAGGCGGACGGACCAATAAGAGTTAAAACGGAGCTCCGTTTAGACTCTTTGAATGATGTCTTCTGATGATCGAAACAATGGGAAAATCATGTAACTTTCGCTTATATTTAGATTGACTTGTTATCTTCTTAGATTAAAATAAATCTCGATGTTTTTCTTAAGTCGTAAAAACCATGCAAAGCATTGGCGAGCCGCTAGTATATAGTGAGCTACACACATAAACTCACGCCTTTATCACATGGTGGTAGATAGAAATCACAGAACGCCACCTGCTACGATCCTTAGGTCCAGTTTCCACCAAAGCGGAGAGGAGAAGAGATGTCTCCTTACAACCAATCGGCTTGCGATATTTTCACATCACACCGCTTAGTTTTCACACAATACAGTATCCTATTGGTTGTCTAGAGACCTCTCCTCGCCGCTTCGGTGGAGTCCTGGTCTTACATACTCATTTCGCCTCGTCCACGTTCATACATCTAGTCATACAAGCACGCTGGTTACAAGTACTGAGCACCCGACCATTCTAAAGAACCTCACTAATAAGGTCGGGTAGGTCTTTCTAATGCGTCCCCTCCCGGCGCCGACGTTGCCACTCACACCATACAAATTCCTTGAGGAACATTTATTAAATAAAGTTATTTTTATAAAATCAATTATTTTCTTCCCTACGTTACAAAAGAGGTAAACTGGGACTTTACCCCGCACTTTTTGTTTGTCAGGCTTCTTTCGTAAAAATCATTTAAGTAGAAGCCTTTTGTAATACAGGCTGAAGTTGTGCATTGTTTTACCGCCTTCAGTTTTCCTGAATGTTTTATTTAATATTTCGCGTTGCGTTTGTTTATGGAGTTGAAATGGTTTTGAAAATCTACCATTCTTAACAAATCTTAACCATTTCGAGCGAACAATTAATGTGATAAATTGTCGAGGGCGCGTAAGCTGCTGTGATTGGTTAACTGAATTATCAACAACCGGGAAGGCCTCACACGAGTTGGACCGACGACCTGGTAAAGGTTGCAGGAAATTGCTGGATGCCAGCAGCGCAGGACCGCTCATTGTGGCTGTTTGTAGGAGACTTGTGTTCAGCAGTGGACGTCGTTCGGTTGATATGATTATGAACATGATGATGATTACAGCAGCTTACGTGTGCTCGACAATTGGTCACATTATTATGTTGCGTTCGGCATTTGGGAGTTATTTTTTGAAAAATCTTCAACTAAACAGTACATTATTGTTCGTTAGCTCGATCAGCCTCCTTATGCAGATAGCATTGCCTTGCGCCCTGCTGTCCGATGGGCCAATCACGATGGACCTGAAGGGAGGCACCAACGCCGACATGGCCCCGCAGATCGAATACATGACTGAAGTGTTCAAGAATACATCCAAACTCTTTGGAGCTACATTTGATATGAAAATGCATCGACGAGGGTAAATATTGTTTCTTATCACGTAATAGCAGCAGCCATCTTCGCCTGTAGTGTAACAATCCAAGATCGAAGAAGAATAAGATATTTAACAATACGTGACAATACTGTCTCACTAAGTTACGAGATCCAGGAGAATTCCTCAATCTCTTTATACATTGATGCTCGAATCTGAGCTGTATAAGTTGTATTAAGTCGTGGCTTAATACATATTCTTATTGTAATTCTCACACTGACTCGACTGCCTCGATAGCCTAGTGGTTCTAAGCGCGACTACTACGCTAGAAGTCTTGGTTTCGATTCCGAGCTTGAGCAAAGTGTTATTGGGTTTTTCTATGAAATTCTCAGTAACAGCACGGAGTTAGGATTTGTGCCCGGTACCACCGAACTGTGAGTGTACATTAGAACACCTCTGCTTAACCCTTCAGGGGATACAGGTGTGACGATATGTTATGTGTCTAATTCTCAACTCTATTCTAATAGCAATAGGGTAAATAAAAGCCTCGTTTTAGATACTACCCGAAGGGCGGCGGCTTCGTGACGGTGGACACTACTCCCATCTATAAGTTTAACGCCGCCAAGGTCATGGACCGCGGCTTCGTCAGCAAGATCTTGGGGTGGAGCTTCGTGGCAGGGACGCTGCCTATGAGGGTAGGTAGTATCATCGAGAATTAACGTTGTGTTAGTGTAGGGTGAATTTGAATATTCTGTCGTCCGATTTACTAAAGAGACAGACGTATATCAGATTGTTTTTGGGGATTGCTATGCGTCTGTGATACTTCCAGTGTTATAGATGTCCGTCCATACGGTGAGCGGTCGGTTTATCAACCATTTCACGACATATTGCATAAAAATAAATTCTCTATTACAAATAAATAAAATTGAAGGGTCTGTTTGTAATTTCAAATTACAAGCTTTTCACTAAATGCATATGAAAGTGTATACGGTACTAACATAAAAAAAAACAATTTTTAAAATTTTTGTCTGTCTGATTGTTCCGGCTTATCTCCGAAACGGCTGTACCGATTTTGACGGGACTTTCACTCGCAGATACGTTACTTCTTATAACATTAGCATGTTATAAGAAGTAACATAGGCTATAATTTTTTTTACTAATATTTAAAAAATGAGGGTTATGCGAAAACAAAATTGAAACCAATAAAACTGTGAACGCGAACGAAGACGCGGGCAACAGCTTGTATTAAATAAAACAAAATATTACAAAAACAACTAAGTACCTAGTTACGTACAACGGGGGTAAAACGGGAAGTTTTGTTATAATTCGCCCCTGCATCCTTAGGGTGACTCAGAGGGGAATGGGGTCGGAACTCTAAAAGGGGTTTTAAAATGATTTTAATAATTGAAATTGTATAAAAACATTTTATGTAAGTGTCGCGTCTATTTTTTTATTACTATACAGCTCGACGGTGAGCTGCAAGTTGCAAATAACGTAGGAAATTCAAATTTCGCGGGTTACCCTAGTGCTTTCCCCTTAAAGAGTCGCCTAATAAATTCGAAGTTTTTTAAAAACCGATAGATGTTTTTTTTATTAAATTTATTTTTATTAATGTAAAATGAACAGTTTATCAAGTAAATGAAATTTCAATTAAAAACGACCACCGGTTTAAAAAAAAACTTCAACTAGGCGATCTGGTTACTTATCTCTTTTGTTGACCGTACGTTCCTGGTGTATCCTGTATGAGATTTTGTTCTCGTGCAGCTGGCGGCGCAGATGGCTGAAGGCCTGAAGGACAGCATAAAGGACCTGAAGCATCGCACCGAGATCACTGTGCTCAAGGAAGACCCCAACATAGCTCCGAACAACTGCAGCGGCATCATGTGAGTACTATTGTAATACCAGCCTATTATCGTCTGAAGTAAAACTGCTTCTACAGTAGTAAACGTAACTCTCGCTTTCTATCTTCACAAACTTATATCTCCCTCTCAACTTCCGTTCGCCCAATCACACTCATTTCCGTAACGCTCTCGTCAAGCATTTACCAGCTTACTCCTCAAGTCAAGCGTACCTAAAGAAGTTTTACTTCAAAAGTTAGGAGAATTGATCACTACGCGTGCTCAAGGTTTGTCAGCTTATCTGTTGGTTCCGGCTAGTCTCCTAAACAACTGGACTGATTTTGACGGGACTTTCTCTGGCAGATAGCAGCTGTCATAGGGAGTAGCTTAGGCTACTTTTATTTTAGAGAAAAAAAAGGATATTAACGCAAAAAAGTTAATACCGTGCGTTACAACCGACATTATCACGAACGAAGTCGTTTATATAAGCCAGTGTTTTAATAAATATCTTAGGTACATCTAAAATAAACTATGCGACTACACTAAGGACACTCTCTGCAAAGTGCAAGGTCCGGTATTCGGCTAAGGGTGCACCTGGAAGACGATTAATAAAAACAAAATGCAACAATGATAGGCTAACAGTTATACTTATCCCACCGTAGTGCGATATGCGAGACGACTTCGGGTTGCCGCCTGGGCACGGACGGGCTCGGCAAGCGCGGCGCCGACCCGCTCGAGGTGGGACGCAGTGCCGGCGCCGCACTACGCAGCGACATCCTCACCGGCTGCTGCCTCGACACGCATCTGCAGGTAACGCGTGACACGACCCGCTCGAGGTGGGACGCAGTGCCGGCGCCGCACTACGCAGCGACATCCTCACCGGCTGCTGCCTCGACACGCATCTGCAGGTAACGCGTGACACGACCCGCTCGAGGTGGGACGCAGTGCCGGCGCCGCACTACGCAGCGACATCCTCACCGGCTGCTGCCTCGACACGCATCTGCAGGTAACGCGTGACACGACCCGCTCGAGGTGGGACGCAGTGCCGGCGCCGCACTACGCAGCGACATCCTCACCGGCTGCTGCCTCGACACGCATCTGCAGGTAACGCGTGACACGACCCGCTCGAGGTGGGACGCAGTGCCGGCGCCGCACTACGCAGCGACATCCTCACCGGCTGCTGCCTCGACACGCATCTGCAGGTAACGCGTGACACGACCCGCTCGAGGTGGGACGCAGTGCCGGCGCCGCACTACGCAGCGACATCCTCACCGGCTGCTGCCTCGACACGCATCTGCAGGTAACGCGTGACACGACCCGCTCGAGGTGGGACGCAGTGCCGGCGCCGCACTACGCAGCGACATCCTCACCGGCTGCTGCCTCGACACGCATCTGCAGGTAACGCGTGACACGACCCGCTCGAGGTGGGACGCAGTGCCGGCGCCGCACTACGCAGCGACATCCTCACCGGCTGCTGCCTCGACACGCATCTGCAGGTAACGCGTGACACGACCCGCTCGAGGTGGGACGCAGTGCCGGCGCCGCACTACGCAGCGACATCCTCACCGGCTGCTGCCTCGACACGCATCTGCAGGTAACGCGTGACACGACCCGCTCGAGGTGGGACGCAGTGCCGGCGCCGCACTACGCAGCGACATCCTCACCGGCTGCTGCCTCGACACGCATCTGCAGGTAACGCGTGACACGACCCGCTCGAGGTGGGACGCAGTGCCGGCGCCGCACTACGCAGCGACATCCTCACCGGCTGCTGCCTCGACACGCATCTGCAGGTAACGCGTGACACGACCCGCTCGAGGTGGGACGCAGTGCCGGCGCCGCACTACGCAGCGACATCCTCACCGGCTGCTGCCTCGACACGCATCTGCAGGTAACGCGTGACACGACCCGCTCGAGGTGGGACGCAGTGCCGGCGCCGCACTACGCAGCGACATCCTCACCGGCTGCTGCCTCGACACGCATCTGCAGGTAACGCGTGACACGACCCGCTCGAGGTGGGACGCAGTGCCGGCGCCGCACTACGCAGCGACATCCTCACCGGCTGCTGCCTCGACACGCATCTGCAGGTAACGCGTGACACGACCCGCTCGAGGTGGGACGCAGTGCCGGCGCCGCACTACGCAGCGACATCCTCACCGGCTGCTGCCTCGACACGCATCTGCAGGTAATGCGTGGCACTGCGACCATTCTGCATATAGCAGTGTCGCATGACGAGAACCACGTGAAAGCTGAGCAAGATAAACAAATAGGTATCTTGTACCGTGAGTACAGTCTCGACCAACACCTGAACCGCTCATTTGGAAATTGGATTAAGGGTTTTATTCGAAAAGTGATACTCCTGGACACAGCGCGTATTGTCCGGAGATTCTTCTCCCTGGAGCCCTAACCGCCGGTAGCTCGGACCCTGTTCCCGATACTACTACCATTTTGTAATGTTAAATAAATTACATCTACGTCCGTAATAACCGCTATTATTACGTATGGAATTGTTATCTTAATGTTATTGTTGTAGGATCAAGTGATAATCTACATGGCGCTTGCTGATGGCAAGTCCTCCGTGCGTGTGGGGGAAATCACTATGCACACCACTACTTCCATCTATATCGCTGAGCTGATTGCTAAGGTACTTTATATCAGAGAATGATATTCAACGATTAATAAATTCTTAAACGTGCTTTGAAATTTAAGACTTAAATTCTAATCGAAAAGTGTTTAGTGTCAAATTGCATTTCAAAGTTTTGAACAAAAAAATATCTTGTGTTTTTCTGTTTTGCTTGTTCTTACGGTCTGTTTTACCTCCATCGGACAATTTACGATTTAATAACTTGTCAGATATTTTCATAGAGTTTCATTTTTTCATATATCTGTTAAATACCTAGTGTCTATTCCTAGGTGGTGAAACAACCTTATACACGATATAATGCCGCGGTATTTAATAAATATTCACCAGACCGATTTCGGTCTGGGCAGCTAAATGGTCACTAGCCAAGTACGCAGATGGCGCACAAACACAGGTGCACTCCTTCCCTAATTTTCACAGTCCGATGGGACGGCAATCCGACACAACCGGAGAGATAGGCACGGGGATGTCTAGCAACTTCTAAACTCCGGAGTGTGGAAGCTGGTGGACACCCCCGTGTCTCCGTAGCAGATTAAGAATTGCGATTTGAGAATTCGTGATGGAAAAACGCGCACTTTTTGCGCGACCTGGGAATCGAACCCACGACCCCACGCTCAATATATTCGCTTGTACCCACGAGACCAACGGGGCAGTTATGATTTTACCCACAATTATTCAACTTCCAACTCTATGTCTATATATTTTTAGTTCATTTTCATTTCAGTAATGAAAGCTTTTCTCTGGTTCCAGGTGAAGTTTGAGGTAGTTGAGGAAGGCTGCCAGAACGTGATCTCGTGCACAGGCCTGGGGGTGCTGAACCGTCACCACCCGAGCTACCAACCCCAACCACCTGCCGAACCACGATTCTAAACGAAACGACCCAGTGCCCGCCGTGTACTATACGTGGAGACACCGATCAGAACACAACGTTAGCAGGTTAAAATACAATTGAATCTACGACAATGACAGCGATGGGAAATTACTAATTCGTCTAAGAATTATATTAGAAAGTAAAAAAGTGTTATGGGGTTTTTCTTTAAAATTCTCAGTAGCAGCTCGGAGTTCGAATTTGTGCCCGGTTAATGGCAATAGTCTCGCCCCCTATTACATGGGACCTAAACATACCAGCGAACTGTGGGTGTACATTGTTACGTCTCTGCCTAATCCTTCAGGGAATACAGGCGTGATGGTAGTAAATAAAACTTCCTGGTTTTGTTTGGTATTTAGTTTAATTGAATCAGAACTAAAAACGAGACACGCGCAACCCACAGATGTGGCAGGGAAAGGGTGGGGTGGGGGGGGGTATGTCGGGAGTACACGAAAGTGTTTAGGAATCAAATTATTTAGGAACTAGATTTTGCCCGCGTATTTTTTTTCATGCGCGTTAAGTTACGTCTCTGGATACTGCACCGCTCCCGTGTGTCGTAGCGTGATGTTATATAGTTGCTCATCTGGCTATCATATAGAAAAAAAAATCCTATCCGACTGGTAGTTCTATAGATTAGCGCGTTTAAACGAACAAACTAGAATACTCTTGAGCTTTATTATGTTAGTATTAGGAATAATTTCTAAATAAAATTACATAATTAATTATATTAAACGTTGTTTTATACAAGTGTTCATGAAAACCAACGTTGCACTGCATTTACGCCGTATTAAGCGGTTGGTCATCTGCGGTGTCATAGTAATCGGATTCTACTGTTTTTTGTTTAGGAAGTGGTCGCTCCGTTCGCCATTGGCACTTAGATCTTCAGGCCGTTACACCCACACACTTCTGAAGGAAGAACTGACCATATATCAATCAAGTTTTACAAGCGAAATATTCGCCCCCCACGTACCAGGACAGGTACTTTATTTTTATTAACTTCGTTTCTTCAGGAAACCAAAATAATATCGAAATTATTTTAGTATTCTGAAACACGGCTACCGTAGCTTTGGTAATGATAAAAGAAAATGGCAGTCTTGTTTACTTTGAGTAAGGAAATGAGAGGTAATGGACTGACGTTTATGAAACACCAATGATGGTAATCCAAGTCCAAAGTGAAGGCAATCATCTGGAAGATTTTTAAAGAAGAAGCTGGCATTGATAAAAATTCGAAGGTTAAAACTAGAATTTGAAATTGTGGTGTATAATTGGACTGCCATCAAGTGTAGAACTTCTTTTCCTGAGCCGTGTCCACACACTACGCCGTACATTGGGGTCCGGCCCGACGTGCGGACTCGGCTTTACAATCATGTGCAATTTCCGTGTGATATAAACCCTATACGCATTTATATGTAATATGATGGACCATTACGCTTGTAATAGCGGTTATTTATAATAACTAATAATGACACATAGTCCACTATACATACGGACTACTGTGAATTTATTATATTGTGATGTTTATACTCTAAGGCTCGCCTCCCGTTTAACAATCGAAAAAACGGTATGAGTTCTAAACTATGTATTATGTATACTTATTTACTTCAATACAGGAATATTAGATGTCTGATTAACGTGTTTAATTATGAATGTTGTAAGCTTTAACGTGTATAGCGTGATAATGATAGTATTCAAAAAATATTACCATCTTATTGTGCATTAAAAACGAATTCAAGAAACGATATTATAATGTGGCACGGTAGCTACACATCGCGTCATATCACCGGCGAACCTCGAGTGAATGTAGCTGATATGTCGCCTCACCGCGTTGTGTTGCTGCCGTACCATATTACAACTGTAATTTTAGAAATTATTAACTTATTCCATAGATATTAATCAATTATTAATATTAATAAATGTTAATAAAATATTAATGTGTATTTTATTAGTATATCGTAAGCGGAAACCTTTGATATCTAACGCAGTAACGCTCTACTTTGGGGTAAAACCATTACCCCAAACCACCATTACCATTATGATACAAGTGAGGTGAGTTTGTTATTACGGTCGAGCTTGGATTGCAGTCAGAACTGAAGGCGAGGGCGTAATGTTGCCGAAAGTGTAATGATAAAATCCTCATATTATTTAACCTTGATCCGAAAAGTTCAAAGCCTGACTTAATATCTTAGGTATTCTCTACCAGTTAACCAAATGTGGTGAAGAGATAACGTACCAGATGCAAATTATTGTACCAGAGTAAAACAACATAATTAAGAACTCAAAACAATTACATAAATAAACCCTTACGGAATTCTGTTGAAAATTCTCGAATTGCGAGCAAGATCAATTTTCAACGCCATTTGAGATGCTATTTAGTTGATTACCAATTAATAAAGAAAAACTGGGAGCGTGGGGTAGCTCCGAAATCTTTCACAAAAAATATTTGGTTACCTACGGAACCCGCAAAGAAGATTTTTCGAGAAATAAAACCCAGTCTGCTGATCTGATCTTTTTAATAACAGTTTAGTTTTTCACATTACTATACATACATACATACATAATATAGTTACATTCAAAATGTCCACTAGACGTCATGACCTAGGTAATTTTTGATTAACCAATTAAATTAATTATAGAGGTAGTTTGTATTGTGTTGTTTATTGATATTTTGTGTCATTGTGCATGGGTCTGATAACTTAAATATTTAATTGTGTAATACTACCAATTTACCTATGTATTTGAAAAATCACGACATTTTTTGTCCAAGAGAGGTTCCTGCGGAAGTTAGTAAAAAAATATCTAAATTCAAATCTATAATTATGCATGTTTTAAAACATAGTATTTTGCACTTCTCTACAAATAAAAAATAAATACGATCGTTTTAACCAAAAAGTAAGAACAATATATACAATAATGCCGCTTGTAAAAATAATAACTCTCACTCACTCATAATTAACCGAAAATTTGTTGGAACCACTACTCCTGCCGCCGGAAACTTTATTGAAGGTATAAAGTTTTTAAAGATTCTTGTCTTCATACCACGAGGCCAGGACAGTAAACTACTAGATTGACTTAGCAGCTTACTAGCTCGGAAATTAAGCTAGTTCTTTATACAACAAGTCAGGGCATTAGCTTGTTAGCTTTGTAAAATTGTCGTAAAACATTAGCTAGTCATTGTACAGTCAGCAAAAGAGATAAGTAACCAGAGTCGCCTAATAAATTCAAAGTTTTTTAAAAACCGATAGATGCTTTTGAATTAAATTTATTTTTATTAATAGAAAATTGACGGTTTATTAATTAAATTAAATTTCATTTAAAAACGACCACCGGTTTCAAATAAAACTTGAACTATATTAGACGATCTGGTTACTTATCTCTTCTCTCTCGTTTTGTTGACCGTACACTCCGTAAGGTTCACATATTTTGTAAACGGTGGTGTCCACGTTAGTATCACTAACAACTATGTTCCTATTTCAAAAAATCTGCTAACTATAAAGTAGGTACATTGTACTCATACTTCAGAAATTCGTTCATTCTCAATTGTTTCTAAGAAATCTCAATTTTGTAACAAGGAACCGCTAAAAGGCGAAAGTAAAAAATAGCATCATACCACGTTTTATATTATATTTATTTTACTTAAAATAACTATGTTTAGAGAAAAAAAAGAAAATCTTCAGGGAATACTTTGCGTCGGTAACTTTGAAACAATCATACATGGTAGAGATGTTAACAAAAATATAAACTTACTAAGCTTTGACAGAAAATAAAAACATATAAAAATGATTTTTCCATAAAAAAAAATACCTTAACGAAAATAGTATACAATTATTTTATTCAACATAAAAATATAGAAATAAATTTTGTTGCAGTGTTGCTACAATTTAAATAACTCGTTTATTATACGTCAACCCGATTATATCTAGAGGTTCCAATAGAGGGACGATGAGGTCAGGCGGTCGCTGGAATGTTCGCGGTTCTAACATTACTTACCTAAGCTAGGGTCATGGCATGCCCCCCACAATATCCCATACAGCTCAACACTTAATCACGTTTGTTTTTCACATAATGTGTGTCCCAGTAACCAACTTCTAATTCTAGTTTCATTAAATTTGTCGACCTGACATCATCGTCTGCACAATATAAACATTTATTCAGTAGAACTTTTTATTTTCCACCATACGATATACGATACGAAACACCGATGGAAGATACAACGGAAGTTTAAATTAAATTACCCTTTTATTTTTTACAATAGCAACATTTACGTACATACATTTATACAGGACATCACATGATGCAGGACCGTCTACAAACCGTGCCATGTTTTGTGAAAATTTTTGATCGTAACATAATGAAATTGAACAGAAAATATTGTTGTAAATGTATCGTACATCTGTGCCTTTGACTGCAAGGCAAATTAAACGGGACCGATAGACGGAACAGCTTTGTAGATGATAAACAATTTAAAGTTCTTAGAAGGAAAGGACGATATATACTTAGAAATAGCATTCCTAGCACAAACGGTAGAAAATCAACACACAACTAAAGGGAACACCGCACGGTTTCCAAACGATCCCTGACAGTCGACCGTGGTCATATTTGGCCGGTAGTAACAAGTGACGTCACAAACCATGACCCGCCACTGATAAAACATTCATGTACTTAAACGGTACCGGTGTGCTGCAGTTTGTGCTCTGGACGTGGCTCATCGTGCGTCTATTCAGTCTTTTTTGACTTGCTCGTACCTTCTACTGGATCCTCTACTATCGTGGGCTGGTCCTCGTAGCTGAGAGAAAAGAAAGAAAGAAAGAAATGAGACTCGATTGTACGTCAATTGTAGCGCAAGTGACCCGCTTGTCCTGCCGGAACAAGGTCAAGTCAAAGTCAAATCATTTATTTCAATTAGACTATTGAACGTCAATTACAAGTGAATTACACTCACGTGCAATTTTATGCACCCGTGTAGATTCAATACGTTATAAGGCCACTCGGCAACATTCCAGAGCAATTCCCTCGTCGAATATTAATTCAATTTATTTAAAGTATGTTCATGAAGATATATTGAGCGTGTGCAAGTCTTTTATATGTATACTTAAAATATATTGAATAAGACTTCAACGAGGACATCGCTATTTGAACTGCCGAGTGGCCTAATTTTTTTGCACGTGAGTATAGTTCTCCTAACAAAAGGTAGTCACGTATAGAGAAGGATAAATGTTTTACAATGTTTTGCATACAGGAATTTTGAACACGTGAATACGATGTACCTCTCATAGAAACCACTATATTTAGGCCATCCATAAGGTAGATCGATGACCTCGTGAACATCGTGGAAATCCGTCAGATACAGAATCTACTGGGGCGTATGTTGTTCAAGTCCAGAACAAGTCAATATGATCGAATAGTTACGACGCACATGGTTCAGTCGCTTAACATCTCACTTTTGCATGGTAACGCTACCTGGACTAGAATCAGCTGGATGCAGAAGGCACATGATCGGTCTGTTGAATGAATGATCGGCTGAATGTTGTGATGATAAACATGTACTCACTTGAACAGCGCGTTGATGTCTCCGCGCAGCAGCGCGAGCGACAGCGGCGTGGCGAGGCAGGCGGGCACCAGGTACAGCAGCGCGGGCTGCGCGTGCTTGAACACGTGCATCACGAAGATCGTCGCCAGGAGCCCGACCACGTACGCCGTGAACGTTGCCCTGGACACACGTTCAAATCACCCAAATTAATATTATGAACGGATATTACGACACAGAGTTGTACATTGACTTGACACAATCACGCGTGCACTGTCTAGACAGTTTCATTCAAATGTGGTTCTTTTACAGAAGTCTACCTTAGACATTAAACTTCATGGTTCTCATACGATTTTAATGGCCAGTTCTACTAATTAAAATCGTCCAAAATCTAATCGCAATTTTAACGACTATCAACATAGGTAGATAAATTAGAGGCGCTTTTGATAGACAAACACGAGGTTAGATCGCGACTTGATGTTAAGTGGTTATTGCTGCCTAAAAACATCTGCAATACCATAGGCCTTGCAAATGCGTTGCCATCCCAGAGACATAGTTTAAATGCCTCATGAGCGTGTAATTACACCGGGCACCCAGACCCCTCAAACCGGAACACAGCAACGCTACTTTGCGTCAGAAATAGGTATGGTGATAGTACTTCCCCGGATGGGCTCCTTCACTAAGAATTGAACAATTTTTTTTTATGTCTCTTAAATATAAATTATTATCAATAATACAAATAGCTAGTTCACCTGAAGTAGAATTCGCTGTCACGTTTGAGACTCTTGTCGAAACGTAGAAGCAGTGCGATAAATATGCCGGGCACCACGATGTCGCCCAGACCCAGCATGGCGAAGTTACTTGCGTTCAATCCGTTGATCAGCAGGTCTTGAGGAAATACCACTGTGGAACAAGAGGGTCGTAAGTGCAATGTAACTTGCGCTTGTAGGTGTTCTAACATACTATCTACCTGGCGAGCCTTTCCCCAACTATGTTAGGGTCGACTTTCGGATGCAGCTGAATATAATTACCGGCACGATTGGTTCGACTGACGGACCAATAGCGTGAAGCGTCGGCGCCCCCCGCCTCCTTCATTCCGCCAAAGAGACCCAAAAATGAACTTGAAAATTGGTCTCACGACTCGTGCTGGTTACTATACCAGTGTTTTACGTGTATGTGTCAGGCACTGGAAAATACAACACTTACATTTTATGGGAGCTTCGAAGGACTTAGCGACAGTGACCATGACATTCGTCCCGAAGACCCAGAAGATGTCGTAGATGAAGAGTCCGCAGAGCAGGATGCAGCCGGTCACCACGTTGTTGAGGTGCAGCAGTTCCACGCCGTTGACCGCAAAGGCGATGCCAAAGAGATTGTTAGCGATCCAGTGCTGGACGGGAAGACATTCACGTTTAGTTGGTGATAAGCTGCACACCGGGTTTTCGAACGAAAAGTTAATGTGAGACATTGAGTTCTAGACACCACAAATCAGTTGATCTACCTTTTATGAGATGTCAAAACGCAATTCTCCAAAAATGTTGTACGACAATAGTGCACTGAGACGTTTTCTTTCGCCAATTCAATTAACTAAACATTTATTCATTTCGAAGCAACTAAAAATCTATTTTCACAGTTAATTGCTAAAAGCAACGCTACTATGAAAGTTCAGATATTTTTATTGTAAGGGTCGGAGCAAATTTCTTCATTAAATGATAATGAACTTAAACTTGTCTAGCATATAGAGTCGAAAATTGTGTACAAGTTATAATTTTGCGGCATTTATTATCTTACACGCAATAACGCAATTCTGTTGTAATTTAGGTTATTATCAATTAATCAATAAACAGTGTTCAAGCATATTGCTGCACCTTCTGCATTGTAGTAATCAGGTTTCAAAGGAAAATAGTCTTTAATTACTTACACAATATAAATCAAAATTGAGTTCTCACCTTCTTAAGCAGGTACCAGCCGCCCATGCCGAGGGAGATAATGATACATATGATGTCGTACGAGGAAAACTTGTAGTTGATGATGTCTGAGCGGGCCTCGCCCTCGCCGCTCGTGAAGTGGATGTGGTACGACACGTTCGGGACCGATGCCGGCACCATGAATGAGATAACAGGGCTACGAGAAGAAAACAATACTTGCTTCAGTTTTATTTTCGAGTTTCTGCTGGGGCAGCTCGAAGTAGTGCCCAGTTAATGGCAATAGGCTCGCCCCTATTACATGGGAACTAAATATATCAGCGGACTGTGGGTGTATATTAGTACACCTCTGCCTAACCCTTCGGGGAATACAGGTGTATGTTATGTGTCTAATTCTTGACTCTATTCTAATGGTAAATAAAAGCGTCGTTTTAGATACAACCTAAAGGAAGGCGGCTTCGTGACGGTAGACATTGGTACACCTCTGCCTAACCCTTCGGGGAATACTCGGGGAGTGTTGGTATGTGTGTGTGTTTCTTCTGTCAAAATCGTTGTATTTCACAAAAGAGCATGAATCATTGCAATTTATACCTTAAGATAATGCTGTAAAAGTCTATTTGCCATTTTGCCATGAGTATAATATTGGCTGCATGTTTTATGTCGAATACATAAAATATTCAAAGTATAATAAATCATTAAGCAGATTTTTCTGTATACAACACTAGACCTTGAGCGCGGCTTAGCGGGGAGCCTGATAACAGTATTTATGTCTCAGATGACGTTGCAAAAATTGATCGAGTATTTCAAAAGGTCTCGTAATTAAAAACATAAAATCTAGTCGCAATCTCATCTCGCTGACAATCAGTATTGAAAACTGGTCAACATTTTTGGAAAATTGGAGGTTTTTTGACTGATTAGATTGTGAAAGTTCTTAATAATACGAGAACTGCACCTCTGTTTAAACGTTGAGCCACAACTTCATATTATAATACTACAAGACATGCTGCTTACTTTTGTTGAATAATACACTGCCATCACTAATAAAAAGTTGTTTCTTTAGGACGCCAAGCCACTCATAAGTGCCTTCTAATAGATAAATTGAAAAAAGACTCTTAGACTTTGACCTCATTAAAGTAATGGAATTTTAAAGTCTTTTACCTAAGAAGATGACTCAAGGCAAGAACTCCTAGGAAGAAGAAGTATCCGGTGAGCAGCAGGTTGATGTACTCCTTGGAGAAGAACTGGAAGAAGATATACAGGCCAAAGAGTGCGGCAGACGCGATCAACGGGAACATCAACGCATCCTTATTTGACATTGTCTCAGTGCGCTCTCCTGATTCCTGCAAACAAACAAACGATTTTTTCAGCGAGTTCCTATTTTATAAGCCAAAGTCAACTTGGCACAACGACATGACTCAACAGCTAGCTAAGATTATTATCATCATCAGATTGTGATGCTCCAGCGGTTAATGTGCCTACCTGTCATGCTCGAGGCTGCGGGTTTGTATACCAATGTGACTTTTTCAATTCACATGTACTTTCTACTTATCTTGGACCTCACTGACTTTGGTGAAAGAAAATATCATGAGGAAACCTGGATTTACAATTAATATGAAAATTAAATCTCCGAAATTGCTAATCTACCCTGAACAATTGTGGTGATCAATGACCATGCCTTCTCTGTATGAGAAGAGGACTTTGCCCTGGAGTGGGACAGTAATAGGCTAGTATTATTACAGCTAGGAGACTAGTTGTTTATAACAGGTTATACTATCATTACACGGTTTACCCCAAGGGTCAGTGACACTGTATGCACATCAACTCAAAGTATAACTTTAATTTCTACAGGAAAGGTACCCATTTAATTCTGCATCGTGTGAATTCTTACAATGAAATGTGTATCTTTTTGTGTAGTAAATAAAGTTATAATTTGAGTCAATATGTGCACATTGTCACATTGTGTCGTGTCTGGGTGTGAACTGACCATATTGCAACAGTTAAGAACTAAAACAAATCAAACTATTTATATACAATAATGAACACTGATTCACTGATTATCTTGACACAACAAATTGCTAGTTATGAAGTCACAATTCTAATAAGAAAACTTGTTCCATACTATCACAAATTTCAGTCACAAATTGATTTGCATAATCTCAAGGCTACCTAAGTTATGTGTACAGTAGTTTGTGTGTTATATAAATTATAATAAAACATATATTTTTCAAATGTTTTTCCTGTTAACAACTGTTTTAATGTAAATGTGAAACTTGAAGGACCCATTTTCAATGTTTTTTTGGTCACAACTCTTTTATCATTTTAATAACATTATTTCTAATTCTTTAAATTGCCTTATCCAGCCCAAATATATTATATTAGAAAACATGCCTAAAGAATAATTGTATGTGATGATTTAAAGAATATTAATAAACGTAGTAAAGAAATAGTTTTGAGCCAGTGATAAAACACAAATAAAATCTTTGTAAGAACTTAATGTTGATGAGGAGATACCTACAAATTCATAGAAATTATTCATATTTGGAATCCCCTAAGATAACTTTCTGAACAGAATCATGATTTTCCTTCTGGTTTCGGGGCAACATCTCAAGAATCAATCATGTTAAATAAGTGGTTGATTAATGAATGTGACATGATCTCAACACTGATTGTACCTTAAATTAATTACTACATTATCAGTGACCACAGACGGCAACCTGTATTCATTAGAATCGAGAAGGTCACGATAAATTGAGCTTCCTTAAAAGATGGTCTTAGGTTCATATGTACCTATAACATATTATGACAGGTAACATATGCCACGATGTATAGCGTGTTTCGTTTTCATTGGGTCCAATGATATTCAACAAGTATGTGATAAAATGAGATCCTAGCATCAGTAAACTCTCTTCGGACTTACCTTTTGCTCCTTCAAGTATTTCACTGACCGAAAAGCCCCAAAGAATATAGGTAATACGGCCATAATCACTAAACTCAAGTATGCAATCGCAATGCCTTCAATAGTCGTTGGCGGCTTTTCTGTAACATTTTTTATGGTTTCCTTAACAGCTTCTTCAATGATTATAGGGATCTCTGTCGCTGATTCTGCCATTTCGTATGAATTATTTGCCAAAATGCGTGGCGAGACGGCGCTTTCGCACTACGGACCCAGTTTGACAAGAAAATGACAAGTGTACAGTTAAGTTTATAAAGTTGGTCAGACGTACCTAATCTTCATCTGGAGGTAGAGTAGGAATAAATCGTCACAAAAAACCGATAATATTTATGAATTGTTGTGTTATCCACGAAATAATATTAATCGACTTAGAAATCTTGACTATGTTTTTGGATATAAGAATTACACACAAAATATTAAATTATATTTACTAACAATTGCTTTTTTCAGTAATACTATTACCGAAATACTGATTTAACCGGTTTTTATTTTATTATTATATTGGCAGTCCTATGTATTTCCATTCCAATTTTTTCGAAAATTCCTTTCCTTTGACTTGAGCATATGTCAAAATAAGACAAACACTGACTGAACACTTTCGTTTTTAATTTTTCAATCGTATTAAATTATTTATTTCTTAGTTGTAATGCATAAGTGTTTATATAGTTGCAGTTATCGAGATATATCTTAAGAAGTGATTTATATATTAAAATGGAAGTGTCAGGTGGCGCAGAAGAAGGTTTCGTCAGGGAATGGGCCCCCTGTTCGCATATTTTAAACTTAATTCCGCCTAGAATACAGACTGGCATATTTTCTAACGAGCTGTGCCTAACATGCATAGACGCGGTCAGCGAGTACATAGCTTTGGGCACGAACGTCGGGCTTGTGTACTGGTACGATCGGAAAAAGGGAAACATTCAGAGACTGCGATGCGAGGTAAGACTCTCTCTTGGATTAGTGTGTCAGGGACGGGTTTTCCCACGCAAATACTTGATTGTGGCCTTGTACGCATCCAGCCAGCACCGTACCAGCTGCGGTATTTTCTAAGATTGCTGATAATTAATTTTTAATTGAGTTGTAGGTGTACAAAAAATAACTTAATTTTTTTTAGTCATTTTAAGTTTCTATATATAATTCTACGTTTCGTTTTATAAGAATTTCATTTCATTATCAATAACTCTACCTACTTTAAAAACTTTCGGCCCAGAACATACCACAGGATATATGAATTGAGAAAAGTTATCATACTGTAAAATTGTCTAATAAACTATTTGACTAAAACAAACACCTAACACAATCAAACTGTATGATAGGTAAAAGGTAATTGTGTCTCCGGCTTCTACAGAGAAAAACAGCAACCTGCTCCTTTTTTAAAGACTCTACCCTCATAACAATAGACTAAAATCATGGTGGAAATCCTGAAAATTAACTGACATTTGTATGTCAAGTTAATTTTCGGGATTTCGGATTCGTTTCGGGGTACTCCGAAAGGAACCCAAAAACTGAAAAATTAACTTGACATTTGTGCTCACGACTCGTGGCGACTAATATATCAAATGTTGAAGAGAAACATATAAATCAAACTAACTTCTACCTGGAACTTCTATGCATAAATTTCAGAATTAAACCAATGTCTGAAATTATAAAAGAGAATACAAATATGGGAGATCTAAGTCCAGATATGTGCCAAATTTTACCTAGTCCTATACATCTGTTAAAGTAGGAAAGAGTAACAAACAAACATCCATCCATGCTCACAAATGTTTGCATAGTAAGAGGTAATTAAAGAATCAACATATTTGCAGTGTAAACATTACGAGTAAAGATAAGTAAAACAAATGAAGAGATAAGATTATTTTAATTTCTTTGTGAACATAGTTTAAATGTATCAATAGGTAACTGACTGTGTTACTAAATACATCATAAAAATGAAACTTGAACTTAATTACAATACTTATAAATCATAAATTTATTTAATTGCACAATTATGAATAAAAAAAAACAATTCTTATGATGTTTTCCTTCACCAATGTTACTGATGTCCAAGATAAATTTAGAAACTACATATGTAATGAATAAGTCACGTAGATACTTGCCTGGTATTGAACCTGCAACCTCATGCATGAGGAGAGTCGGGCAGGCCTGAAACCATAGGCCATTATGACACTATAGCTATCATGAAATATTTTAGTAATTTAATTGAAACATTCACTGCCGGGCCAAAAATGTTGAAGGTCAAACCTCCACTAGCGTGAGGCATAAGTGCCTGACATGGCTATCGGGTTAAAAACAATAAAAGGTTTCAACATCCTGTATTGTATTTCAGGCATCAACGTCTCCAATAACATATGTGAAGATAGTAAGTACAGTTGACTACATGGTGGGCGCTGGTAATGCAGCTGGCCAGGTCACCGTGTTCCAAATACCTAAGGAGCATCCTGAGAATGTGCCGGACACCTTTAAACCTAAAGTAGAGCCCAAAGTTGAAAGGTGACAAAAAGATATGATTTGAATAATGTCTACATTTAAGAAATTGTTGTGTTGTCTGACATATTCCCTTTCATTAATAAGCTCTATAGTCTTCTTCTTTTCGAATTGATAATATAGTAATATTCTTTTTTTTGGTTAGATGGCCATGTTTATCATGGCATCATTGTTTTTAATGCTTTAAAGCTATCGGTATCAATTCGGTAGTTTTTAAGACTCCTGAGCTTTGTATTGGCCAGTAGATAGTTTATGGGTAAGAAGACATCTTTGCCTTTATGCAAACAAAGTTGCATGCAAATGTTTATCATATTCGCACATAGTGTAATAATGCAAATTAATTATCAAATAACCATGACCAGACATAATAAAATTAATAAACTATTTTGTTTATAAACAGTTTAATCATTTGTTAACAAAGTAATAGTGAGCATCTTTTCATTTGATGTCTGGCAAAATATTGCTAAAATAAAAGTCAGCCGTTCCATGCATTTTTGTTGAGGACATTTTTCATATTTCAGGGTTGGACGCATAGTAACATTTGTTTGTATTCATGATTTATTGATTTGTTCATTCGCTGAAAAATGACAAATAAATAAAAGTCAGCCTGTATGACAGTTATATTATCAAATGGGTTTTTTTAATTTAAGAAGATATACAAATTAATATTATAAAAGGTAGGGTAGCCTTGATTCTGTTAAAGATTAATAAATTTGTAATATCTTGCTTTATTTTCAGATATACAATAGGAGAATTACACAAGAGCAAAATAACAGCTGTAGAGTGGTCCAAAAATGGTATGAGACTGTTCTCGGGTGATAAGAATGGTGTTATCATTATGACTGAGATTGACTTCTA
Organism: Caradrina kadenii; assembly: GCA_947462355.1. NCBI lineage: Eukaryota > Metazoa > Arthropoda > Insecta > Lepidoptera > Noctuidae > Caradrina > Caradrina kadenii. The sequence goes on along the minus strand of OX381689.1, from coordinate 12,642,926 downwards.
CATGGTAAGTTTTATATGATACCTAGCCTAAGACAGTTAGGCCAGTGGGTGGCATGGCCCTGCTAAGCCAAATAACACTTTTTTGCTCGACCTGGGAATCGAACCAAAGACCTATAGCGTAGCAGTCGTGCTTATAACCACTAGGCTAACGAGGCAGTTAACGAGAACTATGTTACAATCATTATTAAACAGTTGTAACATAATAACCTTGTCATGTTTCTTTGAAGAAAGTTGTTTTAGACAGAGAGAGAAATTGTAGACCAGTTCCGTCGTCAACCTACATATTTTGTAGATTACTCAACTTTGCTCTGCTTAGTAGGAGTGGCTATAACATTTGGTCAAATTTCAAAAGTCAATGTCAAATTCATGTCATTGAATCAACAATGATAACAAGTCGTTATGGATAGTCAGAAGCTGGGAAGTCTGACAACCAGTCTTACCAAGAGGTATCGTGTTGCCCACTAACTGGGTTGTGGAGGTCAGGTAGGCAGTCGCTTCATCTAAAACATTGGTATTCAGCTGCATCCGGAAGTCGACCCTAACTTAATTGGGAAAAGGCTAAGCAGTTAGTTTTTTTTTTTTAGTATAAACCATGGACGTTACTACAAAAAAAAAGGAATTACATAGATACAGTTGCTTATTCCGAGAACTAAGATATTGACAGTATGTTGAAGTGCATTGCAGTCCCAATTTATCGATTCGTTATCGTAATGTTTAAATGAAGATAGCTTTAAACGAAGTCTTCCCTATTTGCACAAAACCCGACGATAAACTACGTTTACATTCTATAATAAGGGAATATTCGTTCTGAGAAATATACGATAATTCAATAAATATACATTTTTATCATTTGCGGTAATTATAATAATTATGTTCGATATTGAACGGAAACAATGATAATATTGTGGCCAATGCTCCGGGCAAGGCTGATTTGTTAAAGGTCCCATTTTATAGGTCACGATTATAAGTCTTAATGCCAATCGCGAAGATGACAACAAAATGCAATAAAAAAAAAATAATGACTGAAAATTAAGTTGTTTAATAGGTGGACTGCTTATTTGTATATTGTAGGATAGAAGGCTCTCACACTGTAAAATGGTCTATATTTCTTTAACTGGTGGAAGAAACATTGTAACCAAAAGTTTAACTATGGCATCAGTACATAAGTCTAGACTTTAGCTGAGTTACAAAATTTCGTTGGTTATAAAAAAAAAACATCCGTTCCATACATTTTGATCGTCTAGGGTGATTCACCCACTGGCGAAGCGTGCCGCCGCGGGGAGCCTTTCGCGATACAAAAGTCCCGAGCGGTGACGTCGGCGGTGTATTGTGCGAAGTGTGTTTTCTATACAAATTGAAACTCTTGTATACGACGTAAAAACCTGCCGCCCCGGGCGCGGTGCAGCGGCATAACCGCCTAAATGTTGCACTTTTCAATGAAACAATTGATGTTTTTTTTAAATAACCGAATACAATTTTTCTTTTTCGACCTTTTCACTCCGTGTTTAAAGAAAGAAGCAATGGTACAGTCCTTAAAGATGATCAACGAATAAAATATGGAATGTTATAAGAGAACTAGTTTTTTTGATCATCTAACATTTGAGTTCCTTATCAAATATTTGGCTGCCAGTTTTTCAAATTCCGTCAACTCCATTCACTTACTTATAACCAATGCTCGTGCCTTCTCTCTATGAGAAGAGGCCTTTGCCCTGCAGTAGGACAATAATAGGCTGGTATAAATATTATTTTATTTTAGTACTATTTAATCATGATTTGTACGCTCTTGACGCAGCATCTCTGCAAATCAATGGAGATAGTGAACGAAGAACACGAGATCGTTCAGATGAGCTACTATCAGAACACGCTGTTAGTGTCGAGCGTGTACCGCAGCATCGTGTGCGAGCGACGTGACGCGCGCTGGCACGTCAACCAGCTGGGCAAGAAGGAGCGCAAGAGGTGAGCACTTACTCTGTGACAGACAAACATACACATGAGGTAACCACGCTACTAGTGTCCAGTGTGCATAAATGTTTTATCTTGCGAAGCCGAGTTGGTCTTAATAGTGTGTGTAGAATTGGGTAGATGACACCACTAATTAATTGATATACTTTCTATGAGCTGTCAAAACGCGATTCCCCCGTAGATTTTTATGATAATACTAAACTATGACGTCACTTTTTTGAAATCTCAATTCACTGATTAATTATTGATTTCAAAGCAACTAAAAATCTAATTTTATAGTTATTTAAAAATTCATTGGGTTCTCAGGGGTAAAATAAAATGCTTTTTTAGAGAAGTTGTCTTTTTTTTTTTTGGGGGGGTGGAAAATCATCAAATAACTTCTCCCGCCCTGGGCGGGGCGGGAGGGAGTGTCAGACTTTATTTTACTGACTAAAACCCACCCATGTTCCTTCTTGTGCCCTTTGCGTTCCGGGGGCGCGGTATCTCTTACGAACAACCCGGAGGGAAGTTGTGTCTTGAAATTATTGTTTAATGGTGTCATCTATCCAATTGTGTGTGCACGTGCACATTGTTTCTGTGTGCGTGAGGCGGCTCGGCCAATACTGAGCGCTCCCGAGCTTTCACACATGTGCATGTCCATCAAACACGCACATTAAAAACGCCCCGCCTTCGCGAATTGCAAGAAATGTACCTGAGTGACGTCTGAAGATAAGTCTTGTAAATTGTAAACACTGCAAAGAGGATATTATCAGAAAGTAACTAATCGTTTTGATATCAGTTTTGCTTGCTTCGAAGATACGGTTATCGAATCAATAAAAAAAATGAGTCATGAGACTTAAAAATTAACTGCAGGTAACACTTGGACTACGAAAATTGCTCTTACTGCTACGAATTAAGGGTGTTGTCAATGGTAAAAAAAATTTGAGCATGCTGATAGTGTGCTTGATTCTAAGGACTGTTTTGTTTCGTCTTACTTATGCGATTTCCTCACATCCCGGCCCGCAGCCTGTGCGCGCTGGGCGCGGTGTTCGTGCACTCGTACGCGCGCGGCGGCGCGGCCGCGGCCTACTGCGCACGCGCCGGCCTGCGCCTGTGGCGAGCGGACGCGCAGGGGAATGTGCTGCAGACTTTGTTGTTCAAGGTAACGTTTCTATTAATGCTTACATCGGGTTTCCATCCGTAGTTGTTTACTACGCGGACCTTGTACCAGCTAGAACTAACATCCGTGCATTTTTGGCATACCTGTTACTAGAATCAACCAGCTCACATTGAGGACCATTCTCACCTCTGTACCTCACCCACCTTTTATCTTAAGACTGCGTCCGCGGATGGGGTTATCGTGGCTGAGTTATGGGCCGAACAAAAAATAAAAAAAATAATTATCCTTTCATATAATTATGTAATGTTACGTGTAATCTGTGGTGCTTGGCAATCTGAACCTCTCTCAGTTGTAAACATCCCCTTGTGCCTATTGGCCTAGTTCAGTTCTGTCTCCTGCTTGTTTGGAGGGAAGTGGAAGTTATGTTTTTTCCTGCTCCTCCGCTGTTGTTTTCTGATTTATTTCTCTGCAAGATCAAAGACATAAAAAAGGTTTTTCCCGATGCGTCGAGCATCATTGCCTCGGCGGTTTTCTGGGGGTCTTCATTGTTCATTTTGACTTTTAGGAGTTGTAGTGGTTAGGAATAGCGTGGCGGGCATGTACCGTAAAAAACAATTTTATCTAATTATAATCAAAAGAAATAGCTGTCCGCCAGAGTAAATTATAAACATATTTACTTAAATATCCTATTATTTTATTATTATTTATTTATTTTGTAACTAGGTAGATCTTTTATGTACAACTCAATGCCTTACAGGCCTACACCATTACTAAAGCGAAGTTAATCGATTGGAGTTTTATCACCGAGTCAAATCGATATGCTCCCAGAGTATTTTACACGTCAATTTGTTTTACTCAATATTTCAAGTTAAGATCTTTTTCTTGTCTTGACAAAGCTTTGCTCTACACTGACTTTCTCCTGTATCGTGGGTGCGTTTACTAATATATAAACACATACCGTCACGCCTGTACTCCCCGAAGGGTCAGGCAGAGGTGTACCAATGTACACCCACAGTTCGCCTGTATATTTAGGTCCCATGTAATTGGGGGAGAGCCTATTGCCATTAACCGAGCACATATCCTAACTCCAAACTGCTACCGAGAATTTCATAGACAAACCCAATAACACGTTTTGCTCGACCTGGGAATCGAACCCAAGACCTCTAGCGTAGTAGTCGCGCATAGGATCACTAGGCTATCGATGCAGTTAAATAACAAATATATAAACTGATCAACTAAAGCCTTTACTAGTCATAACAATACACAACACGCTTCAACATAGTACAACACTAGTCGCTCTCCATTAAAATATTAAAATCCTTGTCAGCATTTGTACTGCCGACCTGCCATTTTAATAAGTAAATATATAGGTAACAATCAATTTCCACAATTCCAGGAGGCGATATCAAATCCCCTAACAATAGCGGAGCTTCTCAACCCGAGCCAGCACAAACACTCCCACACGCAGCACGAGTACAACTTGGGCCCGCTGCACGTGTTCCGGGAACACTTCCTAGTGTCACACAACGAACACATGCTGTACATACTGGACCCGCGCTCGCTCACCGCGGTGGCCGTCGTCGATGATCTGAGAAGGTGAGACCAGCACGCTAATGGCCTGCGCAGACTCACGGAGCTGCTCCCGGGCCGATGTACGATAATTGAAGTATATACCTTACTAGCAACACGCGCTCGACATCGTCCGCGATGCAGTTAAAATTTTTCCAAAATAAAATGTAACCTATGTGCTATTTCAGACTATAATCTATCGACTAGACTGGCAATTTTTTCGAATCAAGACAGGTTGGTAGACGTCGAACCGTGATTTGATAATTCGAAATACAATTTGAAGTTGTTTTTTGTTTTCTTCAATATTTGTTAATAGGTCCCATAGTACGTACTTGTGAGACCTACCAACTTAAAAAAAAAAACCATTATTCATAATACGTCCACTACATCAAGCCCCCACTTACAGGATCCTGTCGGTATCCGTGAACAAGGACGAGATATTCGTCCTGGAGGGCCCGCGCTCGCTGGTCCGGCTCGCGCACGCGCCCGAGCCCGCCGCGCTCGCTTCAGGTCTGTTCAGCAAACATCACTAGCATAGCTATACCGTAGAGCATGTACACTGGATGAGGCATGGTCAACTCAAGCTAGATTCATTTTTTATTGCGGTATGTCGCATCCTAATCATAAATTAAAATAATATAAATCTGTTAATGTTAAATGTATAGGTTTGATATGCATGCCATAGCTTTGTCATCATGATATACACCACACTAAAAAAATGTTCTAGCTTTAGGCTGCCTGTCCACTGAACCAGAGCGAGGCTGCGGAGCGGAGAAACGGAGAAATATTAACTAATAGGATTGCATAACTGGAGCGGAGCGAAGATTATATGCAATCCTATTTATTGGTTATTATTTCTCAATTTTTAAAGAAAAATATAAATCCCTACTGCAGCTAACAAAAGAACTTTAAGACCGCTGAACCGATATCCATCAAACATAGCCAAAAACATTCCCGACTAATTCATCTTTCAAAAAAAAAAAAAAACTAAATCAAATGCGTTCGGGAGCTACGATGCCACAGACACAAACACACACACACACAGTCACGTCAAACTTATAACACCCCGTCGTTTTCGCGTCGGGAGTTAAAAAGCTTTGACGGTTTTCATAGGTGTACGCGTATTACATGCGTCAGTTGCATGTCCTATCCAGTATAAATGTTCTATATGAATGTATTGTTGTACTTATTTGAGCACGTAAAACTTATGGAATGATTCGCTATATATCACGAACACAATGAATGCAGGTAATTTTTATTGGTTACAATATGAACTGTTTTTTTAGTTTATTACGCCTGTATGGAACGATTGTCAAGCATTTTTCTTGATTCAAAAACTTTTAGTAAATTTGCATGTAATACGACAGATTATTTATTCATTCATGTTTAAGCATCATTATGAAATATATTTTAGTCATTATTGATCAGTAGAAGTAAGATTGTGACTTGTTGTTTTATAGACGTGTTTTAGCAAGTCTGAACACCTTCCCAAAAATACCAAAAGATTCACGGAACATTTTCCAGGTAGACATGCAATTTAAAATGTATCGTTAGAGCTAGCGTACCGTTTAGGACGCACGAAATGCTGCTCTATATTCTATTAAAATAAGAACATAACTGAATCTCTAATAGCAGCCTACTAAACGGCTACTGTTGGTGCCCGCGTGGTCATGAAACATGAGAGCGAGACGGCACGAGACTGAATGTACGTTTAAGAAACCCGAACTAAATATTTGCTATCTTACTCATATGTTTTGTGACCGCGACTGCCGCGAATCAACAATTACTCTGCCAAGTAAAATAGAGAAACATAACATACCATCACGACTGTATTCCCCGAAGGGTTAGGCAGAGGTGTAACAATGTACGTACACCCACAGTTCGCCGGTATGTTCAGGTCCCATGTAATAAGGGGCGAGCCTACTGCCAGTAACTGGGCACAAATCCTAACTCCGAGCTGCTGCTGAGAATTTCATAGAAAAACCTAATAACACTTTTTGTTCGAACTGGGAATCGAACCCAAGACCTCTAGCGTAGCAGTCGCGCTTAGGACCACTAGACTACCGAGGCAATAAAATAGAGACCAGTTCTATTCTTATTTTAATCGCATATTTTTTTAATTCATCGGTAACCTTAGAGCGGGCAACACTCATAAATATATACAACTTTTACTATGGGACAAACATCAAATAAAATCTACTGGTTCATACAAAAATGCAATACAATACAGTCAAAATGTGTGTGGGTCAGGTGATTTATCTTTCAGATTAGAGTAGGTCCCATAAAAAAAATTGTTCATATTCATGAGTACTTTCACATCCATAAAAATAGCCCATGTATAAAAAATCACCAAGTATGGGCTCATTTCACCAACTTCGAATAAGTTCCGTTTAAATTACTTTGCAGGTAATTTCATAAGAACTGATGAATTTTTTTTTAATATATCTGGTGGATAGTCTATTCAGAAGTGTTGAAATGTCTACACAGCGCAATGTTATAGCTACATTATACATATTAGTTATTCTTAAACATATCTATACTTGAATTCTTAATATCCTTCAGTATTTCGCTAAGCTCAAAGTGTTGTTAAATTCCCATTGCCTGTCGACTCTTCGATGTGACATAACAGTGGGAAAGACTGACAACGACGTGCCCAAGAGTTAAAAGCCAAACCAAGATACGTTTTATTTTGAATTAAACAAGACGTTGCTGTTTAGCGTAATTTAATTTACAAGAGTTGCACTTACAAAAATTCATCAAAATGTTAAACACATGATTTAATATTATAACGTAGCTTCCTACAGGCAAAATAATGTTCAGTATCAAACAAACTCTTGAGCTTTATAATTTTAGGATAAATCCACGGGCGTTTTTAACGGGGTTTCCTTTTCCAGTCACTGTATATTTTCACCTCTTATTAATAATAAAATGACGATGACAGTCGACAGGCAGATAGTATTAAATCGGTTGTTATTATAACGCGTAATGTGTTCAAGACAAGGTTGTGCTACTACAAGTAGTATGAACATGTATCCGTCCTTCATATTCACGCACGGATCACTTAGGATAAATGTAACCAAATGTTTCACGAGACTCTGGGTGGACGTATATCTGACGGAAGATGCGCTGCACTTTCTTCTATATTTATTTATTATTTCAATTACTCTCTACACTCTAACAACCTATGCGTGCAGAGGAGCGTCAATAGTTAGCAATATTTAAAAAAAAAACATTCAATAGGACAATAATTCATAATGATTAACAAAAAACATTCTAATAATTAGTAACAATGTAACAAAAAAATAACACTGATATTCAGCTGCATCCGGTTAGTCATGAAGCCACCCCTATATATATAGGAAAAGGCTAGTCAGATATTAGGCAGATTAACTTTAAAAAATATGCCGCACTTTTAAATGGAATATCTGACATCCCAGCCAGGTGTTGAGCAGTCAAAGTATTCAGTATCGAGGTAGTCCTATGCCACACATCTTCCGTCACATGTACTTCCACCCTTATGCTTAGGCCCGAGGCTGCACTGCGGTTTTTTCCCCGTCAAGATAGCCGCAAACCTGCTAAGTGCACACGCTTCGTTACAAAAAACGACTACTTGATTGGTTCATATTACAAAATCTTGCGGTTTAAAACCGCAACCGCATCGCGGCCGGGCGCTGACGAGACTTCGATCAACGATAAAAGGTTGACGATTTAAAGTGTTACTGAGTGATAATGAAAGCACTTCTTTATAATATTGTAATTTCTCATTTAGTCAATTGTAAAGGTGCCTTTGTAATGATAACATTAAATGAAGTAACTCTTTTACTGATATACGCCATAAGTAAGTTTAGTGCCATTCTATAAAAATTTTAGATTTATAATTTTTTTAAATTACATTGACTTTTATATGGTGCTTAAAGTTGATGGGAAAAAACTTAGATCAACTTTTTATTACCTACGTAGATATAGTTTTACATTATTTCACTTTTGATTGCGTCTTACTTGATTTAAAGAAGAGTGCTTACGTACATATTGAGTTAAACAGAATTAACCTACACGTAATCACGACTTTGTCCCTTAGGTGGTGGAGATTAAGTTCATTTTAATTTAATCGTAAGTTATTACACACTGTGTTACTTTGAATTAGTATTAAGAAATAATATTTTTTGAAAACCGTAGGGCTTTATAGATACTAAAGAGATCTAAGTTTTAAACTTAACGGTGTTGCTTATGGGACATGTTTTAGAAATGGTTCGGCTTTGTAGAGCGTCATCTCTGTCTCTCAAACGTGTGCGATCTCTTTCTAAAACACGATCTGTCACATTAAGGTTCGGGACATACATGGTTACAAGTTCGTGGATGTGACAACCAGTAGAATATCGGATATGTTGTGAGATTATAATGATATAGACATAATATCCTCCCGGACTCCTAAATCCACAGTCATTTCCATGTTAGGTATGAAGGCCTAAAAATATAGATGGCGGAAAAGAAAAAGTTTTTATGTAGTTTCGAAGCTTACATACTGGCCATCATTTTGATGTAAAGCTTATTCCAAATTTGAATGAATTTATTCAAAAAGTTTAGACTTACAAAAATGCAGGGTGGTGCGTTTAATAGTCCGGGCGTGTATTATTAATATTTAATAGTAAATAAGTTAGAATAATTAGAAGTGCCTTAATCATACCAAATAGCGACCAATGTATTTCATACATTTTATAATAGACAATAACTATAATATATAAGTAGATTATTGTATTAAGTATGTGCTAAAAAGTAGTTACGATATTATATTTAGCCGCGACTTGTTATGGGTGCCGATTACCTTTTCCTCCCACTAAAATTTAAGTAGGGTATTGCTATCTCTAACTAAAAGACAACGTTAGAGAAGGACAGAGTTGACTATCAGCTCTCCATCTCTTTCTTATTCTATTTGCGAGATAAAGATAGCACACCTAATTTAAGTTTAGTTGCTGCATAAGAAGTATAGTATAGAAGTCGTTCTATTTTTGATTTCTAGAGGAAAATGGCAAAAAATAATAATAGGTTTTAATCATATATTGGGAATCTGTTACGTATTTATTCTTGTGTAAAATCCTTACTTATATTTTATTCAAACATATCATTACGTACTTACACCGACAATTATGTACTTATACATTCCTATTAAACAGTTTGTAATTGTTATGACGTCATTATTTTGACGTTGTCATGACAACCTGTGTGTAAGGAGGCGTGCACGCGTCCTTTCGGTGCTTTTGACATTGGCTTTATGTATATAGTTTTTACTAGAATTTAGGATAGGTGCAGAAATAAATGTCCATTTATAAGTTGTCAATATTATTGTAAGTCGAATTTACTAGAATGAAGACTTTACTGCCGTGCTCGGGGACGATACTAAAGAATAATGAATCATTAACTCTGGGTGCAAATAGCAAAGTGTCTGAGCGATTGGCTGCTACGCTGCGTGTCACAAGTTCGGTTCCCAGTTCCCACACGACTATAACGCTTATGTAACTTTGCCCGACACTAGGAATTTCTGAATCGTGGGTGCGTTTACATACTTATAAACTCACATACACAAACAACCAGACCGGAAACAAGTACCTGTGAAATACAAATATTTGTTCTATGCGGAACAGAACCCGCGGCACGCAGTGCAGCAGCCAATGGATAAGCCACTGCGCCAATAATATTATTGAGATAATTATGATTAATCGTTAACTATTAATCAACTATTTGATTCTGCAACTATCTAAAAAGACTTATTTTTAAATGTAGGTTGGATCTGTAGCTAAATTAAAGCTTCGTATACAGGGTGTACTCTTTGAGCTTGATAAGTAATGTATTCACAGGGTGATGTGGAAAGTATGAGTAGAAATAATTACATCCCTTGTATTTAGTTACCCGCTGTAGTGAGATGAGTGACGATTATAATTGTTATTAACGTGTTTTTTGGTACACTTGCTTGCAAAAATATAGTGGAATTATTTGTTTTAGAATTTATTTGTTCAGTGTATTTTTTCTTTTGTAGTTTTTTTTTCTATTTAATTTTGAAATAATAGTTAAACTGTGCCTTTGTCAGTACTTTGTATATTATTCTTTATGTTTTCGATAATATTATGCATGTATTGTTTTGTGATATATTTTTGCAAGCAAGTGTACCTTTACCTGCGTTGTCTCGATGTCAGCATGGCCATTGACTTATTTATAAATATACACATGCACAACATACATACGCATTTTTATTTTGTATCCAATCACCTGCCGCTTTTGTATCTGTATATTTATGTATACGAGCAATGGCTTTGTTTGTCTGCTTGTGTTGCTGCTCCAGTTTGCTATTAACACTGCAAATTGCATTTATGCTAACTTTGTATACTTATATTTAGGGTTCGTTTTGTCAAAAAAAACCAACCCACGTCAAAAATGACCCGTTTTTTCGAAGTAATTGTAATAATTTTGGATATTTAACGTTGAATAATTTAAATTTTATTCTAAGTTTGGGACGTAAATGAAGCTGTTATTGCTGGATAGTAATTTAATTATAGAGAGGTGGATTGGCTCGTTTTGGCAGAACTAAGTTCATGTAACTCTGTAAGAAGGGAAGGAATAAAAAGAATTATTTTTACACAGTATTCTCAGAAAGTTTCTTGGAAGTTGTAGGTTCGATTCCTGCGATAATTTAAAAGTTAATGCAAAAGTCCATCAGGAGCAATTCTGTGTTGCACACTGTACGTATGGAAGTTCGTTCGCTCGGTGACTCGCCAGTTATTTTAAATTTATCTCCGTATAAGCACTGAAGAAATTTCAAACCTAAGCAATTGTAGAAAAGTTAACGTCTATAGATGACTCACAAGCCAATTTGTAGTATACACAAATCAATATAACTGTTATGAATTCAGTAACATCATGCAATGGTATTTTATTTATATTTAGAAAGACTTGGAAAGTAAGATGGTCTTCTTTTTTTACTATAAAGTAATCTTATCAAAACAAGTATCTTTTCCAACAGAAGAACCGATGAACATGATGACGAAATCCCTGACGTCATCCATCCAGCAAGCCGTGAACTCGGTACGAGACTTCACGCACATCGATCAGACGGTCCCGTACATCTCCAGCGTGTTGGAACAGCCCATCTCCATGTTTACGAAAAACGAGCTCATTGAAACCGGCACCGTCGCAAGCGCAGAGGAGTGCTTCGAACTACCACCCATCAAGCACCTCCCACTCGATCTATCCGAAAACGTTCTAGAATCGATTGTGAACGAATTCCGAGATGTCTCGAGCGACGCTGAAGAGATTAGAAGAGTTAAGACTGAAGAATTACAGAGAAAGCTGAAGTTGTATAACAGTATAATGGAGAAGAAGTACGATGGGGAGCTGATTCATAGTAGTCGGCGGAGTCGGAGGAGGGACGGCGGGTCGGGGGGGAGCACCCCGCGCATGGCCACGCCGGTCAGGAAGGCCGCGGATAACGTGAGCTACACCAGCCCTTGTGTCATGAATATCAGTGTTTATGGGTGAGTAGCGACTGGTATAATTTTTTAAAATTAGTTTTAAAACTTACCAATTTATTCAAGCGGTCGAGTTATAGAAATAAATCAAGTCATTTATGTCCGAGATAATAGTTTTTTGAAGACTTTAGTTTCATTTTTAATTGTTACTGCCACATTGTTGTTTTTTTCTTGTTTTAAAATTAATAAGAATTTCTTTACATACTAAGGTCATGATTACATTACTAGAAGTATCTAATACATTGTTACGTTTCAACCATCCTACATTTAAATTCCAGAGCCATCCCACAACAAAACGACGAACTACTCGAGAAGCAAATAGAGGAGAAAGAGAAGATACTCGCCAAGATGTTGAACTTGGAGTCCCTCAGCATAGACAGTCCAAAACTTGACCACCAGACCCCCCTGGACCCCACCCCCACGTTCCGACACGTCGACATACTACCGCCCCCAGAGGTAACGACCATCACACCCAAGCCTGTACACAAACCTATAAAAACACCAATCAAAGATCCAAGTCCCATGGACTTAGTTCCTAAACTTGTCCAGCTGCCTAACACTTGGAACTTAGAGAATATTGAACTGAAATTAGACACGAAACATAATGGGTTTAAAGATCGTTCCCTTTTGTCTCCCGACGACCATTTAGATAGCGAGTGGGAAATAATCTGATACAAAATGATGTTGAAATCTGGTTTGTTTTCTACGTTATGAAGTTAGACAACAGATTTTGGTTGTTCAATCCGAATCAAATTTTGTTTTTTCTATTTAGTGTATTGTACAAAGAGGTATAAACAATAGTAAATATCTCACAGTGACAGCAGGATACACAAAAAATCTACCTATAAACATTTTCTACCATTTAATTTTTACCACAAACATCTCTTTTTTTTCTTGATACTTGGGATTGTGCAACCGTAATGGAATGATCAATAATTTCAACTTATGAACGATTAGTATTAATTATAATCAGTAATAATCGAGCAATGTTAGTGTGCATTCATTGTTTAGACAATTCATAGCTTTCGTGATTTTATACTTCAATAATTTAAAAAAATTTCGACATCGATGTGCAGTGTTGGTTATAAGCAATCGGTCATGTACCCTACACACATCACATTTAAAATTTCTGTGCAGCATAACTAAGTATTAAAAAAAAAGCTGTTATTGTGCAGCTTTTTTTTTTGTTTTAGAAAAGGGTAGTACCTTTACTAAATGTTTATTTGAAATGGCAACTATGTATAAATAAAAGTTGGAATGACTGGCAACAATCAACGTCACAATCAGCCGTCTAAGAATTTTCATCGAAAAAAGCATTTGTATAAAGAAATATTTACACTATCAGTAAAATTAGATTAGTTTTATAATCTCATAAATAAATAGTCAATAGTTTGTAATGGACAAGAACAAATAGTATTCGTTTGCATGCAAGACTTTGCATTTAGTTTAGAGGCTTATTTGAATTATGATTATGATTTTATTAATTAAGCCAAAATCAAGAACGTACGGTAGACTAGTTTATGAGTGTAACATAGTGTGTAAGCTTTTCAATTTTCATAATACCTTATTTGTCTTTTGTAATTTATGATGGTGTGTTTTTGTATATATCTGCAGTTGGTCATAAAAAAGACGTGGATCTTGCTATAGACTGGGGCTGGATGTTCCAATACTCAGATAAGTTTTGTCTGAATAAAAAAATGTGAAAGTTACGCAGCTTTCGTATTGACATCATATCTAACGCTATAGTTATTCTTCAGATAAAAAATATCTGACTATTGAAAAATCACTTATACATAATTTACGGTTGCTAAGTGAATAGAAAGTGTCCTAATACCGCATTTAATTTATTATAATAAGAAGAACAATTGCGACATTTTGACACAAGATTTTGTTAGCAAAACGACGTACCGAACTATCCTTATGAAATAATTTTTATGACAGAGACCCTAAACAATAAATCCGAGTGGTTCTGCTCGCTTCAAAACGAAATATTTATGTTTACAGCTCTCTTTAGTCATTTAAGTTTAATATAGTTCAACATCAAAAAAAAACCAAATCATTTTTTTCTTATTGTCAAGTATTTTTTTAACGTATTTTTTTTTTCTTTTCACGCTGATCTGGTAACTAAAGTAAATATAGGGGATGTAAGAAAAATGTTATGATCAGACAATGGCCGAATAAAACGTATGTGTAGTGGAAAATTTATCATTATTTTTACATATCGATGTTTAGAAACTTGAAAATAAATGTTATTAGTTGTTGATATTTGTAAACTTCGAAGTCCCAAATGGGATGGTAGTTTTGAGAATATAAACAGTATTTGCGTTGAAAAAAAAATAGAAAGTATTATTATTATAAATTGTAACAATTCCTGGAATCTAAATTCAAGCTTATTTCGTCCCAATGAAGTTGAAGATTGATAAAATAAATATAAAATGGCCATTGATAAGCAGTAGTTGGTATGAATACATACGATAGATCTCGACGCACACTATCACATTTCGTATAACCTAGCGTTTGTACACGTTAATGCACCAGCGTGCAGTTAGCAGCATAAGTAGTTAATAAGCCACAGTGTCTAAATAAAATGCAATCATTTTTGTTGTTCGTTGTCTTGTTAATACAAGACAATATGTTAATGGAAATTATGACTTGATTAGATGATATAAAAACTATTTCGCAGTGTAAAGAAAATTGTAAATATGATCAAAGAAACGTAAAAGATGTCATTATTTAATTTTTCTCACTCTTAAAAGTAGTTATTTATATAAATAAGCATAATGGATCCAGTTCCTTGCATGACAACATAATAATATTTAAAATACCACATGATACACGATGCTTTTAAAATGCAATGTAACACAGTACTGCCAGGACGCAGGTAATTGATAGCTAAATTATGTACTTATTCGTTTTTTTTATATTTAAGCTTCTCTTTTTAAATTTCTAATCAGTGTTATCCAAATTGGCTTTAATTTATTTATCTATAAGGAAGTTTTCTTTTATCGGGTTTTTTTACTGCCGATAAAATATTTTTTTTATATCTTGATTTTATTTTATACTGTTAGTCAGCAGAAATGGCTGCTAAATAATAATGGCTAAATGCAACAATAATTACGCTACAAATGATAAATTGTGATATTATGTATTTTGATTTTGGCCGGAAATAAAGTATTTGATAATATTTAATTTTTGTTTTATTAGTAATGTGGCCTTGTCGACTCATTTGTTGCACGCGAGGTAAGATTTGTGAAATCATGCTCGACCTTCGCCTGCAGACGTGACACGAGACATTCAAGCAGTTATTAATCTACATAAAGACCCCGGTTGGAATGAGGCTGCACGATTGGCTGCTGTGCAGCATCGCGAGTTCGATTCTCATAAATAATAATAATAAAATTGATTGGTATAGAACCCTACGATGTTAAGTAGTTGGGGTTCCCTCCACAAAAATAAAACACAAGTTGCACATACAAACTTTATTTGCATAACACGATGCAGTGTTACTTACCGACACTTCGCAGTACAATAAATAAACGCGAAAAAAACAATTTGGTCCATTACCGAATTCCGAACTAGCTGTCTAATATACAAATAAAAAAATACTGTCTTTTCCAAAATCAACAATTAATTTATACATTTTATATTTAGAGCTCTTGAATTCTTATAACTTAAACCTGATCTGAAGATGACACTAGAGAATCAAGCAAATAGCTGCCATTCTTGAAGTATTTTCGTTGAACTATTACCTATTTACTACTATCCAGTACAACGACAAAGGCCTTCAAAATTTACTACGAACAAGGTCTAGCATTACTAAGACAATGCTAATCCTTTTACGTTAATAACAAGAGCTCCATCAATCAAGCGAAAACAAAAAATGAAAACATACAAAAAAATATCAAGAAAAATGGTAACAAATTGTGATCAAAAGCAAAGCGGAAGAAGGAAATATATTCTCATGATATTAATAATTGGCGAAACAGAACAACAAAATTATAATACGTTTTATACTTATAAAAATAAACGCGTAAAGGCTTCTTATTTTATTGAAATGAAATAGTTGGAATTGTAATCATAAGCGCACAACAAACGAGAAACAATATAGAATTAAAGTGATGAAATTGATCTCAGAGATCATTAGAAATCAATCCAAGAGGCTTTGACACAAGCAATTAAGTCAAATTAATCAGCTGATGGCAATGATAGGAGAAAGTCATTTTTATAAAGCTATCCAATTCGTAATTAAGAAAAAATCGATGGTAGCTTTCTTTGTTTCACACCACTGTCCAGTCTAATGTACCTAACTTTTCTTGACCATCAGATATTTTGAGAGCCTTCCACGTCCAACATCATTCTGGAAAACGACTCAGTAGTGCTGTGTGCCAAATGTTATGTACATTCATTTTTATGAGTAAGGTGTAATAAGTTTAAGTACAACTACAGCTAGATACAAAATTGGTCAGTGCGTGTGTTGATATGAACGCGACCTTACTATACTAAATTAGACTATGGCGTTCACCCACAATTCCGAGTAAATTTTTCTAACTAATCAGCTCTCTGGCCGAGATAACAGAATGTTACTTAGCACAAGCTCTGGGTTAGCGTTTATTATGTCATCTTGACTGTCAAACTCGTCTGAACCCCGGGGAGGGTTATCGTGACAAATGTGGAAGCTGCCGTGATTGGTCAAAGATAATTCAATCAACCAATCCCAGCAACTTACGCGCGCTTGACTATTTGTTACATTAATTTTGTTTGAGATACATCAGGGTACAGTACGGCCGACGTATCCTGGCGTGTGTATAGTTAGCTGTTAGGTTTCGCAATGGATCTTTTAGGAACAAAATTGTATACTGCGCAGCTAATCAGCTAACTTCAGACTCGCCAACATACGTTCGCTGTACTGTAAGTACCTGCTAAGTAACGTTTATTATTTATGGCCTCTATTCACCCTGTTAGCCTATTCACGCTTCGGTTCTCAATAACCTTCAATCCGAGCTTTAAAACCAGAATTTTGATCATTGGTTTTGAACATTGTTATAATAATTCGGTGTGGTTGTAAACCTCTAAACCTGTTGCAGACACACTTCATTCATTACAGTTATTATTCTTCAATATAAAAGCTAGGATTGAACATTTTTTGGTCCCAGCTTAAAAGTAAAAAGTGTTATTTAGATAACTTTTTTAGGCTTTAGCGAAAAAATAAAGAGATCTGAGACTTCTCTACGAGCAAAGGCCCGAAAATTAACCCGTTTTAGAAAACAGAAATCCGGAGAGGTCACTTGCTCACAAATTGTAAAACCGTGGTAATAATAGCCATATTACTTTATACTAAGTACATCCTAAACCTTTTAAAACCTTATCCTATCGAACTGTGGATGACGCCAACGAAATAAGCTATACAATTGTAAGCTAAACATTAATAAGATCAGCTGAATACTGCTTTTTGACTAAACACACAAACATTTGACAAAACATTGGCGCTGCACATCAAACATTTGGTGGCAACGCGTTATATAGAAATAGGTATAACCAACAGAAGCCTTCAAGCTTATAGAAACGTCTAACAAGTTATTAGCATTAAATATCACAACATATAGCAAATTAAGCCGTGTACACATAGAAGCGAGGCGTTTGTCGCACGACACTGAAGTGACCAAGCGCTATCAACACATAACGGTAGCAGTCTCATTAATTGAGTTCAATTTATTCGTTATTTAAACCGAATATTGATGTATTTTTCTCCAACGCACTGGACGGAATTTGGCAGTTCTGTTAGTAAATTATGTTTTCTAACATCCATATATTACTAGTTTATCACTAAAAGAGTAGCTAAGTTTTAGCTAATAATAAGATTATTATTAAAATAAATTACAAATTAAAAAAAGTTTCAAGTTTTTCCAAAGTTTAGTAATATTTTTACATTGAATTGTAATAACTGGCGAAATATTAATATCTATTTGTAAAAAGTCACGCTCAGCATTGTGTATTCACGTAACATTATTACGATACTATAATAAGTAAGGAACTAAAACTATCAAAAAGCCAAAAAACTATTAAAATCAGTACTTAGCTCGGTCACCGAGTGTCGTGAACAATGTTCTTATATTAATACCGTACATCTCGCTTACGGCAACGATTCAAATCCGATAATACTGACCCTAGCAAGAAATATATCTCCAAAATACACTAGTCTTGTGCGTCAGTCTTTCTTTTTGATGACCGAACGAACTTACTCACGGTTTCTCGATCGAAAAATTAATGTAACAAATTGTCAAGCGCTGTGATTGGTTGTTGATAATTCAGTCTACGAATCACGGCACTCGATAAGTCGGTCAACCAATCACAGCAGCTTACGCGCGCTTGACAATTTGACACATTAATTTTTCGACCGAGAAACAGGGGTTTACACTTTACAGCCTACACCTTTGTTCCTGCTGCTTGAGTATTTATTTCATAGACTGTTATTGTGCCCAAACGCGCCGGGCTCACGTCAGAATTATATTACAACAGTAATATCATAAGAATAAGTAGTGGCATCGACTTTTGGAATAACTTTAAAAATAAAATACAAGCATTTGTATTATTTAGGATAGCTGCCATATTTTATTCGATATTTTATGCACAACCACAAGGAAACTCAGCCCTGGGATGTTGTCGTGGCTATCATCCGATACCCACTGCAGCAATTCCCATATTTTTCAAAAAGTTCGCATTTTAATGTCAGTCTGAAACTATCAACTATGCCTTTAATTCACCAACAATTTTGACATTATCGCTGAAATTTTAAACATTTTTGACCGATTGTGGTTTCAAAATATATCCCTTAACAAAAAGAATCTCCTCATAATGTTATTTAAAAACTTTTCGAAATGCATTATACACACGCAGTTTATAAATAGTTACGTATCTTGAAGCCACATAAATATTTTATTTTCATAATAACACACAACGCGAATTTTATTTCGCAAATACTATAAAGTATTGGACTTAGATCCCTTATTTCCCTTGCCCCAAGCCGCACTTACAACTACGCCACATTAAATCTAAATTTTTGGCAGTATTCGACGAACCAACATATACAAACAATCGTCACCACGTACTTCTATTCATATTACTGTATAAAAGATGGAAGGGACATCGTGACGACAACTTTACCATGGATTCAGTAATGGTTCTAGGCCCATCAGCAATGTCATTTTTCGTCGGTTATTACAAAATAAAAATCAGTTGTTTCATACGGTCAAAATTTATGGAACTAATTTAGTTTAGAAACGTATGATGTACTAAATTCATGGTAAAAGCTTTCGTTCTGATGTTCCAGTCCGTGTTACCTTTACAATGGCCATCAGTAAAATAATTACTTCGTCTCTTTACATCTAGGTCGTGTCGTTATTCATAACGACTTTCTCGAGTCCCTGGTACAGTCGACAAAATAGATAGATTACCAGACAAGTCTATACAAGGTGTTAAGTTAGACGAGAGTCACACTTTAAAATGAGCAAGTTCTACTATAAGAACTACCCTGAATTCACGCAAAAATAAATCAGCAGCTACTTTATGTTCACATAATTCGGCAAAATGTAGGGAACAACAGTTTTTTTTTATTGTAATTTCATGGTTGGTCCCGTAATAAAATGTGCTTATTATTTTAAATACTACACCCCTAAAGTACGTCACTCGTATAACCAAATACCCTGTATATTGTGCGTATGATGCGTATTTTGACATTGTACGCCCGTGTGTGTAGCATGTATAAGAAATTATTATGTACGTTATAATTTTTGCCACTGTATTGCAAATGTAACATTCTGGGTACTTATGTCTTTTGTTGACTGTACATTTGACAAAGTTGGTTTAAATACTTTATTGAGAAATAAATTCTTTACTTCATTAAACTTAAGTATGTATATGCGAAACAGCAAAATAACAAGATCTTGTCAACACCTTAATGAAGATAAATGCATTTTATATTTTTGTGCTGAAGGATAATTGTCGCGTGTTTAAGTGCGTTGTATGTAATGACGTGATTAAAAGTTTAAAGTTATTATTAAATAATACACATTAGTATAATATATTTTCCAACAAAATGAGGCTGTTTGCATTATCAAAAATAGTATGAATTTTTTAGGGCTTTATTTATACGGAAGATAATTTTGAGGTAAACATTTTTAACACTATAACAAAAATGTTAACGTCTTTTAATTTGTAAATTTTTCGTTGATTATTTTGTTATATACACTCGCGAAAAAAAACGGATTATTATATTTCCAAATTTGTTGATATATAAGTCTCCTGCCTACCTATTAATTCCGCGAGTGTGCGTAAGCCGTTACAAAACTACCCTTGCTTTGTTAAAAATATAGACAATCTATAAGGCATACTTTAAATAAAGTGTTTCTGTATATTTATCAAAATACGTAAGAAAATATGCAGAGGTTTCATGATTTCCATATTGTTTTTACCTGCAGGACTGTCACGGGAATTGTGACATGTGTCACATGTAGGCCAATATTAATGACAAAAATGTCACGTTAAGTCTTTTCATGTATATTTTAGAAATATGAAGATATTCCATCATATTCAGATCTGTGAGCAGTCTATAAAACACACAGTTGTCATGATCAATAAGACAAACCATGAAAAATCTTCAAAATGATTCGATATGTGTCACGAATCAGTTCGACAAAATGTCTTTTTTACCAGTTATCGATAAATCTATCGACCATCACTACACTATCGGTAAATCACTTACGGTCATGCCGGTTACGGGCAAAGTTGAGTCGTAAGCAATGTGAGTATTATCCGAGCCATATCAATTGTGATATATTGTAAAATAAAAAAAAAACGCACGAACAATGTCGATGAATTTTGTACCTGGTCAATAAATATAGTTAAGTAGGTATTACCGACATTGCCCGGGAGATGTCGAAATCCAGCATTAATGACATAGTGCTTGACGTTTCACGAAGTTACATACAATATCGGCTGAAGTTTCATTCAGTAGACGAACTGTATGCAAACCGTAAACCATAGACTAATATCAAAACAATCTCTATGAGAATGGTCTTTGGTCAAACCATATCCATACATGATTAGAAAACTTATACATATGAAAACCGTCAACGTGTCCATACTTACAATAACTTATAGTATATGCGACTAGTTCAGGCGATATTGGTCCTTGGCGACATGACTATGTAGTGGTGTTCCATGGGGGGCGGCGGTATGATCGGCGACATTGGCATGTAGTCGTTCTCGATCTCGTCTTTTAGGCGTACTTTGCTCATCTGCTCGTGTCCTAGAAGGAGGTCAACAATCTGTTGGGGGAGCGAGAGGGCGGCCATACTGTCCTCTGTGAACTCTATGGATAGATCCGCTTCAAAGTCGAAATCATTCTCAAGACACTCGACGGATTTGGAACAGCGGTTGGTCTGAACGTGTTCGGTGTCGTCGAGGAACTCGCAGCTCTTAGTCTCGCCTTTGGACAAGTTCCCCGCGGTGATCTTGAGGTTCTTCATCTTGCGGCTAACCTTGAAGCTCTTGAATATGTCGCGCGTCGGCGTGAAGTCGAATTTCTTCTTTTTAGTTTCAACGTCCTTGTTTTCTTTTGATGTTTCGGATTTCTGCGAGCCAATGACGCGAGAGTCGCTTTTGAGCCGTTTTCTGTAGGCAGACGTTGAGTAATTATATAATATGTACGTAAACTTATGTGTTGGCTAGGTACATGGAGTTAAACATCATAGAGACGAGTCAAATTACTATAGTTATACAATTTCAATTGTGTATATTTTTTCTCTTTTTATTCTTTATTTATTTACGGGGAAATCATTTTAAAATAATTAACCCCATTCAAGCAATGATACCATAAAGCATTCTATATCGATCCCTCTCGGCTCATAGGTCGTAAAGGATACAACACGCAGTGTTCTTTATGACCTTTGAGCTTTATCTTATGTGATGAGAGATAGTTGGTATGGCTATTGTTCAGTATTACCTGAACACGCTGAAGGGTTGCCTCTTGGGCAGCGTGTTGGTGTGCGCGTGCGCGAGCGGCAGCGTGTTGCTGCACCGCGGCAGGGAGCCGAGCGACGAGTGTCGCGTCACGTTGCCCTCGCGCGGGGCCGCGGAGCGCCGGGCCCAGCTCTCGCCTGGCTTCAGCGTGCTATAATAATACAAAACAGTTATTTTGTGTTAAACTAGTTTAGAAGTGACCCAAGGTGTTAACGACTTGGTTACTTAACCATTATATGCCGACACAGGTGTCCAAACGACCAGACGAGCATCGGAGCAAAACACGAGTATCTCTCCACTAACCAATTTTATTCTAACTGGTAATAAAACATGTGTTATATACAAGTGGATGAGTTGTGTAGGTACATTACCTGAAGGGATGCCTGGGCGGCAACGGCGGCGGGCGGCGCCGGCGCATGGTGGCGTACACGCAGTCCCCCACGCACTCGTACGTGGGCTCCTCGCGCAGACCCTGGGGGGGGGGGGGGGAGGGGAGACTTGCTTACACACTTTTATATAGTCCAAAACGTACGCTTATAAAAACTAGCTTTATGTGATAACATATGACAGCATGGTGACAGGTTTTTGTTTTCAAGTTCTAACAACGGAAATGTATTCGACCATAATTCTAATAGTTTTTAGGAGTGCAATCTCAATATAGCGATAATAAAATGTAATAATATTGTTATATTACCTTTAACACGCCGTCGGGCACATCGCAAGACGTGTAGCTACATAGCGGGTTGGAGCCCTCGGGCAAGTCGGGGATTTCTTCGTAGATGCCTGACGCCACCGACAGCAGCGACCGGCGGTCCGACACGCTGCGCATACCAAAAGATTTTTTTCTTGAAAATGCACAGACAGACCATCTTCAGTGAACTAAAATCCAGGCTTGATAAAAACTATCGAGATTTCTGCCCATCAGTTATTTTTAGAAGTACAGACCTGTCATCGAAGGAAGTGACAGACTGCGTGTTGAATGGTTGCGCAAGCGCAGCCGTGGACAAAAGCTGTCCCGCGCCGCTGTAGCGAGACAGCTGACCCGTCGGGATGTGCTTGGACTCCTGTTTACAATACAATAATACTTCTTTACACGAAAAAGTTTTAAAAGAATATTCCATAGAGTAATATGAAAAGTAATTGAAGGCTAAAAAGAAGTTGACATTTTAAGACCTTTTTTTAAGGATGGGACGTTATCAAATGTCTTCTTACGCTCTGGGTGGAGCGTAAGGGAGCGTCAGACTCTTACTGACTAAAACCCATCCATGTTCCTCCTAATGCCCTCTGCGTTCCAGGGCCGTAGTAACTCTTACGAACAAATTCCACAAAAACATTTTAAGACCTGCAGTACTATTCTGTAAGTATTCTCCCCCGTTGAATTTAGGTGGTGTGAGGTAGAAGTGAGCTGTTATCACACCTGATACTAAGGATGGACGGTTCACTTCACCGAGGGAAAGACTTGTTTTTACAGAATACCACTGCTGTTGGTCTACCCGTTTTACCTCCTAATGTGATAATTTCCACATGCGTGCGCAACAGGACTGTATTATTGCCGGCACGAGTCGTGAGCACAGATGGGAGACCCCCACTACTACCCATCTGTGATCACGACTCGTGCCGGTAGCTAGACCACTGTTAACGTATATTGAGGCAGAGGCACAGAAGCCAGTACTCGTAGACCAAATCCAAGTTTATTATAATTTACATCAAGTAAAGCTAAATAATAAATTTCTTAGATTTAACACAGCAGAACAATTCATTCACTTAAAATGAGGATATAACGAGAGGAAGTACAACACAGAGGGAGGTGGAAGTAATCAGGGGGAGGCTTTTGCCCAAGCGTGGGACACAGTAATGGTTAGTATAAAAAAAAAGTAGAACTCTAGAAGTACTTTACTCAGTCGTTCATAAGGAGTGTGCATCAAAATGAGGTATATCTTTTATTTTATAATTTAGATAATCACAGATAGTGATATCACCTTAGACATAACGAGATCTATATCATCCAGAGATACTTCCGAAGGGCCGCTGTACCAACTACTGCGACGAACATCGCCTGGAACAAACATAAGTTTAGATGGTACATCCCATATTATAGGCTAAGAAATCCTCCTTGCTATTCACAGTGAGACATCGTGACACAAACTTTTACCATTTAATCTGAAAATGATTCTAGATACCCAGCGTAGAAATGTTATCGTAGATTATTAAAAAAAAACAGCTGATCCACACAAAAATGCAAGTCCTTTATGGTCAAAATACAATGAAGAGCAAATTTTACCTTTTATAATCAACGTAAAACGTTACCATAGGGTTATAATCATGAACCAAATCCTTGATAAAGATTTCTATCAGGTGGGCCGTCAGCTTGTATATCATCTAATGATATTAAAAATATATGCGATAAAACATGCGATTCACTGAGACACATTGGCTTCACGTCAATTTAGTTAATAATTAAAAGCTTTATAATTAGGTTTGAGGAAATAAATACCTTTAACCGTAACATACCCATATCAGTGTCACTACACTTAGGAGATCGTAGGTCTCCCTCGCTCTTGCTGAGTTTGTGTCCCGCTCGCACGCCGCCGCCGCTCAGCGCCACACGAAGCGCGCGCGCCAGCGATCCCGCCAAAGGTGACGAAAATTTCAGCTCGCCGCCGCCGTTGCTAAAGTCACTGAAAAAGGTTACATACCATGAAAACATCATTCATCATCGGTCATAACATGCAGTCATCCAACAACGTACTAATGCTGAGGACAAACCAACGTTATATAGGTACAGACTGAATTTTAGTTCATAGCGCATCTTTCAGGAGATGAAAGTACTCATGAATATGGAGAACTGTTATTACGGGGCAAGTCTATATCAGTATATGAAAAAATCTGCAATAATTTTTTTTTTGTTTATAAATTTAATTTACAATATATCTATTCACCGTTAAAATAAAAAAAAAACTCGAACAATGTGTAGTCTGTCGCAAAATGTTTATGTCTCCTCCAGAAAAACCACTAATGAAGACTTGTAAAAATACACAAAAGAAAAACCGCACTTAAAAGCCAATTCCAAAACATCACTAATCATTGACAAAAAAACCCAAATTACCATTTAAGAAAAACATTAACCAGAGACAATACGCCGCGCTTGTAACGAAAACAAAACATTACTAAACTTATTTATTTGTCTCAAAATGTCGAAAACAAAACAAAAACCACTTAGTTTCCACATCTTAATTAGTCAGTGACGGCTTTGACGTCAATGTGTGGACAAATAGTTGTAAGTGTTTACTACTATTCATATTCAAAACAAATGGTCATATTAGTACCTAGTTTGACCACACTGACCTAGTGGAGTAACTAGAATAAATAGGTAACGAAAGAAAAATATATCATTCTTTAGGAATGTTGTTTACCTGGACACAAAACTTACAATGTCCTAACTGGGCCCGGAATAGCAGCGTTTGCATCGACCCCGCGACTGGTAGTGGAGAAGCCTATCGTTCTGCACCCAGATATAATACTAACGACCAAAATTTAGGGCCTCAGGAACCATTGCTATTGTAATTAATAACAAACGTCACGGCTTTTTTCAGCGGGGACATTAATTCTGACAATAAATTATTTTTAATAATCATCAAAATATTAATTGTTTTCCAACACGTAAATCAAATAACAAAACCAATCGACGGCCATTTTATAAACGAATTCAATTTGAAAGGTATTAATGCCTTTCTAAATTTCAACATCACGGTTCTGGGAATCGGTTCATTGTGCATTGTGCGAGTTATAGACTGGCTTCTGCCCACGAATTCGTCCGCTTTAAGTTGATATATTATCCTATGGGAGCCGTACATTTTCCGCGAAATGAAGTCTTATTATGCTATTCCAGACTCATTTCATCCAGCCCCGTTTAGCCGTTCTGCCTTGCCGGAGTAACAAACATCCATTCATCCAAACTTTTGCATTTATAATAGTACCTAGTTAGAAGTAAGACTGTGCGTTTTGCAATTTTATTCTAACAAACTTACATTTATTTAAAACGTATTGTACTTATTTTTAAACAATTTTATGATTATCCTATTTAATTTAATAGCTAAACAAAACATAAACAAAAAAGAAAGGAAAATAGCAAGAATAATTAAAAAAAATATAAACTAAACAGTTTCTTTTCTCCGAAATCCTAACTACTGATAGCTTGGACCCTGTTTCCGATGGACTACCATTTTTAATATACTTAAATTTTTTAATTTTATTATTGATATTTAAAGATGTAATTAATATATAGGTATAAAAATGAATAAATGGAAAGTAATTTTCTGTGGAAAAGCCTCGGCAGAATCGGCATTTTTTTATTAAATTAGTTAGTCCATAACGACTTTTGTTTCTGCATATTGCGAATAAGCGCGATTGTCAAAATATAATATTTCATGTTAGACGCTTTTGTTTCTTGTTACGTGGTTTGGCTTAACTATCAAGTCATGAACGTTAGTTGTTACATAACTCTTCGTGAGAATATAAAGTTTTACAACATAATGGTACTGCAGATACCGTTTGAACTTTACACCGTATTGTGTTGTTAAACTTGTTTAATTGGATTTCTTTGCAACCAACACTTTTTTTAAGAGATTCCCATTTTGTAATATGTCGATACAAAATCTGCATTCTGTTTTATTATTTTAACTGCCTACTTCAGTGAGGCGCTCAGAGCACATATTCATGAACAGATTATCAATAGAGGTCGAATTGCATACAATTGATTTGCAACTGGTGAATACTTACGCTAGCGTAGCGCAAGTTTGCGTAGTACGCACACTACATAGGCACATCTCAAAGTCGTTAATTACACTGACATACTTCCAAACAAACTAAATTTGAGCAAAAAAAAAATTGGGCAATGACTTATTTTCTACCACTAAACCACTGTTTACGGTAGCGCAATCAACAACACAGGGTTCGTGGGGGTATTTTAAAGTTTAGTTACTACGTTCAAAACTTTTTTTTGTAAAAAAAACGAAAACGGAGTTGGAACTTTGGCCTTAAATATTATTATAGACCCCTTAACCAGTCGGTTCCCAGGTATGGTCTAACACGAAAAAAAATATCACAACGGGAAAATTGGCCTCGTTAAGGTCTTTTTACACCTTTTGTAACCGCGTCGTGTAGAAGTGCACTTATCGCAGTGCGATCCTATGATAGATGGCCTCTGATTTATATCCAATCACGGTGTATTAGCAAAAACACCAACCTATCAACATTAAGAACACACGTTCTGTTCTTATCATCATCGGAGAGGCGCACATCCCTGATATGCTTCCACTCTAAGAAGGTGGCAAGCTGCGCACGCGCCACTATCACGCCGCCCGACGAGAGCGTCACGACGGTGTCGGCGTTCAGGCCGCACTTGCGAGACAACTCAGTCGCCACCACGCTGACTGAATACGAGTCTTTGAGCAATGGTTCCGTGTCTGAAAGATGAGCAAGCATGAAGGTGAGGGCAGTTTTGCACTGACATAGACAAAAAGCATTTTCATGAACTAACACGCATCTATGAAAAGTCAATTCTAGACGCATTATTGGAGACAGTTTAAAAAACATATTAATACGACTAAGTTAAGAATATTATATTTGCCTGACCCAGGTGTTCATAATATTATTTCAATATTGAATGGTTAATTTTTCAAAAAAGCTACGAATTTTGAAAGTCCTAAAACATCATCTCGATTTATGTAAGTAGTAAAGAAATTTATCATTAAAAAAATATGCAAAAATACCCTCAAAAACATTAAACAAACAGCCAAATGAAATGTATTAGTATGACAATGTCCCAATGTATGTTACAATACCAATGTGTTCGCGACATTGTGGAATAGTATACAAATTATCTAACACAACAATCACACAACAGATACAATACAATAACCAGATTACCCAACATTATCTGCAGTACAACATAATGGTTGGCTCATGTTAATAACACCCAGTGGATGTTGACATTGATCATGCAGTCAGTGACTCATTTTAGCAACAATGAATAAAATAATATTTACCCAATAACAGTGAAATCTTTGAAAATAACAATTGGTATGTTTATTTTATATGCTACTTAGTCATTTAGTGTTGAAGCCTTTTTATTTTAAAATCCGTCTTTGTCTCAAAATAGTTATGGTCAAGGAGAGATCTGTTACAAAGTTGATTGCACAGTACTTAAAGTCTACAAGCTGTAATTGGTTAGCCAAAGCCTTGAACCACTTCGATTGTACTGAAATGTTACAAATTATGTCTTCTTCCAATACAATGCAATGTGTGTACACAATAGAAGCCAAGTTACAGCTGGGCTCACACTGACACGTAACAAGGCTAAATTCACTGGCGCTCCTACACCTTCTATGTGGCAAAGTAAGGATGCAAGCAAATTCGGAGTTGGATGCACCCTAGTCTGTTTAAATCTTAATAGATCATTGTGTATAGGTATCACACTTTTAAATGGGTTTTGTGCGTATTTGCATTGAATGTTGTGACGTCAATGGCGTTGAAGCGAATATTAGGCCACAGACGGACGCGGGTGACGTGAATTCCGACTATATAAAACTGTCCTTATTTTATTTTGATGACGTAAATTGACTTGTTTATGTAGGTTGTTTAGTTTCACTTCAGATTTGATGACAGTCCTGACAAATTTTTCCTTATTGTGTTTTCTGTAGTAGTAGATCTTAAGTTTACATAAGTTACAGAAAGGTCCAAAAGAGTCTCATACACTGAAAATCACCAGTTGAAAAAAAAAACTAGCCTTGGCCGAGACTCCATCAGCATAAATGTCGGTTATTGCGGATGCAGTTGGAATTACAGAATAAACAGTAGACTACTCTGGTCCAAGCAACCTCTTTCATAATAAACAAACAGAGTAACTTTCGCATTTACAATATTATTGCAGATGTGAACACATTGTTCCCCTCAAAAATCAACAGAAGAGTGTATTCTCAAAATTAAATCAAATTGACTCCACTAAGGTGTTCGACCTTGTCTTCATCTGCATACAATAACAGTAGAAAAACATATAAGTACCTATCATTACACAATTCTAAGGTTCCATTGTGATTGAATATGGCTAAGGGTTTGTTGACTTATGTTATAAATAATTAGGTAGGTATGTGTTGAAAAGGATATTTGAATCGCAAAAATATGTGTCTCTTTAAATTATCACATACAATCATGTCTGTATTCCCCGAAGGGTTAGGCAGAGGTGTACCAATGTACACCCACAGTTTGCCGGTAGTTAAGGTCCCGTGTAATAGGGGGCGAGCCTATTGCCATTAACCGGGCACAAATCCTAACTCCGAGCTGCTACTGAGAATTTCATAGAAAAACCCAATAACATTTTTTGCTCGACCTGGGAATCCAACCCAAGACCTCTAGCGTAGCAGTCGCACATAGGACCACTAGGCTATCGTGGCAGTTAATTTTTTTTATCTATATATTTAATCTTTAAATTATCATGGTTATAAATATTAATAAGGCCAGCTTATTTTTGTCCTAAGGCCTTAGACAGAGCATGCATGGACATTGATTGTCACACTAGTGCAAGGCAGATTACACCTGTTTTTATTATCGATAGGCTTGTATAACTGCAGATTACTTTTGCAGACAAACTATTGTTATATAACATAACATCACACTAATTGATAACAATTCATAGTTACTATGAAGTTATACCAGTTGTGCTTGTAAAAGTAAGCGGTCTGTTACCTAAGAACCACATGCAGGTTTTTAAGCAGACACTGTATCTAGGTGACAAAAACATAAATACTTATGTTTGAGACCTAGATGTTTATGGTCAAAAATATCACCTATTTATTATAAGTATGTAACTTTTATTAGGTGATATTTTTATTTGAATTGTGAAAAATAGAATGGGTATTAAAAATGTTTGTGTTTTATGAAGTTGTTTGATGTATGTCTTATTAGAAAAATACACTGTTAGGCCTGTTTGCACTAGTCAGGGTTGTCTCCTAAATCCAAGTTAGTCGATGACATAGGGGCATTATGTATTACCTTTTGTAATATTAATGATAGCAACTAAAAACAAAGTTAACATTTTGGTGCAAGTGGGCCTTGGAGAAATATTTAATAATATAAGGTTTTTATAAGGATCTCTATCAAGTTGTATTGTGAGATTAAAACATTATGCTGCCTATGGGCAATGTGCAATGAGTCATAAAACAAAGCAGACATATTGGAACTTTACATATACTGCACTTTTGGGGTAATTTGTCAAAATTTCTTATCTTTCTAATTATTTAACAACATTTATCAAATTATTGCATAGATTTACTAAATAAAACAAATTAAATCAATGTCAACAACACACAAAATCAATGTTATAAATTAAAAATAAAACCTACAAATTAAGAAAGTATAAGGTAAGTTCTGTTTGGACTTTGACCACATGGAAATATTAACAATGATGAAGGTAGGCTCACCTAATATTTTGCTTCCATTTAACAAAGCTCGGATTTTCTCCATCCAAACTTGAGTGTCATGGAGCGATTGTGCTGCAAGCAAGACGCGGGGCTTTCGCGGTTCATCAACAGAGAACACGGCGAAGGCATGTGGACGCGTGCGCGACTTTGCCCTTTTCACCACGCAGCCTGACGGCAGTTCCACCAAACCCGCAGACGCACCTGCCTCGCTGCAGTACACCGCCAGTGAGGCCCCCGAGCACGTCGGACTCGGTCTCAAAATACACCATTGTCTTTTCCATGACTGACAATAACAAAATAATCAATGCCACAATGTTGTGATACATCCCAATGAATAAAATTACACTTTACGAAACTTACCTTGAAAGGATTTAAACCCAAATTAGATTTGAACGGATACTTTATCTCTAAGTACCCGGACATTGTGAGTTATCCGTTTTTATAGTGTTAAAAACATGTCTAAATTAAATAAAGTTGACTAATAAACACGAGATGCACATGTTCAATCAAACAATATTGTTTACAAAAAATCATAGACAAACAATAAGAATAGTGGTTGGTCGTTTATTTAAAAATCGATAACTTAAACCGGTTTTTCCCGTCGATCTATGGTTCCGAAGAAATTTGAAAAACGTACCTAAAATATAAAAAGTTCTACTAAGACTTAAAGAAACCATAAAATTGTTATGGATACAATTAAAATTAAGGAAAGAAATGTGTTAAACCAATTATCTAGTTTAAGAGCAACACTTGTGAAAAAAAAATGTGGCTAGCATTGTGATTTGTAAAATTGTTTACTCTTTTCTTTCAATCTCGCTGTCTCTCTTTGAACTGTCTAATTCTGAAGCGTCAAATGTCAAGAGTGCCATCAAGTGTCAAAGTCTTTCATTCGTCACCTGACGGACCTTTGTAATTTTTGTGAATTGAAATCGATCGTGACTATTTAATTATTGCGGAGTTAAAGTAAAAACGGAAACCAGTTAAAGACTTCTAGAAAAAACCATATCAACCTTTAAAATGAAGCAACTCTTTTCAATCTTCGTCACAGTATGTACAATTTCTAAGGTACTGTCTGCAATCAATGTCCCCGACGAGGAAACTGGAAACGGTAGATATGCTATCGAGGGTAAAGTTTTCCCACCCGAGAACCAAGACTTAGGACCATGGCAAGTTGAGACACGTATCCATGTAAATGGTGGTGAATACATAGGCTTTATCAGAGAAGACGGAACATTCGTAATACACAATGTTCCCTCGGGTTCATATGTCGTTGAAATTATTCACCCTGACTACATGTACGAGCCGGTCCGAGTAGAGATCAACTCCAAGGGCAAGTTCAGAGCCAGGAAAGTGAACTACATACAGACATCACAGGTCATCCAGGTGCCATACCCATTAAGACTCAAGGCTCTATCAAAGTTCAGATATTTCCAGGTTAGGGAGCAATGGCGACTAACAGACTTTTTGTTCAACCCAATGGTTATCATGATGGTGTTGCCGCTTCTTTTCATCATGATTTTACCTAAAATGATGAATGACCCTGAGACCAAGGAGGATCTGAAACAAATAAGCAACTTGGCAAAGATGTCAGAAATGCCTGAAATGTCGGAGATGTTTACTACATTGTTCAGTGGTGGTGCTGCAGCCAAAGCCTCAGCATCTTCAAAAGCTAAACAAGTTAAAAAAAGGCAGTAGCCCTGTGCTAGTCCAGTTATTGATAAGTATTTATGATCAATAAGTTAATTGATATGTATAGTGAAATAAAAATTAAATAAATAAATTGTTAAAATGAGCTGTTTGTAAATATTTCCTTATTGTTGTATGACTAGATAATGGAATGGTGATGTGACACCAATGCAACTGTTGGCATTGTTTTAACTGCACCTTGATATATTGCTTGTAATATCATAGGATGAACTTTCAGTTTTATTTTCATATAGTATTGGATACCCATACACAACAAAATATGTGCTGAGATATGGAGTTGTGGACACCACCCTGTTATACCAATACTATTGGTATTGGATAAGTAGTATTTGTAGTAAAGCTCTCTGTATAGGAAGAACGAATTATGAATGGAGTATGAGGAAGGACTTACCACAATATCTATTTCTGCTGCAAAGCATTGTTGTGTTCCAGTTTGAAATGTACGGGTGCCAGTGTAATAATGGGTACATGAGGCATTTTAAGTTTGTCCTCGGGAATTGAAGCACACTTGCTAGGCCTCGGGAATTGCAGATATCTATCTATAGGCAGCGGTGACTACTTATCGTCAAGTCGGCCGTCAGCAAGTTTTTATCCAATAATATAAAATAAAAGTAATTTACTTTGATTGATACTATCTATTTCGTCACAATATAATGTTAACTTTCAGCAATACACAAAAAAAAGGGAAGGAGTAAAATCTTACTTTATTCAATGTGTTTTTTGATATCTCATAACTCTAGAAGTCTAGGGTATGACACCATAATCAAAGAATCAACTGGCATATGAATTATTTTTCAATTATAATATTTTTTTCATTATTCATTCAAAATAATTCAATGAATTCACGATTATTAATGTGAAACACTTACGTGAATTATAACAACGTCGCGTTCTCTTAGCTTTAAATTATGAATGATTAACAGATGACAATCTGCATTATTCCACTACGTATAGTGGTCGCCACGAGTCGTGAGCACAAATGTTAGGTTAATTTTTGGGATTTTGGGTTCCTTTCAGGGTTTTTTGGGCCGCCGACGCTGCATGCGATTGATCCATCAGTTGGACCGACCGCGTGCAGTGTCTGCACCGTTATACAAAAATAAAGATTTCTCACACAGGAGACATTTTTTTACCTAAATTAATTATTGATTATTATTGATGATATTTCTTTGAAACTATGCATTTTTGGATCACATATTTTATAGCTTTTTGTATTCTAGAGTTATGGGATATAAAAAAAACACGTAGTATAACAAGACAAAAGAATAAATCACAGACATATTTTCATAAGGTTTTATTTGGAAATAAATCTATGACAATAAACCACTCTCCTACTCTACAGAGAAGCTTTGTAACAACTTAGGAAGATATTACACACAAATATATAAAGTAAAAAAATCAGTCATTAGTAATTTGGACGGAAACTACTTAAGTAACATGCTCACATTGACTTACAGACATGAGATTCAATTTAATTTATATTTATAAAATCATAATTTATATGTTCCTCTGTTGGCAATTTTGGACGGTACATTTTTGTACAGAATGAATATCTAAATGCTTTTGAATATAATATTTGATTAATGTGGTACTACAATATAATATGTATAAACACAAGAATGAAATAGGTACTCTCAGTTACCACATTACAAAAACTTATACTACTAATTTATTATAATTACAAATCAATGTATATTTTTCATTAAAATATTTCCAATAATTTTTATTTTTTTATATTGTCCTTTGATAATCTGTAAATAAGGCATTGTGATTGACATTTTTGATACATTATTGCGTGGATATTTAATTGTAAATAGTGAGCAGTTGTGATATATATACTATCTGATAAAATAATGCACATAATGTGATAAAGACCAACTTTAGTCTCAGATTAATAACGTATCTCAATCCAAGTCTTTGCTTGTCACCACCAATCATGGTTTAGTTTGCAATGTTCTCCTCTTCTTTGATGATGTTGTAACCTTGAGAGGGGGAATCACTAGCAACACTCACCAGTCACGGATGGTAGACTTTCAATTGGGCGCAAGTCTACATTTCCATTATTCCAAAATAAGTTCATCAGATAGTATACTTTCTTTTATCATACACACATATTTATTTTTCAAATAGTTACTACATAGACTTAAACTATAATATTTACATACAATTGCTGCAATTTGCCTTCGTATAAAAATATTCGAATCAAGGCAAGGACGCATTTTATGCTATTTTAACATCACAAAATTTTCTCTCTTTTCATATTGATCCGAATAAGTTGCAGTTTTCGATATGTATGGAATATTCAATATTACGGATTAATTTGTACAAGATGTAAAAGTAAAATCAGGTAAAATAGAAATAATAAAAGTAAAATAAAATGCTGACAGCACCCAGGAGAATAGAAACAGGGCAGGACATTGAGATTCCTAAATGCTAAAATTCATTAAAAAAAATTACATCAATAATATGTATGTCAAGAGACTCTACAATAAAAATGGATTATTCTTAGGCAAAAATATAAACAAGTTATAACATGATTTTAATACAAACAGTACAAAAAATGGATGCGTCGAATGTAGACATGCATCGCGTTGCTCAAGGCAGTCAAAATCTGATAATTTACTGTGAAAACGAATATTTAATGTGTCTTTCTTCTACGGTTTTCACTCTTAGTGCGGCATCAGTGAGTGTCCACATTACCTATTCATAAAGACATACAGCGATACACGTCTATCTTAACACTTAAACTACGATGAACACTTCTAACTAATACTAAATCATGGAATGGAGAAAGGAATCATGGTTGGAAAGGGTCCCCTAAGATATACATGTACTTTGTCATACAATGGGGGTTCCCGAAAGTTACAAATGGCATTTACATGAAGATAGCACACTAGAGAGTTAGACCCAAGAAATAGGAAGAACTGTGGCATTTATGTACCTAATTTTGGATTGGTTGCTGGCGATTGGCCGAAAACCTCAGTTTATTACCTACTATAGAGTTTATAAAAGGAATGGAAAATTGCCCTTTTGGTAAACATCCTAAAAATAATTGAAAAGGCAAATTTCTGTGCATCCTTATGATAAGAATATACAGCTTGTTTTTTCCTTAAAAACATATAAGGCAATTGCTACAGTACGCTATGCAATATTTTTTCCTTAAAAATAAATCGGCTGTATGTAATAGTATTTTGTCACTGTATAGATATTTCGCGTGTATTTTAGGTGTCTTTTCCTTAATATTACATTACAAACTAATTTCCTAAACGGTGGTTAGAAAGAAAAATAAATACTATGATACTGAATCCATAGATATTGGAAAGCAGATTATAGCTGCACAAGACGAGTCGATATTGCATAATAATTATACTCTTAATATTACATAGCTGTCCTTTGTAAGTAATGACGTAAAATATAATTTGATTTCGAGTCCTATGTTATATATCTCAATTTTATAAGATAGTCTAACATTTTATTTCAGTACTTAAATTAACTGCAGATTTCTTTCAAATATGCTAAAGGCATTTTTTCTGATAAAGTAGCCAT
Source organism: Caradrina kadenii (assembly GCA_947462355.1). Taxonomy (NCBI): domain Eukaryota; kingdom Metazoa; phylum Arthropoda; class Insecta; order Lepidoptera; family Noctuidae; genus Caradrina; species Caradrina kadenii. Next base: position 12,607,032 of record OX381689.1, on the reverse strand, counting down.
GGTTGCCACAAGGCATAGCTGAGGTGTTCCACTATTTAAACATTTGCACATATGGAGACGAGATAAGACGCGCACTTCTAAAATAGATATACAGTTATTTATTATACAAAAAGTACACATTTCAAGACAATTCGAATATGGCTGGCAATACGCACCTGGCCTTTCCATTATGTGGAATAACCTAGGTTTCTTTTTAATAAAGCCAATGAATAGTAGTGTTCAAACTCGAAACTTTCGAAGTTCACTGTTATAGTTATTCTTTCATGTTATTACAAACAAATAATAAAAAAATATAATAAACTAATGTAATTTTCTGTGAGTTTAGTTGCTCATGAGAATTTGTTATAATTGTATACATACTATCTACATTCCTTTGAATGCTAGCTTTATGCAATCGTAATATGGCTTGTTTACAGAATGAGATAAAGTTACATAATTCTATATCCTAGAACCAATTTGAGCCAATACGTAGAGATAATCACTGTACGATCGACCTAACAAATTATCCTATGTAGTAATCGCTGTTATAAAACGTGAGACGAGTGAGACGACACGCGACGCTGTATGGAGTTAAAAATATAAAATTCCGTACAGGAAAACTTCGTCCTATTCGCACGTTTTATGGCCGCAATTACTGTGTCATTAGAAAAGACATTAGAGATGCTGTAATGCTTGTTTAGTGCGAGAACGGTTTATACTCACTGGGAATTGTTTTATGATTAAAACATAAATAAGGTAGAGAGCTACTTACTGTTTTTTTTTCCCAATTTTGCACGCCATCTATTGGCTTATTGGGGAGAATGTTGTCCTTCTAATACATGTGGTATTAAAACTCACCTATATTTTTACAGAATAAATGATTAATATAAAGAACTTAATATAAGTCATTCTGTAAACGAACCATAAAATTTTGGTATCCCATTTTCCATAAATCTTTTTCAAAAATATTTACTTATAACATACGTACCTATGAGATTCCGCAGAGATTCACTTGCGGTCGAAAGTACCGTGTAATCGTTACAACGACGGCTAGGAGTAGAAGTGGCGTCGCAAGCGTGGTTCGTAGAGCGTTGTTGTATATCGCGCAATACGGACATTGTGAAGAACCGCAGACTTCACAAATGTTCAGAAGGTATGTTGGTAGCGCGTCGAATATGCTCTCGTTGAAGCGTTCTGTTGGATGAAAAGGTTGGTTAGCTTACTGGCGCACTGGCTTGGATAAGGCGAGCTTACTTTTAGGTATTGTCTTATAGGTATTAAACAGATTGAAATCCAATGCCATTTTTAGGAGTGTTCGCAGTAAGTTATTCCTACGCACTATAGATACACTTGTTATTTTGTCGTTATCTAGATCTGGTACAAGGCTAAAGCACAGAGTACTCACCGGGTGCGTAGTAGTCGTAAACGCGCATTGGCAGGTATCGGGACATGTTGGCCACCGGGAACCAGCGCTCGATCGTGAAGTTCACACACGTCGGCTCTTCAGCCAACTGTATAAACAAAAGTCAAATATGAGTTGAAAACGGAAATGTTTCTGTAGCTGTTATCGTGAACAAAATGAAAGAACCCTAGACGTAGTCAGCTCGACACTTAAAGAGCTAAGACAAAGAACTCACCTCCAGTTTCTTTAAACAAAAGTAAATGTGAATTATCAAGAGCGCGTTAGTTGCAGTGATTGGTTGTTGATAATTCAGTCGAGCAATCACGGCAGCCTACGCGCGCTTGACTACTTGTTATATATAGCTTGTTAGAATATAGTTTGCACAACAACAGGGATTGCAGCCCCAATCCCGTCAGTTTAGAACTAAAAACACTGCTATTGTGATAAATATAGACTGATTTAAAATTATGTTGTATGAAATAGCGCAAAATTATTGATTGATTATATATTTTCAAAGGTTTGAACACTTGCACTGCAGGGCTACAGCTATCTTTTTTCCACACTCGATATTTAGCTAGTGTAGAACAATTCGTTCCAAGGTGTTAAGATTATCTCATTATCAACATGTCTTCTGGTACCCCAATAAGAATGGAAAATCAGTAATATACGTACATAGTCGAAGTAGAAGAGTATCTTGGTGGGCAGGTACTTGGCGCGTTGCAGCGTGGGCACTCGCCGACTCAGCACGTAGGCGTCGAGCTTCTGCTGCTGGATCATGTAGCCGGTAGGCACGCCCACCTCTAGCACTGCCATGCCTGAGCGCGGAGACTCCTCGATGAGGGTCCAGCTGGAGAGGAGAATACAAATTATCTTCAAATACACAAATATAACATTGATACATTTGTATTAGGCTAATCTAGATGCTAAGAGTTACGCTACACACAAATACATATAAATTGTTTATTGACACTTTTTTTACACATTTGCACTGTAGTGAAATTTATGATGATTTTTTAAGACTATTTTAGCTTAGGAGAGGTTTAGGAGCCAGACCTGGCACAGCCCTGGAACTCGATGTGCGACTGGTTCCTGCCGTAGAAGTGGTGCGACGAGCGCAGCGAGAAGCTGCGAAGTGGCGGCGGCGTCTGGAACCGCGCGATATCCACGTTGTACTGCACCGACAGCTGCAGGATGGCATAGCCCGCGCCGCGAGCCGTCACCTTCACCGTGCCCCACGCCGACGGGATCTGCCACCACATGGTACCACATTAGCAATCGAAATACATTGACACCTACTCTATTTTTCTACAATTTTATTTTCTTATGCGTATACGCATACACTACCTTCAACACTGTTACCTTCACGGCATTCAATCAATCAGACACAGCTTTAATTTAATTTAATGTAATTTAAAAACAATGGTTTTGAAGTGTACTGATTGATTAAGATCGCAGGAAGATGCTGGATGTAGGCCGTTTCCGACCGGTCCTTTTTGAAATCTATGGGGGAGGCTTATGTCCAGCAGTGGACGTAGTGCGGCTAATATGATGATCAAAAGGATTGAGCTTACAAAATAGTAGGTGGTCGCGACTCACGTCAATGAACTGCATGACGGCGAGGTTGTCCCCCCGCACGTGCAGCGTGCGCGTGGCGCCGGCCAGCGCCACGGCGTCCACGCTCACGGACAGCGACGACACGTCGCGCAGGCGCTTGCGGTTCGTGTAGTCGATCAGGGCACGCAGGGCTATGTATGTGTCCTGGGTACACACAAAATTAAAATAAAATACCAATGGCCTAAAAATGATACCTGTTTTAGGGTGGAAATGCGAATCTTGCCAAATGTTGCCATATTCAACACTTGTTACGTTACGGCGCGTCGAAACAACGCGGCAACAAAAATCAGGCGCGCTACGCTTTTAAAATCATATCAGAGGCTCTACAACTAAAAGGTGTCCACAAACCTGCGTAGATGCCCATCCTCCGTCCTGCAGTCTCTGCGAGTTGAGCCACATCACGATAGGCTCGTTGTTGTCCTGCAAAAGTGAAATTATTTAAATTGTCAATCACAGAAAAAGAAAGGCTCATTTTAAATTTCCTATGCAGAAGGAGATGTAGAAGGATCTATAATAGTAAAAACTTGTTTGTTTTTATTTTAAGAGAATGCTGTGATTTCTGTAACGACTCATGGCAAATTCGTCATTATACGGATTCGCAATGTGAATGTTTTGTTGCACTTATAAACAAGCCCATGACAAGATGTAGGAAACACAGGGAGACAAAATAGTCTTGTGGCTTTTATAAAACCTTTGTATTTGAGTACATTGCAAAGAAAAAACTGTCAATGTGTGTGTGTCATACCTGATGGTCCATACACGCGAGCAGCGCGTAGGCGGTGGCGGCGATGTTGTTGGAGTCGTACTTGTAGGGAAGGCGCGGCAGCAGGAACGGCTTCTGATTCTCCATCTTGTAGGGGGGTTGTGGCACGGGCTCTTTGCCCCAGTAGCTCAGCCCACCTGCGGGTGGGAATCGGGATAAGATACAAGATTTTGGGGTTTTGTACAAGTAAGATATGATTCTAAAAGTCTATAATTATTTTGAAAAAATGAATATAGTGATTTTTTGAGGTATCTTAAAAAATATTAATAGTTTTTTATTGCTGTCGCGTTTGTAGTAATGTACCAGAACATTGAATTTAAAATGATTTCCTGTAAACTGTTGTGTTATTCATGTATGTTTATTTTTAAGTCTGCGCAACAATTTCAAAGAAGGTCAAGGTGTATCATTTACGAGCGGGTCCTGGGAGGGGCATGCACATGTAGTCAATAGCGGGCGCGGCAGGCTACCTTCGTATCGCTGTCGCCGCTTGAGCAGGCGGTAGGCGTGCTCGGAGCTGGGCGCCTTGGCGTGCGTGAGCGCGTGCGCCACCAGCGCCAGCGCGTAGGGCTCGCCGCACTCGTCCAGCACGCGCAGGTGCCGCTCCAGCCAGCGCACGCCGCGCTGCTGGGCCGACACAACGCGCGCGCTCAGGCCCTGCCGACATGCCACACCGCATACACACACTGCTCCACAGGTAGGCAGGCCTGGAGCTTTCTCAGGGACGCAAAGGGCACGAGAAGGAACATAGATGAGTTTCAGTCAGTAAAAGTCTGAAACTCCCTCCCGCCCCAACCAGAGCGGGGAAAATCATTTAATAATTTCCCATAAAAATAATGCTTTCATCACTTAACTTGATAATTTTCCATTAGAAAAAGTTGCAGGGATACCTAATAACTATGACAAGGAGAAATCATTCTAGTCTAGCTGAAACGAACAACACGTCGATTTCATTTGATAGCAAGTTAGCGGGCACTCACCTCTCGTACGCCGATATCCTTCAGGTTCTTGACCGTCTCCAAAGTGATGACCACTTGAGCAGTCAGCGTGATGTTCCGTTGCATTATTATCGAGTTATTTACCTGCCACCAACATACACTTTATGTCAAACTTAAAAATTTAACAATAAGGCTTTGGAGAAACAATTCGGTCAATTTTTAAGGCAAACAAGCCGACGACCTATTTGATGTTAAGTGGTCACCTCTTGATATGCGGTTAACTGTCAAATTTTTATTACGCAATTACTATTGCCCTTGAGCAGACTGCACGACAGTTGAGAGGGTATAGACATCTGCAATACCAAAGGCCTTGCAAATTCGTTGCTATCCCAGAGAGAAAGTTAAAATGTTTCATATGCCTGTATGTAATTATAACGGCACCACCCTTCAAACCGGAACACAGAAACGCTGCTTGGCGGCAGACATAGACATGGTGGTAAAAAATATATATATTCAAACTTACTTCGACCGCACTGGGATCATTCCAGCCTGCATGTCCGAAAGCCTCTCTATACAGGGTGCTGTTCTTGGGCACGACTATGGTTGAGTTGTCGTTTCTGTTAGGGAGCCAAGTCACCTCGTAGAACGCACCTTCCGGCGTCTGATGGTCAAGGACCCAAGACACTGCCATTGAAATTACCTGTGGAGAGGAGATACATTTAAGAGATTTTACATCAATGTGATTGTTATGATATTACATACTAGCTTCTGCCAGCGATTTGATCCGCGTGAAAGTCAAGAATATCATAAAGCATAGCAACAACGATTGACAATAGGGTAGCTTTGTATCAGAGAAAGATTTTTTGTAACCGGAATAGGACTTACAGAAATTACTTCGTACTACCAACAAAATAAGAATAAAAAACAATTTTAGTACTACATAAGTACAGCCAATTGCACGTGTTATGGAACGGTTTATGTAATTTATCAATTCTTATCAATTTCACAGTACCTCAGGATCAATGTATATAAAGTTCTCCCACTCGTTGAACGATGCGTCCTGGAATATCTTAGCGCAGAATGATGTCAACCAGACACTTGACGCCGATTGGTTCCTAATAAGAGATTATTATTTTTATAATATTTCATAATCATGGACCGACATGGAAAACCATGGACACCAAATTTATAGTAAACCAAAGTTGCATAACATTGATTCAGAACAAATTGTTTTTTCATATACAGGAGTTGGTCCCATAGAAAAAGTCGTTCATATTCATGACTACTTTCACCTCCTGAATGTTGTACAGTGTATTAAAAGTCAAGCCTCTCAAACATGAGATTATGGGTTCGATACCAGGCTGAGTACCAACATAATTTTTTCAATTTAAATGTACTTTCTAATCTGACTTGAATAAGTTTAGTGACCAATACTAAGCTGGCATTTTTTTTATTTATACAGTTACTTTGTGGTTTTGACTCACCAGTCACTTCTGAACAAGCTGAAGGATCCGTCGGGCTTCATGAACGACAGCTGTCGCTGGTACAGTACGTTCATGTGGTAGAACGCGTCTCGTTCTAATGTCCTGTTACGCTGGTTGATCAGACGCATGTACAGCGTGAGGTACATGTTCGCGGCGAAGCTGAACATGTTCTGTTCGGCTGAGTCCTAAGACGAAAAGAACAGGTCAATGGGATTAATATATAATTTTTTATTTTATTTTAGACAGCATACAAAATTAGCTAACTAGAAGCCAATCTTCGCACAAATTGTTTATGTAATGTTAAGCTACAAAAAATGTCCACAAAAACCTGACTCTTTACCAATTTTTATTTTCGAAGAATTTAACTTTATTATGCACTATGTTTCAATTAATACATTTTTACTAATATAATAATAATATTTTTACTACCAAGTTTTTACAATATCCTGGTTACATTATTCTTGTTGATTTTATATGTGAAATCAATCAAATTAAATAAAGTCAAGTCAAAGTCAAAGTCAAAACATTTATTTCAATTAGACCATTTACAGGCACTACAAAGAGCAAGGTAACTTACCATCGGCAAGTGCAGTAAGCTGGTAGCGTTGACAGGCATGGTGGGGAACAGCGGCCCCACCACGTCGCCCACGACGGAGATGCGTGCCCTGTTGGAGCCGAACACGTAGTAGCGGTCCACCTCGTACGGGATGATGGGCGTCTCCGTCACGTTGACGTGCATGTATTGGAACACGTAGGCTCGGTTGGACAAGTCCAGCAGGACGGACTGGTGGCGGTACTGGGGTAGCCCGTCCGACTGTCGGGTCAACAAACACTGGTCTTGTAACATCCATTGAACAAGTTCTGAGGCTAAAACGTTTGCGCAAGTTATTTCATTTTGAATTTTATTCCGACGAAAGTAAAGTTCCTTATATAAAAAAGTGACTTTAAAACACGGTGAATGTTGACAATTATGTATTAAGAGTTTTTGTCAGAATAAAGTTTGAAGTACAATAACTGGCTTAAGGGTTTGAGGTTAGCCGCGTGACGACTCCCGGCCACCGTAGATACGGGCCTGTGGACGGTGAGCAATGGGTAGCTCACCGTTCTTACGTTGCATAACGACAGGCCGTGTCGACGGCGCGTTCGTGTTCCACGCGCGCCTCAAAGAGATGTCAGCAAAAGGAAGGGGCCACTGAGGGCCGATGCCTGCCGGGGCTGCGGGTTGTTCGCAAGAGATACCGCGCCCCCGGAACGCAAAGGGCACAAGAACGAACATGGGTGGGTTTTAGTCAGTAAAATTCTGACACTCCCTCCCATCCCGCCCAGGGCGGGAGAAGTTATTTGATGATATCCCCCCCACAAAAAAAAAAAAAAAAAAAAAAAAGGGTTTGAGGTTGCACTAAAGTTATTATTTGTTTTGTAATTAGACTGGTTAAGTGTCGTTCGATCCCAAATATTTTTATATTTATTTGAACCAAGGTAATTATATAACTTAATACGAACTTTGGTTTAATTATGTTCCCGAATCTATCTAGCGTTAAATACGTAGTTTGACAGTGACAGAAATGAAAACCAAGCACGAAAGTTTTGTCACTGTCTTGCCTCAGTAGTATATGTGCATGGTCGTACCTCAACGGAGATCTTCTTGACGTAGTGGTGCTGCCCCATGAGCGTGGAGGCGTGCAGACGCACGTGGATGTCGCCGAGACGCGTGGGCACGACGGGCACGTACACCGTGGCCGCGTCGCCCGACCTAATGTACACGAAGAACTGGTGCTCGCCGAACGACGTGCGCGGGTTGTACGAACGGACCTTTGAAAGGAGTGTATTAGATACTAGTCATAGTCAGGGGTTTCGGACGTGAGACCTTGGTTTTGTGGCGCTATTTTTCTTAAATCATATCATTTATTTCAAATATACTATTTTTATGCACTTTTGAATTGACAAGGAGTCAGTCACTCAGAAGGACGAAGCTTGTAGCTCGTTCCAAAACGTAGGTTTCTATGGTGAAGAACGAGTAGAAAACTCCATGAACACTCTTAAAATCAATAAAATCTTACAAAAGGTTACATTCTTCTTATTGAATATACTGGGACCAAAGAGAAAACAACGTAACAAGTCGTGTACGTTGAGTGGTCTTGAATATAATAAATCAATTCAAAATAATGTAAACTAGTCGAGGCAGACCGTCCCCACTGAGTGACTGCTAGTGCTATACTCACAATGCCATTCTCCTCGACGTGCACGAACTTGTAGTCGGGCGAGGCGGACAACACCACGACGGCCTCGATGTCCTGCGCCTGGTAGTTGAACACCACCACCCGCAGCCCCACCTGCTCGCCCTGCCGGCACTGCTCCGGACCCTCCACCTTTATGAAGAATGGCAGCACGCCTATGTACTGCACACAAGGGAAAAGGGATATAAGTGTACATTGACATTCTCATCAACTTTATTTCATTGCAGTAAGGGCGATTTTCGAAGCGGAGTGTAACACAATCGAGCTCAGCTTGCTCATAATAATACCAGCCTGTTCCTGTCCGACTACTAGGCATGATGTCAAGTACTTACGCGTTTAGGTTCCGTCAACATGCCTAAGCCGAGACTGGGCGACATACTGAACGCTGACACTATCCAGTGGGCAGGTATCTGTAACATATTGACATATTGTAACAAACTTCCAGCGACATAATATTAATATTTATATTCATCATAAGGCTTAACGCTGAAATACAGTTAAGGCATAACTACATAAAATCTTAGTTCAACAAATGAACATGGCTCACTCGACAAATTATGTTAAAAAATGTAAATGACGAACTTCAAGTGTTTTCGGTAGGAGTACCACATACCTGTGGCACATCCACAGTGAACACGTATCGGCCGTGTGGCCCGATGTTAACGTCACGCCACAGCCACACGTTGTCGTACTGTCGCTGCACGCGGTTGAACCGGAACTTGCGGAAGTGCGTCAGCTCGAACGACTTGTGTATGTCCGATTCGCCTGTGTTACAATAGAGAAATTATTTTATTATAATTTTAAGTCTGCAGACTGTTTGCTTGCAAGGTGCTGGTAGGCCGTTGGGTTGTCCACCCAATAACAAAATTAAGGCATGATTAGCGTGGTACGCGGTAGCGTGGTGCATGTGCACCATAACACTTCGATTACATACTTAATTTAATGCAGGTATATAATTTTGGAGCCTGAATTATGTCCTATTTTTAAGGCTTGTGAATCTATTTGCTGTACGTGTTTTGACGTTGCCAGTCGATTTGCTTGATTGAGTGCTACCGACTACTTACGTTATGCCAAATAGAAACTCACAGTTAGACTCGTCAGTGTGGTCGGGACAGTCGTACTGGGCGTCGCATCGCTTGACGAGCGGGTAGCATCCTCCTTCCAAGCACTCGCCGAAGCCTTGCGACACGTTGCAAGTTGTATAGCGGCGAGTCACCGGCACGTCACTGAACACTATGAGGCCTGCGTACCTGTGAGACAATGTTTATTTTAGCAAAAGGTTATAAGCTCTTCCTGTGATTGACGTTTAATCGTCTCGGAAGCTGTTTAGATCGAAATAGAAACGAAGTTTGTATAGTTTTTCTGAAGGCTCCCTAATTTATTTGATAAAATATAGCCAATAGGACTCAGGGAAAACGTAACTTTCTGTTAGCGAAAATAAAAACAGAATTGGTCCAGCAGTTCTAGAAATTAAAACAGTTCAAACAAAACAAACTCTTCAACTTCAATTCCTGCAGTTGTAGAGTCAAAGTGATATTTAAAAAAGTACCGTAAAGTAGTAGTAAGTAGTAGTAGTTTTTCTACTTAAGGATATTCAAAACTCCAGCTAACATAAAAAGGTCAATCAATAAGCTATACTCACTCAAAGGTCCTGTTGGCGTCAATGCCGAAGGTGGACGATGGGAAGTATACAAGGTCGTCCGCGTCGCCGAAGTGAGAGCGCCACGTGTATGCAAACGTACCGTTGGTGGACTCGTCGAAGTGAGACATCTTTGATATCACCTGTATAACCAAGAGAAAATAAGTACATAGAAGTATATTATATGGTTGATGTTAGATCATTCGGCTTCCTTTTATGTTTGAGATAAATGGTCCTAATCTACGCGTCATGCTAGTGAACGGGCACTGTCAGTTTCAGTGGTCATCTTTAAACCGCAATGGTTTATTACTGTATTTTGCTCTTTATCTACTCTGCATACAGATGTAATTAAATAAACTAACAACGCGAATTAGATTATTGCACCATTAATATGATCATATACCACAAAATTATGAAAAAGAATAAGCTGATCCATACATTACGTTCCCGTAGATCAAAAAAATCGGTTTTGGTTTAAAGTATTGCGATTTTGTAAATAACAATTCTTATGTATGTGCGTCACTTTCACGTCATGCCAGTTTCTCTTTCTTCTTTCTTTATTTCACTCGGCTCGTGAGACTGACCTTGGCGTAAGTGAGTTCGTTCCCGGCCTGCATGGTGTAGAAGGTGTTGTCGATGCCCGACAGCCCCACGTAGGCGCCGGGCTCGCCGTAGATAGCCACCTCCACGCGCTCGCCCGTGCGGTGCTTGCGGTTGTTTATGAACACCGTGAACTGGGGAAAGATGCTTTTTATAGATTTTTGTAGACAATACAAAGAGTACTTTGTTTGTAGCACTAGATGTGTGGCGGCGGGATACTCACGTTGTTCCTGGAGATGCCGTTGACGGGGAAGGTGAGCGAGTCGGCGAGCACGTGCCCGCGCCGCTCCGCGCTCCACACGAGCACGGTGGACACGGGCGCCATCTCCGCCGACACCGTCACCGCGAACGTGCGCACGCCCGCCTGCACACCGACACACGGACTCGTTACAGTGTAGCTCAGGGCAACACTCACTAGACATAATGAACTCCTTAAATCCGTTAAAACAAGGTCTAGATCTAGATAAAATCACGCCGGTACTGCTTAAGGCTTAGGCAGAGGTGGCGAAGGTTCAAGTTTCATCCGAGGGCTAAAGCAAAAATTGCTTATTCTTTAATTAATAAAAAATAAGCAACAATTACTTTATTTGATCATGTATTCAAAATGTCCGCAGTGTATGTGATACCAATAGTAACCAGTGTGCTCTTATGGCTATGCTTATTTTCTCAGTTGCGTAAAAAATGTATACAATAATGTTATCATTTTAAAATTCAGACATGTAATAAAATCCGGCTTTTTCTGCCAAATTTTAACCAAAAGTCCAGCTTTAAGTTCAGGCTGATGATTGGGCTTTACAATTTTAGGATCTGGCATCGCAACTGATAGCCCTTACTGTTTAAACAAATAAATAAACAACACTTTACCTGCATGATCTCCTGACCGCTCATGAGAATGATTCCTTTGGACATGACGACGTAGTTGAACGACTCCATGTAGAAGTTGCTCTGCACGTGGAAAATGATGTACTCTCCCACCTGTAGGGCAATGGAGCAGTGTTAGGAACATTTTGACCTTTTTAATTATTTTAACATCACCAATAAAATGCGAGAACCTAGCTATTTCTAATAAAACAAACCGATCACTGTCAAAATTTTTTCTTTACGATTTTTTCAGTAACATCTTAGAATTCGGTGGTGCAACTGCAGCGACATCTATCGCTCAGCATGCGAACTGACGTTGCCTAGATCGCGATATTAAAGTTCGACGCGACGATTAGCATATATACAACATCCCGACAACAACCGTCGGGCAGTAGTCTACCAGACACAACACCCTTCTGGTCGGAGGAATCTCCCTTTTCTACGGAGGAGAGAGTTTACACCCTGTTTCTCATACCTCCAAACAACAAACTCGTGTCTCGGAAAAGTGATTGCCTTCTCAAATGACTATGAGAGTGAGGGATAAGAGAGTGCACACACTAGTGCACTATAATATCTCCTACGTACTTGGCTACTCTTCATCCACCGTAACCGAAATTTGGTCGAGAGAATATTAGTAGCAGCACTAACCCTAGCGTCAGTAGTGCTGGTGGCGATGCGGATGTGCTGGTTGTTGGCGCTGTAGTGCGCGATGAAGTGCACGTCGGCCGTGGCGTGCGAGCCCACCGCGTCCTGCAGCTGCGCGCTCAGGCGCACGCCCGTGATGCTGTTGAGCACGTCGCGGTAGTTGGGGTCGTTTTGGAGTCCTGGAATAGAGACCGAGGTTACTTGTACGAAAGAAAAATTATGCTGAGTTAAAGGTGGAGCACGCCGTGGTGACCTTCAAGTTGTGTAGACACGAACGAACACGAACATTATTCTTGTAAGTATGGTCGCATGCTGTGCACGTGTCATGCATACAAAATTGCTACGTATCATTCAACGCAACAAAGCTCGTTGGTGCACTGGACGACAATGACGCAGTGACCGCGCGACTAACGAATACGGTGTGGCATTGCTTGGTTTTGCTTGTTTTGTTCTTTTACAAAGTATTCAGACTTACTACAGGTACAAATCTAATATAGTATTGTACCATCGACTTGAAAAGAAGATTTAAGTAAAGTACAATACTCACGCAGTAGCTTGTAGAGGTCCAGCTTGAGATGCCACACGGCGTCGCTGCCGGGCACCAGGGTGGGCTGCTGCGGGTCCGCGCCGCCGCCGCGCCCCTCCACCTGCACCAGCACCTGCAGCGACACCCCGCGCGCCTGCCAGCTGGGCAGCGGGGACCCGTCGTGGTACGACACTACCATCTGGATAGGGAACGCTATCAGCATGAATTTAACTCTTCATGGTAACGAGCAATGTTACGTACATTGCTTATGAGTGACTGGGATTGTGGGAAATCCGTACAGTTTGATTATAACATTTAAAACTCGTTTTTAATAGTTCCTCCGTATGGTCCAGAAGAAAATAAGGATCATAATGATGAAAAACTTTCGGCTACGTTAAGTGTACTTTATACACTCGTTGCAAATAAACTCACATAGACATCAAACGGCATGGCCGGCTTGAAGACTTGCGGCGTCCCTCCAAGGAAAGTGACTTGTAGCGAGGAGTTGAAGATCCTGGCGATGCTGTAGCCCTCGATGACCTCGTCGAGGAACGGGTCACCCACAGACGCGGTGATGATCACCTCCACGCCGTCCAAGGTGGGCACCAGCTGGGATAGCTCTGACATCGGGTACTTGAAGTCGTAGGTGCCGTTGAACTGTGAATGTCAATATAGATTGAAAACTTTGCGAGAAAAACAGCCTTGTTGCCTATTAAACGGAAAGTATTCACGAAATGCAGGTACATACTACATTTATTTCGTTAATAAAAAACAACTTTATTACATTGAACATAGGATATATTATGTATTAATTAATGAAGTAACATGAATATTTGAAAAAGAAAATACGCCAAGTAAAGTGCAGTGAACAAAGTGTAAACATTATTATAGCGAGTATACAGTTTTTTTCCTTGAAAGGTTTTTTTACGGAATCAAGTTTTTAACAGGGTAGTGGCCACCATTAAACAATAATTCCAAAACACAACTTCGCTAAATGAACACTATATTTTAGCCCTGAAAATTTCTGCTCGAATCATTAATTCTATGCTAACTGTAAAATTATGTTTTTGTTGCTTTGTAATAAAAAAAAATTGTAAGTCAATACGGATTGATTAGTGGAGTCTCCGACCCAATTACAATATTGAGCAGTATTTCGTAATTATTTCTACACTACTGTACTGTGTCAGCTAGCTCGAAGCCCACCATGACTACCAACATAATCTTAAAAAAGTAGCAATTATTATCCTTAAGATTAAATCAGTGTACAGTTTGGTGGAGATCCTATACAAATAAACAAACTGTTGCTGGCGCGCGGCACTCGTACCTCTTCAAACGTGCCTTTTAATGGGCTAATTGAAATAAATGATTTGACTTTGTCTTTGACACCGCACTACACCACACGACCGAGCCACCGACACACGCCCACCCATAATTATAAACCTCGCTCCGTCAGTCGCGCTCCATCGCTATTGGCGAATTAAAAGACTCTTTGCAATCACTTCTTTGATAACCAAAAATAGACTTCACTTTGTTATTTTTTCCAAGTTTTTATTAATAATCCTAAGTTAATTTTGTTTACTTACTAATGTTATACAGCTATGTCTACTTTTATGTTTGTGAAAACTTATAATTGGCCTTTTTAATGTTATTTACAACCAAACTATTGTACAAGCTGTAAACTGTAAGTTTTAAAAAGCAATTAAAATAAACATCAAATAAAAGTATATAATCATACTTCGTGTATGTGAATATTTTTTTACCAACGGCAACCCCTTCATCCCGCCGCCTAACGACAGTCTTGTCGCCGAGACTGGCACAGAAAAAGGTGAAGACATGACCTAGACACGCACCTAGAGGGCTGGTTCGAGGTGGAGCAAGAAAAGAAAACTTGGGAGGACTTGGGAAGGCCCTTGCCCAGCAATCGGACAAAATAGACTAGCTAAAAAAAGGTGCTTCGTTCCTGAACACATATTTTAAGCACTCTTCCATGCAAATTATGAAAACTTAATTAGGGAATACTTACATATCTCAAGTATGGAAGCTGATCGTAATAGGGATTGTTGTAATAATTGTTGTACGTCGATGTTGTCTGGTAAGTGTTGTAGTTAGGGTTGTTGTTGTTATTGTTGTTGCTGTTGTGGTCGATCGCATACTGAGTCGGGTCCGGCTTCAGCATCCAGAATGGGTACTTTTCATCCTAGTAGGGAGAAAGAATTTGAAGTAATATTTTTTTCTTGTTATTTTCGAGGGGGGCGAAGCTTTGCGGTTTGAAAATTATCAAGTAAAAAGCAGTTTTATATAAGGTGGAAATCTAATCTACGGGACATCGTAACGTAGATTTTCCCTAGGATTCAGTTCACGATTCAAAACACCGAAGCAAATAAAGGCGCTGGTAATAGAATATAATCTTTTGTTCCATACAAAAGTAGTATTGTAACAGATGTGAAGAAAAAACAGTAACAATATAGTATTTTCTACTTACAAAGTTAAACATCCTAGTGACAACCTTCTGCGGGTCATACCACCAGTCCGGCTGCTCCAATTGGTTAGGCTGACCAGGGATGTACCGATTCTCCCTGTTTACAACTCTGCCGAATTCGTCGACGAAAGATTGGCCGTAGTTGTCGTATTGTTGCTGATAGCTGCTGTCGTACTGTTGTTGATAGTTACTGTCGTTGTAGCCGTTATTGTAGTTGTTGTTGGTGTTGTAGCCATTGTTGTTGTTGTTGTAGCCATTGTTGTAGGGGTAGTTTTGGCGGACTGCGGGGGAAATTTTTGGTATTACAACGGTAGTACTGTAGGTAGATTTTAGGGACAGAGATAATTTGGTTTTGATTTCCTAATGACCTTTTATTCACGCTTCGGTCAGAATATAAAAATACAGACTATATACCCCGCGGTGTCACCCGCGGTCATTTACACCTTTGGTTCCTGCTCGCTCCTGTCGGTCGTAGTGTGATGTTCTATACGTATAAACCTTCCTCTATAATCACTCTATCTAATGATACAACTCATTAAAACCCGTTGCGTAGTTCAAACGATCTCTCAGCGTACAGAGGGACAGACGGCGGGAAGCGACTTTTTTTTGTACTTTGAAGAGATAATTTGCACAATACACGATGTGCTAAGGCAAATTGCGTTTCAATCAAGTAGATTGAACACCCGGTACTTTGACCACGTCGGAGTGGTCACCGTACCTTATAATTGAATATGACATCTCACCTCTGGTATACTGATTCCTTCCATACCCAGTGGGTACACCGAACTGCCCTCTATTGTTGAACTGTCCTTGCAAGTAGTATCGCGGCCGGTACTGCGGTATGGGCCTGATGGTCGCCTTGAGTGTCAGGTTGCCGCGGACCGGCGCGCCCGACGTGTAGTTCGCCATTATGCGCCCGTGGATAAATGGTTCCGTGTTGAAGAAGAACGCAGGCATTGTTACGTTTACCTGGTTGAGAAGATAGTAAAATAGTAGATTATTGAATTACTGTACAGACAGCCGCATCAATTGGTACTCCTAACGCATTCCAATAAATTAGAGAAGAAATAACCTGTTGATTACGCTGCCCTCATCTATATAAATTATTGTGAAAACCATGTTTTTTATGGTTATAAATCTGTCGGAATGGTACATACCTCAAATCGTGTCTGATAGTACTCCTCAACGAGGAACTGCGTCTCCTCAATCTGTCCCAACGCCTCCACTCGGATGTACCACTCGCCGAACAGCGGCTGGTCTGACATCTGGTACTGAAGACTCACAGTGCCGAAGTTACTCTGTGTAATAGGAAATGTTTCTTATATATCGAAAGAAGGGATTGCTGGTATTGAGGTGGACAGTAGTGCACCAAAAGAATAAAAAAGGTTTTATTAAAAACTATAAGCAAGTTAGAGGTCTTGGGTTCGATTCCCAGGTCGAGCAAAAAGTGTTATTGGGTTTTTATATTAAATTCTCAGTAGCAGCTCGAAGTTAGGATTTGTGCCCGGTTAATGGCAATAGGCTCGCCCCCTATTACATGGGACCTAAATATACCGGCGAACTGTGGGGGTACATTGTTACACCTCTGCCTAACCCTTCGGGGAATACAGGCGTGATGGTATATATATATATAAGCAAGTTTTACTTCATATGGCATAATATATGACAAAAAAAATAGTATTATAAATAATATATTTTATCTTTTAGAGGGGACCACTATTCTAATTTAGTCTAAGGTGTTAAACGAAGAACACACAATACAAGTCATAATCCAAAATGGCTATAAGTAGGTAATCAAGTATCAAGATCGAAATCGCTACATATGTGTATAGTTTAAAGAAGGTAGGTACATAATTATGCATGCAGTTAGAATCACGCCTAGTTGATGTTTGAACTCCTGACCCTTTTGAGTAAACAGTATATGCTAAACTATCGGCCCATTCGGAATGTAGTTAAACCACTCTGATAATATGTAATTTTGTGACTATAAAAACAGTTTACCTACTTCTTATGTAAGCTCTAAAAAACGCAATGACCACCAAATATTATAGTTTTCTTTTGGCCGACCTATGGATCTTACATTGATAAATTAATGAGGCCATACTTAAGGGGGATCGCAGTACATATATAGAGAAATACTGTTGGTAATTTTTTGATCATTTTTTTTATCCCAGCAAAAGTTTAACTAATAATTTTTTGTCTTTAGGCAGCTCATCAGATGTAAAGTAGTAATCGCCGCTTAATGACATCTATAATGTACTTCGTGAATGCGTTATTGCCATCTTAAAGATAAAGCTGAAATGTTACATGTGCGTGTAACTACACTGGCACCATTTAAATCCGATGCAATTTTGATTGCAGTTTCAATAACATGCTATTTATGGCAAAAATAGGTATGATGGTAAACCTTTCTTGGGCGAGCTCTATTACTTCTCTGTTCAATTTCATAGATAGCCCTCATACTGTACTCATGCTCATACCATTAAACGATAGTCACTTCGCAATTTTTGTTTAAAAAATGGGTCTATCTACAAGTATGTTAGTAGGCGTTAGATATCTTGTATCGTTTGACGACAGTTTGCGTGAACAATGGTCTCTTCAACACGATACTAACTGGCCTATCCGATGAAACGGCGGGGTGGCACAATGGAACATTATTCACTTATTGTGATCCTATCACACTTTGTTATGAAAAACGTCTGCAAGATGACTGCAAAATAGCAAGGTTCAATATTTGTGATTTTTGCTTTCGTTCCTCAAACATTATTTATTTACTTCATGCTGATATGCAGCAGCTTCTCTGATGCAAAAAGAATTGCCATTGCCTTTATAAGCTACCCCGATAATAGAAGTATTTTTCCAAATATGACCATTAGTAAACCAGTAAAAATGTACCCTATCCCTATTCAAATAAAAGTCATTTATCCAATGACTCTACTAGAGAGTTCATAGACACATTACCTGTCTCGAGAGCCACCTCTTCATGATGCGTCTGTTGGGGTCCAGGATGAACACGTCGATGGCTCGCCCGAACGCTTTCAGCTCCGTATTGATAGGAATAACGCGGAAGCGAACTGAAATAGACAATTTTATTGTAGTTTTTTTCTAACCATTCCTTTTTTTTAAACCAAAAGTTGCTTCATTTCCAGTTATCGCCTCTAAGGCTAGTGAAATATTGCATCAGAAATAGAAACATTTTTTTTTTATTCAGGTTATTGTTACAGTTGCCCGAAAATAGACAGCGCCTGTATCTTTGGAATAAGTTTTCTTTTTGAAGGGGTAGCCCTTCAAAAAGAAAACAAGCAAAATTCATACCTTTACTTACAAAGTTGCTTAGGGCCTGAATAATAAGTACAAAGACAAGCCGCAATGCAATTGTTTTTGTAACTAACTGATCTGGCAGATCGCCTACAATGGTAAGCAGTATCCTTTGACTGTTCAAATTTGAATGTCTTGCATGTCAAGTCCTCCCAATGCAGTGATGTGTAGGTGTGAGTCACCTAAACTTACCTTCCACAAATCATTGAACATGTCAAAAGTTAATAAAAGAAACATAACATAACATACCATCACGCCTGTATTCCCTGAAGGGTTAGGCAGAGGTGTAACAATGTACACCCACAGTTCGCCGATATGTTTAGGTCCCATGTAATAGGGGGCGAGTTAATAAAAGAAGTGTCAATCTATTGCTTTGTGAGATTGATATTTGACTTAATCTAAATACCAGTGTACCTAGTTAATAAGAACATTATAGAAGTGATAAAAATAACATAACCAGGTGTTTATAATAACTTAATTGAAAAGAATATCCGAGGAACTTCTTATACTTCTACCTAGCTTCAACTTTCTGACTAACTGACAGCCTCCTTGACAATTAAAAACTGCCTGTTAATGGTTTAATTGAAATATATGCAATGACTTTGAGTAACAAAAACAAGCCAGTAATAGTGCGAGGGCCGCAAAGCCCAGAATCGCAGCGTCGGCAGCTATCTCCCTTCAAGGTGTCTATGTGGCCAGGAGTCATACATAACCTTTCATATAAAACACAGCCAAGTCTACTTGATGAATAAAATGGGTTTTATACACAGGGATGTCTACTATTCCAAAACTAAGCACATCTTTATAAACAAAGCAAACTGCTTACCAGTTTGGCTCTGCATGTAGACAGGTTTGTCCATTTGTACGAATATGGTCATGAACCGGCTGGAGAAGGTCAGCTGCGACTCGTTGACGAAGGCGCGGCCTCCGAATGGCGTGTCCAAGTAGAGACCTTCCACACGGAGCTTGTAGTCACCTGGCACAGTTGTTGGGGGCACCTGGGGAAACCAGGTTAGTTAAAACAAAGATTTGAATTGTGGTGCCTCCACAATAAAAACCTTTGTTAGTTTGAAGAAATAACATCTCAACAAAATTTCTTGCTTGAGGTATATCTATGATATTAAGTGCAACTAAACATTCAGTTTCCTGAGAAAAACTGATCTTGGATATTAGATTATTAAGTTTAAATTTGTTTGATTACAGATTTTATGTAAGTTCTATTAAATGTGATGAAAACTTACCCTCATATTTAATATTTCAGGTACTCCCTCTTTCACTCTCTGGTTTACATCAGCAATTTCTACTCCGTTGCAGGAGATGGAAGCTCTGATGGTCATCTGCATGCGGGCTTGCAAAATGTTAGCTGATATCTTGTAGATCTGACCTGGTCTCACCATTCTAGATGCCAATATGAAGTATGTTCTGTGAAATCAAACCATAATTCAGTAACAATTTAATAATTAAACTATATTATGTTGATTCTAATATAGTCATCATCATCATATCAGCCATAGGATGTCCAATGCTGGACATAAGCCTCCGCCATAGATTCTAATATAGTAATGTTACATGATAAATATGTAAGGTACATCATGTTCATATATAACTATACAATCCTATTAACAAAATATAGTAAAATATGTATTAAAAAAAATAAGTAAGTAGTTTCTGATACGTTTTTTTTTAAATGCTTTATAAATATTTAATAATACTGTATAAATAATTTTATAACAAGAAAAAATTATCAGTTAGAGTACTTACGCATCATTAATGATGACACTTTCGTGTTCCAATGGAGCACCTTTGTATGAAGTACTGTATGTCCTGCTATTATCCCATGAAGGTCTCGCAGTAGGTTCAGGAGTGTACTGGTTCAGGTTGTAGTTAACATCTTGATTCCGGTTCTCAAACTGATTATACTTCTGTTCTGGCTCATATGGGTTACGATTTGGGTCATATTGATTCCGGTTTGGGTCATATTGATTCCGGTTTGGGTCATATTGGTTACGGTTTGGGTCATATTGGTTACCGTTTGGGTCATATTGACTCCGGTTAGGATCATAAGGACGATTGGGATCATATTGTTGGGTAGGATTGTTCTGATTACGATTTTGATACTTTCTGTTCGGATCATATGGGTTGTCATACTTTGGGTCAGAGTTGAGGTAGTCATTTGTCGGGTTTGTTTGCTGAATGTCCGGATTGTACGTTGGTGACGCATAGTCTTGTGATGTGCATAGTTGTAATACTGTTGTAGATACTATGTATGTTAATATTAAGAGATTCATAATTCAGTCTTTGTTTGTCTGCCTGAAATAGAAATGGAGATAGTGAAGTCAACAGAATCATAATTAACTGTCTAAAAAATATAGACATTAAATTCAAAATAACTTTAACAACAGCTGTATTCAGTATTTTCTGAATTTCAGCACATAAAAATGATTATTGTTTTTTTATTCTATAAAGACGAAAAGTAAATACTAACTTGAAATTTTGCCGCAGTAAAGGATTATGACAGCTAAAGTAATTAACAGATTTCTAGCTTTGCCATTTTGTGAAATATACATTGGTTTATGTTGATTATTGTGGAAGTAAGGTGATTTTTTTAATAATTAAAAGGTTCTTTAAAAATGACGTCAATTATAACGAACTAACAGTTGTTGTCGGTATTAGTTTAGAATCAAGATTCGAATAGAAACAATCGTTAGCCAACATAAACACCGACTATTGTCAGTTAAAAGTTCAGTTAATTACATAACACCGGTTACTTAAACCAAAATATAGATCAATAAGTACAAATAGAACGAGAATAAAACTCGATTAACCTTAATTTTAATTTAATAATAAAGTTAAGAATTCTTTTAACCTGAAGTTAACGCCCATGGATACTTTCCGCTTCTATATTTTAAGCAAAGAACACAACCACATTTGCACTAAAACTTCACTTTGCTACTTATAAACACGCAAACTCACTTAATTTCAAAGAAATTCATTTAAAATAAGTTTAATTCAAATAAATAAACAAGAACGTTAACAACGTCTCATTACTCACTTCATTCAAGAAAATGCGATTGTCGCGCAGCCGCACTTCACCACGCCCGGCTAGTGAGAAAACCGGTATCTTCCGTTAACGTTTTAGTCATCGTAATGTCGAATTTTATTTACATTTAAGATAAATGCATTATCTTGAATGTATTTCTTTAATGACAGAAAAATATGATAATTACTGGTAATTTAATTTTTTTGACTTTCATTTACATAGTTTTGGATGTTACCGGTAAAAAATTTTGGAACAATATTCTCTGTGTTGTAAAAAACAGTTACCTTCAAAATTTTGTAAGTTGCAAATTCATAATTAGGGACGGTCGCGGGCAGAAGTTGGTGATTTTATAAAAGTCAGATAGAATCTTTGGTGTTTCCTCAAAGGCTAGTCCGCATATTTTTTATAGTGAATAATCATAACAAAATCGCATAAACTCCGTTAATAACTATGAACTAATTGTAAAAGGTTCATAACTGGAACCTACTTTATGCAGTATGCCAAGTATATTTTTAACAGGTGATCAACTTTACTAGTAATACAGCTTGTCCCGACGACGATTGTCCTGCGAAGTCTTCACGCAATTCTCGATGAACTGTAGCAAATCTATACATCAGTAGCACAGAGTAGATAGATATAATATAGATAAAGATATAAATTGTAGTATTTACGTTAATACATTTATGGTTTATGACCTTTGGTACTTACACTCTTAATTTTTTTCTCTGTAATTTTATTAATTATGTTATACAAACCTCCTTATATTGTCTTTGATTTTGTTATTGTTGTATCTCAGTGACATTTTTATCAAATCCCTAACGTCACTCACATTACAACGTATTAAAAAAATGGCCAAGTGCGAGTTGAACTAGCCAGAGTTCCGTACTATCGTACAATATAAAAACACGTTTTAGTTTGAGGATCCTTTTAATTTCATTACTACCCATTACGGTTCATGAGCTGTCAGTCCGCAGGCTGTATGCCTGCTGAAGTGCTGACCGACAGCGGTGACTTGCTAATACTCTAAGTATCCCGTTAGCACCCTTAGGTACAGAACCCTAAAAAGTATAAAATCATCCCTAGCAAAAAAAAGCAACTGACCGAAACCATGTAAAAATTATAGGTATATTACATTCATCGAGGTATTGTTTGGATGTAGAGGAAGGCGAAGGAAAAGATGAATGGATTGTGTGAAGAATGATGAGAGAAATGAAGAGAATCAGTGATTGATATTATTATGGTTGACAGGACGGAATGGAAGAAAACAATAAAATTCACATAAATACGTACCTGTTAAACAGATTTTTTGCTAAACACTGTGGTATAGTGTGCGTGTGCAGGTTAGAATTCGGCGGCGTGAAGGTTAGAATAAGGTGGCCCTATTCTGATTACATTTTTAGCAAGAAGCTGAAAGAGAGAAATTACGACTCCTTTCGCGGCCAATAGGCGCAACGAGGATAAGCGGCCCGGTCTGCCTAAATGGGTCCAGGGGCGGTAAAGTTGTCCATCGTCTGTCGCCCCTCATTAAACTGGACACGACGCCGCGGCGCGTAGTAGGTATTTCACGCGCGCTGTCCTTTGACGTCGCGAGGGGAGTCAAATACCTCACTCACTCCCTTCTTTACCTGAGGAGGCCCGCAGAAGCAGATTGGCACGTCGGGAACGCGGAAGGCGCGTACGCACCGGGGATCCTCAGCGTAGGTGTGACAGACCAAGCCGTCTACCTAAATATATAGCATTCTATTTTTAGAAAATCCATAAGGATGTTATGATGGGTAGACGGCTTGGTCTATGCATGTAAATTAGGCGGCATCTGCGTTCATGTTATCTATGGCCTCGGTGTTCATCAAGTTACCTTTTAAAAAATATTATAGCAGTGACCTTTTTAACAGACTCCAAAAGGAGGGTCTGTTTTCGACTGTATTGGTATCTTTTATTTTTATGTATGTTTATGCTGATTTCTCCGCCAATTGTGACTGATTTTCAATTCTTTCGAAAGGGTATGCTCCTGAGGTGGTCCCATAATTTCGTGAAGATCTGATGTAGAACTTCGGAGATAAACAATGGAATTCTTAGTAACGAACAGTACAGATATTGTGGTTTGGCCATTTTAATTGATGATCAAAGATAACATTTTCTTCGAAAATATCCCATGGAACGCCACATCGACGACAGGTACATAATACGACAGTGGAAGGGATATTAATACGGAAGATTCCAACACATTTGCTTGCTCATTGCACAAGGGTTACACTACGTAGGTACGTAGTGTAACCCTTTCTTCGTGAGTTTGGATGATAAAAATAGGTAGGTACTAAAAACTGTTTACTTTGTTGTTCGTTTATTGTAGACTCGTAGTGTAGGTTGCACTGGTGGCTTCATTATCTGATCGACATTTCTGCCGGCTGATTACGCCTCTTGTCGGCTTTGGTTGACTGCAGGGATGAAGACGCGAGGGATAATGATACAATTATTGCCTACCTTTTAGCTCCCCGTGTCAACCTTTTTCTGCCACTGGTGCAGTCCTCACTGCTGGTCTTCCAATGACATTTGTAAGGTGAATATGGTTATGAGCTTACAATTACTTTCTACAACTATCGTCGAGGAGAAAGTAATTGAAAAAGAATCTCAAATTCATCGAAAATGATAATTTATGGCCAACTTGAGCTTCTTCTTAGTGTATCGATGGCAAATAATAGATATTATAATTTTGTTGAGTTAATGATTGCAACAGCTACTGAACACTACTTCCAGCTCTCGGAAGGTCGATAAGCAAGCTGATGGCAAACATTCTCAAAACGTTTACTATTTGTAGTCATAGTAGGTAGTAGAAGTCAAGTGTTATGTACCTGACGTATAATTTGTGTAGGTATGTATTCTAGGTATGGTTGTAGGATAGGTGAATGCCCTCTTGTTCAGTCAATTGATATGAGCTCAGTAATGTCATCTAAACTAAATTCAAATTATTACACTTGGGAGATCAAAAACAGTTGATGTGTGTTCGTGTCGAGAGCACATGTTAACATCAAAATATATATTTGTGACACTAAAAAAGTAGGGCAAGATGAAAACTTGTAAAATAATAAGGCAAGATTTTATTAATTAATCATCTCCCACTGTTATTTGAGTAATCATTATACATTTCAGTGTATTACAGAGAGGCACATTGACAGGGATAACAAAATAAAAAATGTTTTGATTGATGAAATTCTAATTAACCACTGAATTCTCCACAAGTTAGCAGGATCTCATAAACAAAGGAATTGATCAATAAAAATAAATCACGCGAAGTGATAGGATGTAAGATTGAGACTCGTCGGATCGCAGTACGATCGCGTAAGAACAACTGTACAACAAGATGAACAAGAGAGTCCAGTAGGGGTTCGGGTCGCTCCGGGGCCTCCACTCTTCATATTGAAAACTCATTATGTACGCCAGCATCCAATTTATCTTTTGTCAAAAAAATCTGTACAAAATATATTAAATATATACTCTGTAATGCTAAAAACTGTAACGCTACCTCCTCAATAGTTCAATCACGATTATTAAATGATTTAAAACACAATAACTCGTTCACGTCGTGCAAGAACAAACATTAACGTATCGACGAGCGCCGCCGGCGCTCGCGCGGCGGGGAGACCTATATACAAGTCAACATTTTAAAAATCATACACCTCAGTCTGTCACGTGAATACCGCTGCTGCATCTGATTTATAATTCCGTTGCATTAATTTCATACAGTCGTGTGGTCTTACGATCTAGTGTCGCGTATCGCGTCCTTTGCTTATCGTCCGTGCGTGGCATCATAATATACATAGTTTATTTTATATATAGGCAGTCGCGACGAGGCGTGTGTTAGTTCCGCTCCTCATCGCAATCGCGGGAGATGTGTCCGGGCTTTCCGCACACATAGCAAGTCTTGGTGCCGTCGGGGCAGTTGCGTGAGATGTGGCCGGACTTGTTGCAGTTGTAGCAGGTCTGGTTGGAGCTATCGCGGCCGCCCTCGGGGCAGTTCCGTGCGATGTGCCCGGTCTTGTTGCAGGTGTAACACGACGGCTCGTCCGGGCTCTGCGCGCACTCACGCGCTATGTGTCCCGTGCCGTTACATCTGGACGACACAAATAAATATGAACATTACATATACAGCCTAAAAACCTGTAGACATGAATAAAATTGCCATTATAAGATATATGAATACGACGAAAGGTCGATGACAAATTAATTGGACACGTGTGTCGCCAAGGTCAATGCCAACAGTTCAACGTGACATTTGGACATTAGTGGTCGCACTACACTTTCTCTGTGACCTCGTTACTTAGGTCAATGTCTACAATACATAAATCAGTTATTGATTGCGCCACAAACATCCGATGATTTTTTACAGGTTGACCAGATATTTAAAAATAGGTACCCATTTGGTTTGAGGCTGAAGATTTCGAGCGTTAATTTCAGGAGATTCAAGCTTAAAACTAATAGCAAAAAACATCAAAGACGATTCTTGTTATCGAAACTGGTTTTAGATATGATCTAATGATAAACCGACGTGACTCGGATAAGAATCGGGGTTAGCTAACGTGCACCCAACGTTACTTAAACACGCCTAGCATAAAATAGCCGATAAATTGGTAGGCGTAACTGGGTGGTGAGACTTGACTCGAACAAAACTAGTTTAACCGAGCATATTCATTTTATTGAGTTGCTGTACAGAAATAGTGCAAATCGGAAAGTCGATCTATGAAAGGCAATCCGTTAAGTTTAAGTAGTGTTTTAAACTTTAGTTTGTAATAGAACAAGTTGAACTGTTCAAATATTCCTTCCACGCGGATGCGAATGGCGCGTGGCACTTGTTTCCTCGTCAGCGCACGCTAGGCCGGGTAGGCGATACAACGCGTGTGAGTCGAGTCGCTCAAACGTGACCACTCATGCGTAACGAGCCAATAGAGATACTTCATGTCTGCACGAAACATGTATCGTTACAAGTGTCGTTAACCTATAGCAACGCTACAAGTAAGAAGCTTGATTGATTTACGCTACTGCTTCAACCAACCGCTCTGTGCGGTTAAGCAATGGGTCACCGATCTTGTTTCCCCTTCGACTCGCCGCGCCGTGCAGTCCATTACCTAAGAACATCGAAGACATCGGAGGGCAGAAACGTAACCTGTTTTTAAACTTTTGGACAAGTTATCGAATTTTCGCTGGGTGTGTAGTCTCGTTGCGCTGGAAGCTGATTTGATGCTAGAAACTTTAGAAAATGCTGAAAAGGTGGTTTATAATATTAACCTGTAGCAACGATCGGCCTCCTCCTTGCAGTCACGCGCGAAGTGTCCGGCGCGGTTGCACTTGAAGCACTTTTCGCGCTGGCGGTTGAAGCCAGAGTCGCGAGCGCCCTGCACGCCTCCTTGGGTGCACTCGCGGGCGAAGTGCCCCGTCCGGTTGCACTTGTAGCATACGCTCGAACTCATTGTCTGGAACAATAGGATGCACTCCGTTGATTATACTCTTATCACTAACATAACGGCACCTCTACAAGAACACCAAGTAACAGAGAACTAACTTTTGACTTGAAATACGCAGCTAACTTTTAATTTTCGAACAATTTTGATTTAAGTCTGTACTTAAAAAGATAGGTTTTTAATTGCAAGAAGCGGTTTTAACTCTTTTAGGCGCGCAAAATGTATTCAGTGATAATACTTTGCCCTTGTATCAATGATCTTTATAAAATACGGTTTTTCGTTTCGTCTATCCTTCTGTTACCTCTACTATTTGGGGTCATAAGTGTAACAGTTTACTTATTTGCACAGAAGTTCCGCTGACGTTATGACCCTGAGGGTGATAACGCGCTTCAAGTGCCAAGATCACGGCAAATTACGTACGATTGTCACCAATTGACTCGCGGCAAACATTTTGATCGAGATGTTAAAAGGAGGCCCGATACGATGCAAAACAATTGAGAACGTGAACGTCGCACATTCCACAAGGTCTGTTGACTTGAGTAGGTATATTAACAGCAAATAGTGCCGGTTTTTAGTGACGGGACAATGCGTAATATTACATTGCTGAAGCACATAAGAAAAAAAGTTGTTTAGGAAAAGGACGCGAAAAATGTCACCACACACACGTTGTAACTATTTAACTGTAAAATATTTTGAGCGGTTCTTTCGTAATTATATAGTCTAGTAAGTAATAACTCTTGTTATCATAACATGACTTAGAAAAATGTATTGATTACAACCAAGCCTGCATGCGTTGGATCAGAAATAAAGTAGTTCATTATGTAATTCTCAGAGGGCAAGCAAGTGTTTATAAGACACCATGTTGCAGTGATTTAAGTAACTACGACCTATTTTATACTTGTTTAAACAGCAGACTTAGTTTCAGTAAAACAATAAGTTGTACATAGAAACCATAGTGTTGGAAGTACGAGTATAACGGCCGACCTCGACACGGCGACACCTTTCTTTGGCCTCTAAACTATTGATCACAGTATAGCAAGACATTTTTGACTACAGTTTTATTTGCATAATCAATAAGTACCCACATCATTAATCTCTACAGACGACAATTTCATTCTATGTAAGTAGGTATACACTATATTTTTTTAAAACCTTAGGTACCTACCAAACAAAAAAAACTAAGATGTTGTATAAAGAAGATAGGTACTTGTAAGTAGAGAATCCTTGTAGATTATGTTCTAAAAATATTTTAACTAAAACAATACAAAATGTTTTGGTCAAACACATTTCACAGCAATAGTGTGAGCAGATTGTGGAGGGGATAGAGTGAAAGCTGCAAGTGGGAAAGTCATTAACTTCAGCAATTATGATAACTAGTGTGAATACAGTCACTATGTAAATAGCTGGCCCACACTTATGTACCAAACATGTTATAGCTCTCAGGAGAATCAAGACTTGTATGGTCAAGTAACCATTAAGTAAATTGACCATTTTTTGTAGGGAATTAACTGTATGTCTATTCCGTAACAAAGAGTTTTGTTGACTAAAGCATTCTTGTAATAACATCCTAAACGAAATATTGAGATTATGAAAACAACACTTTGATTAAGATAAAAAATGTTTCTAGTTTAGGCAAAATACCCATACTAATGTGTCTGGCATGAGTCATCATAACAAACCACCAAATTGAAAATCTTACCAAATCTGTACAGTAAAGATGTCAAAACTTATCTCAAATCAAATAAAAGACAATTTAAAACAAACAAATATGTTGGAAAAGGATGAACGTCAAAAATACAAAGTCCTACATGAATTTCAGTGTGAAATCTAGTTGGTTGTGGTGCAATTATATGAAATGAATGACTTTCTAATGCAACTGTTAAAAGGTCAATGGAGCAATAACTCGAAAGTTCTAACTGTACTCTGGTAAAAGTGTAACAAACCTTTTTGGACTTATTTGGAGATTGTCTACAATGTTTTTTTTATCAAAAGGTTATTAGTGTGAGTAGTAGTATTTATAATCATATAATTTTAATTTGATTGCTGTAATTAGATAATAACTGTTTTTTTTTACTGCAATAGGAGTTGCCATAATTATGTGAAAACAATACTATGTATGTGTTAAACATAATACAAATATTTATGGACATGAAGCCTGTTTTACAAAAGGTGGTATTGTAATACTTCTGCTGCCAGTGATGTGTGAAATTTAACTTAGAGAATTTAAATTCTTAGAAAGTGTATAATTGAACTTGTTTCCAACAACATTGGCTTTCATACTGAGAAATTCTACTAAAGGCAATTATTTAATTGGCCGACAAATATGGTGAGCATACTTTTATATTTTTTAGGAAATTGATAAGCAAGATGTTGGCAGAATGAATTGTCCTTGAATATTATTAGAACAAGTGTAAGAATGTTGAAAATATTCAAATTTTAAGTGTGAAACAATAAATAACCGTTGACTTATGAACATAATGTTTTCTCTACTAAAATGAAGTCAATGAATTTATAAGTACAATAGTAGATAATACAGATGTCCCATTTCAATGTACCTTAATGAGTTCTTTGTGTGAGCATGTAACAGGTAGACAGCATAACACATGCTCAAAACTAGACTTGTAAGGTTCCTATAGGCATTATACATTAATACTTTCCCACATGCTGTTCATAGTGCAGCGATGCGTCATTGTCTTATACTAACAGTGAAAAAAAAAAAGAAAGCTACAAGACAAGGCATGATAAATAGGTAGTTGAGAGCAGATTGAGACCGCATAGTGATGACGGAGCAATTTTACTTAATGTTTCAGCTGCAAATTAACGAATTCAAATGAATCCCGATCACTTAATCGAATATAAAATTACCTCAACAGCAGCTATATGTGTCAGCAACGAGTCACCGTTTGTCAAACTAACCACGTTCAATAAACAACCTAACTATGATGCGTTGACATAAAAATAACATAATTTCACTTGCAAACACTTAGGAAATTTGCGTAGTTGCTTCATCCGCTGATAATTATAAGAAAACACATCTGTAATGTACGTACGCCGTATAGCAGCCTAACCACGTGTAGAGGTACCGGTAGCGCGCGGTTTCACAATCAATGTTGCACTTTTCACTTACCGATTAGATGTGAAACTTCTTGAGCACTTAAATCACTATTGATTCGATCGTTTCACGATCAAATTTTTAATAAGATTTACAAATACGATGAAATTTACGACGCTTCGTTTGCAAGGAAGCCAGCCACCATCACTACGAATTCGTAAAAGACATTTTGAGCATAGACAATGTAGCTAAAAAGTTTTTAACGCTCTTCCAACGTGACTAGAGGATTATTTAAAAATATATATTTTTAAATACTGTAATGACGTAAATTGGATAGAAAATAACTTTTTAATTACAAAAAGGTTTTTCCGTTTGATTTTAAATAAAATTACTAAAGAAAACAAAGTTTTATTTTTCTTACCTTAAGTCTTGGTATTGTCTATGAAACTATAGGAAACGAAAAGTTGAACGACCAATGAGAGTTATTGTATTTTAACCAATCAGGAATATCGTCTCAAAGTTCGCAATGACCGCTTCTTATTTTGTTTATTGTCAATGGTTTATTATCCAAAAACCAGAAACTCAAAAGGTAATGCATTCATTCATTCTATTCATTCAATAGATATAACGAAAACAATTTAAGAAGTCTAAAATCGCTGGAAACTTTGTATTTGAAATTACGAATTTTCGATTTTGTTAGGTTATTCAAGTATTGTCAAGCGAGCGAGTTGCAGCATCCATACACGGTGTTTACAAATCTACGAAAAATTAAATAAAATCTGTCATTTTTGAGATAAAAGAGAATCCAAATTGGTTTTGCAAGTGCCAATAATGTCCGCGGAGAAGAGGCGTAGCAGTGTTGATAACAATGAAGAAGCTGAAGAGACTGATGGCTGGATAGGGCCTATGCCCGTGGAAGCATCAAAACCTAAAATTAAAAAAAGAAAAGGTATACAGTTTTTAATGTTAGAAAGGCTTGAATTTGAGAGGATTCAAAGCAAAAGCAGATATGATAGTGAATTTTCTATTTTCCAGTGTTGGAGTTTGAATCCCTGTACATCGAAAATCTGCCAACATCTGAGACTTATGAATTCAGTTACATGCATCGCGATGTGGTCACTCATGTAGTGGTCACTAAAACAGATTTCGTGATCACCGCTAGTCAGGACGGCCATTTGAAGTTTTGGAAGAAACAGGTACACAATTCAAAGTTTACAACGTAACATTAACGACAACAAAGACCAGTTGCATTTTGGCGCCACAATTAATAAAATGAAGTTTTTAACTGATAACATGTCAAATTAGGTGTAACGTAGATCTATTTTGTCACAGACATCACAACACACCTGGGTCTGCAAAAAGTTTGTGAAAATATTTAATTCTAAATGTTTTACTTTTATTATATGCTGTCAAAGGCAATTTGTTCAATATCTTACAAACATTGTTATTATAGTAGATTGAACAGTGTTAGCAATCCTCTTAATAACAGTGATGCCTGAGCCTTTTACAAAGGACTAAGACATTTAAGTTATTTATTATTCAAGAAATGTTTTGTTTTAAGCTAAAAAAAGAAAATTCTTATTTTACAGGAGGAGGGTATAGAATTCGTGAAACATTTCCGTTGCCACCTAGCACCAATCAGCCATGTTGCCACCAACACCACCGGCACACTGCTCTGCACCGCCTCATTGGAGAGGACTATCAAGGTGTTTGATGTTGTTAATTTTGGTAAGATAATATATTCAACAAGAAATCTGTACCAACATCATCATCATCATCATCAGCTGATAACTGTGTACACGGAAACCTGTGGTATATATTAACATAATGATCATCAAGATCAAACGCATTCATTTATTATTTGGTAGGAACAAAATAATATACAGTTCTGAATTTTAAGCAAAAAGAATCTATGTTATGTTGGACAAGGCGAAATAAGTAAAATAAAGTATATAAGGATCGTAACAGGTGGTTTCTGTGGTGTCTGCCTACCCCCATGGGAAAAAGGCGTAAGTTTATGTATGTTCATTTTATGCCAGGAGGCTTACAAAAATTGTATATGAGAAATGAGTATTGATTAAGAAAACTGTTTTTAAAATATATTTTATGTGAAATAATATTGTTAAAGGTCTTAGGTAAAATATTTTTTCATTTGTAAAGTTAAAGAAAGTTGTCAAATAATAATAGTCCATCTGCACTTGACCCAATTTATTTGTGGTCTGCTCTGCATGTCTTCTTCTATACATCATCATTATCCACAGAATAATTTACCCCACAGTTTGTGCAGAGGCCTCAGATTGTGCCCATCTTCTGTTCATAGGGGCAAGACCTTTGTCCAGCAGTGAGATAGTATGTGCTGAACATAAAAGAACATCATTAACATTATTTGCACCTGGCATGTTATCTCTTCACCACATTTAGTTGTAGTATAGACTGGTAGAAAATCCCAAAGGCATTAAGTTCTTTGTTTTTTTGCATACTTAAAGCTGAAATAAATAACGGCGTAGCTAACATTACACTAAGGTCTACTAAAAACAATAAAGCCTATGTCCTTTCTTGGGTTCCAGGCTTACCCTGTGTCAAATTTCATCAAAATTGTTTCAGTGGTTTAACCATAAGGCCGCTTTCACATTAGGACGTTAGCAGCGCGGCAGAAGCACATGCCTCCAAATATTTCAAAATCTAATTCCGACAGGGAAACACTTGTTTCTGCTTTTGCTTGCGTAAAAAAGATAAGGCATGAGCTTCTGCCGCGCTACTGTCGCGCTGCTAACGTTCTAATGTGA
This sequence comes from Caradrina kadenii, assembly GCA_947462355.1. Taxonomy (NCBI): domain Eukaryota; kingdom Metazoa; phylum Arthropoda; class Insecta; order Lepidoptera; family Noctuidae; genus Caradrina; species Caradrina kadenii. The sequence goes on along the minus strand of OX381689.1, from coordinate 12,574,219 downwards.
AAGCGGCCTAAAAGCGTAATAGTCGAGAGTTACTTTCCCATTTTCATTAGTATCAGTGTTGACTGCTCTTTCTATTGCAGATATGATCAACATGATAACCATAGAGTTCGAGCCCTATGTTGCTGAATGGGTGCACTCTGCTGGGGATCCAATATCTGCACTTGCAATGTATGTACTACTTTTGTTTATACACATACCATCACGCCTGTATTCCCCGAAAGGTTAGGCAGAGGTGTACCAATGTACACCCACAAATCGCCGGTATGTTTAGGTCCCATGTAATAGGGGGCGAGCCTATTGCCATAAACCATTATTAATTAATCATCATTTATCATTAATTGTTTATACTAAGCTCAAATACAGATCATTTATTACAAATAAACCTTTATGGTACTATACAATTGTCAGGGAGTTAGTCAGTCAAAAAGTTGAAGCTAGTTTCTTTTTCCAAACAGAAAAGGGCGTAAGAAACTCCAGGATAATCTTTAAAAATAAAATTAAAAAAAAACTAGTTTTGGTTACAAATTGACATGTTAATTTTTTGTCTTCTTCGACTTCGTCCACGTGAATGTGGGTAATAGCGGCCGCAGACGAAGGCAAAATTAAAAAGTAGGTACTATATGCTCTTATCCACATCCAAAGCCCGACCTCTTTGTCAAGTTTTATTAGATTTTGTTGTGGTGGGGGTAAGTAGTAACCGGCCAGAGACATGACCATAAACTTCAAGTTCTTTTTTGGGTTCATTCTTGGGTTTTTTGGGTGGCCGACGCTGCATGGCAGTAGTAAACAGATGGACAGACAAATAATCATTATAAATAACATTAGTGTAGGTAGGTAAATACAGCTTTCCTTCTTTTACACTTTGTTTTATTTCTAACCACCAGCTCAGAGAAAGCCAGCAACAAGATCCACATATTCGACGGCACGCAGACGGCGAGCAAGCCACTCCACACCTTCGAGACCCTTCACCAGGCCACCGTCACAACCATTGCATACAACCCAGTGTACGAGACAGCAGTCTCTGTAGATAAGCAAGGTAAAGTCCAACTATTTCTTTTTTTCACACTATTAGTCATCATCATCACCATATCAGCCGAAAAACGTACACTGCTGGACATAGGCCTCACCTGAAGATTAATACCAGGCTAAATATTTTTTTATAAACCTGTATCACACCTGTTTGCAACTTTCTAAGCTATTTGTATATACCTAAAATACAGGTCTTCCATTCTATTGTTTTGAAAGGCACTTTTATAAATAAAAAACTACAAAAAAGAAGCTGACGTTAGGTGGTGGGCTGGTTAGAGTAACGGCCACCATGCCTCACGCAAAATGGTCCACCATGAACGACTAAGTAGCAGAGCATGACATACCTACTCTCAAGCACCCCATTAAAGTTACCCTGTTTAAATTAGTTTAGAAGTATAGTATATACTAGCTACATACCCCGCGGTGACACTCGCGTTCAGTTACGTCTTTGGTACTGCTCCACTCCCGTTGGTCGTAGCGTGATGTCCATCCATCTATTGATGAAAATCATATTAAAATCAGTTGCGTAGTTACTAGATGTAACGGCGGGAAAGGACTTTGTTTTATACTATTTAGGGATTATTATGTTGGTAATTTATGTCAGGGATCATCGAATATTGGACGGGCCCAAAACATGAATACAAGTTTCCGAAAACAGTGAATTTTGGCTCGAAATTGGACACGGACTTATATGACTTTGTGAAGAACAAGACGTATCCTACTGCGCTGGCGTTCTCGCCTGATGGGAAGAAGATGGCGTCTATAAGCTTGGATAGAAAGGTAAGATGATATAGTGCTGATGGTTATACGGAATTACGCGTTGTCCATATAGTACACGACTACGCGATCATCGCTCGAGTAAGGGTCAGTTCACACCGAGACCGGACGCGATGTGACACTGCGCGCACATCGACTCAAAATGAAAAGATACACATTTCATTGTGAGAATTTAGCGCTGCTTGGTGCTGCGTCGCGTCGTCGTGTGAAGTCCCACAATGAAATGTGTTTATTTTGCCCGTGAGGAATTATATTAATGATGAATTTCGACAATACCAAAATATTGGCAATTACTGATGCCATGTCCTCATTATAAAGCAGTAATATGCTTATTTGAAAACCTATCTATAACAACAATACTACAATAGTATTCTCGGTCACGCGCGCCCAATCTCAATGGAGACTAGTCATGTACGCAGGAGATATTATAGTGCACACATGTGTTCGCAAACACAGGTGCACTTCCCCTTCCCTTGCTCTAATAGTCCATTCCCACAGGACCGGGGAGAGATCAAACACATCACGCCTAAAACAATCCTTGTAGACCTCTTAACCTTTTGAGCTCAATATGTAATAAGTAGGATGTTTGTCTGTTGATGTAATAGGTGCGTGTGTTCCATTTCCTGTCAGGCAAACTGCACAAGGTGCTGGACGAGAGTCTGCAGCGCTTCCAGGAGCTGCAGCATCAGACGCAGCAGCTGCCCAACATGGAGTTTGGTAGACGGTAATGTTACTTCTATATTCTCCCCATTTATTTTTTTCTATGACTATAATCAACAAATAATAATATGCGTGTTCATCGTCGTCGAGTTCATCCAAAAATTCAATAGGAAAAATATGTTCAGTTTTTCTCGAAGTTGCACATTTCTACTCCTTGATTATTTAAAACTGCATGTAATGTTTTTATTAAAATAAATACAAGTCCGTGCGCTAATCTTGTCCCTGAGTTCATCGGTTTATTTCTTCTTCACCCAGAATGGCAGCCGAACGTGATTTAGAGAAATCAGACTCGGTGCACCTTGCGAACGTACTATTTGACACGAGTGGCCACTTTGTGATTTACGCGACAATGTTGGGCGTGAAGGTGGTCAACCTGGTCACCAACCGCTGCGTGGCCATGCTCGGGAAGCCAGAGAACTTGAGGCCTTTGCATCTTGCGCTGTTTCAGGTAAGACTATTCTTAAACAGGATTTTAGGCAGAAGTTGAATAGAGGCCTCAGAGAGACGTTGCTGCGGGCTGGGGCGACACATAAGGGCGTAATAATAATAATACTAGCCTATTATTGTCCCACTGCAAGGCATAGGCCTCTTCTCATGCATAGAAGGCACAAGCATTGATCACCGCACTTGCTCAAGGCGGATTGGCGATTTCAGTCATATTCATTATAAATTCAGATTTCCAGAAAATATTTTTCTACTGACGTCAGTGAAGTTCAGGATAAACTTAGATACTACAAATAAATTAAATTGAAAAAGCCTGTTTGGTACTTACCCTTCATGGTCTGATTAAAATGAATCATTTGGCTGTCTTTGGAACAAACAATTTTACCTATTTGTAATATTAATTTAGATGTGAAGTGGGGCCCTTAACCCTCCCTTATCTTTCCAGGGCCGGACAAACCAATCAAAAGTAGCGACGACTCTCGAGATGGAAGGCTCCGAGAACCCCACACTCCTGAACGTGAAGACAGACCCCACGCTGTTCTGCACGGCGTACAAGAAAAACCGCTTTTACATGTTCTCGAGGCGCAGCCCTGATGATATCAAGAGCCCTGATGCTGACAGAGATATCTTCAACGAGAAGCCTTCGAAAGAAGATATTATTTCTGCTACTGAGGGACAAGGTATGATTTTTGTACCATCAGCTATGATATGAAGGACACCCGTTTCAAGCGGACGTAGCACCTTTGTAGCCTTTGTTTGCCGCCTGCGCACGCGCAATTGTCGATTCGTATTAAAATATCAACAACAGTTTAAGTTTCGGTCTCAGATCCCTCTCTGAGTCTCTAATCTGGTACTGAACTGAGTAGATCTAGAATTACGTTTATGTTAGAAATTAACGTTGAAAGTGCCTTGCAAAGTCCTGACATTTCCTAATATATTTATTATTACTAATTTTGTAAAACAACCGGAACGGGTGTTGCTTAGGCTAGCTTTAAAAAAAATTGCCAAACCTATTCATCCCAGCATGCGGGGATTTCGCAATCTAAATATGGACTTCAAAAAGCTCTTAGTCAATTTACTTCTTGCGCAGGCGCACCCTTCTCATTGCTAACTTTGATAGAGCTCATACTCAAATAGATTGAACCAATGCATAGTGATGTAGTACAACTCGTAATTTCTTAATTTGTAGCACTTGGTATCTATTGTAGTACATACCTATAGTAATTTTTATTTTAGGTATATATCAGCTTAACATTAATATAATTATTGGATTAATGTACATATTAAAACCATCGTAAAATTTTTTTTTTAATGAGTATGGAGTTGCTTGGTCTTTGTTCTCCATACGAAACTTACCTTTTGGATGGGGCGGAAGTGCGGTTGCCCCTTGAATTGAATCTGATTAGATTCAAGTATATTTTTTTCTTGTAAATGGCGGGCAGAAGTGCCTTTTGGTATAATTGAAATAAATGAGTTGACTTTGAATTAAGAACATCCTCGTTGACCCCCAGGAGTCCAACGTTTATACGAGCAAGCGATCCTTCACACGTCGTTAGGCGACGTGCACATCCGCATCTTTGGCAAGGACGTGCCGCGCACGGCGGAGAACTTCTGCGTCCACTCGCGCAATGGCTATTACAACGGGCATGTGTTCCACCGCGTCATTAAGGGCTTCATGGTGCAGACTGGAGATCCTACAGGTAACCTTTACGAAAGTGTATGTAAGGTTTATAAGTTTGTGAGCTTAACAAGACGAGGTTTATGGTAACATAATCACTAAAGCACGGTCGTATCCTAGGGGTTAACAAATCCTCTTCTGATGGATTGTTGATTCTGAACGCATTTGAGGTTGGTTGGCCCTGCTGTACTGCGTGGCTTGGGTTCAATTCCGACACGGAACAAATATTTGTATGGCCAAGTGTGGGCGTTCTATTTTGTTCATTCTTCAGGTGCTTAGTTTAATCATTTTCAGTCACATCAGCTGAAATTATGAGCGCATGTGCGATTTTAGCTCAATGGGAAATATTATTTCTACTAAAATAAAATATTGATAATCCGATAAATAGTTTACAGGGATAAATGACTGATTACACTCAGTCACCATCGCGACAGAAGCACAAAGTTTCGAGTCGCGTGTTATATGTATTGTGCTGGTAAACATATTTCACGTTCAACACGTTTTCACGACACGTTTCACCTCCACGTGCCTTATCAACACGTGATAAGGGAAAATTTTGCCGAATAATTGGTGATTAGAAGAATTTCTTATCAAAAGAGATATACGGTGCCATTTTAATGTTTAAAATGCATCATTATTCACGATGACCTGAAAATGTGCTTATATCTTTAAAAAATGTTGCTTCGCACTAGGAATTTCTCCTTACCTGTGTATCAAATAAAAAACATCAAATCATCGATCTTAAGATTAAGATAGGACATGGCATCAATTATTTGTAATAAAAGCTTTCTTGAAAAACTCGAAACTATTTTCCTACGGAAGTAGGCAGTGTTACCAAACCGCCGCGACCTCCATAAATATTCTACTTAGTCCATGACCTTATATTGTTTTGATAAAAGTATAACTATCTAGGTATTATTTTCAAATAAAGAATTGTTTTACATTTTTTTCGAATAAAGAATAACTTTTAATTTTTTGCGAAAAACTATAACTTCCCAAATGTTTACGAATAAATTGTTAATTTTCCTATCCATTTTCCAGGGACTGGTACTGGTGGTGAGAGTATATGGGGCGGCGAGTTTGCGGACGAGTTCAAGGCTCATCTGAAGCACGACCGGCCGTACACAGTGAGCATGGCCAACGCCGGACCCAACAGTAACGGCAGCCAGTTCTTCATCACGCTTGCGCCTACGGTATGCGGCATTTTAGTAGCCACAATTTATTTTCGTTTTTCCCGCCACTTAATTTAACTGGACGACAATTTTTTGTTACATTTTTTTTTTGTGTTTTACGGCTTTTTTCTTTTACTTTTAAATTATTTTCCTAAAGACACAATAAATATAAAATTTCGACCCTTCTCAATTTCGCCAGATTTGAACCGCATGCGTGACATTATATCTCTTTATTTCCGGGTATTTCAATGTTTGAGTTGATTGTTTTTAAAAGAGTATCTATGGAGTTCCTTTGTCGTTCTTCTCCATACAAAATTACCTCGAGGAAGGTGCAAATAGATTCAATTCTTATATATGTCGATGTAAAGTGTCTTTTATTGGCGTAGGTTACGTACTTTTCAAGATTTCGCTTTTGTAATAAGGTTTACCATACATCACCAAGTTATCCGTACATAAGAAATAATTCTGTTGACAATCATAATACTTTTTGGATACAATCAAAATTCATGATGCACATTTTAGAAGAACTACACGGTAAATAGCTACAGTTAATTTTTATTTATTTTTACTTTTTAACTGTAATTAGAATATCAGTAGTTTATTATTTCTTGTAGAATGTAGCAAGTAGCTGTACAGTACCCACCTGTTAAAATGGCATAAATCATGTTTTACAAAATAATATCAGCCAGTGCGCGCTTGGTCTTAATCAGCACTACATCTATTGAATGAATGTTTGTTTATAAACTTTTTCAGCCATGGTTGGACAACAAGCACACAGTATTCGGTCGCGTGGTCCGGGGTATGGAGGTGGTACAAAATATTGGCAGCGTCAAGACCAACCCCAAAACAGACAAGCCGTACGAAGACGTCAGAATTATATCAGTTACAGTTAAATAAATAAATAAATAAAGTATTTATAAAATGAATTAGGTAATTGTTTTAAGTGAATCGACGATGTGATTGATGTACAAATGAACAATTGAAATTATTGCTGTTGTATAAAGTGGGATCTGTATTTGATATGTTATTTAATTCGTTTCCAAGAAAATTAATACTCTGCTGCAGGACATAATAATAAAGCAGCTTCCAAGCCACTGCTGCAACCTTCGGTTTTAAAATTCCCGCTCCCTGCGACCTCAACAAATCAAACATAAATATAAATAGTGATCTTAAGGGTCTGTTACTCATTGTACCGATAAGTTCTGCACAAGTTTCGAATAAGCTATTTGTTACTTATTCGTAGGATAAACACAGTTGTTGCGTTTCACGACTGTCAAATAGCGCTATATGTAACATAAAGTCCACCATAAATTATGGGTCAGACGAAGTGACAAATAGCACATTTATTTTTAACATAAGTAGTGTGTTTGAAAGTTAAAATAAATAACATTGTCTTTTTTTCGTTCGTGTTGTATTTAAACTATACAGCGTGTTACAGAAAGGGTACATCCATACCAACGGGGTGTAGAGTGTATCCGGTACTAAATCTCTACGCAAAATTTCAGCTCTAAAGCAATAACTTAAGTGCATAATATTTTTTTTATTTCGGCAGTTTATTAAGTTTAAATCATAACAAACGTGGCAGGAGAAACAAATCTTTTATGGAGTTGTTTCTTTGTGTGTAGTTTATTGACACCGATTAGCTGACTTGGTGTAGTGATGTGTAAAATTCTACTGGAAATTGAACATTTGATGTTTTACTTAAGTACCATCCATCACGCCAGTATTCCCCGGGTTAGGCAGAGGTGCACCAGTGTACACCCTCAGTTCGCCGGTACTACCCCGCCGGCCGGTTTAATTACATAATTTTGTAAGTATAGATATTAAAAAATAAATACTATGTTGTTTGTTAACACCTATCGAATCCGTGCCTTTGATATGTATATACCCTTTCCGTTACACGCTGTATATTTACGTAAAAAATATTTTGTGTAAGTTTTACGAACATATTTACCTATCTGTATTATCAGAAAGGAATCACCGTGGTGTTTTGTCTTAATATCCTAGGTAGACTACTTATAACGACGAAATAATAAAATAAGAACAGTTTACGATTTTTAATTTGAGCGACGTAATATCTATAATTGGTAGCCCGATTACAAAAGTTCTTTACCTGATAGAAAGCTACACTATTGCCGAGTGGCATAAGCTGTTTTATGGTATACTTGACTTCCACGCAGACGAATTCGTGTGCAGAAGATAGTATTATAATATATAATTATAATACTGATTGTTTAGTTGATAATTGACTCAACCAATCACATCATCTCACGCGCTTGACAATTTTGTCACTTTTGGTATTGTCCGAGAAACAATTTGTTTATAAAAAGTGAGAGATGCTAAGAACAGTATTCCCTAACTGGCTTGGGAGACCAAACCAAGTGAGCCACATAAATTTAACTCGTTCGGTCTCTGATATTGCCTAGTGGCTTAGCTTCATCTAACTGGTAAGGTCATTGACCCTGCGGGTAAAATCGCCAAAGTAGTCTTATAGGCACCGGGATGGTACGAGATGGTATGCACCCCGTATCCACATACTACTATTTCGACTAATAATTCTGCCATTATTGCTGAAAAAATTAGTAGCTTATTATTCTATCGAACCATCTAAACATGATGACACAAAAACTACCAATAGGTTTTATGGTAAATATAAAAGGACGCCATCTGTGATAGAGTAGATACAAGCTAAAGTAAATCTATTCATTGCGCCATCTAGTGTGGAGTAGACGAACTAAAATAAGTAAATCGTTTTCAAATAGATGTCAGCACTAGTATTCATTTTACCTGTAACCATAACATTTACCTAGTGCTATTATTGTTTGGATACAACTGTCAGGTTTGCCGGCAAATTACGCAATTACAATTTCTACGATATTACAATGGCTATATTTACGTTTTACGTATTTCATATCTTTTGTAAGGGATGACGGATAGAATGTATGTGCAGATAGCTAAGATCTAACCTTGGTAGGGGAAATATTGTCAGCATTTTATTTCAATCTTGCTAGTTGCTATTTACACAGGATTTGGACTATAATATTCTTTTAAAAATATATATTTTCCTAGAAACGTTAATTTTTCCTTTATATTACCTACATTTATGTGATGTGATGTTGAAGTATGTTTCTCACACATGGTCACCTTCAACTTGTATTCATTTATAATAAAAGTAGTACCTAGTACGGAACCTTCAGCGGTGGTACGCAGATGTGCACTTGACCCTAAATAATTGAATGATGCGTATCTTATTATTATATAATGTAGGTGCTGAAGTAGACATCAAAAATAGACGACAACATCTTAATAAACCACGATGAATGCATTTACCTCTTCTTTTAAGTCGGTTAAATTTTTATCTAGATTGATAAGTACATATTATGTCATTTTAAGATTCGGGGCCTAAAGTATAGAATTTAAAACATGTTATAATTAATATTTAAGTTTTTTTTTCAATGTTTTTATTTATCTACATGCTTTATTCAGAACAATATGTAGGTAGGTACCCCATAACTTCAACTACCCATAGGTACATTATTACAATTTTATGTGCCTATAAAAACATTGTTATTAATTTAATGATGCTTAATATCTTTAAAGAGTTCTCACAGCCGTTGACTGCCAATAGTACCTACACGTCTAGAGGATTCTGTAACTGGTGTTGTGTTTATGGCCATAAAAAATGAAGGTCATCTTTACAATAACATCAAATGCGAGTCCACCACAATAATCGAGGAATTTTAGATGCATTTTATTTTCCTTTTGCTCGGTAGGACTTATCTTTCGTGGGAAAGGGATGAGAGCGTGCTCTCTCGCTCTTTCCCGCACAGTTCCCTCCCCCCCGTCGCCCGGACAATATTTTCTTGCACCGCGCGCGAGCGGCTACCCCGCCTCTGTGCCTCACCCAAAATCGTTCGTTTCCATTGTTACACTTTGACTCTCGTTCAAAAGTATTTTTATTTTGTTAGTATTTTGGTGATATTAAAAACAAAATGTATTACCCACTGAATTATGCGACATGCTCATAATATTAATATATGTTATAGGTCCTATTAGTATAACTTTTTAAGATTATAAGATTAAAAGGTAGGTACGGAAGTTAGAAATTCATTTCAGGTGACCAATGTTTTAATGTATAAATCGGGACTATTCCTGATTTAGTTTGGTTTAAATGGTAAGATATACAAGTTATAAAAAAAATTAATTGAAATAGTACCCAATTTAAAAGCAAATTTTCTTATGCATGTTTGTACCAGTAAAATTAGATTATTTGTAAAAAGATGAGAGAAAAACAAATACTAGAAATGCATTTTTTATATAAAGAAAAACCTTTTGCCTTTTATAGTCACATATAAATGAGTTAAGCATTAAATTATCGAATATATTTATAATGAATATTTAATAGTATTTAAACTATAGCTAAAGATATCTTTGGTAAACAAATATCAATTTAAATTCACATTATGATACGACATAAATGTTATAATGGACATGCGCGTGCTGATTCTCGGTAATCGTACGAAGTCGTAAACAGCCCGACGCGGCCTCGCGCTACGCTACGATGCCAATCACCAATCACACGCAAGCGTTACACGGTATCGCGCGATATTCAACCAATGAGAGCTCGACTATATCACGCTACTTCTAAAAATAGCTTATCTGAGTCACTCAATAAAAGCAGTGGTTGTTTCTTAACAATGTTTAGAAACAAGTGGAACGTTGAGGGAGTCGGACGTGCGTTGCCGCATGAAAAAGTTTTGATATTCGCGCAGTGAGTTCAGTGATACCGAGTCGTTCGGTGCAAACACATGGTTCGACGCTTCCAACACGGCATGGAGACCACTTTCTATGACGAGCAGTATCCCCTCAGTGGACCTGTGGAGAACCTGAAGAGACCGCTCACCTTGGACGTGGGGCGGGGCATCAAGCGGGCGCGGATCGGCGGCGCGCCGGTCCTGTCCTCACCAGACCTGCAGATGCTGAAGCTCGGCTCCCCGGAGCTCGAGAAACTGATCATCCAGAACGGTATGATTACAACGGCGACTCCTACTCCGGGGGCGCCAGTGTTATTCCCGGCCAGTATCGCGCCGACGGAGGAACAAGAAATGTACGCGCGGCCGTTCGTCGAGGCGCTGGACAAGCTACACCACTCGGACCCAACGCCGCAGATCGGACGCGTCGTCGACAGGCGAGTGTACGCCGACCTGGACAGGCCGCTTGACCGCTATCCCACACCGGTGGTCAAGGACGAGCCGCAAACTGTCCCCAGTGCTGCAAGTTCACCACCCCTGTCTCCCATTGATATGGATACACAAGAGAGAATCAAATTGGAACGCAAAAGGCAAAGAAACCGAGTGGCTGCGTCCAAGTGCAGACGGCGCAAGCTGGAGCGCATCTCTAAGTTGGAGGATAAGGTCAAGATCCTGAAGGGCGAGAACGTGGAGCTGGCGCAGATGGTGGTGAAGCTAAAGGAGCACGTGCACCGGCTCAAGGAGCAGGTGCTGGAGCACGCCAACGGCGGCTGCCACATCGACTCGCACTTCTGATCGTGCCGTCGCCGCCGCTCCACCACATTCCATGCTAGTCGCGCCCGTTAGGACGCAGCATACAAAGCGATTTGTGATCTTAATTTTACTGTGTAATATATAGTTAATGAACACTAGTGTGTAAGGTGTTGACGCTACGTTAAGGATGCTGTGGATGTATCGTTAAGTTTGAGAGATTAGGTTGCCAGTGATGTGTGCAGGCAGAACCTCCGCTCGAGTGAGCTGATTCCAGGACGGTCGTTGTTTGTGAAATGGTTATGTTGTGGACGGTCCACTTAGCGAGGGATGTACTTAGTGCGAGTCACAACTGCGAAAGCTTTAGCTTCCATTGTAAGTCGCAGACCTAATGTTTTCCTTAAATCAGTATTGCGTTGTCTCATTTAGAATAGTGTAGAAACTAGAAAGGATAATCGTGCGACGTCATTCGTTTGCAGACTGCCTGAACGAGGTTGAGGCGGCGTTGCCAGTTTTACGGCGAATTTCCCGTTTCAGCGATGTTGCCGCACTTGCCTCGCTGAATCGGGGATTTCCATTGTTCATTGTGTCCCGGCCATTGTATGTATTTTTTCTGTCCAGTAGAATCTTATTATAATAATTAGTTTACATTTCGGACGTTATTTATTGCGATTTAGACGGAGACGCACATCGCCTCCGTGTTGTGACAGGCACGAAACGCAGCCGGTGTGAAAGAGATAGTGTAGCATAGAATGGCAACGGCGCATCAGGCCGAGTCACGAGCGGATGTTCTGCTAATTAAAATTCCGCCTGCGCCGCCCTCGCGGAATGGCGGCCATGTGTTCAACACTCGGACGTTCCGAATCACGTTTTGTTGCACAAGGTTAACTTTTTAAACGCGACAACAGCGTTTTAACGCCGCCGTGGACTGGAACGTCTTTGTCCGCTTCGCTTGATTGTTTCGAGACAAACTAAGTGCTTGTGTGGGAGACTGATCGAATGCTAGGAAGGAGTGGCTCGTACGTTTGAGCGAGAGCGCGGATCGCGCAAATTGTTTTCTCCGTTTTGAAAGATGATTCTCGGAACTGACCCGGTGCTCTGTAGAGGACGTGACTTGTAATGTAAAGCCGTCCGATTTAAATACTAGTTGTGGACGTAGAGGAGTGATTCGTAACGAGCAAATGTTTGACATGTGAATCTGTGAACGATGCGAGTGAATGCGTGATGGAAGTATTTATTAGTGAGAATGTTTATCTTATAGGATGAAGTAGCAATCTCGAGTGCCTACGCTTTGTAAACTAAAGCCTATACCTATGTTTTTAATTGTTTTTGTTACCATTAATGTGCTACAGTAAATTGTTCTGTACCATTGTCTTCTATAGGTTATTGTAAGTAATTATAATACCAATTAACAAGTTGAATTGTTATATAGACTATATAAGGCGAGCGGGTGGCGTGGTAATGAGAACGCGAACAAAGTTGTTCTGTGAACTGTAAAGAATGCACCCGACGCCTATTTGTATTATTTTTATACAAAAGAATTCGTCAGAATGTTAACAGTAATTTGTAAGTTTATAAAAGATATGGAAACAGTTATACTAAAATAATATATTTCTATGAATTTAACAAAGAATATTGTTTTATACGAAGTATCATATTGTATGATAAAGTTGAAGGAGAAAATAAATTATGAAGATTATTATACCATTTACTTTCTGATTTCATTTCTATAATCCCCAGTAAATCGGCTATTTGGTAATAAATTAACCGACTCGAAATCTAAAGAGCATTGCATGGGTCTAGCGAGCTCTTTGTAGTTTCCATTGTACAAAGTTCGAAGCAGAACGCTGCAGTATACCTACATGAACGAAAATGCAAAACAAAAACAATGATATGGCACATTCAAATTATGTAAATAAATAATGACAAAGAAGCGAACGACAACTGCCATTACATAACAGAGTAGCGACATAATGTAATGTGCAATCGAAGCAGGAAAAGCCATAACACTGCAAGTGTGTGGTGACTAGTTATTTGACATTGAACAACGAGAGTAACAGCTGTTTTATGATGGAGTGGATTCTGTTACGTTAATAACTGCTATCTTTTTATGTAATCCGTGCACCTATATATTTCCTGAAGAAATTATGCACGTTTACAGGATTGAAACTCGGGAATCGGGAATATAAATATGTTCAGATAATTTAGCATATTTGACCTAGCCAACTGCACCTTTGAAAGAACTTGAGAACTTTTTGCGTTTGGTTTGAAGAACACACTTACTGGGTATTTAAAAAAATCAAAATGCACGTTCTGCAATTTTGAAATGTTCATGTAGGTAAATATTGTTTGAAAAATAAGACAAAAATTACCATGTCTAAACATTTTGTCACCAAAATACATTTCGTAAAGATCAACAGTAATTTTCCTAAATGTAAACAAGCTATAAACCCGACAGAAGTGCAATTTTATGTCAAAATTCACTTGATAACTGTGTGTATACTAGTACTAACCTATATCTACCGGTGAATGAACGAATTAAGACTTTATTTATTAGCTACTGAGTCGATATTCGTGTTATAAAACAAACGAAGGTCAAACGAATCGATGCCAGCGATATCTCGCTGGCCGGATGTCCGATTTTTGTTCGGGACAAATACGTTTGTTCAAAATAAATAAAAAATGTGTCGCTTTACTGCGTCGCCATCGCCATGCCACCACTTTGTTCGAGTATCAGTGGGCGCCATAATTACTATAATAAATTACATGTGTATGATGTATGTGTACATTTCGCAGCAAGAGAAAATAAAATCTGTTTTCAGTTTTCACGGTACGCAAGATTTAGGAGTTCGATTTATAGCGGCCTTATTCAGAATGCTCCCCAAGATCCCGACCTACCTAGTCGGGATCTTAGGGAGCAATAACATACAGTAGGCATATCATCCAGTTCCGGGGGCGGTAAATCACGGTCACTTGTTATGTGGGTAATATAGGTCAGTATGCTGTTAACATGAACATTAGCCACTGAAGCCTACGCATTGTTCTCGTTAAAACATCGCAATATTTACTAACATCTCCGTGTTTATTCTGGCTGTTGTTAAAACACTTATATATTTATGATTCGATGTTTTTCATACGACGAGTATGTTGACTGATTGCGCTGCGTATGTCTATTCATTTCGTTCGCCGAAAATAACATGTGAGCGTGTTGAAACATCAATATTATAAGTTGTGTTAATATCAACAAAAAAAGCGCTTGTTGTTAAAGTATTTGTTGCGCATTTTCTTTTTGGTTTTTGTTGCATTTTCGTGACGTATGAGCGTATGGTTACGCTTCGTACCAAAACCCGGTCCTAAAATCTAAAATGAACAAAAAAGTCCACCGGTCGTCTGGCTGTATGTACTATTTATCCATTACCTGTCGATGCACTACGAATTCTGACAGCGAACTAGTTAATTATTCAAGCATTTATTGGTCCTATTACACAGTAACACGGAATTGTCAGACCTCACAGGCGCAAGTTGGACATATTATGACATTTACTTTAATTTACGTCTCTTGGAAGACGTTTAGGATTATAGTAAAATGAGACTGTATTCATACACTGCAGAACCATTTGATTAACTTTGCTTGTGTCCCTCTATATATTTCTCAATGACAAGTATATAATGCTTCTCAGCAGAAATATTTACATGTTCATCGAATAAGCATTTTAATGTCTATGAACTAAATAAATGTCGATTTTCGCTGCAAAGCTTTTTATTATTGGAAAGGTTCCAGAGAAAACACCGTGTGCGGTCGTTTGCCCTCGGCAACGCTTCTGACTCACGTAAAAGAAAAGAAAAATAGTCAAAAACTATTGTGTGTTCGTTACAAGGATATTTTATGTTACAACGAGGACAATGTCAACTTAGAAATACAGTTCGTTGCGTTCCAAGAAGTGTTTTGTAAAATGATATAAAGCGGTGCCGAGCTATTGTGTGCTTCACTAAAACTATTAGCTAAAATATCTGAATAACTTGGAAAATGTTCTGAAATAAATTATTGGTACACAAGCTGTTTCATAGAAATTATGTATTAAATTTTATATGACGACCAAAACCTAAATTGCTGCCAATTGGTGCGACCTTTCATTTATGAAGAAGTCGATTGTATTTCTAGTGGCATTTAAAGGAAATTCGGCATTTGGCCGGTGGCGGAGACAATTTCTGCGAAAGACCCCGTTGGCTTTTAATTTTAACCTGCGGGTCACCTTCAACTCGGCGATATGTTGTGCTTGTGTGCGCAGGTGCGCCCTCTGCTGGGCTAATATTCGATACAGTTCGAAAATCGGTTGGCGAGTGTCCAGCCACCGCACGTGCCGTGATGCGTGTAGGAACCATGCGTGAGTATTTTGTAGACTGAACCTGTTGTTTTACGGAGAAATCCTGCTTAATATCACTAGTGTTAGAAAAAAATTGTTACTAATTGTAGCTAATCGAGTTTGGAACTATGGCAGATAAACAATTCAATATTTCTATCCCTAGTCTACTTATTCAATCGTACAGCAAAAAACGTAAAGTTATCAGGTAGGTGTCTATCTCTGGCATCCCTTTCTGAATCACAGCGTGACCGTTGTCTGACCTTGGCCTAATAACATCCTGTCAAACAGGTAGTTGATGAAAATAAACACTAAAAACTTCTACACATCATTTTATTCAGCATTTTTACTGTGAATCAAAAGTAAACAAATATTTTAAAGGATTGTAAATACATTACTTGTCAAAAATAAAGTCGACATCAGTCACCAAGTATACTTGACAAAGTAAAAAAAGTCCTGAAATATCATAAATGATGGTGACACTATGCTCGGCTCGCAGACTATAAATCAGGTAGATTCATTGCACCATTGTGTAGCGTCTCCAAACTGTCTAATAATAAATAGATTATGCAATTTAATAGATTTACTACCTACTCCTTTTATTTTAGTAACAGAAAAATACATTATGGTTAGCTAGCTACATACGACAAAAATTCCCACAGACGCAAGATTTTCATCTGGAATATTTTTATTTTTAGCTTGGGTTGTCCCACTGCGGGGCAAAGTCCTTCCTTTCGCCTTTCCAATCCTCTTTATTCTGAGGTATTGCGGACCTATACTGCCTGTAAGCGTCAAACTCATTCCACTATCTTCGCCTGGATCTGCTGGATATTGTTTTGAATATATTAAAAACTTCATTACTTCAAAGCAAATCTTTCACTGCTAGTCATCATCATTATTATTAAAAGTTTAATTTAAAAAAAACATAACACGATCTGTTTTAATTAAATTTAGTAAATTTATATTTATTCTTTAAACAAGAGAAAAGCCATTTTAACAAGTTACTTTATACAGGTGATAATATATGTAGGGTTACTTTGAAACAATAGTTACTGCTTCTATAAAGTTAATGATCTCGCTGGTGAAGGCGCCCTAACTAACACGAGGCTGTTAAGCGCTCCACCAAGTCCTCCCAGTTTTAACTGCACCACGTTAATCAATTTAGTTAATTAGGTCATTTAAACACTGTCTATTTGAACACTTTGGCGCTATTAACGTATTTATCGAGGTACATACGTTGTTGTGGAAAAAAGTAATTATAATCATAATAGTGTGTTGCAATAATAGAAAATTTGACATGTTTGAAAATGAGTAGGTATAGACAAAACTACGGTTTTTTTTAAAAGCCAACTAGCTACACCCCGCGGTGTCTATTCTTTAAATCTATTCATAAAATGCGTCGTTAAAAAGTTCTAGGTGTATATACAGCGGAGGCGACATTTTCTTTCTTGTAGCGCAGTTCCTAAAGCTGTATAAAGGACACGATACAACAAAGTAGTTTGCTATAAAAGCCGTTATGTACAGTCGCGGCAGGCGGCACTTTCTATGGATTTCACAAGTTGTGCAAGCGCGGAAGCTCCCCGTTATAGTCCTGGCACACTTTCCACTCTTGTTTGCAACTGTACCCGCACCTACTATAATATTGCATTGTGGCCACATTTATTTATACCTATCTACCAGACTTCCTTTAAGGAGTTTATAATTGAATGGCTACGGTTTCTTCACACGTAAAGTTCGGAACGCGGGAAACAGCACGCGCTATTCCATCCCTCGCTGCAAGTCCGAAACGTCTAATGCGAAGGGCTGACAGCCCGATCTGCATGTCGACGCGAGTGCGTTTCACAGTTTTGTGCGCGCATCACATATGAACGTAAACCTTCGTAAACAATATCGGTTTGGAGCGTCGAAGCTATTACGTAGTTCATTTGTTTGTTCCGTGAACATCCATGTCTGTGAAAGATTAAAAGTAACGCTGTAACGACTACAGCAACAGGAGTATGAAAAACAAAGCTTATGACGAACTTGATGATTTTTGTAAGACATTAGGTTTTGCTTCAGCTAATCGCGAATTCGGCACGAAAAAGATACAAAATTTAAGAGGTGCATTTCGCAAGGAATTAAAAAAAGTTATGGGAACACGAAGCAAAAGTGGAAGCTCCCAAAAAGATGTATGTAAACCGAGTCTTTGGTACTACGATCAACTTTTGTTTACCATCAATTACCGAATACCATAATGACCGAGAATTACCGAACGAAAGCATGTCTAATATGATGGCTGAGGACGATTCTTCCGAAGCTGAAACTATACAGGATTCTGCCAACCTCACACCACCGTCACAGCAGTGCACCAACGATACACCAACATCTCAGCAGCTTACAAATATAACATCACCGCCAAACTCTGACCACATAATTGTAGAGGTGAGTGGTAAATAAAAACACAACATAATGGCCAATTTTATTTTCTAGTGTGCAAATAAAACATCGTAAAAAATTACTCACTTAAAATATGTTTTATATTCATCTAAACTCTGTTTAGCTAAAGTTGAGATATTTCTGTCCAATCTAGTTAGGTCTCTTTGCCAATCTCATTCAGTAACGGTTCCAGATTCAATATTTTCTCTGTACACCGTCGTCGTCGCTGACAAATACATACTACTTCTCTTCCTTACAAAATTGATAATGCTACGTATTGCTAGTACTATGTAACATAATATGTTTTTAAGTTTTATATTAATGTGTGTGCGTAATATCTGTAATGAACTCTTAGTTTGAATTGACCAAAGCTCTAATAAAACCGTGCTGTAATTTTTTTTTGTACATTTAATATTTTGCACCAAAATTTGCAGGTGGGACAATTCGAACATGCTTTCCGTCGAGAGCCTCACCACAATTAACGGAATTCCACCGATGTTGGAAACCTTTGGCAATTTCCAACTATTCTTCTTTACTCGTAGAAAACTGAAATAAAAAACTCAATAACATTTTGTTTCTTTTAGTATTATACATTTTATTGTTTCAGGAACGATTAAGAAGCACAAAGAAGAAAGGGAAACCAAATGTAATCGATAGTCAAATTAAGTTCATGAGTGTATGCACAGAAGCATTAAAAAATAAGAAAGAAATTACATAGTACCAATCTTTGTCCATAATAATTGCCAAAAAATTGGAGAAAATGATTAGTATTCAAGCCTTACATGCTGAAACAATAATACATTCAGTATTACCCAGGGGTTTATTAAATCAATTAACTGATTCGACAAATGTTTGTGATAAGCAGTGCAATAAAACTATAATTTTATCTACCCCAAATATGCCAAGGCCATTATCTCCTTGTTCATCGGTACACACGGAAGCTACCTACTACCATTCGCCTCTTCAACCTAGTGCCTACATCGAAAACCCAAGACATTCATGCTGACAAGCTGAGTCTCCGTGTATACTAAGATATTTTTACAATAACTAAACTAAACAATAACTAAATTTTTAAACTAACAACAAATCCACCTAACGCGATGAACAAACGAGACTCCAATTTTCTTACTACTGAGGACAAAATATTTAAATTTATAACGTTTCACGCGCCAGTCCAAACTGCCGTCAAAACTCTTGAAATCAAATTTACACGCACAGTTCCGATCGTTTGCCTGCTGTTGCCCGCGCTTTCTCTCGCTGCCTTCAGAAATTGTAACAGAAAATGAGTTATTCCATATATTTTGACCGTTTAATTGTTGTTATTTTGAATGGAACAGCTGACTTTTTTATTAACCGACGTGATATTTCTCCTCTGGGGAGTCTAGGAACATGTAGCTACTGAATCCATGGTAACAGTTTTCGTTATGATGTCCCTTTCACCCCGGAAATAAATTATAATACTAGCCTATTAATGTTCCACTGCTAGGAAACGCTTCTTCTCATTCATGAGAAAGCATACGCACTGATCACCATGCTTGCTCAAAGCCGATTGGCGATTTTAAACTAACATTAATTATAAGTCCAGGTTTCCCCACGATGTTTTTTGACCGATGTCAGTGATGTCCAAGATAAACTTAGGAGGTACTGTACATTACTTGAAGAGGTCAGACTGGTACTCATCACAATCCTACGCATGAGCAGGCTTGGACATCCCGACATTACCCACCACTAGGTACCTACAGGTGTTGAATTACCTACGTGGTAGATATTGCCCCCTTCCTCCATTTAACAAAGAAATGAATCATCCTCATAACTTTGCTCTTTAAAACAGTTTGATATAATTATTTCCTACTTTAACTCCATATTCCCAAGTATGTAAAGGCATCCCTATACACTAGCGATTGTATCAACAAGGCGATATATTACTATTTGCCTGCAACATTATACTGGCATAGGTACTACACATATTATACTGGACTTATATGTATTGTGATCTAATGCTATTATCTGGCATCTCTTTCTATTTGTATCTTTTTTTATATTATTATTTGTACACCATCTTGTTAGTTGGACATAAATATTATAATACATTTGACAGTAACACCTATTACAACCAGTGCTCACAAATAAATTGAATTGAAACCATGATAATATAACTGGTGTTTAAGGATGCCTTAACTATAGCTAGGTATAGCTATTAGTCTTATCATAATCATAACTATTGCATCAGAACACTGCAGGTGTTAGAGTAGGTAGGTACTCGAGTGGTACACAGCGCAATACCTTGTTTGTACTTTGTAGGTAACTACATGGACCGCGGGAAAGACCACCGCAGAAAATGCTTTGTTTAAATAACTATATACCTAGGTACTTATTGCATCATTTATGAAGTGTTGTACGTAATTCATTATTTTGATTTCAATACCCGTTTCAGCTGAAGGCAAGAATCTAGAAAAAATACACCATCACGCCTGTATTCTCCGAAGGGTTAGGTAGAGGCGTACCGATGTACATCCATAATTTGCCGGTATGTTTAAGTCCCATGTAATGAAGGGCGAGCCTATTACAATAAACTGGGCACAAATCCTAACTCCGAGCTGCTACTGAAAATTTCATGGGAAAAACCCAGCAACACTTTGTTCGACTTTGGAATCGAACCTTTAGCATAGCAGTCGCGCTTAGGACCACTAGGCTAACGATGCAGTTCCAGAAAAAAATAATTAGCATTTATTTCTTTTTCACAAACTGTAAAGAAGATTATAACATAATCTTACCTAGTGTTAGCAACAAGCCGATACGCTACCAATGCTGCTTAATCACAATTTTAATTCTTTCGCTTCATCCTTATTTTTCAATTTGATACTTTTCATTCATAAGGGCTTTCTAAGCTTATCTTGGATGTCACTGACATCGGTGAAGAAAAGCATCGTGAGGAATCCTGGACTTTTGGATTAATATACGTCTGAAATCGCTAATCCGCCAGCAAGCGTAGTGATCAAAGCTCGTACATTCTCTGTATGAGAAGAGGCCTTTTCCCTGCAGTGTTTCGTTATTTCCAAATATTGTTTTATATCTATAAAATTATTGCTTGTCTTCCTAAATTAATGATAGGATCTCATAGAGTCTTAAGCCTGAACCGTCTATTACCGACATATTTTCCAGCCAGACGTTCGCTCTTAGTTAGGTATACAGCCGAAACCAACTAGCGTAACGAGACAAAGTGTTGAGCTTATTGCGCTTCCTACTACATACCTACGCTATTATGTAGATAATTATAATAGTATACAATTTATACAAAGAGGTTTCTGAATGTACTTTGCTCTGTATTACAAAACCTTTGTGAAGTGGGTACCAGCTGTCTACCATAGATGTGTAAAATGTATTTTTTTTTAAATACGTAGAAAAAGTTAGAAATATCAAACCATGATTAATTCAACAAAAATACCATTATAGATATCAACAAAAAAAAAACTGATGGTATTCTTTATCTCGCTTAATTAAAAACAAAGAGAAAAAAGAAACAACAGTAAGTTTAAATATCGAATGTTGTTACAGTTTAAAAGGTTTAATAAAATAATCGTGGCCGCCCTTTGTTCGCACGGACAAAGAGTCAAACGTGCGAGCTCGCGCGTGTGTGTGTGCGAACGTGCACGTGTTGCTCCTAACGTGGACACGCCCCTCAGTCACACGACATTGAATTATGATGAAATCGTAACTACTAATAAAGAAATTAATATTGTTAGTTGTTGCCTGCATGGAAGATTTTTCAAACCATGAATGGGTTGAGGAAAAACGTGTGTAAATTATAGCAACTTTTTGTTCTTGAATTAATAGAAAATATTTTTTACAAGCATAGGATGATGTGAGGGGTTTACAAGTTAAAGAAAACAATGTAATTACGTTTACAACGTCCATGTGTTCATTTTAAGTTAAAATACATTTTATAGGTAGTCTATTTCCATGTCGAAGAATATCTAATGGCAATAAAAAAAATTAAGATGTCATTAATCTAGCATGATTAAAAAGAACACAAATCAGTAGGTAGGTACCCATTACGGCGTTTACGGCAAGAAGGTTAATAACATCGATTGCTTTAATTTAAACTCTTGTACAGTAGTTAAAAATAGAGCGAATAGTGATACTGCTCTCGGTTGTTTCTGCTTATTTAATAGTTCGTATATGAGCTCTCATTATTATGTGAAGAAAAGTTGCACATAGACCGGGGCGGACTAACCCTGTCAGAAGCTCGTGGCGGAAAAAGTTAATGTTATTATGTTACACTAGCTATGTATTTGTATTTTTTTTTAAGATCTCAATTTAGGCCGGTTTTAAAAACGAGGGACCCGGGGTGTTGGATACCCGGGGTACATCAGTAACCCAGGTACCATCCGAGAGATCGTCAGTAACATCAAGGCGTTGCTGGCCTCTCTCGAGGAGTTGTGTGGACTGATAGATCTACTTACCGCACGCAAACGTAAACTACGCGCCAAGACATGGTGTTGCGGACACCATGTAGCCCGTTATACAATACAAAACACTTGATGTGCATCGCATATTCTTCTAGTACTTTGTCCAATAGGTAAGCTGTTCAGTATGCTGGCACCATAGCAGCATTATGTATGTAAAGTTTTTATTGACAATGTAAATTCCCTGGCAGGGGTTCAACCCGCATTCCGTTCTACTGGAATCTTCACAAGCAGGAAGTTTGAGTCAAGCTGGAGTCGGAAGTAGGTATCTGAATGGTATTGGCTTTAAAAGCTAAAGTTGGCAATGCAATGGTACAGATCTTATTATAAAAAACCTGTGCATCTATACCTATAGATGTACAAAGGAGACTATAAACTTTCTGAAAAGTTTCTTTATTTATCTAATTCCATTTTCCTTTTACGATTTTTTCATGACAAGGCAACCGACATTTACGCGACATCCGTTTCCCAAACTGATAAGGCGTTACAGATTACTGTAAGGCTTAATATTTTTTCTTGTTTTTACTATAGCTGCCTACAAAATCCAATTATTTATTTGAATTAGACCATTAAAAGGCAATTTTAAACATTATTTATAGGAAAAATATAATTTAATCTATGTACATAGTTGCTACTTCCAAAGGTAGTTTTGTATAAGTAAAGAAGAATAGACAAGAAACTATGCTTACCTAGTGTTTTAAATCAAATGTTTTACAATTTTAATATTACAACAAAACATATTAGATATAATCTTGTATTGTGTCTAATTATAACTTCCTAGCGGTCAAATTGTTTACTATTTAAAGACCACAATGTCCTTCACGGTGGCTTCCTATTATTTCGAGCCTCAACCAAAACAAGTCTGCGTTAATTATATTCTATTTGAGAATGTAAACACATCGTTTGGATGTTACCTGTCTTGTTATAAGCTTGGACGTGTAACAGGCATCTAATGATGGTACTTCTAGGCCCGGAATCCATTAAAATGGAGAGGAGACGAGATGTCTCGTAAACAAACAATAATGATAATCTTTGGACCGAATGTCGGTCATAGCGGCCAATCTTAATACAGACTTGCATAGTATGCAGGGGATATTACAGTGCACAAGAGTGTGTGTAAAAATTTAGGTGCACTCCTTCTCTGTCATAGTCCTTTAAGACGGCAATCCGAAATGATCGGAGAGAGATCAGGCGCATAAACCAATGGCTTACATGCTTTCCGAGATGCGGGGGTATTACCCTACCAACTTCTAAACTTTAGACTGTCCAGAAATTCCAAATGGAAAAAACCCAATATCTCTGCTCAAATTGGGAATCCAACCCAGGGCCCCCCCACGTTCAGCAGTCCCGCTTGCGACAATAATAGCCAAACAATAAATATAATTTAGTAATGTATTGTTGTCGTAGGCATTGAGAGTTCGCGTCTTTCCCCCGATTTGGTGGAAGCCTGGTTGCGTAACAGATTTACAATTCGGTACCTAATTTCAATTTAACTATTCAATAATACTCCTTGCTTTTTTTATCTACGTTGCGAGCAGACAATTTCCCATCAAAATGGAGAATCAATGTGGTGACTTATGTAATGGTAATTAGGGTGCTGATCATTAAACATACATCAGCATCTATTGGAACAAGGTGACCACGACAAAACGACGCTAGTGGGCGTTACGACGTGAGTGAGTGTTCACGTACGACACGAGCGGTTTTCTAGGGGAGTTCAGATTGGCAAGAGGACTGAGAATAAACTGGAAATTACCTTCGACAAAATTCCGGAAGACGAGTCTGGAAGAGAATACCATAATCTATCAGCCTTACTCCTGTCCCAGTAGAAGTTTATGTCTCTATCAACGAAGTTAACCCACTGTCTCATTATCTGTAATGCGGTGTAAATATTTTGCGCATTTTTCAATGCCGTCGTCCACTTGTTTACATTGAAGATATCTGTGAAGTGAGATCTATCATAACATTGATTTATTGGATAAGATAGGTAGAAAATTATTTGACGCCCAAGCTTTTAAAATCATGTGAGATTACGTACCTTTTAACTACAAACTTTAAGCCATAAAATTTAATTATAAGTGTTAAGTTTGAACTCCATCACGATCGTAAAGTTTACTTATTTGGCCCCCTTTTAATAAACTCTGAGAAAAGTTACACCAAACTTAATCGTGTAACTTTACTCCAGGTTTATTAACCACAGGGATTAGGTACTTAAAATTTCCAGAACTACGTAAATCGCTAGATTTGCTTTAATTATCACATAAATACTTCAAATTACTTACATAACCATTATGTAGGTATGTATAATTTTAAAAGATGCACTTATATTTAAGTGTTAAAAGCGTTTATTATTGAAGTGATGGCCATTTCCTGTGAAAAAATATTAGAGGCGAGGCATAATGGTAACCTACTTAGTAGAAGCTAAGTTGCAAGTTTGCAACAAACATGCGCAGGAGTACGTGACTAGAGGAACGAAGCGGTTTTCCCAACTGCGTCTTGGTAATTGGTGGTCGGTGTTTCATCCATCACTCGATATAATGTTTGTTATTTTATTTTGGTATTCTAGAACACCAAACTAGATTACTGGGTGCTAAATTGTATCATCTACAACAGTTGCCCGCGATATCATTTGTCTAATATGAATTTAAAAGCTCAGAACATAGTAATCCTCTTTTTCTTAACACGCTTTATAAGTTTGACCTGTGACCAATGATATTGTGACTATGTCAAAATATTGGGAGTTGAATTTAGCAAACTTTCCAAATGTGTGTAATACTGATGACAATACAATAATATGGGTCCTTCGAATTGACGGGATGATGGACCCGGAGCCAACCTAAACCCAGCTCGTTTCAGAGCAGGACAAACACGCAGACTGTTTTAATTTTTGAATTGGTTTTTAGAAACAAACAGACACTTCAATTTTATCTATTTGTATATATATAGATGTAACTATTTATTTGTAGGTATAGATAATCGGTTTTCACACTTAAGTCAGCAGAGCAACCAACCAAAACAAATAGAAATTCGTATATTTGTTTTGACCACAATCAATCAGACGGATTTTGCTAATTACACAAGGAAAACAAACGATTTCGTAAAGTCGATAACAACTGAATCAACACCAGCTGAATGTAATGTAAGTAGTTATTGATAACCTACATTATTTAAGTGCACGGTACTTAGGATGATTTAAATAAAATAAACTGCTTACACAAACTAATGTTATGTTAGTAACCTACATAATTTCCTCGCTAAATGTTACATGTTATCTAAGTGGGGCAACTTGTCATGCTTAATACCTAGGTATCTACATGTATCGCACTTTTAAGTGCTTAGGAACAGTTGTGATTTGGATTATTTAGCATACTTTAAGCCTTCTCGGCTGTGGCCCCAGAAAAATAAACTGATGATTTTTGTGGTCGGTAAATTCTATATAAACACGCACAGGCGGAGGGTAATTTATAAGGGTTTTCACACGAAAAAAATGGGCTTTAGTGGGCAATGATATTAATTAAGTTATCATTAGCCTGCGTTATAAATAAATCATATCTAAACGTTGGCTGTAAACCTAATTATATCCTAACCTAAGAGATTTCTGACATTCTGAAAGAATCTACATTTATCCTGAATTTGGGTCTACTGTGTAGTCTTTAACAAAACATTTGGAAGTCTTTCTTACACGCTCAAAGACAAAACAATAATGAGTACAAGAATCGGCAATTAGACAACAAAATAATACCCAAACATGGAAAACGACTTCACACAATTTGTTTCGTTTTCCGACAAAAGAAAGATGGCGGCGAGTCAACGACTTCGCGCCAAAAATATAAAGTTGAAAAGAATGGTTCTCATCACTCTTTGTGTCAGTCTGATGGGGGAACGTGATATGAACAGACGGACAACTAATTATCTGTATACATCCAGTGTCGTATTTCACTATACAGATTCCCCCAAATGACATGTAGGTAAATGTTTATTTTGGATTGAAATCGGACGGACGAGTTTCAGCTGTTACAGTTGTAGCTGCATTGTTCGGATGAATGATGTATTGTCGCGGGAGGTACCTAAAATATTATTTATTTCCTTCTTTTCATGAATCTCACTTTTCCGTTTCAGTCGATATTGAAAAAAAGAACATGTGTATTCTATTAATAATTGTTAATATCATCTCCGTAATAATGAAAACAGTTGCCTTTTCATAAATACAGAAATCCCCACAATGGTTCAAGTTAGCTTGTTGAAATTTATGAAATGAGGTATTTTGCTTCGAGTTTTTATTGTATCAGGATCTATGACAATGGATCAATAGGTATACTACCATTCCTTCCACAGATACTCGATTTATATTACTATCTGTGATTCTGTAAATAAATTATACATTTCTATGGTGTTGGCTGTTCATTGTTACACTTCTGCAAAAATATCATACTGAATTAGCGGTTCTATCTATTAGTTAAATTAAAATTGGCGTTTCTATGAAAACACCGAATGCTAGTCTTAGTATTAGGTTTGACGTATTAATTCAATTGACCTTTACTATTTTGTTGGTGTGTCTATACTGCTGTCGATTCAATTAATTTAAAAGTCTATGTTGTTGGTAACAAAATAATTTTAATGTCTGATTTATCATCCGGTTTTTTTACGTACGTTTTTATACGTCTTGGAACGGACATCATAAAGAAAACTTTTACCAATAATTAATTCAGCACATTTAAAAAGAGTTAACGCTCGCGGGGTCTAGAAACATGTAAACAAGTACTGAATCCGGGGAATCTAAAATTTTTTGTTAAGTTGTCCCTTCCACTCCATGCATGAATAATGAGGAAAATGCTTATAAAATGTGAAATTATGTACAGCAGAAAGAAGCATAGACACCCTGCAAAGAATATTTTTTTTATGTTCCTTATTTAAAGGATTTACTTTCATTCTTATTTTGTTTTTGCCTCCGTTAACAATAATCGATGCGATTTTATTTAGTAAAATACGATCCGTAATTGTACACACAATCACTAAAAACTAAAATTAAAAAAAAAAAGATGATAAGTTATAAAACCGCCTACCTCCTACCTACATGAAGTTCTCAATCATGAAACCAGAGATAATAACATAACAGTATCGTGTATTATAATCCGTAGACTAGAGTGGCGACAATGGAGTGTATTGACCTCTGGTTCATTCCACCCGCATGTATGTGCCGAAACTGAAGCTTAATAGCCGCTCACTTTGTCAATAAACTGCTTATTGGAGCCATGTGTCGTGAAACGCCCTTTGTTATGTATTTAAGAGGGAATTAAACTTTTTTGTTGCCTTGGAGTCGCTTTTGAAGCGATTTAAATGTGGCCCGAAGTCTACTGCTATCATTCTTCTTGCTCTACACAAATGGGTATTCTACCGACTTTCTTCATGTTTTCCTTTTCGTTATAAATCCAACACCCCTTCATAGCGGCACGAGGTTATGCTTTGAGGCCAACCTGGTCAAGATACTACTTACCGATATTCCATAATTACGTGTTCAGTCTTTAGCAGCACATCATTAGATCAGTTTCGTTCTTTTTAGGCGCTAATCTCATTTCCAATTCAATTCTCTATTTAGTCCCCGAAATCTGGAACATATATTTTTATCGCATCAAAATCCCACAGATTTTTCAAGCAACTTACTTATTGACAAAAGAAACTCATATTTAATTAGTCTATTGCTAATTAGTTTAGTTCAAATAAAGTTTAGCCGGTGTAATTTGTCAGTGAGTTACGATCGTAAACGAGGGAGTTTGTGCCAACTGTTGGCGCCGTTCTATTGCCAAATAGTTATGAATTCTTGGAATGAATTTTAAATAATAAAGCAGTTGACATTTTGTACATAGTTGTTTGAACTATTTTGTTATTGTTTAGATTTTTTTGAGTTCTTGGCATCCAGATTTTTGCGTTGCAGAAAAGGGTGCTGAAACTAAAAACATCTAGAACTATAGCAGTTTGGCCGGTTATAGGCCTGATAAACAAGTAGGCCGTTGCAAACATAACCTAGCAAAATGGGGGATTAGATCCCTCCGATACCCAGTGAGAATGCGGCGCTCCTGACCTTGACAATGGCCCATCTATTACAGTGCCCAAAGTGTCACTACACCTGCACTTTAGAGGACAATAACAAAGCTACTGCTGTCGTAATAAACGTGGCCACTTAGGCTCTAACTGAGCCCAAAATTATAAGATTATCATCAAGTCGAAAAGAAGAAGAAGCCTGATACCAATAGTTGGGTTGAGTACAACAGCAGTGTCCCTACAACCAAGGCTAACATGGGGGGACAGATGGTTTGTCCCAACATTCAAAACGACTAAGCGAATTTCTACTTACGATGGCGTTACCGATTACTTACGTAAGTCATAAGGATAGGTACCTACATAGATTGTATCAATACATATTACCACACAATTCCACTTCAGCCTAAAGTCATGATTCCCTTTAATTACCAGATAACCGATACGTGACGTCACAATCATAATATCCTTTAATCTTTCAAGAGGGCATCATATCTCCTGACAAAATATAGATAAGGTTCAGGAAAATGGACTCACGTTGTTTGTAGAGACTTTGCTAATGTGATGTGTAATCTTTAGTGATAAGATATGACCAGGTAAACAGCTACGTTAAACAATCGCTTATTTGTAGATTAAAAAAAACGACTAAGTACAGGTTTTTGCCAAAATGAATATTCGCAATCCCTCCGGTTAACGTTTCATTTCGTTCTGGGTATACTACCTACTTAGTTGTTGGTTTTCTATAATTCATCAACCGTTATCGATAAATCCGAACTACAAAATAATTCGAGAGTGGACCTACGTCCAATTTCGAATTATTTTCCTTCATTTCCATGAAGTTACCTATCTACATCTACGCGTAGATAGGTAATTTCATGGAAAAATGTCAATTTGTGCATGTACATGCTAAAATGTTAATTTCGGTCAATTTAAGAGGAATTACTAAATGAAACAAATCCCTACGTATGTAATGTGAACGAAACCTACTATAATAATATCTAAGGCCACTTGCAACAAAAACTTAACTGATAGAATTAGGTGAAATTAAATAATGAAGTCGTGTTAGCGACTAACCGTAAATAAAAGATAACCCTGGCCCTAGCCTGAGCATGTCTAACCACAGGTTTCTCGACACAAAAATTATCGTGACAAATTGTCAAGCGGCCCCATGCTACTTTAGTTGGTTGTACGCGCTTGACAATTTGTCAGAAACAGTAATTTGTTATTGTTGCTAATGCAGCTGAGGTGCCTCACCGAGTTGACTTTGGTTCCTCGAGTCCTCGTGCGCCTTTCAAAGGTCCGGGATCTGAGTATATGTATATAGTAGCTAATTGTATCATCGCTAATGTATCAGGTGTTTATTCAGAATGT
Source organism: Caradrina kadenii (assembly GCA_947462355.1). NCBI lineage: Eukaryota > Metazoa > Arthropoda > Insecta > Lepidoptera > Noctuidae > Caradrina > Caradrina kadenii. The sequence goes on along the minus strand of OX381689.1, from coordinate 12,544,249 downwards.
CTTCTTTAAGCATAATATTAATTGTCATTTATCATTGATTAAGGTATCGATTATAAGCGAAGGAAGTATGGTCAATCGAATTTCCGTAATAAATCATCCTTGACTTTGATTCTGAAATTGACAGAATGGCATGCGTTCAATGTATATTGCAATATATTAATCAATTCTCATAAATAGTCTGTACCTAATTAGGTTCTGATTTTCCTGTTTTTAATTAAGTTAGTTCTAGGGAAAACCAGAAATCGTCGAATATCGCCGATTTGTGGTCCAGTTCGTCCGGTTTAGACTATAAGTACCTACTTATTTTAAAAGCATTGGTCACCAAAACCTATTAAAGAAAATCTCTAAATATGTCTACTAACTTCAGTAGTCGTAGTCCACGTGGACATTATTGTTATAGTACAGCCTATGTTACTTCCTGATATATTTAGCTATATATTGGTGAACCCACTGATAACTGCCTCGTTGGCCTAGTGGTCCTAAGCGCGACTGCTACGCTAGAGGTCTTGGGTTCGATTCCCAGGTCGAGCAAAAAGTGTTATTGGGTTTTTCTATGAAATTCTCAGTGGCAGCTCGGAGTTTGGATTTGTGCCCGGTTAATGGCAATAGGCTCGCCCCCTATTACATGGGACCTAAACATACCGGCGAACTGTGGGTGTACATTGTTACACCTCTGCCTAACCCTTCGGGTAATATAGGCGTGATGGTATGATGGTATTGGTGAACCCCGAGGACACGGTGGAGCACGACGTGGCGGTGTGCCCCGCTTAGGCGGAGCATCGCCGGGGGTCCTCGTGGTGGCCATCTGCTGTGGCGAACTCTCGCGTCCGGCCCTCATGCAAGCCATGTTCCGGAACGAAGGGGAATGGGAAACAGTGGCCTCCTTCTGCGAAGCAGTTATGCTACAGAAAGAGGCGGCGGGAAGGTTGAGGCAGAGAGTCTCCCGTCCCAGCCGCCGCGGTAGACGCTCCAGGCGTCGGGAGCTGCGAGATGACTCCCGGCCACCGTAGACGCGGACCTATCGACGGTGAGCAATGGGTAGCTCACCGTCCGTACGAGTTGACGGCGTCGAAACGGTCTATCGTTATGCAACATACGGACGGTGAGCTACCCATTGCTAACCGTCCACAGGCCAGTGTCTACGGTGGCCGGGAGTCATCTCACGGGAGACTCTCTGCCTCAACCGTTAGGCCCGTAAAAGACATTTCTGAATGTCATCTAAAAGGAAGAAAGTAACCATATATTAATATTGAATCTATTTCAATCGAGCTGCCCATTCCAAGAGACAGTTTCATATGGAGAAAAATGGGTACCTACGGGTTTTTCTTTTCTTTCCAAAATAACTCTAAATATTCAAAAAAAATGTCTTCCCATCAATTCCATTTCAGCCTTGGTACCAAACGCTTTATTAATACCTAGTAACATTTTTAGTTAGACACAATCAAATCGATTTCCTTTATTTAATTTATAAACTCAGGTGAAGAGGTAGGTAGGTAACGGATGAATGTATTCTAACAGGGCATCGAACTTACCTTATCGACGAGACAATAATTTATCGTATTTCAATATCGTATTACTCCGACAAAATCACATCAAGCCATCATTTTAAAATCTAAATAATTTAGCAAAGTAATATGAACAGTAAATTCTTGTTCATCGCTCCTTGTCGCTATAAGGAAAACGTACAGAAGTGGATAAACAAAACAATAACATGTACTGTGCCGGCTTACTGAGGAGCTATGGGCGTGGGCGCAGCCACCGGTATGGAAACTTGCAGGCTTGAGGCACGGCTACTTTCTCTGCGGCAGTCAAGGAGTCCGTGATCACGGTAATGTCAAAATCGAAGAGACTTTATAACGACTTTCATAACGTCCTGTTATTAAGGAGGGTTATTTTAAAATGGTATTAATAAAGATTTAGAAGTTTCTAATTAGGATAATGTATACGATATTTAATAATAACTAGCTTCCGCCCGCGATTTCGCTCGCGTCAAAGTTAATATATCTTACGGGAATCGTTCCTTTTTTCCGGGATATAAAGTAGCCTATGTGCTATTCCAGACTAATCTGTTTGTGTTAAATTTCATCCAGATCCCTTCAACCGTTTAAGCGTGAAAGAGTAAACAACATCCGCCATCTATCTATTTATTTATTTAATTTACATTACACACCGAAAGCAGGAACAGAGTCCTAGCTACCGACAGGACAAGCCGCATTCAGGAGTACAGCTTTCCGAATCTAACTCTTATTCCAACCTCCTAACCAGAGCGTTCTCACCTTCTCACTATAATGTTATTGGCTGTCACGGGTATCAGCGCAATGATCGCCGAGTTCCCATCCCACAGCCCGCGAGCCAAGTCAAGATGCGTCCGGGGCTGCGGGTTGTTCCGGGGCTGCGGGTTGTTCGCAAGAGATACCGCGCCCCCGAACGCAAAGGGCACAAGAAGGAACATGGGTGGGTTTTAGTCAGTAAAAGTCTGACACTCCCTCCCGCCCCGCCCAGGGCGGGAGAAGTTATTTGATGATTTCCCACCCACCAAAAAAAAAAAAAAAGTCAAGATGCGTGATTTAATCAAATTTTTGAACTTTGTACAGGGAGAGCACAGGTGAATGAAAAATAACCTTGTATAGAAGGTACCTCCTGCTAGTTTTACCTCTTAAGCCAGTTACTGAACATTCGGGGATGCCCTTCCTTTTCCAATCAACTTTATCAAATGCGTCACATAAAGTATCGGTATTGTTATTCGACACTTCCGAAGATATCGATATCGAATGCCGATACAAAGTTCTAGAAAGTACCTATAAAATAATCTGATTATGTTGAAGTTTGTAATTCAGTGGAAACAATATTGTCAAATGTTAACTGGAGTCACTTGGTCTACCAGGGTTCTTAGTAACGATTGAGGAAAAGAAGCAGAATACTCTAAAATATGTTCTTTTTCAAATTTATTTAAAATTTTAATGTGTGTCAGGAAAGTGTAGGTAGTATATTATAGTTATGTAGTGACGCTGAATCCTGGGTCAGGTTAAGAATAGCGTGTAAGTATGGAAAGGGAGCACCGGGGTCATTTTAAGTCAGTAAAGAAGAGTGACAGACTCCTTAGCCACCACACTTTGCCACCGCTGGGCGGGAGGTAGCAGAGGGGTCAAACGTCCGGGTTGACAAAAAAAAAAAATTAAAAACAGCAAGGAAGATGGCAAAGTATTCCGTTGAAATTACAATGGCTGAAATCAAACCGCCACATAATGTTTGTAAAAAAAGTCTTTTAGATTTTGAAATTGTTTCCTTATCTCCTAAAACTTTTCCAAATCTGTCTAGAACGATCATGCGATCGGTTGCTAGAAGTGATAACAGATAAACTGTGCTATCAGCCCGGTAGGATTATGCAGCGAAATCCATGTGTTTACTGATAACAGCAGCACTGCGATCGTAATCAGGCGTGATGATACTCTGATTATACTCTTTGGATATTTTTGTTTTGATAGTTGACCGCAGGAAATCTAGGCAAGTTGCTTGTAACGAAAATTTGAAATATTTTACTGATTTTAAAAGAGTTCGTGCACTTTATTGTTAGAAAAACGAGCTGTTTGGAACAAGCACCTAGCTTCAACTTTCGTACTGACTAAAGTATTAAAAAGGAAAGGAATGAATGCTTCTGATACTGGCCTGTATTCCCTACGGCAGTCCTTGGAAAACTATAAATTTGAATGAAACACTTAGTGTGCACTTGCTACAAACGTTTTGACATTATACACTAACTACTTGTAATTTACAATCTGTGACTCAGGTCTTAGCTCAGACTTGGCTAATAGTCGATGATCTAACCAACTTTTTGAGGGCAAAGTTGAAGCTACCTCAGCGGTTAAGACTCTGCCCAGTTTTCCACCAGGACATTGTAGTGAAAATATAGTGATATGCAATAGGTAAAATCCTGAATGTAGGAAAACCAGGCACTATAGTACCTCATTTTCTGCTATCCGCTTATGTCGTTTGTTCCAAACAAAGGCACAGTAAATACCTATATTTTATGCTGGGTGTAAAAAGACACACCACATAGTCGTTAACTACGCATGCTGCCTACCGGACTAAGTAACATTGAGCAAACAATATTGCTGTTACATTATTATAGTACTTTTATTTTTGTTGTTAAAAATGACTGGTTATGGTATACTGTTTACGGTTGTTAGTACCGGCGTACAGGGTCGTCGAGGTGTTTAAAGTTTAGTTATAACATTAGATGGAATTATGTATGTATGTATTGAGAACTTGTGTTCAGCTTTGAGGTGTGGCCCAAAAAAAAAGAAATTGTTAAAAAAAAAAAATTGCTGCAGATGATAGTCGTTATAAAGATGCAAAATGCTTCTAGAGCAGTAGGTACTATTCTGTGAAATCTCCCTCATTGAATTTTGGTAAAGTGAGTATGAGGTGAGCTGTTATTCTCTAGCATCAGGGTAGCATGACAGCTTATCGCACCTCAGCTCGCAAGTTTACCGAGGGATATTTTTAACAGAATATGTACAGTCAACAAAGCTATTTGGTATACAGGCAAAATTATTCGTCTTTCTACTCTGGCAATATTCATTTTTATTGTATGTGTAAAAACCTAATAGAGTGATGTAAAAGAATTGTCTGCTCAGCACACTCACAACATTGTCTAAAAGTAATTGCAAGTCAGCTGCCTGTATACCTAATACTAGCTTTGTTGACTGTACATCGGCAGGTCAGCCCAGTGCTCACCCCTTCAAAATGAAGTATGGTAACATCTATTATTGTTGATTGCCACAAGCCTATTTTTAATGTTAATAATCATATATTTGTAAATATCCATGCGCAAATAGCGGCGGTGTTTTTGGCACTCCGCGACAATAAGTCACATCCGCCCTACAATCGGTCAATTACAACTAAAAACATAGGATTTCTTATACTTACCAACTTCAAAGGAAATCTATTTTATTGCATTGCGGTTGATATTTATTACATATATACCTACATAAACTCACGCTCTTGGGGGTAGGCAGGAACCACAGAACGCCACTTGCTACGATCCTTACATATACTCTTTTCGCTTCATCCACGTTGATACATCTCATCATAATAAATTTATTATGCACTAGCTTTTGCCCGCGACTTCGTCCGCGCGAATGTCGGTTATCGCGGACTCAGATGAGGTCGCGGATTAAAAACTAGTCCATGTAATCCATGTCGTATGTCGTATGTGTTATCCAGATTATAATCTATCGTAGGTATCTCTTTATCAAATTTCTTTATGATCGGTTCAGTGTTTTTGCTATGGTGAAGCAAAACACATCAAATGGACAGTGTTATTACAATTACATTTTTAATATGAATGTGGATTCTTGTTAAAGAGCAAGTTTTGGTTTGCCAGAACAGTGATTGTAGAATAACTATAGTAGCCGCCACGAGTCGTGAGCACAAACATCAAGTTAATTTTTTTTTTTTTTGGGGCGCCGACGCTGACACGATTGGACCGACAGTCAGACCCCTAAACCCAGAAAGGAACCCAAAAATTAACTTTACGTTGGTGGTCACGACTCGTGGCGGTTACTATACAAGCCTGATAATGAGGAGTTTAATAGCGATCTGACCCATATTTGGATGAATGCGGCATGTCAACCAGCAATGTAGACAGCTGGGGAGATTCCACCCCTATAGACTGGTAATATCACAGGTGAAAAGAAAAAATCTTTTTTTTTTTGTTATTTTTAATGGAGTGAAATGAATATGATGTAAGATCATGTGTTCCTTCGTATGTAACACGATAGCCACGTGTCACTTTACTTGTGAGCCCTACGTCTCGAGCGATGTGTTTCTTGCATAATAACGATAGATAACTATGCAATAGCAGACTAGTTCCATGCAAACCGAACTTGTATGTAATTAGTATGAAAATGCTAACAAACCGCTTTTATTCCTATGTCTGGTCAAACTTTTGCAAACCAGTATTTGAACTAAAGACGAGTGTTGCTGACAATCAAAATTGAATTTTATTCCTCTTGTAATAAGTTTGAAAGTATCTTATTTTTGCACACTTCGGAAATGACCCCATTCCGGGTAGTCGGTCCGCATTGCACAATCTCTTGTTCTTATGACAGCCTTGATTTGAGAGAAATTGTACTCATATGGTTCTTATGTTGTGGCAGATAAAGTACAAAGTCCTATAGCTGGTTAGATACAGCGAATTAATTTGTTAATCAAATATTAATAGCCATTTATCAAACGTTTTGCTTCCTATTAAAACCGGAGGGTTATGTAATTTAACTTAATTATTTGTGTAATTTTGAGGAAACATTTTGAAGACAGGACAAACAATGTTGTCAATAAATTAAAAAAACACCTAATGAAGTATTGTTTTTGTGAAATCGGTTTTTTTATACAAAACTTCCACCACTATTAATAAATTACGCAATAGTGCGTTCAAGAATGGATTCTACGGATACAGAGATGGGACCCGGAGGGCATAAACAAAGTCCCGCCAACAACACTTCAACATCTGTCACGACTGTCACAGACACAGCCACAAACAGTTTCTTTTTTAAATTAAAGACGGAACTCTATGGTTGTAAACGTCTTCATTCAAAGTTTAACGATTTCTTTTTATGTTTTTCATATCACCGAAATGACCACATTATTTTTCTATGCGACGTTTTAATTCGGAAAATGGTTGATGGATTAACATATTAACAAAATAAACTACATTATTTTAATGTAGACTACATTTCGTTAATTTATAATGTTTAATTTAATTAGACACATTTTTATGGAGAACTTTAGGGTGTGTTGTATATTATTACCATGAGAACAGTATTGGGGAGTGTCACCCGCCATGTACAAAGTGCGTTGACACGTAACATTATAACTACATATGTACAGAATATAGAGCTCACCTCTAAGGCAGGACCTTAATAGGACCGCTTTGGTAACTACTCCTTATTTTACATTGTCTTAGTACAATGTTAATGATTACAAATTATTTGTAAACATTTCTGAAGTTACCTCATAACCTACCTATTCTGACTACTCTACAATGACCAAGAACGATGTTTGTAAATGTTAGAAACAGAAAAATGTAAACAATCAAATTCAAAATCGATTTCATTATGGAGTCGGTAAAAAAAAAATGCGCTGTTAAGACCTGAAAGCCAATTCCCGTAACTAAAAGCCTTGTCGCAATCTCATCTCAGCGTCAATAAATGTCAAAAATATATGCAAATTAGAGGTAATTTTGACAGACTGCGAATAAGATTAGAATGAATACGAAAATTACCCCTGAGATAAGGCAAAACAAGTTTAATTACAAGAAACAAAGATGTTACAATCTTAAATTTCTTTCCATAAACGAAACTTCAAAAATGAAACGTAGTATTGACAGCTGTCGAAGGCGACATGTCCTGCTGAAACTGGGCCAAGGCGCAGCGGCCATCGCCACACGGTCAGGCCAAGCCTACAAAATTATCTGCCAGACTTGCCGCTGGGAAAATACCAACGTCCATGTCTGCTTCGCAAAAAGTGTTTCATGATAATGATTACAGTTTTTATTGGGGTTTAAATATTGTTTTTTAAGAGTGGAATATTTTATAGTCAAATAATGGAGCCGTCCCACTCACAGATGCTAAAATGTTAATTTTAATAGGTTTCAGAATTAATTACATATCGCTTTAAGTTCGCGTGAATGACGGTTATAGAGGACGTAGGCAAAGTCGTGGATAAAACCTAAGGGATTTGTGATAAATTCAAAAACTTGTAAACTAGTAAAACTGACCACAGAAAAAAAAAATTATGTGTTGGTATACTAGATTTCAGTTTAGAAAATCGCAATGATAGGAACCAGTGGACAAGAGAGTGAACGTGTGTGAGAGACACAGTGAAAAGAAAAGTTATTTGCGACAAAATCTAGGTATCGCTTAAAACATGTTAATCAGAAATCATCTACGTTTACATTATCTTCAGATTTTTTTTAGCTACCAGTAGGTAAATATTAGTCTCAGTTAATTACACAGATTCTGTATTCTAGGCAAGATAAACATTAACATAATGTCTGAATAAATATGCGATTCTATATCAAATGTAAACGTAACAAACGTGTATTACCTTTTTACATATTAACTCTTTGAACTTGATTGGCATTGTATATTTACCCAAAGACTTGCAATCGTTTTTAAAAATAAAAATGATTTTCTTATACTCTATGGAAACATGTTTGAAAATAGAATTTGAAATCAACTTGGTAACAAAGGAGGATTGTTTGGTTTCCTAAAAGAATAACAAAAGCCGATTTATCTACTTGGTAATAATATTATGATTAGATTATAGAAACTTATGTTATTACAATAATACTGAGGTGCTCTGCTCATAATAGACATAAATAATTACTTATTATGTTAAGATAATGTAATAACTGATAGTGTTCTGAATTCGAATACCAATGAGTCACGCTATACCTGGACAAACTTTACTACGGTACTTGCGAAACTTGATTTCGTCAGCCTTTTGTTAGATTTCTATAGAAATAGAGATAAGAATCGCATGGCATGATGAGATATAAATGGAAAAAGATTATTAAGTGTCGTGTAAATTGAAATTTGTAACGTTTGACCTCATTGTAGGGTCTCCCTCGCGTATTTAGTTGATTTATAATATCCGTCGCTTGGTAATATTACTATCAAGATCTACTTGTAATATTTCAAGAGACCTAAGTAATGTTATGAAACATAGTAATTAGTAATTTAGGTAAAATATAGGCAAAACAAGTACAATTCTTTACGTACATCAAGCATTTAAATACCACAACAACTTATTTTCATTTGCGAAGCTTGTCTAGTCCGATATAAAAATAATTCATACCTACTTAATTGTAAAAGTAGGTCGTGTTTCAAGGTGAATCGGCCCAAAATATCAATAAGTCCAGACTGTACTAAAGATATCAGACATCCATTACGTTACAGCATCTCAGCATCCGTCTTATTGCACTCAAAAACACATAAACATCCGACCTCATAGTTGTCGTAAACATCCTTTCATCACGTGACATACTTTGGTTTCACATCACCAAAAAAAAAATGAGACAACAATCTATGGTATTAGGACATACAATTCTTTTTTCAAAACTTCGTAGCCTGGATTCTACGAATTCCCAACGGGTCTAGCTACGCTGCTACGAGCAAGACCCTGTGGTACGAAATTAGCATTATCTTCATATATTTTTATGGCCTACGGATAACCATAAAAGCATATAAAAGTTTATGAATAGTACTCATATCTTTAGAATATTTAAAACATGACGTATTGTGTAATTTAGAATAGATACTTAAATAATGATATTGTTATAATGATTACGATCGTTAGTTTTTGTATTGTCTTAGTACGTATGTCCTATAAACTTAGACATTAACTTAAAAGTACCAATAAATGTCCTATTATCATAGAATTGAATGTGGAAACAGGTTTCTATGTTGTTTACTGACTTACTTGGGTACCTACTGTAAGCCAACGTTCTTTGTCGCTCGAACATTTTATTTAATAGGTTGCTCAATACTGGTTGGATACAATTTGACACGAGTCAATAGACACGAAAAGAAGAAGAAAACAATTATTTGTTATACATAACTGGCTATATGCCCCGCGGTATCACTCGCGTTCAGTTACGTTTGGTTACTGCTCCGCTCCCGTTGGTCGTAGTGTGAGGTTCTATTCGTATAAACCTTCCTCTTGAATTCTATCTATTAGTGAAAACCACGTGAAAATCGGTAGTATAGTTTAAGAGATCTAAGCTGACTGCCCAGTTGTTTGCATGGTCGCAAGCGCGACTGATGAGCACGGGGTCCTGGGTTCGATTCCCGGGTCGGGCAAAAACTGTTTTTGGGTTTTTCCATTACGAATTTCTCAGTAGCAGCCCAGAGTTTGGAAGTTGGTGGTGTGACACCCCCGTGCCTCGGAAAGCACGTAAAGCCGTTGCTCCCGGCTGTCATTCGTAGATCTTTGACAGTCTTTACGCATGGTCAAAAGCAGAAAGTCTGACAACCAATCTAACCAAGAGGTATCGTGTTGCCCAGTAACTGAGTTGTGGAGGCCCGATAGGCAGACGCTCCATGTAAAACACTGGTATTCAGCTGCACCCGGTTAGACTGGAAGCCGACCCCAACATTGTTAGGAAAAGGCTAAGTAGATGATGAGTTTAAAAGATTTAAGCGTACAAAAGCGACTTTTGTTTATATTATGTAGAGATTGTAAAGTAACACAGGGATCGCTTATACATTAATTAAATCTTCCGCATCGCTGTCAATGTAGCCAGAATGCTGACAGCATTGCCATGTTGTATTGCAAGAAATAAATACCAAATAAAATACATTGTGTGGTGTCCTCGAGGTTTATAACTCAATCGACTAAAATACATTTTTGTTCAGACGTTGAAGACATTGAGTACTTAGTTGTTAGCCAAGTCTTAACTAAATGTCAGCTCGCACTGGGAACCACAATTATTCATAGTTATTTTATTTTATACAAGGTGACTTCACAGCTGACATGTAAGTACAACAATCATAATTCTAAATGTTACACCAATGACGAAGCACACAAGAAATTGAGAAAAATAACGAAGAAATATTTATAATAAAATAAATATAATAATAGTCATTTTTTATATTTATTTATTGGCAAAAATAAAAGACAGAATTTTGAGCGTAGACTTGTGTAGAAAATCAGTTCGATATTGTTGTAATAGCCAAGTGGTTAAAGCGTCTGCCTATCAAGCACAGGGCTCTGGGTTCGCAACCGATCACGGGCAGGTACCAATGCAACTTTTTCTATTTCTTATTTACTTTCTATGTTTACCATGAACATCACTGACATCGATGAAACCTGTATTCATAATTAATATAAATCAGAAATCGCCAATTCTCCTCGAGTAAGTGTGGTGATCAATGCTCGTGCCTTCTTTGTATGAGAAGAGGCCTTTGTCCTGAAGTGGCACAATATTATGCTAGGATTAATGTTGTTCCGGCGTGAGCTTAACCTATAAAACAGTTTGAAAAATGTTTTCAATGCAATCAACTTGATTCCTCTATCATCAATACAATCACACATTTTTAGTGTCTCTATTTATACGTCTGAATGTGGTTTTATTACCATAGAGTCGCGTGAGAAACGTGCCGGACTAGGTTCTGTCCATGAAGTTTTCTATACACATCTATTATGTAGGCATGTAATCTATACTAATATTATAAAGCTGAAGAGTTGGTTTGTTTGGTTGAAAGCGCGAAGCTCAGGAACTACTGGTGTGAGATAAAAAAAAAATGTTGTGTTGGATAGTTCATTTATCAAGTAAGGCTTTATAACATCACGATAGAACATACGGGAGTGGAGCAGTAACCAAAAACGTAACTTAATGCGGGTAAAAAATACCACGCGAACGAAGTCGCTGGTTGAAGCTAGTGTACATAAATATGTGTATATGTATGTTAGGCTCGTACCATAAATAGTTTCCTACTTAAGTACGCGGTTCAGTGCGTTTTCATACAAATCAATGTTGTTAACTTGTTAGTTAGTTAAGTACTTACATTTTATCTCAATTTACAATTAACTGAAGGGTACATTAAAACGGAACCTACATAGTTTGTAATTTAATTATTATTAAAGTAAGTTTTATGTTTGAAAAATAAAGATTCGTACTTAAAAAAGAAAAATAAACTGAACGGAAGGTAAGTTAATTAGTAAACAATTTAAAAAAATTAATGTGTAAGTATAATGTGGAAAAGCTGTTTCTAAATGGAGAAGATTTTATGATTCATTTGTACTTGCAGAAATGACGAGTACCTACCTACCTACCTAGTCAGGCGGAAAAATTGCTTGTTCTGATTTTTCACACCAAATAAAAGTAATTTTCCAGCAATCATTTTTGCTCAATGTTGTGATGGGCAATATGCATAATCAACGCGTGTGTGATGTGTTTCAATACCTTTTTTATTATACTATTATAAAATCAAAAGTTTGTGAGGATGAATGGATGGACGGATGGATGTTTGTTACTCTTTCACGCTTAGACGGCTGAATGTAATTAGCTGATTTACATATATACACATGTATAGTGAACCAGTTGATTTCGTCTTCCCGTACAATAACTTTAGGACTCGCTTAACTCTCAAGTCTACGGAGACGAAGTCGCAGGCGGAAGCAAGTAAGTGATCATTCTAATTCCGAAAAAAGAATAGAACACACATGTAAAAACTAGAATAAACAAAGGAAATAATAATGAAGTACAAATGTCTTTGTATGAAATGGCGCCACGGCTGTCTGCTGTCCATTAATCAGTTGCAAGGATATAAATAGACGCGTAGGTACTCGTGTACAACAAACGTTAGCATTCAAGGCGGGAGGCTGCGTTGCATCACCACTTGTTTTCACAGACACAACCTCGCCGCTCAGCACGAATAGAATACTTCCGGAACCATACTGACGCGTTCTATACTGTTATATAGTATAGTTAGTACAAGTGCCTTTCTATTTGTTCTGAATGGGAAACCGTCAAATGACTTACCGGCGGGAGGAAGTGTCAGACCTTTACTGGACTAAAACCCATCCATGTTCCTTCTTGTGCCCTTTGTGTTCCAGGGGCGCGGGATCTCTTTCGAACAACCCGCAGCCCCGGCAGGCATCAGCCCGGAGTGGCCCCTCCGTTGATTGCTGACATTTCAAGTATAAGTCGCTACGCTTTACTTAACTTGGGATAGTTTTTTTTGTTAATCATTTGATGGCAAACAAGACGACGCGACGGCCCACCTGATATCAAGTGGATTCGTCATTGCTGCCTATAGACATCTGCAATACCAGACGCCTTGCAAATGCGTTGCCACCCCAGAGACAAAATTGCAGTGTCTTATGTTCATGTTGTAATTACACCGGCACCCTTACCCCTCAAACCTGAACACAGCAACAGCAACGCTGCTTTGTGGCAGAAATAAGTATGGTGGTAGTAGTACGAAATAGTACACTCTACCTCACTCTCTCATCTCATCATCATCATCATCTGCTTAGCTTTTTCTCAACTGTGTTGGGGTGGGCTTCCAGTCCAACCGGATGCAGCTGAATACCATGGAGCGACTGCCTATCTGACCTCCACAACCCAGTTACTGGGCAACACGACACCTCTTGGTTAGACTGGCTGTCAGACTTCTTGGCTTCTGACTATCCATAACGACTATCAAAGATCTACGAATGACAGCCGGGACCAACGGCTTTACGTGCTTTCCGAGGCACGGGGGTGTCACACCACACCACACTTGCAGACTCCGGGCTGCTACTGAGAAATTCGTAATGGAAAAACCCAATAACACTTTTCCCTCTACCTGACTAGCCGGTCAATATTCTGTAAAAATCTTCCTCAGACGAAGTGAGCTTGAGATGAGCAGGTACCTCATCTGCCGGTCTACACCGCTGAAATCTCCCTCGGTGATGAGAATATTAAGGTTAGCTGTAATCCCACCGCTGGTCTATTCTGTAGACTCACTTCACCAGAATTCAATCAGGGACTTTTTTACAAAATAAGACTACTGGTATCTGTGTGAACTGGTACATAATGGGCTGCGGTGGCTATAGCCTTCGGTAATCTACATAATACGTTCAAGGTAAGGATGTTCTATTGCATCACTACGTTGTTCTCAAAATGCCTCGCCGTCGCCGTCGTTGATAAAAAAATCTAATAATTTATTGAGACAAAAAATATCCATTACATTAGATTTTGTGGGTTGGCTCGTTTTGGCAGAACTAAGCTCAAATATATTCTACAAGTAAGTAAGTACTACAAACTGCACATTGTCTTGTCAGTAAAGAGGAACGTTGGTTCTTGTTTTGCATTATGCCAGTCTTGTCGATCCAGCCACATTCAAATTTCGAAACGCACGCTAATTTGTTCAACCCCGTTCTGCCTAGACTGGTAAACAGACGATGTCTAGAATTTAGATGAGCCCAACCTGCTTTGTGTACCACCTCCTTTTTCGATGAATCATCCTTACAAAATCGGTATATTTAAAAAAAATAAAAATATCGGTTAAATAAAATACGGTTTTACGAAGGTTGAATGGACTCGTTTGTTAAATGTTAAAAGGTCTTTTGGACTTTAAAAAATAAAAAAGGTTAAGCGTAAAATGTTACTTGAATGTCTTTATGTTTGAACTTATACTGCTCTGGACCTTTTTACAGGTTATGCAAAGTCAAATTACAAATTTATTTTTCTTTGTGTCTTCAAGAATTTCATAAGAGCTATTCCAGTTGCCAGGCCTAGGCACTACCTAATTAATGTACATCAGTCGATTAGATTTAAAGTATGGCATCGGAATAAGTAGGTATTTGAAAAATACCTGACTTAAAAATGAGGTACCCATAACCCATAGCACTTCCAGCATACTTACCAAGTATCCATGTATCATTTGTATCAATGGGCAGTGCAAACAAGAAATGCTAAGAATGCTACACATTCTGGTTGCCACTCGTGGAAGCAATTATCATATTTTTAACCTTAATTAGAATAATTAAACATTTGTGTGTTGTGTGAGGAAGCGTGTGCTAATCAACACATTCGAATCTAACTCAGGGGCCATTTGTTTTGACCATCAGTTTTGGTCAGCGCAACGGAATCAATGCAACATGATTTATTAGTAGGACAGTAACGAAGCTGGCTAACTAAATAGTACACTGGTATTATTGATATTGTTATTGTAAATATGCGCCATTATGTAGGTGCGCATTTTTAATGTTCGAAATCTAAAAATAATGCCGATGATTCAACTACAACAACTTTGATTTACTACTTAGATAGATATCGCTATTTTTACAACAACGGGTTATCTCATAAATGAGCAAACAAATTTAAAATGTAGGTACATGAAATTATCATTATTGAAACGTAGAACACGCGGAAGTCAAATGCACAACTGCGCATTTTATTTTGTGTCAAAATTGGAAAAATACATATTTATTTGGTTTTACTTATTTACTTGTGGTCTGCCTAATACGCATTAGGTTTGGACTGGGCCAATTCGAGACAAGCTGTGCTAATTGGGTAGTTTTGAATACATAAATAATAATAAAATAAAAATAACTAAAAGAACTGCCTCGGTAGCCTAGTGGTCCTAAGCGCGACTGCTACGCTAGAGGTCTTGGGTTCGATTCCCAGGTCGAGAAAAAAGTGTTATTGGGTTTTTCTATGAAATTCTCAGTAGAAGCTCGGAGTTAGGATTTGTGCCCGGTTAATGGCAATAGGCTCGCCCCCTATTACATGGGATCTAAACATAGCGGCGAATTGTGGGTGTACATTGTTACACTTCTGCCTAACCCTTCGGGGAATACAGGCGTGATGGTATGTAAAATAAAAATAATTTATTTTAGGTAAAGACCCATATTCATTATAAATAACCCTCCTTCTGACGCAGTCGGGTAAAAAGAACATAAATTATCAATTTATCATCTTAATGAAATATTAAGGTTCTTAAATATTAAGGTAACATTCAAATTCATTATTTATCCAGTTAAACGTAAATGGGGAGCTGGGGTGGATCGATTGATCTACTTCCCACCCGTACGCATACATACATACCAACACGCCTGTATACTCCGAAGGGTTAGGCAGAGATGTAACAATGTACACCCACAGTTCGCCGGTATGTTAACCGCGCACAAATCCTAACTCCGAGCTACAAATGAGAATTTCATAAAAAAATTCAATAACACTTTTTGCTCAACCTGGGAATCGAACCCAAGACCTCTAGCGTAGCAGTCACGCTTAGGACCACTAGGTTAACGAGCCAGTTGATCATGAGCATAAATATGTCTAAAAATAGTTAAAAGACAAAAAAACATCGCTTATTCATAAAAAAATAATTCTTAGAACAATCAACATGTGTTCTGTCATTAAAATCTTATTATTGACTATTGACCGTGTAGGTACTACAATAGGTCTTCACGTTTTCCTACGTCGATGAATCACCGGACTTCTAAGAACGGTTAACTCGACGAGAATTCACTCTCGATCCACATCCGGTCACGTGTTTGTTCAGAATATGGCCGTCGTAGAAAAAAAGGTTTTATTAAAAAAAAAAGTGACCTCTTGTAAGAGTTGTAGGGTATTCAAGAGGTTTGGTAAAGGTTTTTTTATTTTACCTCCTACAGCACAGAGAGGTTGCTGGAAATCATTTATTATTTGGAGTGAAACCACAAAGATTAGTTTCTAGAATCGAATAAAAACTTAACGTTTATGGGAATGTTGTAGTATTGGGGAAACCCAAGCCAAGAGGCGCGCGAATTTGTAGAATTTCATAGAAGTCGATTCACCGAAATCCGTAAAAAAACATCGGAAGACGAGCGATCAGTTTCCTTACGCTTGTACGCTAAACAATGCACATAAAGTTCATAATGCAATGGGCACAAAATTCAATTCCGATTACCGTGTGTGTGTGTGCTTTGGTGAGATCCCTGTTCAGTACGTGAATGGATCTTGATCCGTTATACTCGAAAAGGTCAATTAGATAATGGGTTGTTTTATAGAAGAAGGCCTTTTTTTTTTTTTTTTGGTGGGTGGGAAATCATCAAATAACTTCTCCCGCCCTGGGCGGGGCGGGAGGGAGTGTCAGACTTTTACTGACTAAAACCCACCCATGTTCCTTCTTGTGCCCTTTGCGTTCCGGGGGCGCGGTATCTCTTGCGAACAACCCGCAGCCCCGGCAGGCATCGGCCCTCAGTGGCCCCTTCCTTTTGCTGACATCTCTTTGAGGCGCGCGTGGAACACGAACGCGCCGTCGACACGGCCTGTCGTTATGCAACGTAAGGACGGTGAGCTACCCATTGCTCACCGTCCACAAGCCAGTATCTACGGTGGCCGGGAGTCGTCTCGCGATAGAAGAAGGCCTAAGAATAAACTTCTGGCAAAAGTCAACTAAACCTTTATACGTGGCCTACGTGCGTCAGATTTGTAGATATCATCAACATCATATCATATCAGCTAATAAACGTGCATTGCTGTACAAACGTAGGCCTATTTGTCGATATATTAAAATGGATTTCTTGTAAAGGTTTCAGTTATTCATTTGAAAACTATTTACATAATTACCAACCATAACAATGAACCTGAACACTTCAAAACAGATTCCTTTCTCAGGAGCCCTGACCACCGGTAGCTTAAACCCTGTCCCCGATACCGGTGGGCTACTATTTTTTATATTTTTAAATGTTTTTATTTTCTACATTAATATTTAAAAATGTATTTAATGTGTATTATGAATATAACCTAAACACAAAGGTTTTAAATAAAAATATTTTTTCAAATCTGACTGGTGGTTCCAGAGAATATCGCGCTTAAACAAACAAACAAGAAACTTCAGCTTTCAGTATAGATAGGTATTGTAGTAAGTATATCTTTTTAGTTCGCATTATCACCACTTGTGATTTCTATTCCAGTAGATTCCGAAGCACTAATCCGACACGTTATGACTAATTACTTAGTGATAACAACGTTAATCCGTAAAATTGTTTACTTTTTTATCAATTACGCCGTAACTGTATCACACCACCTGAACTATGTTTCGGGAGGTTCCTGCACCTCATCGGGCGGGAGGAAACGTCCGGGTGTCACCTTTGTGTGGATCGCCCCGAGGACACGGTGGAGCACACCGTGGCGGTATGCCCCGCTTGGGCGGAGCATCGCCGAGTCCTCGTGGCGGCCATCGGCGGCGGCGAACTCTCGCGTCCGGCCCTGGTGCAAGCCATGGTCCGGAGCGAGAGGGAATGGGATGCAGTCGCCTCCTTCTGCGAGGCAGTAACGCTTGAGAAGGAGGCGGCGGGACGGTTGAGACAGCGGTTCTCCCGTCCCAGCCGCCGCGGTAGACGATCCGGACGTCGGGAGCCGCGAGACGACTCCCGGCCACCGTAGATACGGGCCTGTGGACGGTGAGCAATGGGGAGCTCACCGTCCTTACGTTGCATAACGACAGGCCGTGTCGACGGCGCGTTCGTGTTCCACGCGCGCCTCAAAGAGATGTCAGCACATGGAAGGGGCCACTGAGGGCCGATGCCTGCCGGGGCTGCGGGTTGTTCGCAAGAGATACCGCGCCCCCGGAACGCAAAGGGCACAAGAAGGAACATGGGTGGGTTTTAGTCAGTAAAAGTCTGACACTCCCTCCCGCCCCGCCCAGGGCGGGCGAAGTTATTTGCTGAAAAAAAAAAAAAGCACCTCAACTAACGCACACTATGGTGCCTATTGCAAGAAAAAGAACTAAGTATAATTATGAAAAATAATCACAAATCGAGTCGAATAGAGGTATCTAATAAAAAACTGGTTTAATCTTCATAAGGAATTAACATTACAATCTGATAACGTGATAACAGCGATAACTGATATTTAAGTTTATTTTTTGTATTTTTAGGGTTCCGTTCAATAAATACAAAAAGAAACCAATTATGACGGATCAAGGATGTCCTACCAATCACCTTCTAAGAGTCTCTACCTGTATTGCATGCCATAATAAGTATGGTCGTAACATAAATGTAAAACCTGGTATTGTTTTCCATAATTCCAGACATTACATCCATTAACTTATATGCATTTTACTTCATTCCAAACGTAAATGATGCTGCAAATAGCAGGAAACTAAATATGTACATTTTTTTTTATTTAGCTTACATTCTCATACTATTACGGACATATCAACATAACAAACAAATAATTGTTTGTTTGTGTTTTAGATATAATATCTAACAACATACTTAGAGGCATTTAATACTACAGCAGTATTGTACACACCTGTGTATTCCATTCATGTGAAGTGACAGGCTGCCTTATGCGGACTGCAGCACTGATTACTCAGGTACTCGGCAAGTCGGTGTTTACTTTATTGAGTCGCAACAGTATTGTGTGCTGTGATGGGCTTCATTATAGAGGCCCTTAAACGACCACTACTGGATATGGGCTTCTTAATAGGTTGGTAACAGTGTAAAATCTATCCTACTGTCCTACTAATAATATTATAACTGCGAAAGTTTGTGATTGTGCATGGATGTTTGTTATTCTTTCACGCTTAGGGTCAGTTCACACCGAGACGCGACGCGACGTGACGCTGCACGCACATCGACTCAAAATATAACTTTATTTACTACACTAAAAGATACATATTTCATTGTGAGAAATCACACGACGCAGCACCATCCAGCACCGAATTCTCACAATGAAATGTGTATCTTTTCGTGTAGTAAATAAAGTTATATTTTAGGTCGATATACGCGCAGCGTCGCGTCGCGTCGCGTCTCGGTTTGAACTGACCCTTAAACGGCTGAACGGATCTGAAAAAAAAATTAGCACATAGATTATAGTCGGGAATAACACATAGGCTAATTTTTATCCCGGAAAAATGTACTGGTAGTTCAACTTTGACGCAGACGAAGCCGCAGGTAGAAGCTAGTGCTAATATAATAAAGCTGAAGAGGTTTTTGTTTGTTTAAAGATGCTAATCTGTGGCACTATCAATCGGATTAGTAACATTCGTTTTGTAAATGTTAGCGAGATTCATAAGGATTAGTATAGGCTAAATAAGATCACGCTACGACATACGATAGCGGAGCAGTAACCAAAGACGTAAGTTAAGGCGGCTAAAATTTTCTATAGCAGCCGCCAAGAGTCGTGAGCACAAATGTCAAGTTCATTTTTAGGTTTTTGAGTTTATTTCTGGGTTTTGTAGGTCGCCGACGTCGCACGCGATTGGTCTATCAGTCCGACCGATCGAGTGCAGCGTCGGCGACCCAAAAAACCTAGAAAGGAACCCGCTAAAAATGAACTTGACATTTGCGCGCACGACTCGTGGCGGCTACTATACCTACAAGACATCAGAAAACCGTTTATAAAAGAAAAATAAAATAGTTTTCAAAGCCGCCTTAGGCTCAAGCCTACTTGCTATTATTTCACGGGTTACTTTATCACCCCTCTTAACTTTTATCTTATATCATTGTATTTCATATAAGACTTAAGTACGTATATAACCAAGCCTACAATTCTAGTAATTTGTAACAGTGAATATTGACTTAGCTCATAAAGTAAACGTATAAACTGAAGCAGGCCAACCAGGACGCTTTCTCGGAATTCGCGAGATTTGATAAGATTACACGTTTCACTAGAAACATGTTTGTTTGTTCGTCCGAGATAATGTTCTTTGTTTTTAGTGCCGGCGAATTGTTCACTGATAACAGATGATAGTGCATATCTTTAGAATTCTTCAGTCGTAAACATAGCTATTTTCTAAATTAACAAAAAATAAGAATAAAACATACATAGGTGTGCCAATGTACACCCACAGCTCGCCGGTATGTTTAGGGCCTAAGTTATAGGGGGCGAGCCTATTGCCATTAACCGGGCACAAATCCTAACTCCGAGCTGCTACTAAGAATTTTATAGAAAAACCCAATAACACTTTTTGCAAACCCAAGAGCTCTAGCGTAGCAGGCCGCTTAGGACCATAATGTTCATCATAATGTTACAATACTACCTACCACAAACTACAAAGAAGTCGATTCATTCAGAGAAAACAACATCATTTACTTGGAAGAAACCTGTCGTATTATGATTCTGATTTAATTGAATGACATAAATACATAAGTATAACGTGTTTTTATTTTATATCACATTAATTTCCAATACGCACGTCTGATGATTCACACATTGTGCAACCTTTAAGTTTGAATTATTACCATAACTTGTAATACTTGTATGAGCATCTGTACATAGTGTAACACCCAAAGAAAAAGTATCAAAGTTGGTTAAGCCATTGAGTAGTTACGAGCGGACGTACATACTTACATACATATCGGTCAAACACATAACCCTCCTAATCGGCTTAGCCGTAGACAGGTAAAAACGGGATATAGCTGGTCCCGCAAGGAAAATTAAAATGTTAAGTAGAAAATTAAGAAATCCCGCCAGAATCGGAAAGTTTGGCAAACCTGGTCTGTGGGTACAGTTCTCATAAGTGACATTTGCCGTTGCTAGCAACTCTAACGCCGCGCCGCCATGACCTCAAAGGATACATTATACACTGTGAATATAATGAAGTCGGACACAAAAACGAATAACAAACGTTTTTTAGATAACTCAGTCACACCCACTATTAATTTACAACAATAATTTTGCCGTTCCATAAAACCTTAAAACGATACACATAAGATCGAAAAAGAAAATTGCGTGGTTTTGTTAACTTTGCCGTTCATTACCCAAATTACGTTAAACGATTTTGAGTCTTATGACTATAAATTAGAGGCGAAACATACTTTAGCAACGAAAGAACTTTTATCATATACTTTGCCAAGCTAGAATCGAATCTGAAGCGGTTATTTTAAGGTTTATATTGTTAAAAGCATATAACTTCTATCACATTTGCTTGGTTTTGTCTGGCATTGGTGTCGAGGTCGAAAAAGTACTTTAGTTGATAAAATTATTGACTTTAAGTCAATGTCAAGTTTGGGATTAGCTTGCATTGTGTTGGTTTCATATTAAACAAGCGTCTAACCAAATTTTAACCAACTTAAAAAAAGGAACTTTTTAATTGGACCCTTACGTAGACAATGGTGTTGTTGGAAACGCACAATCTTTACATAGTATTACAAAAAGTCGCTTCCCGGCGTCTGTACGCTTAGATCTTTTAAACTGCGCAATGGATATTAATGCGGTTTTCATGAATAGATAGTGATTCAAGAGGAAGGGTTATATGTATAGAACATTACGCTACGACCAACTTGGGGAACAGTGCAAGTTTAATCAAAATATGTTCAGCCGTTTCCGAGATGCAGACTGCACTGTGTGTGTGCTGCGACCTGCGACAACAACAAGGACAACAAGGGAGATTTTGACAGAATAAACCGTCAGTTGTTTATACTATGTAGTATGCAATAGTAAAAGCAATGAGGTTTCCAAGTTTAAGTTTCCTTTTGGCGTTATTTTTCGGAATTAATGTGAATGTCTGTCAGGTGCAAAACGGCAAATAAAAACCGAAAATCCAGCTAAAGTCTTTGGTTATTGAGATAGAGTAGTGTGATAGTCGGGTATACAAACATCGAGAGCCTCCAGGGGTTGAGGGTCCCATTTGCACGCGTGCTAAGTTACAGGCACTTTTGAATTGTCAAGAAAGCATATAGAAAGTTGAAGCTAGTTGCTCGTTCTAAAACGTAGGTCTCTATGAAAAAGAACGAGCAAGAAACTCCACAGACGTTCTTTTTAATTTGGTTTCTACAAAGTCCTGGTTACAATGTTT
The DNA here is from genome assembly GCA_947462355.1 of Caradrina kadenii. Taxonomy (NCBI): domain Eukaryota; kingdom Metazoa; phylum Arthropoda; class Insecta; order Lepidoptera; family Noctuidae; genus Caradrina; species Caradrina kadenii. The sequence goes on along the minus strand of OX381689.1, from coordinate 12,521,957 downwards.
TTGTTGCTTCCATACTATAAGGTACTACAGAACCATCTTACTTCAATCAGAAAATCCGACCCACGCTCTCACGCTCAAACTTCATTCGCGCGCGTCTATGACACTGATCTAAAAATACTTATGAATAACAAAACAATATTTGCTGTTTTTGATAATAAATGCTAGTGAATTAATTAAGTAAACACGTCTGTTATAGTGAATACCGTATCAGCAGTGAGGCAGTGAGTCAACGTTAGCTTTGACAGTAACTCAACTACTTCCTACCTCGTGATTAAACCTTTGTTTAACTTCGTTAGTTCCTCGGGTATTCTCGGAATTAGTGTGAAGTAGTGCCTTTGAGGTTTTGTGAGATAAAGGCGTAGGTACACCAGTTGTGTTAGAAGAAAGAAGTAGATACACTAAACGGGAAGAAAAAACGAAAAGTTGAACAAAAAAGAAGTTTATAGCTTGATTCTCGTCTTTAAACATGATTTCCGTAACCGTATCCCTCAAGAACGGCCTTCTTACATTACCACTACTAATTACGTTTTCATCACAAGGAGACTGCAAACAGGCAGTTACCCACCTTTGGTCCTCTGGGCAAAAATAATTTTATACCAAGTTTATCTTACAGGTAATATTATCTCCTGCGGTGGCTATGCTGATGCCATGCTGAATCGACGACGACCGTCGCCCGTTACAACGCAAAAATGTGCAACATGTAAAAATGGCCACGGTATGCGGTGCGGCGCCGCAACGCAACACATGGCGGCGCGCTGCCTGTGTGGCGGTACCGTTCCGCAACGCTTTTATGTGTGTCGGCCCTAACTAAGTACTACAATATTGTCTCTCACTTTGTGAAGGTTTTTCATCTCCATCCGTTATGTTGCTCATCCAGCCTGTTTCAACTGTTTTCCTTAATTACCTTGTAAGTAGGTACAGGTACAGGTATACAAATAGGCGTAACCGTAACATATCGTATGGTAGCCGCCACGAGTCGTGAGCACAAACGTCAAGTAATTTTTTGGGTTTTTTGGTTCCATTCTGGGTTTATTGGCGCACGCTGCACGCAATCGCTTCGACTGACGGACCAAGCGCGTGCAGCGTCGGCGGCCCAAAAAACCCAGAAAGGTATTAAAAAACCCAAAAATTAACTTGACTCTACCTAGCATGGAGCAAATAAATCCATCATCAAAATGAAACTTTAGTGTCGGACATGTTTGTTTTGGTATAGCGTGCCGTAAATTCTTTAACATTATTAAACACTCTTTACTACAGCTTTACCTAAATTAAAATAAGAAAGCATACTCGCTCAGAGGATTTTCAACGATAACTCTTTGTAATAAGCATGGAATTTGGTTACTCAACTTAAAAAAAATTAAGTAGCGCGAGTTGATGCATTCCAAAGAGGCGTGATGCATTCCTCGCCTTTGCTCATATATCACTGTGAAAAAAAAGTTGCATTCCTTTGTCAGGTCATGACGTTTTGAGTGAACGAGTTTCGTAAAAAAAATGTTGTTAATTTCCCACTCGAGTTGAAACGATACCAAGAAATGAAAATCAATTTAATAAATGTATCAAAAGTACACTTTGTAATAAAGCTTATTACAAATTAGAAGATTATATTCAAGACTAGCTGTTGCCCCCGACTTCGTCCGCGTTTCCGTCGTTTCTCGTAAAAAAAAGTAGCCTATGTCCTTCCTCACGGTTCAGTGGTTTTGATGTAACAGACAGATTAACTTTCATATTTTAGTAGGGAAATATAATATGTCAATCTACAATACTGTTGAAAAATATCGCAATACGGAACCGCACAATATTATTGTTAATAGCTGAGCCCGCGACTCCGTCAGCGTGTAGTAAGAGTAGACAAATATAATCAGAGAGCTTTGAACTGCTAAGCTATCGGAAGTTACACGTGATATTTTGAGTCAACCATAATAGATAGACATATGCTGTCGTGGGATATTTTTTATATAACTTTAAGGAGAACTTTTCCGTCATACATGATTTCTGTGTAGCTTTAACCATTAAGGTTGCACACGCAACGGAAGCTTAAAAAATGAAGTAACTTCTTCCGTTTTCCCAACATTTCCCTTCACTGCTCTGCTCCTATTGATTGTAGCGTGATGAAAAGTATACTATAACCTACTCAGGAGTATGAAAAATAATTGTACCAAGTTTCGTTAAAATCCGCCGAGTATAAGTAGTTTGTTTCTATAACGGTTATACAGACAGACAGACAAAAATTTTACTGATTGCATTTTTGGCATCAGTATCGATCCCTAATCACCCCCTGATAGTTATTTTGGAAATATATTTCATGTACAGAATTGACCTCTCTACAGATTTATTATAAGTATAGATAACAATGCTTGGAAACATGCTCCATAGAAAAATTTAAAGTCTTGACAAAATCAACTGATTGCTAATTTAATTATATAAGTACTTTATTTTGATTAATTATTTTTTTCATCGACATTAATTCTACATTTGAGTATGCCTCACACACTGATTCCTTGTCTTTGAAATGTATATTGGTATTAAATATTACAATTAATTTAGCTTTCATTTCTAATTTGTAGCACTGAGTAGGTATTGCAATACTTTGAGTGAGTTTTATTTTTGATAGATCGTTTTGCCATCAGTATAGTTTGATGGAAATGTACAACTTATTGTAATAATACATTTTTTTTTAAAAGAATATGTATGGAGTTTCTTGCCCGTTCTTCTCCATACGAAACTACCTTTTGGAATGGGCAAATAGATTCAATATTTTTAATTTTAACATGTAATTGACGTTCAAAAGGGCCTTTTAATGGTATAATTAAAATAAATGATTTGACTTTGACTTTGAAATGATGAGGACTTCGTAGCAACAGCTTTATATTTTTATTTACTTACATTTCTTGTGAAATATCTACAAATTACATTGGCGTAAAAAGTTAATTCGTCATTCATATTTCTACAGTCTTGCATTCTGTATTTCTAATGGCCATTATTTTATAGATGTACTATGCTTTAAGAATACCTCAATCAAGGCGATACTATCAGCAGATAAACATCGTAAATTATAAAGCACTGAGTATTTTTCTTTTTTATTTACGAGTTGTGGCTATGGTTTCACTGCGACCAATAAGTGATCTATTGTGATCGCCGCCAAACCCTGCAGCTGTAATGAACTGCAGGATTAGCTTTGGAGCGAACTCCATTATTTCATCCGGGCCCAATAGGTGTTTGTCCAGATAATTGTTGCGCTTGTGAATTAGTGCTCCAAAAGCACTGAGTAAGTACATTTAATTTACCAGTTTTCAAAATGAGTATTAAACTAAAAAGGTTACCCGTAACGAACGTACCAGTGATCAAGGGAACATGATGTAAAGTTGCCTCGGGTCAAGGCGAGTAGGCACTTCACACATGCGAGTGCGTGTAAACAGTGCTTAGCATTGAGCTTTGACGGCATTTGACGGTTTTAAATTAGGAAACAATTTGAAAAACGAACATCCTTGACATTCATTTTGTTTTCGTGTTTACCGGGAATAAGCAATATTTTACTAATTGACTGTCTTTGACATGATGGTTCCGCGGATTCGTAGTTTCTAGAATTCTCGATTCAATACTGAAATTGACCCAAATAAACACGTTTATTGTATTTGTATCCAATATTATTTCGCCCTTGACAGACTTTGGTTAGTTTACTTACGTTTTCCCAGAACGTCTTGTTGTTTATTTTTGGGTTGCCCTTTTGACATTTCGAAAAGTTGATATCCAGCCATCCTTCAGTAGCGGCCGTGCCTTCAGAATTACTTTTATATCAATAGGTGTGGAAAAGGTAGTATTTTTTTTTATGATTATGTAAATCATGGGGTCTTCCATATATGTATATCGGTATATTTTGTATTGATAGCCTTTTTTTACCGATGGGAAATCATCCAATGACTTCTCCCGCCCTGGGCGGGGCGGGAGGGAGTGTCAGACTTTTACTGACTAAAACCCATCCATGTTCCTTCCTGTGCCCTTTGCATTCCGGGGGCGCGGTATCTCTTTCGAACAACCCGCAGCCCCGGCAGGCATGGCCCTGAGTGGCCCCTTCGGATGTTTGCTGACATCTCTTTGAGGCGCGCGTGGAACACGAACGCGCCGTGTATTGATAGTTAAGTTCATCATTTTTCTCTGTCTATACTCTATATTAATATTATAACGAGGAAAGGTTCCTTTATTTGTTTGTAACGAATATGCTCCGAAACTACTGGACCGATTTTAACAATTTTTTCACTAATAGATAGCTACATTATTCCAGAGTAACATAAGCTATATACCATCACGCTACGGCCCACGGGAGTGGAACAGTAACGAAATACATAACTTAACGCGTGTGGGATAAGCCACGCGGACGAAGTCGCGGGCAGGTCGTCTAGTTAAATATAAAAGCTTTTGCAATCATTTTCTCAGAACTATCCTGTAAAGAGACCATTGACCCTGAACAAATATCCTTTACAATACTTGCAATTGTCAACCAAATACAAATGCATCCGTAACTTTCACCTACCACGCAACACTGTTGGGCAAACTTCACATATTCAACCACTCATCCAATATTACTTGAGCTCTAATGTGCTACCGAATGTTTGACAATTTGTCTGTTTCCCTTTAACGCACGGTTCAAGCAATACTGGATGCGAACAAATATGGCGGCAATGGGTTTTTCCGATCGTTGCAATAAAATGTATTTGTTATTGACGACGTTAATCTTTGTGGTTAGTTATTGTGTGGAATACCAAAAGGTTCGATTTGATAATTTTGTGGCGACTTGCGAATATAATTCTAAGAATAAAACCGTATTATTTAATTGTCTTCAAATAAGCTTCAAAATAATATGCCTAAATTGCCTGTTGTTTAAAATTTCTGAACAAGTTTGGATTTATATACATATTTATATTAAACACAAAAAAAAACCAGATCCGAATTCAGACTTCATATTTGAATTATACTTACTTAGTTTGTAATGTACTCGAAACGAGAGTCGAATAACTAAGTTACTAAGTCCAGGGGGGCAACTCTACCAATTAAGGATAAACTCAGTGTCAAATACATTTTTGACTTTGAAAATCTAAAAAATAATATTTGTACAAGTGGCCTTCTGATGTCACTTACCTACAAGACTTTAACTGCAACCTTTTTTGAGCTAAATAATTAAATTCATCCAAAAACAGTATAGGGACTAATGGACCTAATTCTAACATTAAAGTTAAATAGCTAATAATGAATTAAACACCTTTTAGGTCACCAGTTACTGATAACATTTTAATATCAAGGAAAAAAGTTAAGGTAAACAGTCCAGAAATCTGTATTGTTTGTCAAAACAATTCGATTTACATAAAATTTTCCTCTTATATATCAGTCACAATTCTGAACAATATTCTAACTGTAATTAACGAACCACCTTTATTGTGGTTACCCTATGACACGCGAAAAATAATTAGGATAAATGTCAAACGATTCCATGGGGGAAATATTGTTAATTAATCATTGTTTTCAGGGACTATTTAGTTCGTGCTAATGGCAATTTACCATACAATGTTTTGACGCCGAACTGTAAACAGCAACTAAGTAATTGCCTAACTAGGTCTAACCATTTCTTCGAGCTATTTGCAACAATTACAGAAATAAGTACAATAATTACACACTTATAAAAGATAACCTTAATAATAGCATAACTTAATTTCCATCTTAAGAACCACGCCCCTCTGCCAATTCGCTTCGATTTTTAAGCCGAAAAAGCGCAGAAAGCAGGTATTTGGGGTTCCCTTTCAACACATACTACACATACCTACCACACATACCGCCTATATTCCCCATAGGGTTAGGCAGAGGTGTTCCAATGTACACCCACAGTTCGCCGGTATGTCTGGGTCCCATGTAATAGGGGGCGAGCCTATTGCCGTTAACCGAACATAAATCCTAACTCCGAACTGCAGCTGAGAATTTCATAGAAAAACCTAATAACACATTACTCGACCTGAGATCGAACCCAAGACCCCCCCTTGCCTCTCTCCTAACAACATCAGGGTGAAATAATGCCTTAAATAGGTACTTATATCAATTGCTTGGGAACAGATTTATCAGCCACCCCAAATGATTATCTATATTGTATCTGTGGTTCGAAATTGGTGAAAATCTGGTGAAAATCGGTCCAGTAGTTTAGGAGCCTATTCGCAACCAACATAAGAACAACAAAGATTTTATTAAAGGGTATCCCCGATCCCCTGGGATCTAGGTTTAGACCTTGTAGCAGGTCCTACGTGCCTGACACATAAATCGCGTGTACCTATTGCACTTAACTATGACTTTACGATCACACCGAGGACGTTTCTATAGTAAAATGTTTATGATTATGCGGTGACCATGAAATTGACGGACATTTCAATTTATTTGCGAGTTTTTTACGGGTTAAGGTTATGTCAAAGTCAAAGTGATTTATTTCAATTAGACTATTTGTGCGTAGGTGTTTGAGACTTTGAGTAGTTAAGAAGTTGGTAAAGATATCTACCTCGTCAGTCTAGCTTATATTTATATTAGTGGTAACATAGAGTTACAGTTGTCAGTAGAGAATTTAAATAAATACAAAATGAGAAGGGAGCTGCCAGGAGTCAAGATTTAACATACCATCACGCCTGTATTCGCCGAAGGATTAGGCAGAGGTGTACCAGTGTACACCCACAGTTCGCCGGTATGTTAAGGTTCCATGTAATAGGGGGCGAGCCTATTGTCATTAACCGGGCGCAAATCTTAACTCCGAGCTGCTACTGAGAATTTCATAGTAAAGTCAAGATTTGAGACCGGTTATTATTAACAGGCTTTACCATTTATAATTATATTTTTAATATAATTTATCATAGACAAATATAATTATAAATGCGAATTGTAAAATCAAATACCTATATTGAAGCGAAATAATAATTTCTTATGCTAAAACTGATCCATTTCAGTACGTATTGTAGAATTAAAGGATTTATTTATTTATTAGCAATAGTTTCGCCTTCATGAGACTCAACATAATTGGCCTAGAATTCAACTACCTACTTAGTCCTTGACCTTTTTTTTTTTTTTTTTTTTTTGGTGGGTGGGAAATCATCAAATAACTTCTCCCGCCCTGGGCGGGGCGGGAGGGAGTGTCAGACTTTTACTGACTAAAACCCACCCATGTTCCTTCTTGTGCCCTTTGCGTTCCGGGGGCGCGGTATCTCTTGCGAACAACCCGCATCCCCGGCAGGCATCGGCCCTCAGTGGCCCCTTCCTTTTGCTGACATCTCTTTGAGGCGCGCGTGGAACACGAACGCGCCGTCGACACGGCCTGTCGTTATGCAACGTAAGGACGGTGAGCTACACATTGCTCACCGTCCACAGGCCAGTATCTACGGTGGCCGGGAGTCGTCTCGCGGCTCCCGACGTCCGGAGCGTCTACCGCGGCGGCTGGGACGGGAGAACCGCTGTCTCAACCGTCCCGCCGCCTCCTTCTCAAGCATTACTGCCTCGCAGAAGGAGGCGACTGCATCCCATTCCCTCTCGCTCCGGACCATGGCTTGCACCAGGGCCGGACGCGAGAGTTCGCCGCCGCCGATGGCTGCCACGAGGACTCGGCGATGCTCCGCCCAAGCGGGGCATACCGCCACGGTGTGCTCCACCGTGTCCTCGGGGCGATCCACACAATGGTGACACCCGGACGTTTCCTCCCGCCCGATGAGGTGCAGGAACCTCCCGAAACACCCGTGTCCGGTGAGGACCTGCGTCAGGCGGTAGGTGAGGGCGCCGTGGCGCCTCTCCAGCCACTCCTCAAAGAGGGGACTTACCGCCTCTATTAAGGCGTGCCCAACTTAGTCCTTGACCTGGCTACCACTTTGGTGTTTACCTTGACTAACACCTAGTCATGCTTTGAGCATAATTATCTAAGTATTGGTATTATAAAAAACTGCATTTGATAAATCATTTTGTTTTTCTGAATCCCAATTCCAAACTTTCAAAGTCGGAAAAACCAGTAAGTACCACACCTAATCAATGGTCACCCTACCACGATGACCTCTACTTGCTTCTACTTAATAAATGTGTTGACTGTAACCAGTGCGTACATCGTTACAGGCTTGCACGTGGACACGCAGACACTATAAGTGATCATTATTTTGTTATTAGACACGAGTCACCATTGGCCTACCAAGAAGCGCTCTGAACGAAAGATTTTCTAAAAAAAACGGGTGTCCAAACACACGTTACAAAGCTGAAAGGTACCTACTTTTCATTAGTGCAATGGTTTTATTTTTCTGAACCTTGGGAATCTTCTGGGGGTATTGAAGGCTAAAATTCCAACTTATTTTTACGTTTTTTAAATTTCATAGTCCGTTAGGATGGCACTGCGCGACAACTAAGGACAGAGCAGGACCAACGGCTTTGGCATGGGGGTGTTACTATGCCAACTTCTAAATTTGGGCCTGACTGAAAAACTAATACAATAACCTAATAACCCTTTGCCTGACCTAGGAATGGAACCTAAGACCCCACGTTAAATATAAGTGATCACGAGACTGACGCGGCTGTCACACTTTCTATATGTAGTTAGTGAAATTATGGAATAATGAATGACTTGAAGATTATGTACAAACGACCAGCGGCACTTGTTCTTACGTAATCTTAATTAAGTAAACTATTTCCTACTGTCGCCGACTTTAGGAGATACATAATATACATAAAAACATGTAATTCACATGTAGGAAGAGATGCAGTAGACACCCACATTTTGCTTGAAAATTTTTTTAAGGCCCACGTAGTAGGGGACGAGCTTATTTCTTTTAAACGGGTACAAATTCAGGCTCTTAGATACCACTTAAAAGGACCCCAGCCGGTCTACACCATAGAAAGAAATCATCCTCGGTGAATTTAGATGAAGTGAGCTTGATGTGAGTTGAGAATCCCAAGCGACTGTGGAATGACGGCTCATTTTAGGACCAGTTCATCTAAAAGTGATTTTTAAAATACGAAGAAAGGTCATCACCCTATTAATGAAAATAAATTAAACAAATGATGGGCATATTACTTAGGTACGTGTATTTTTCCAATCGTTTTCTTTATTGAGGGTTTGTCACACAAATCTTCACATTTTTTTTTCTCTAAGAAACATTTTCATTTATTTTTCTCGAGCTCTGTGCCCCTACCTAATGCGGGGCGCCTAACCTAGGGGCCCTAGGCAACGGCCTAATCCGGCCCTGATCTCAGCAGCGGTTAGTCGTTTCTAAAAAGAAATTCAAATCACAACACATTAACAATACCACATTACAAACTTTTAGAAACAATCGCACCTTTGACTATGTTGGTAAAGTTTATATTTATCTCACGTACGTATTTATCGTTAGTGCTTCCATATGTATAGGTTGCTCCCATAACAGCTGGTTTTATGGGTGTGAGCACAGACTGTTCAGCATCTATTTATAGATTTATGTGAGCTGATATCTGAAGGCTGATCAACTGCGTGTATAAATGATTGATTTATTGTATAGTGCGAATTGTAATTGTTGTTATTTTACGAGGTTATTTGTTTTAATTGTTAGATTATTACAGATAGTTGTATAGTTAAATATTTAATAGCGCTACTGACAGTTTTCGGGAAATTAAATTCTACCGGTTAAGTACTCTTTTCTTTCTTTTCACTGACTCAAGGTCAGTTTTTCATTTGTTAATTGATAATGAACTAAAAAATACTACAAATAGAATTGAAAATTGTGTACAACATAATCATTAAATCCGTGCGGCATTTATTATCTTTCACGGAATTATGTAATTATCAACTTTATTTCTATGGATTTTTAGTTCATTTTCAGTGAAAACTGCTAAGTCTATTGCTGTTCTGTGTTCTGACGGTCCGTGTTCACTTACATTTAATGTAATCAAACTATAACATACAATTTTAACAGTTCTTTATTTTAAATTTCCCTATTAAAATGGTCATGAACTTCTGTTAAAATACGTAAATGATATGGTTGAGTAAATGTTGGTCAGTGGACACTGACTGAAGCAGGAAGCATATGAAATTGAAAGCAACAAGGGCGACACCGGCGCCGAGACGTGGGCAGCCCTTTTTCGAGAGGCTTTGATGTCGTCAACATCAGCCGTGGGCCCGTGGGAATGGGACTAGGTCATTTGTAACTCTATTAAATCATTCTCCATGACAACTAAATCTTATCTCCATTAGAAAACATGCTCTTTCACCCATTGTTCAATTCGCAATACTCAACCATAAAAATACCTGTACACTTTACACTGTACCAATTGTTTAAAATCAATAGGCAAGAACAAAACAAGCAACGGGAAAGATGGAGTTACTATAGATATAATTGTTCCTAAAAATACTTTCACCATTCCTCAATACAAGGAACGGTTCTTCAAATAACGTTCAAAAACCGATGAATAAATAACTAACAAAGAGAGGGAAGTTTTTGAAGTGGCACAGACTATAATATACGTCGTTTATTTGGCGGGGCGGCGCCCGGGCGGCGGGAGCGTCGCGCCGTCGTGGCGCCCTACGCCTTCGCCCCTGACGCGACGGGAAGTACTATTGCAACTCGAGTTCTTTCTGGAATAATGAGTTTATTGGCCGTATTGGACACTGCAAATGGTTGGACTTGAAATAACGCGATCTGGGATTTTGATAACCATGTTCAGTAACTGTAAACAAAACTTTAGGGACTTAAAAAGAACAAGTATCTACTTATAAGAGAAACCACTTCGTCACCAACGTCAAGTTCATTTTTGTTGCCGATGGTGCACACGATTGGTCCGACAGTCGTACCGATCGCGTGCAGCGTCAGCGCCTCGAAAAACCCAGAGAGGAACCCTAAAACCCAAAAATGAACTTGCGTTTGTGCTCACGACTCGTGGCGGCTACTATAGCATTATCATTAAAAACGAGCAATAAAATCACGTTTGTTGTATGGGAGCCTCCTTGAATATTTCTTTTTTACTGTTTCTTTTTTATTTTTGTTATAGCGGCAACAGAAATACATCATCTGTGTTAAAATTTCAACTGTCTAACTATCACGGTTCATGAGATGAGAGCCTGGTGACAGACGGACGGACAGCAGAGTCTTAATAATAGGGTCCCACTTTAAACTTTGGTACGGAACCATAAAAATGGGTTTCGGGGTACCCCGAAACGGGGAGACCGAATATGGTATTCATAGGCAAGGTTATACTTATGTTCATATGAAATAAGAAGCAAAGCAAGCCAGTTCAAATACATCAGTATACAAAAAACAAAATAAACCAAATCTGAACCTTTCATATGGTAGGGGAAAGTAACCCTATACAGACATCGCACGTATTTTATATCGCTACATACGGGGGTCGCTACGCAATGGATTTTAGCTTAGCGTTTCATTAGAAGTGACAGGGTTAACCGGATAACGGACAGCTAGTAATTTATGTACATAGTAATCAAGAGCTTTTTATATTTAAGACTTTCAGTTTGTAAATATAGGTCTCGAATAAATGGTGAGTCCTTAGGTTTTTATAACACTTTTAACATTTTTTTTTTGGATTATTCTGTGTAGTTTGATCTAGTTACATAAATCTTAGAAATCCGTACTGGTGTCCGAATCTAATAGAAAGCGCACTTGAGCAAAACGATCGTGAATTAGAATTAAATACGCTCATTCATAAAAACTACACTTTTTTTTTAAATGCAGTATACCCACCTGTTGGAAGCAGCAACCAGAGATTTTTTTCTTGTAAATTTTGAAGTTTAAATGTGATTTCTAAACGGTTTAACTGAAATAGGTGACGTTGAATCGTAAACTAATTTTAATACAAGTTAGTTCGTTACTTACCTTGTAGTTAGTAAATTAGTTTTAAACTTAGTGCAAATACGTATTTACACACACATACCATCACGCCTGTATTCCCCGAAGGGTTAGGCAAAGGTGTACCAGTGTACACCCACAGTTCGCCGGTATGTTAAGGTCCCATGTAATAGGGGGCGAGGCTATTGCCATTAACCGGGCACAAATCCTAACTCCGAGCTGCTACTGGGAATTTTATAGAAAACCGAATAACACTTTTTGCTCGACCTGGGAATCAAACCCAAGACCTCTAGCGTAGCAGTCACGCTTAGGACCACTAGGGTAACGAGACAGTTAAAAACGTATTTATTTATAGTTTATACCGTTTTGCACTTTTATTATCATGGATGGATGGATTTTTGAGTGTTGGTGTAGTTGAACGTAGGTACAGTCAACAAAGCTATTTGGTATACAGGTAAGTAGAGAGACAAATATTTTTTTCATTTTATTATGTGCGTAATAAGTTTTTAATCTTATGACACACCTTAAAGAGTTGTCTGCTCAGCACACTCACAACATTGTTTAAAAGTAATTACAAGAAAGCTGCCTGAATACCAAATAGCTTTATCCACTGTACATACACAGGTACATAAACCCCCAAATCAATAGCTATAAACTGTTTGCCCGACTGCGTTAAAAGGAGGGTTATTGCGTATTGTAATGCTACCTACAGTGAGACACTTAACTTGGTGATGTACCGTGTCTACATTTTTACTTTAGAGGTGAAGGGATCTACTACTATTCAAATACGAATATTGTTTATTGAATTATCAATAAGAATATTGTATTTTATTAAACATATCAGCATCATAACATATAGCCTAGTGGTCTCAAGCACGACTGCTACGCTAGAGGTCTTGGGCTCGATTACCAGGTCAAGAAAAGTGTTAGTGGGTTTTTTCTATGAAAATTTCAGTAGCAGCTCGGAGTTAGGATTTGTGTCCGATTAATGGCAATAGGCTCGCCCCCTATTACACGGGACCTAAACACACCGGTGAACTGTGGGTGTACATAGGTACACCTCTGGGTGTACCTATGTATACCCACAGTTCACCGGTGTGTTTCACGCCTTTATTCCCCGAAGGGTTAGGCAGACCTAACCCTTCGGGGATAAAGGCGTGATGGTATGTGTGCTATACACATATTAGCAAGTCGGGACGTTTGCATCCAAATCCAACTAAGGTTTATTCCCCAATTGGTAAATTAAAATTAAAAATGGCCAATTAAAGGTAAGTACTACAATACAACATCACGCAATTCAATTGTCACTGGTCGAACTAAGTGAGCAATTAATATTAAGTCTGAAAATAGAATTAGCTGAAAAATAGTAGGTACAAAGCTGCGCCAGCGCCGGCGACGTCGATCCGTGACTCACGGCCCACTGGCGCCACTTGATTTATTGCGGACACTTGCAGAACTAAGGGATTTAGAAGATCACTACTTTAATAATAATTACTTATTTGTCACTTGGCTGCGTGGGTTTAGTGATTTCTCACTTTAGAAGTGAAAACTCCTTTAGACGAGTTGAGCGAATTGGGAGTTGGGACAGAACTTAATGAATAATGTCACCGACATCGACATGCTACTGTGACGGCAAATTATTAATTTTGTCGGCAGTTCCCATGACTACCTATTCTGTTTTGAGTAGTCGAGGATGGACAAAAGCCACAATGATCTACCTACCTAAATCTGGAAAGAGATTTGAGTTGCCTGCCTGTCCACGGAAGCGGAGCGGAGAAACGGAGAAATATTAACCAATAGGACTGCATAAAATCTTCGCCCCAGTTATGCAGTACTATTGGTTAATATTTCTCCGTTACTCCGCTCCGCAGCCTCTCTCCGCTTCTGTGGACAAACAGCCTAGTCATACCTGTTATATTATATTTGTCTGTCTCTCTCAAAACTGTTTTGACTTTTATAAAGGCTTAGTAAGTACATTTTATCTCTAAGTAAGCATTTTAATTAATTTTGTGGGACGATAAAATAAGTCGCCTTCAGGTATTTAAGCATCAAGCGTTAGGCGAATTTGGAAGTTGGTTGTGTGACACTCTGGTGCCTTGAAAAGCGTGTAAAGCCGTTGCTCCTGCGTCTGATGTCTCCCCAGTCGTGTGGGATTGCTGCCCCATCAGACTATGAGAGTGAGGAAAGGGGAGAGTGCACTTGTACACTATAATGTCTCCTGCGTTCTTGGCTCCACAGTCTCCATTGAAATTAGCTGCCGTGACCGAAATTAAGTCGTGAGCATATTACATTTTATACTTACTTATGTAAATGCAATAAAGATATTGAGTATAAAAACAAAAATGATCATTCAGATTCAATTGCATATTGGTTTTCCTCCAGGAAAACGTACGAACGAGGAAACAACACAATAATAATGGTTATTCCTTGAGAACCTCCACGCCGTAGTCAGGTCACGTTTTACAAAATACCATTAACGTGATTTGATGTAGGCATTTTCCTAATGTATTGGGACAATGTAATATCTCGCTTCTTTTATATAAAGTTGGTTAAAGAGCCTCTATAGCTTTGAAGAGTAGCAAACCTTTGGTCAAACTTCCCCAAATGTGTGACCTACCTTATCTGCCCCGTTAGCTTATGACTATTCGCTTGACACCTTGTAGGATATTAAATTTTAACGCTGAGGGGTCATCAATCATGGTGCGCTGAATTTAATAAATATTATCGTTACGATGACCTTTACACCCCGTATTTTGATTAAGACAATATATCTGTTCAGAAGCAGCAGCTATGGGTATGAAAGACTGACTAGTATTCTGCTGATATAAACCTTGGCATAATTCGAATTTACTTAGTCATCCACTTTTGTCCACCTGCCAGAATTAAGAAGTACTTAGTAATTTTATCAAGTTCCACACTAATTAGTTATATCATCAAATCAATGCTTGACGTTGATTGATTAACAGAATTTGTCTATCGTTCGCGCTGTGCCCATCCGGATAAATAAATCTATTCCACCTACACACCACTTCCTCTATTCTAAAACGAATACATTATGCTGTCGGACTTCGCCAATATATTTACTAGACTTTTCTTTACACAGACAGTTTAATAGGAAGCTTTTAAAGTTTAGGTACCTATATTGTACTGGAAAATCTACCTATTCTAAAAACCGACCTCTCGGTAAATAATATCCAGGTTTAAAATAACAATACACTACTACTACTACACTATTACTAGGTATTGCTTACATTAAAAACCTATTAATTAATGCTATTTGTAATGCCTGTTGTTTGGCAATCTGGGCTTTTCCCAGTTGTAAACGTCCCTTTGTGCCTATCGACCTAGTTCTGTTCTGTCTTCTGCTTGTTTGAAGGGATGTGGAAACTATGTTTTGTGTTACCTATCCGCTGTGTTTTTCTGATTATTTTGTTGCGGGATCCAAGGCAGTTAAATTGTTTCTCCTTGGACTCCTCGAGCTTCATTGCCTCGGTGCTTCCCTGGTAGTCACCACTTTTTAAGAGTTTCAGTTGCTGAGAATATAAGGCGGGCTTGTCCAAAAAACAAAGCTAACTACTGTTAGCAATACCTTTTAATCTTATACAATGCTACAGCATTGTATAAGACTTGACTTGATCTTGACAATCAATTTGATATGTAATCGTAAGTCTTTCTTTAACCTAAGTTATTAGGAGTTTTATTAGGTTGCTGACCTGATGCGACTGCTACTCTTCTATTGCAACGAAGTCAAGAGTTCGTGCACAACAATGCAGGAGCTCTATTGTTAATATTTGTGGCCAAACGGTACCTTATTCGACCTTCATTATCATTTATGTATTTTCCATTACATTAGCATTTAATCATGTCCCATTTGAATTTATTTTCTATTCAAACTCCGACATGACAGGGGCACCTTGATTTACAATGTCACCCTGCACCTGTTGTTTGCATCGGGACTTGATCTTGAGTTGACATTCCTTCTTCAGGATCCTTGACCTCGTTTTTAAGCACCTAAGTAAGAATTTTAAGGTTTTGATCTCCAATTTTGGATTTAATTTCTTCTTGTTGAATATCTTGTAATTGGTCTCTTTTATCCAGACTTCTTAATACAATATTATCCCAAGCTAATAACCAAGTACGCAGTTTTATTAAATAGGGTGAAAAGGTGGTGGAAAGTTGTTTGTTATCATGAGAATAATCATGTGTTTATTAAGTATCGTTTTCTAATTACCTGTCACCCTTAATAGTGTACGAACAGGAACACAGGTGCACTCCCTCTTCCGTCATTCTCATAGTCAGATAGGTAGGCAATTCAACATGACCGGGTGATCAGGCGCTAACGGCTTTGAAAGCTTTCTGAGGCGGGAGGATGTAACGCTTAACTTCCAAACTCCAGCCTGCTACTGAGAACTTCCTAATGGCAAAACACAATAACACTTTGCCCGACGTGGAAATCGACCCAACGGCACGCTCAGCTGCGCTCGCGACCATGAGACCAACGTGACAGTCAGTGTTTCAGCTCTTTAGTCACTCAGGCAAGTATTGCATGAATTGAGGCTTCAGGCGTGTTGTGGAAATAGATACTCTCTATTTTTTCGCGTCACCATCGGCACAAGTTGTTCAACAAGTCTCCAGGACGTGGTAAAGGCCACCCAGCAAGGCTTATAGGGACCGTAGGAATAATAATGCCTGTTGATTGTGCTCCAGACGTATCACTACTGGTCTTCATAATATGAAGCTCGATTGTTCACACCTCGACCTCGTCCGAATTGTGAAGTGATGTTTAAAGAATTGCAGCAATAAATTCTGATACAAACAATAGAAAATTGGCAGCTTGAACACTGAGGCCCCATAATTGATGCCATGAATAACGAAACACTGGTGATTCAGAGTCCTGTTTTAGTTTTAAGGTCGCTCCGTCCATTCTAGCTCGTCTTAGCTCTTCGACGAATCGTGCGTATCCGAAAATAAATTGGGCCAATAAGAAGGATGGTGACAGTTGATGCCAGATGGGCACCACCGCTTTTAGCCTGGTAATTTGGGCTTGAATGATGCTTGCTTGTTTTTTGCTAGTATCTATTGTTTAGTGGTTTTATTCGAATACAAATACTATCGAATTGAGAACATCCTCCTTTTATAAGTCGCTTAAATATTGGAATAGTAAGCTTCAAATGCTGGCTAACCGTTAACAGGCGTAGGCGTCGAAATCAGATCATTTGTTTTAATTAGACCATTAAAAGGCATTTTTGTACCTTGCATAAAAACTACTAATATATCATTAAATATTTAATTCACAAAGTATTACAAAATGAAGAATTTACGGTGTAAATATCGATATCCATACCTTTTACCTAATATAATTGCGAGGGTGAGCTTGTTCCTTCCCCTTGAATCACTATCTATTGATGAAAACCGCATTAAAATCGAGACGGCGAGAAGCGATTTTATTTTATACGATGTAGAATTAAAATGATTACGAACTCCTATACCATCAAGGTAGGTGGAAGAGGCCCTGAAAACTTTCATCATTTAACAAACGTCAATTTATAATTATTAACGTTTGTGATGTCAAGGATATAACGAATTTATAAGAATCAGAAAATGACTGTTCAATAGCATTATAAACATATTATGCTAATTTTAAGTTTGATTGACGAGTCTAGTCTTAGATGTTAAGCGGTCTTTGGGGCTGGTTGCTAAGTACAAACTTTTAAACATGGCGTTAATCGTTGAGGTTGCTGTATCTATTCCAAAATCAGCTCGTCATTCGAAAGAAGATAATGTTCTATTTCGTCGGGAAAAGTGTTGTTGGGTTTTTCCATCTGGTTCTTCAGCTAGTGTGCTACTGAGAAATTATCTGAATGATGCCTCTATCAGGCACTTACGGGGAACACAAATGTTTGTTTTGGTATGTTATTTTTTAACTGACTTCTAAAACGAAGGAAGTTAATATAACGATAACTTCCTTCTTTTTCTGTTTGTTTTCTTGTGACTTTTCTGAAGTGTTGATGATGTAGATGTGGATAATAGAAAGTAGGTTCTCAAAATCGAAAAATATAAAAAAAAATTTTTTTCAAAAGAATAAACGCTTTCAATAACTACAAAGTAAAAATAACTTTAGTTTTGGAAGTCGGCGGCTTTCGTTCTGTTTGTTGTTTTGTATTGCTACTGACTTCCAAAACTAAAGTTATTTTTCACAATAATTTCAAGTAATTTTTATATTTGTTTTTATCATGTGCTTTCTAAGTTCTGGAGAATTAAAACATCGTGTGGAAACCTGGACTTTAAAGTCCGCACTGAGCAAGCAGGGTGAACAAGCCTCTGTATCTTCTTTGTATGACAAGGGGCCTTTGCCCTGCAGGGGGACAATAATGGGCTTTTTTTTTTTTTTTTTTGGTGGGTGGGAAATCATCAAATAACTTCTCCCGCCCTGGGCGGGGCGGGAGGGAGTGTCAGACTTTTACTGACTAAAACCCACCCATGTTCCTTCTTGTGCCCTTTGCGTTCCGGGGGCGCGGTATCTCTTGCGAACAACCCGCAGCCCCGGCAGGCATCGGCCCTCAGTGGCCCCTTCCTTGCTGACATCTCTTTGAGGCGCGCGTGGAACACGAACGCGCCGTCGACACGGCCTGTCGTTATGCAACGTAAGGACGGTGAGCTACCCATTGCTCACCGTCCACAGGCCAGTATCTACGGTGGCCGGGAGTCGTCTCGCGGCTCCCGACGTCCGGAGCGTCTACCGCGGCGGCTGGGACGGGAGAACCGCTGTCTCAACCGCCCCGCCGCCTCCTTCTCAAGCATTACTGCCTCGCAGAAGGAGGCGACTGCATCCCATTCCCTCTCGCTCCGGACCATGGCTTGCACCAGGGCCGGACGCGAGAGTTCGCCGCCGCCGATGGCCGCCACGAGGACTCGGCGATGCTCCGCCCAAGCGGGGCATACCGCCACGGTATGCTCCACCGTGTCCTCGGGGCGATCCACACAATGGTGACACCCGGACGTTTCCTCCCGCCCGATGAGGTGCAGGAACCTCCCGAAACACCCGTGTCCGGTGAGGACCTGCGTCAGGCGGTAGGTGAGGGCGCCGTGGCGCCTCTCCAGCCACTCCTCAAAGAGGGGACTTACCGCCTCTATTAAGGCGTGCCCAACAATAATGGGCTGGTATTATTGTTTTAATTTTCCTAATTAGCTATTTAACAAGACACTAATAAATAATGTATTAATAATACATTACTCAGAGATCAATATGGAGATAACATTATTGGATTATTCTAATAAAAGATAATTCTTAGTAAGTTGTGGTGTCTGTGAGTGCGTTGAGGTCGCTCAGTATCTAAACAAGGCCAAGGCAACTAACATTAATAGTATTTAATAGATAAACATCCATATATGATATTAATTTAATAGCAATGTGTAATCGTTTGTTTTTATTCCCATGTCCGTTGGTTTTGCGCATAATGGCTTAGTGGTTACGAAAAGTAGGTATGTATATGTCAAATAATATATAATGTTTTATTGATGGATTCACTTAGTTTTAACGTGTCTAGTGAGGGTACGGTATTGTAATCAAGGCTGCGGTAAAGAATACTTCCAAAAAAAAACTGAGAATAAAAGTAAAAATCTGAAAAATCCTTAAAAAATCCAAAGAGGTTACCATAATACCATAGAGACCTTCTTACATACGTATTTTAAAGAGGTTAGGTTTCTTTGTTTTTAAGAGAATTTATTTGTTGCCCTATAGTTTTAGTTTCTTTTTTATAATTATTGTCTTTTTTATTTTAAAGTCAGTTTAAATCTACATAAATATTATACAGACGAATGACTTCTTCGTTCGTTTCTTTGTTTGTACCGAATAAGCTTCGAAACTACTGGGCCGATTTTAACCATTTTTTTACCAATGACTACTACCAACTGCTATATTATTCCTGACTAACATAGGCTATATAACATCACGCTACGACTCACGGGAACGGTGCAGAAAACAAAGACACAATGCGGAACGACTATGTCCTTTCTTGGGGTTCAAAGTTAACTGTACCAAATATCATTAAAATCGGTTCAGTGATTTTGTCGTGAAAGCGTAACAGATAGACAAGCAAACAAAATTACTTTCGCATTTATAATATTAAATAATAATAAGTCCAAACATGATTCATATGAAGTAGATGAAGTCGAGAACTTGGTGAATCAACAGGTGTCGAGAGTGACAACTTTCTTTAGTTCTCACTAGAATTTTAGAATTAAACCTTTTTAGAATGTACCAAATGGAAATGGCTTAAAGATTTTTTTCCGGAAGATTCCGTATTTGTTTCCAGCCTCGCAAATTCTCGAAATAATTGTTGACGACTTTTTAAAATACCCCAGTACTTTCTTGTGTAAAATACGTGTAAATACAACGATAATACGAAATATATTTAAAATACATTTTCTAGGTGTTTCCATGTGCGTTGCGTCACAATTATTTAGGTATTCTGTGTTTTCATCTGTTTAAACGAACTACTGGCACTTGTCCCATTACAGTGCAGGCCAAATAAATTGACACGAGATAATATTATTTGAATTTCAAAATAAATTTTACTATTTTACTTATAAAATATCATTAACTACCTAGAGAAGAAGAAGCACTGGGAAAACGTATGTTTACTTTTTTAGTTTTAGTTTTTTAATAAAATAGTTAGGTTTTAGTTTTTTAATAAAACAATTGAAAATTTGATCCTAATACAGAAGTTAAAAAAACACGGCGGCTCCTTAAAACCTGTGACTTAAAAATATCCCTCGCAGTAACAACGCTAACTTTAAATTATACCAACCACTAGATGCATTTTTTTCACAATCATCAAAAATAAATACTGAGTCATTATTTTCGCGCGTGTGCCAATATTTCTGCACGCTGTGTACTACCAAAACGGATCTTACGCAACATTTTACCGGGAACTGTTTTCAGGAACATTTCATTCATCACTAGTTTGGCTCCATTCAAATGATTCCGCGCTGACTCGTACTGTTTGTGATTAGTATTAAAGGTTCGGTGATAAAGAGATGCGAGGGAAAGAAGAAGAGAAATTGCCATTACTGTCCTACGACAAACAATTATTAACCCCTTTTTTTGTTAAATGGAACATTATGAATTGTTCTTTTTCTTTCGGTGGAACGGTTGGTGCAGTGTCTGAGCGATAGGCTGCTGCGCTGCGTGTCACAGGTTCGATTCTCGCACTGAACAAATATTTGTATAGCCTGGCCATTTGTGTATAAATCTGAAGAAATTCCTAGTGTTGAGAAACATTCTTTTTTGTTTACTATATAAATCTGATATACCAACGCCGATGTCCCACAAAATGTCAGTCCTATGAAATAATGTAATTAACTGAAATGGTTTGATAATCAGTTCTACAAAAACCCGGTCTTATGCAAGATTCTTAGAGCGGGTGAACGTACTTATGAATACAAACAACAACAAATATCTGCTGTGCCCTAAATGATGCATATAATATAATTAAAATGTACAAAGCAGCCGATTTTTTCAAATCTTACGGTTTATCCCATAATAAAGAAAAGTAGTTCTAATTCACAACTATTTTCACCCCCAGTAACACCTTGCCGAATCAAACCCAGGACCAAACGCTCAGCGGTCATGCTTGCGACCACGAGACCTACGCAACAGGCACTGTTAATTTAGCCTCACCCATTTATTGCAGCTGTTGCAATTGTGACTTTATTACTGTCAGGTACGTTTCATCTTCGAACGAGTCATCGTACTAGAAATAAATAAAAGAAAAACAAGATTAGTTTACAAGCCAGCACCCAGCAATTTCATGAAAGCAATAAAAAGCTTTTTTGAAAACAAGCAGATGACTAAGTAGGTAAGTACATAACTAGGTACAGAAAAATAACGGTCGAACAACTGCAGTTGTTGTGTTATACGGGTTTTTTTTTGCACCCGCGTTAAGTTACGTCTTTGGTTACTACTCCTCTCCCGTGTGTCGTAGCGTGACGTTATAAAGCCTAAAGCCTCTTTCGATAAATTAACTATCCAATGCAAAAAAAAAATTCAATTCAAACCAACAGTTCCTGAAATTAGCGCGTTAAATCAGTCAAACAAACAAACTCTTCAGCTTTACAACATTAGTATTGATGACTGCATTTTGATGATGTTCTTTTTTATTTAGACTATTAGCCATTAATTATAAAGCAATTTACACTATTTTTCTAAATGGTAAAAATCGTCGAAATTGCTTTATATTTATATTTCAAATAAGATTATTAAACCTCTATTTCGGGAAAACAAAATTGTAAGAAAGTTTAAAATAAAAAAAGAGAAATACAACGAGGTGCGGTTTTGCATTCACACAGCTTCCGCATGCAGTTTGCCCCCTCTCATTTTGCTAGATGTTCGTCCCACGCTATATCACTATCGACAGAATTACCTATCTATATTTAATTTGTAGGTATATTAGTCATATCATTAGATGCATCGATGCATTGCTAGCTTCCGACAAGTTTTAACACGAATCTTTTAAGACGCAATGACTATTGCACAATTCGAACTAATGATTACGTTCATGCTTTAAAATATTCCATAATATTCCGGAGACACGATAAAAAATATGACTCACTAATAAACAATATCGAAATATTTAATTATTAATTCAACTTTAGCGAGCAACGCCTGTGTAGGCGAATCGTTTGTTGTTAAACTAGCTATGTACCTCGCGGTGTCACCCGCGTTCAGTTACGTCTTAGGTTACTGCTCCGCTCCTGTTCGTCGTAGCGTACTGTTCTGTACGTAGAAGCCTTCCTCTTGAATCACTCTATCAATTGATGAAAATCACTTTAAAATCCGTTGCAGAGTTTAAAAGATCTAAGCGTATAGGTAGCGGGAAGCCACTTTGTTGGTTGACTTACTATGTTGTAGAGATGACAAAAACTCATGATACTTTGTGTCGGTCATCAATTCAGTCGTTACGGATAGTCAGAAGTAAGGAAGTCTGACAACCAGTCCAACCTAGAGGTACCGTGTTGCCCAGTAACTGGATTGTGGAGGTCAGATAGGCAGTCGCTCGATGTAAAACACTGGATTCAACTGCATCCGGTTAGACTGGAAGCCGATCCTAACATAGTTGGGAAAAGGCTAAGCAGATGATGATGATCAATTCAGTGGAGAAACGAATATCGAAAAATGCTTCGGAAATTACCTATCATCATCAGAAATTATAAATAAACAAAAAAAGCTAAAATTATTAAAAACATATATACAACATAAATTGACATACATTGACAAACATATATTGACGGCACGGTTGGCGCAGTGGCTGACCGATTGGCTGCTGCGCTGCGTGTCGCGGGTTCGATTCCTGCACCGAACAAATATTTTTATGGCCTACAGATAGATTTTCCGGGTCTGGCTGTTTGTGTATGTGAGATTATATGTTTGTAAACGCACCCACGATACAGGAGATATTCCTAGTGCGGGGCAACGTTTTTTTTTTTTTTTTTAAATATATATATTGACAAATTGTGTTGTATAGTGTCCGCCTCGAGTCGTTAGCACAAACGTCAAGCTCTTTTTTGGGTTCCTTTCTAAGCTTTTTTGGGCGCCGAAGCTGCACGCGTTTTCCCTGACTAGTGACTGACGGACCAATCGTGTCCAGTGTCGGCGACCCAAAAAACCTCACGACTTGTGGCGGCTACTGTACCTTCACGGTCTTGGTTCGGAGTCCCTTTTCTCCCTATCATTAAGAAAGTAGCTTCTTTATCCATCTCAATAATCTCGAGGAAACTAGGAATACTCACAACACTGGTATGTCGCCGCCAATTCCATAAAACCAAAGGAAATAAAACTCTAAACGACTTCTCAGATTAGTTTGATTTATGATCTGCTTTTATTATGACAGTCGGAAGCCGGTCATTGGTATACTTTATTATAGTTCCGAAATTTCGGAAAAATACTTCACGACTACCTACGCAATGTCCTTCAGATGTTGGAATAAACAATATTGTAGTATAACAAAATTTGCATAAACCCGTTTCCATGAAAATGCGACCCATTAAATTTTCAAGGCTTTGAATTGTGTTGGTTTGCCAAAAATCGTTCGGGAATAACGCCACTGTATTAAAATTTCCTATCTTATTTTAGTGTTGGTAGCCCGTTCTTTGTTTGATCAGCTTTTTACGCCCAAGGTTGCGAGATCAAATCCTAGTAAGTATTGTACCAATGTGACATTTTCTAAAGTTATACGTACTTTCTAAGTTTTTTCTTATTAGACGTCTCTGGCTGGCGATGAAGGGAAACATCGTGAGAAAAACTGGACGTCGGTCCGTAAATCCGTAATCACCATTGAGCAGCGTGGTGATGAATGCACATTATCGTCTCTGTATGAGAAGTGGCCTTAGTCCTGAAACGTTTCCACGTGTTCCACGCGCGCCTCAAAGAGATGTCAGCAAAAGGAAGGGGCCACTGAGGGCCGATGCCTGCCGGGGCTGCGGGTTGTTCGCAAGAGATACCGCGCCCCCGGAACGCAAAGGGCACAAGAAGGAACATGGGTGGGTTTTAGTCAGTAAAAGTCTGACACTCCCTCCCGCCCCGCCCAGGGCGGGAGAAGTTATGTGATGATTTCCCACCCACCAAAAAAAACTCATTGGTTTGTAAAACAAAACGTAACTGATATCCGTCATAATTTTCACCTAACATCAAATTAAAACCAGTCATTATCGGGACTTTGTTCTCGTATCTGAAGATGATTGTATCCAACACTGATTTTACCTCGTCTATGTTTATACCTGCTTCCAATCTCCTATGAACATCAACATCTGAAGCGACAGGGAGTCTGTATCACGCTGGCAATGATCCAAGCAGCGCTTCATTACGAGCACCCACTGTTGCTATCTGCCCGGTGCGTTGACTCATTGGAGCAGAATTGCTTTATTCAAGGTCATGCTTTTAAGTGCTGCTTTTGCTTGTCCGTTACTATCGCACCCTGTTCAAGGGCTGGCTCATTGAGGCAATAAATAGCTTTTATGTTTTAAAAATTGTAATTTTTTTAAACGAAATTCTTGGCTTAGCTTAAAACTAGAACTCTTGGCTTTCGGCGCTTTCTCAAAAGTATCTTCTTGACTTCTGGCTTTTTTGAGTTTTTAAGTCATTAGCTACATTTGTAACAATCACACTCTTAATAACCACTAATTTGTAATAATTAAGTTTCAAAGTATAATTAGTACTTAACAAAATGAATTAGATTTTTTTTTAATTTATATGTAAAAAAAAGTATGTTTGATTAAATAAAGAAAATTATTCTTTAACCCAAAATACTTTTTATATATTTTTTAATTAGTTTATATTAAATTTCAAAGTACCTAACTAGATACCTGGAACTACCAACATGAGCTTAAGTCAAATCCTCGTCTTTGCTTGTAGTTACAAAATTGACACTACAATATAAATATTTCTATTTTGTAATCCAAATGACATTGTTTTAGACAACCCTGGCCATGCCATGACTTAGGTGTTGTTTGTATATCACTATCGTGGGGCATTGGTGGGGTCTCCACACCTGACCTTGTCGACATGATAATGAAATTAAAAAACACAATGAAACGTATAAGTCCTATTATAATTAAACTAATTAATGTTTTACAATAATTATATAGTGCCAAGTTATCTTTAACGACTTGTTTTACTTTCTTTGTTTGATTAAAAATGAACACAATGTTCCTACCTAGATGATTAACTAAGTATAGGTACCCACATATATTTTTGTGCTTGACTAAGTACATTGTTGATCTAGTCAGATGGTAAACGTCCTGTTTTCACCCGATTACGCGCCGCAAAGGGTAATGTGTTTAAAAGTATATGTATGTATGTTTGTCCCTGTGTGGTGCTCCAGAGACCAAATGCGTTGGCCGATTTTGATGATTCTTACGTCAATCAATTTGTTGAAGTGACACATGACAATAATCAAAATTCAATAAGGCGATAACTAGAAGCCATTTGTGTTGGGTCGCGCCCGTCTGGTAACGCTCCCGTTTGGCAACGCTACATATACTACCTAAAGCGACGTATCGAATACACCAAGTACAGTCAGTGTGTTAAGTCTTATTTTTAAAGAATATAAATACATATTTGTTTAAAATGAAATAAACAAGTCATTTAAGATTTTTTAGTGTATATTTCATAAATGTAAAAAATACTTTTGAATATTTAAACTGATCAAACCAAATTCAACAACATAAGTTAGTACAGTAGATAAACATTGTTTATTCATTCCAAATATGTCTAATTGTGACTAGGTATACTAAAATAAAAAATTGAGTGAATAAAATATAAAGTCGAATACATATAGTATGTACAAAATTAGAACTGCACAACAAAATCAACAAATGCAATTCAATAATTTGGTAGGTACATTCAATATTGATTACAAACGTAGGTGGTTAAGTGAATGTTGGGTATGGCAAACGAGGCATGAAAGTAGGATTAATGCTGTGGAGATGCGTTCCTTGCGAAGTATGTGTGGTGTAACTTTTAGCGATAGAGTGAAGAATGTAATTATACGAGAACGTTGCGGATTAAAAGAGGATGTAGTGACAAAGGTAGAAAAGAGTATGCTTAGATGGTTCGGTCATGTTGAGAGGATGAGTGAAAGGCGACTAACAAAAGGGATTTATATGGCAGATGTGAGTGGCAACACCGGGAGAGGTCACCCTAGAAACACCTACCCTGACCTTATTGTTGGGGTTCTTCGGAAAGGTCGCGTGCGCAGTACTCGTAACCGGCGTACCTGTATGAATAGATGTATGAACGTGGACAAGGCGAAAGAAGTATGGCGTTCTGTGGTTTCTGACTACCCCCATGGGAAAAGGGCGTGAGTTTATGTATGTATGTAGGTGGTTATATAATTCAACTATACAACACAAAAAATATTGCCATTTAGTTAGGTTACTTAATTTATATTAAGTATATGCAGCACTTAGTCATTAACATGGTAGTTTTAAAATGTAGAAAATAAAATGAATATTAGATCAATTCGGCATTCCAGAACTTTTTACTATGACTGCACTTTAAGGTGTGCTCAGGTACGTCATATCTATAAACAGAACCAATGTATATGTAGCGTTACCAAACGGGAGCGTTACCAAACGGGCGCAACCCTTTGTGTTTTGCCATGGTTACTGGCACTGTCAGCCATTTTTTAAAACTACATTTAAGTTAATTTATGTGCTTATTTATTTATTATGGTACTCCAACAACAAAATCATGAAAACATTCATACATACAATATTTCTTAAATTAATACTATTGTGACCTTGTCACTTAAAGGTATGCGCTAATAATGCGATTTATAGATCAATCCTCGCCGGCAACTCGGTAATGGATTGGTTGAGAGCAGGGATCGATCGTATTGTAGAAAGCGGCCGTTAGCCAGCAAATTGATACCCTTGAGCAGAGACAAGCAAGAATTGATTGAAGAAAATTGCCTGATCGTTATAAATGGACTAATGACTGCAGAATACAATAAGTGCTCATTGAATACACTACAACGTACAACGCTCGAACTAAAGGTATAGTTTGCATAAAAAGTAGTACGTAACCATGAATAAAAAACACGTTTTTTAAAAAGTGTTTTAATGTTTCCTTCTTTGTCGACGCTGCAATTTAGACGAGAAATACAATATTCGTGACCTGAGTG
Source organism: Caradrina kadenii (assembly GCA_947462355.1). NCBI lineage: Eukaryota > Metazoa > Arthropoda > Insecta > Lepidoptera > Noctuidae > Caradrina > Caradrina kadenii. Next base: position 12,494,452 of record OX381689.1, on the reverse strand, counting down.
CTTTTCACTGCTGCTGTGATAGGTGGCGACGAAGCAGAGATATTGGGTTCGAAGGATGAACCTGGGTGAAGGCCCTTGTAGGATTACGACCAGTGATCAAAGTAAGTACAACTTTATGATGGGGAAATGGAACATTGTCAAACTGTGCGTGACATTATTAGATCTTTTTTAATTCCTATAATCTGTGGCAGAGAGAAACTGCAGACTGCGGCACTTTTTTGGTTGCAGGTTCAATGCTTTTTGTTTTTTTTTTAATAATTTTGTGTTTTTTTTGTCTATATAAAACTTTAAATGTCAACGGCTTACAAAACGTTCACCTTGTCTTTATCTCCAGGGACTATCTACCTTCATGTACACTCCTTACAACCGCTGTGCCTATTCGCGTACATCTAGTCGTGGATGTTCAGTGGTCCGAAATAGCCGCCTTATATTTAACATCGGGCTATTATTGTGCCCCTGCCGAGCTAATTGCACGACGTAGTAACGGATTTACAACATCTAGTAGTCTATGTTTAAAAATCGTTCGCTGCCATAAAAGCATCGATTTGTGTAACTTTCAATCTATATAAAATGCAATAACAAAGGTGTAATTTATTCGGACACGCACCCTCAGTAACAGACGAGCAATTTTGTCCAAATTTATGTAATCTCGCGACCTTGGCGTCTCCCCTACGAACTGGCGGAACAGGGTTGCCCGTTGTAAATTATTGCCATCATGTTAATTGCTTTTTAAATTTATGGGTATTAATTATTATTGGGATTAAACGTACCCAGGAGTAGAACTCTATTTAATCACCATTCTGGTATTAAATCCACATCCAGCCACAATAATATTATGTATATAAATGGGAAAGTAAGTAATTCTGTAGTAAGTACTATGTCACTGCAAAACCACTGAACCGGTCGCAATGAAATTGAGCTACTTTTTAATCTGCGAACTTTTTTAAATATCGGTTATCGCTATCGCTATTATGGAAAGTCGCGGAAAGCTAGTTAAAAAAAAGACTGTTAACTGAAGCATCGACCTAATAAAATAATTTAAGACAACAAAATATTATGATAGATGACATAAAGGCTGAGAAATTAAAAAAAAAACATAATCGTCTTGTTTACATTATTCTTTGGGTAGATAAACATAACAGTATAAAAGCAAACATAAAACCCGTCAAATGCTTAGCCAACTGTTTTGTTTTAACTTTACATAAACTACATGACTTGACCGTTTCAAGCATTTAAAAACCTTTTAAAACTATTTTGTAAGTACCTGTGGAAGGTCGCGGTAACCATTAAGTATTCGAATTTATAAAAAATAAAGATTAGTACTAAGTGCGTAGCAACTATCTTGGTATATTTATGCCACCCTGGTATCAAGGAATAAAGGAATTATTATTGTGTCAGATATTTTCTTTAGCAAATCTTCTAAAGTAGATGCTTTAACAAATGCATTTAATAGTTATTGTCGCACAGTCGTTTGTGACGCTACCGTGTTGTCGCACCGTGCTTTCAAACTATGGTTTGTCGCAGACGCAGAATAGTTCTGTCACACAAGCCTGAATTGCATGCAGATCCATTTGTCGACTTCAGTAGCACACTGGAATAAAAGCATTCAGCAATCAAGTATTTCAATAGCAGGCACTTTTGAATTGTCTAAGAGTCGGTCAGTTAACAATGTTGAAGCTAGTTACTACTTCCAAAACGTAGGCGGCTTCTATGAAGAAGAAGTCTATGGAGACGGATACATCAATGTCAGTAGGTAAATCCTTAAATAAATTTCATAAACTAGGAACTTCTCCTAGTTCTTTAGTTCTGCATATCTGCACGACTGCGACGCGTCAATGGGATTCTTTGTTATCAAAAACTCCTTTGTGGCAGACAAACAAAAGATGATCTTCTAAGGGTACCGTGTTTTTCTCTTGAGATACATAGAATCCTAAAAGGCACTGTACTGACAAGTAATATGTCAGTGTCAAAAAGTTCATATTCAACGCTTTGTACGTGGCTCTTTTGGAAGAGACTCCAAAACTTATGTCATTCTCAACTAGGTGTTAGAACAGGTACAAACAGCGTCATCAATTGGTTACCTCTCTTGCATTAATTAGACTTTGTTCCAAAAGAGGGTAACCAGTTGATGACGCTGTCTGTACAACGAATTTCCACTGCAAGATGGAATGGATTTCAATTTGAGCGTGCTGTCAAAACTGATAAGGTGAATTATCCAAGTCTTTTTCTAAAGAGGTGAAGTTGTTTGATTGGTCGAGGTTTTCGCTGGAAGTAGGAACGATCTGATTACAATCTTTCCCCGACAGCAAGTTACAATATCGCCTGGTGCCGTAGAATGATCTTATATCTACCGTCAAGTACCTTGACGCAGAAGAAGTTGCAGACAGAAGCTAGAATTTTTTAATGTTCGTTTTGTCAACCCTAAATCCACCCTCTCAATAATGCCTATGTCCACCCTAACCCCACTGCCCTTGCCCCTGCATTATACCCGACCTGAACATATGATTACATATCTATACAATCTGGTTTATTTATTTTAATTGCTGCTGATAGACGGCTGTATTTTTTATTTTGATATGTAGGCCTATTGGTTGGTTAGTGTAAGAGGTAGTGGATAGGTACCTATCTATTTTGACTCGATAAGTTTTTTGGTAAAATCTGGTAGTAGAACTGTACTGTATAAAGGTAAACAATATAAAGGTAAGTATATCGTTTTTATTCTTTACCGAAGTTACCTATTCAGGGTATACGCGTGTACATACTTTAGTTAGAGCCTTCGGTTCCTTTGATGAATATTTATGTCATAGATAAAAACATAAAACTCTGGATAGTTGCTGATATTAGATTGTGTACACTTGGTTGTATTACATTAAATACACCAGTATTTATAAAATTTATACAACAGTAATAGTTATTAGGCATTTTAATATTTTGAAGCACGGCCATCTAGTGTTGAGTAGCAAAACTATTATGAGCTTAGGTTTGACGTTAGTGTACCATTGCGCCATCTGTTGGTTAAAAGCTGTGAAAAATAAGTCAAAATAAAAAATAAATAAAATAAAAATAAATATAGTAAAAGTAAATTCTCATTCTTTACAAATTGCTTATTGAAAAATCTAATAACACTAGATGCTGCTATTACACGTTGGGATCAAATAAGACCCAAACTTATGTTTTACAAGTAAATGACAAGTACTAATAGCAGGGAAGTATATATGGAATCTTGGACAACGTGCATGTTTCAAAGTAATTTATTCACGTTGGGCCAGGGGCCAACGCAACGTGTTGTTGTTGTGGTAATCCATGGTCACAATTATTTATTTATCATCTGTGCTTTCAGAACCATAAACAAAAATTGTGTAGTGCATGATAGTCGATGCTGAATGATTATAAATATCAAAACCACATTTAAAATTCTCATTTCCTTCTCAACAATCCAAGTGTTAAAACGTGAAATATTACGAACTTAATTTTTGTACATTTAAATTGTTTTTAAGGTGTAAACAGAATTACGTAACTTAACTATAATTTCTTTTAAATTCTTTGTTGTTTTTTTTTGTAGTAATATTTTATTTGTTATTGGCAATTTAAGTTGTCTATGGGCTGACTTTCATTTGACGTCTGCCTGCCACATCCGGCCCTCGAACGAAAGGGTCCTTTTTCAAGCGTACGCCATTGCTGGCGTATGGTAGTTTATTTTATTGAACGAAAAATCTAAAACCATCCAAAATGGTGAGTATTTAACATCATATATAAGTGCCGAAAAGTGTTCCTGTGTATTTGTGCCAACGTTTCGCGTTCATATTTCACCACTGTCGAGTTTGAAACGCATATAAATTTTAACATTCTTCACGACGACCGTCTTTGTCGTCGGATGACGTTTGACCAAGTGTTGCGATGATTGATCGGTGTTGTGTAGATTCGCGGAAAATCAGCTAAATTAACGTGAATCGTTAGCGGTTAAAGAAACCGGAGATCAGCATAATATCGTCCAAAAATGAAACGTGCGTGTATCAAGTGTGCCATCTGTGTTGTGATATTGAATATGTTGACGAGCTGTTTTCTGGTTTGCGCAGGTGAATTTCACCGTAGACGAGATCCGGCAGATGATGGACAAGAAGCGGAACATCCGCAACATGTCCGTCATCGCTCACGTCGACCACGGCAAGTCCACTCTAACGGACTCCCTGGTCTCAAAGGCCGGAATCATCGCTGGCGCCCGTGCCGGCGAGACGCGGTTCACGGACACGCGCAAGGACGAGCAGGACAGATGCATCACCATCAAGTCTACGTGAGTACTTGCGTCACCACATGGCGCAACCAACAGCGTTTTGTTTGCTTGACGTGGAGGTCGCTAAGCCGGCAATTAATTATCCTTGAACTTGACTGTTGAAGTTACTGTCGATTTCGCAATTTGAGGTTATGTTCACTCTGTACAGTTATGGTCGATAATTTAACACAGCAATCTCACCAACGTGTAGCAAATAATGTCATATTATGCATGGAAACCACTTGTAGCTTCTGTAATAACCATATTCGTTTTCCTTTGTCATGTAAATTGCAATGTCAACATAGTATTTACATGACATTGAATCAACCAACAAAATCAGCTGTTCTTAACATATTTATCTGAAATCACTGTAAATTGAACAGTCAGCTTTTACTATTAGTAATGCTAAAATTGCAAAAAACAATTTAAGAATATTTTGTTTCATTATTGCACAACATGACAGTATGGTGCAATATTAGAAAATAGGAATAGAAATTTCATAAATAATTTTCTCCCTTTGTCATTTAAATTCATAATAATATGATGAATGTTCTTACCATTTAAAACTGAAATTTATGAAGATTTTTCAGAACGGCCATCTGATGTACCCTTTACACATTATTACACAATGTATGCAACAATGACTGTGCTTAACAACAATGATTTGTTCCCAGTGCAATCTCTATGTACTTCGAGCTCGAAGAGAAAGATTTGGTCTTCATCACCAATGCTGACCAGCGTGAGAAGAGCGAGAAGGGTTTCTTGATAAACCTGATTGACTCACCTGGACACGTTGACTTCTCGTCTGAAGTGACTGCAGCGCTCCGTGTAACTGATGGCGCCCTCGTCGTCGTCGACTGTGTCTCTGGTAAGTTATAGATTTATATGAAAATCCTCTGGTTAATGTCAAGCTGTCTGTCTATCATTGTTATTTTTGCAATTTTCCAATCTCAAATACATTCCTTCCTACAAAGAAAGTGTGAACATGAAAAGAGAATAGTATAGAAATGCTTTAAGTACCTGAAAATAGTTTTCTTTTTGGTAGCAAGCATCATTGCATAACTTGTTTAAATAACAGTGCAAGGAAGTGGATTTCATAATCATTGATTAACAAATTGAAAGAGCAAGCATATTGCGTGGGAATGTAAAATATTATAATTCTAGATGACTAACAACTTCTAGGATAGGTTCATGATAATTACAAAGTAGTGAACATTGTCATTGAATGACATTTTAGTTTTACCAATGCCTGATAAGACTAGACATTATGCTGATAAACATTTGAATAACAATTTCTTGATAACACATGGTGAAATTTTTCAATACCTAACTTTTTGATACCTTTAATTTTACTAAATTAATAGGGCTATAGATGGCTTAATGACTAGAAAAACTATTTTGCTAAAATTCTTGCAAGTCCTTTCTCAGACGATGGAAATTATCTCAATAAAGAAAGGAAGTAAAACATTAAAAAATATTCCATTTCCCTAGGTGTGTGTGTACAAACCGAGACTGTACTGCGTCAAGCTATTGCCGAGCGCATTAAGCCCATCCTGTTCATGAACAAGATGGACCGTGCTCTTCTGGAGCTACAGTTGGAAGCTGAGGAACTTTACCAGACCTTCCAGCGTATTGTTGAAAACGTCAACGTCATCATTGCCACCTACAATGACGACGGTGGTCCCATGGGTGAGTTTAGCTGATAATTTTATTATCATTATGATGATAGTACTACAGATACGAGAAATGGAAATACCAATCTTGCTGACTAGCTATTTGTGTAATTATTTACAGGAGGCAAGAAATGAAGGATATCATGATTGATTTGGTGTTAAGCTTTTTTCATGCAGCAAAGACATTACATGTCTACTATTCAGATCTTTAATTATTTCTTTGTTGTTTTGGAAAAGGGTTGCTGTTGCAGTATTAGGTAAATAGAGTAATCTTCATAGTTTTCTAAACTTATTATGAATATTAACTCATCTGCATCATTCATTCTTGGTAATATAGGTATTATTATTAGCAGTCAACGACATGTGCATCTTGTGGCTAAAATGCAGGCTAATAACTAGAGTCTAGACTTTATAAAGGTGACCTTGTTGCATTAAAAGAGTAAGTACTTCCTACTGATAAAGGTTTACAGGAAAAACATTCCATTAAGTTTCAATATGACCCAGAACATCAGACACGCAATCTAAGTAGGATTGAATTGGTTACGTATTTCAGTCAAGTCCACTGACGTGGTTCGCCTACTACCTGCCCACACAGTGTTGCCCTACCTCTCCAGCCCACGCAGTCTTCCCCTACGCCTATGACGTAATGGTACTTTATACAATTTGCCAGAACCTTCGTCGTGAATAGGGGATAGGCGGAATACTTTCAAAGTTTTAAAGATCGAGTTATAAATATCATTAGAACGTCAACGAGTTACGTAAAGCGACCTCAGTTTGAGTAAAGAAATAACAAAATGCTGGATTGCGGATGTTGAAGAAAGAGTTTATTTACCACTAAGTACGGTTCTATTTACTAAAGTTTTAACTAGAACATCGTACGACGAGCGCTATTGTTGTTCAGTCATATTATAAAAGGACGATAAAGTTAACAAAACCACATCGCAAAATAGAAGAAGAATCGTTTAATAGGCCCAAAAACCCTGGAAGAATTTGATCTAACGCATGACGAGGAGGTCATGCGTTGTCTGCTAAAAATTACTTTAATCGTTAGTCAGTAGTATCGTAGACTAAAGAAGTAGGTACTTATAGCCTACGGACTGGTTTTTGGCACTGATGGAGCACCGGCCGCACTCAACTCCCGACGGGCGTTCATTGACCACATTTCACGCGATGAACATCTAAAATCACACTGCATCCGGTGTTGCAAGCCTGTTTCCGTCTTCGCAAATAATACTGTATATTTTATGTTTATTTTATTTTTTTCTTTTTTTTCTAACAATTTATATGTAATGTACCTAAATTCTGTTCAAACTAATTACCCCCAGTCGATCTCAAAAAAACTGGTTTCATGAATTGGACAATAGAAGTACTTGTGTAGTTTGAATACAAATGCAAACGTCACGATATCATGCCAGCGTGTTTGGTACATGTAAATCGCGCGATCCGCATTGATATACCTACGCGTCAAGGTCGCCCCCAATGTACATAATCTCGTACAATAATATTGTGTCATTTTCCCATTACGAGCATATTATTAAACATCCGTTACGTTTGATAACGATTTCATGAATTTGATTAAGTTGGCGACAGATAAGAATTCCAAATGTTTCGTATTCTAGAAGGAAATTAATTTGCTTTCATGGAATGGTAGGCGGAGGGTGGGCGCTCTTTTGTAACTTTTGGCCTCAAGGCTTCAGTTTATTTCAAATATCTAATGGTAATAGAAATTGCCACGGAGGTTATGTTCCTTTTGCATCGAAATCGTATCTTTAGAAAAAAAGTTGAATAGTACTTTCGCAATAGTTGATACTTTTCTTTGGATTCAAGAAAACCGTGGTAAAACTTGTAAAGTTTACTTCGTTCGGCTTTATTTCGCATTACTACATTATTTACCAACTACATCATGAATATATGTGATGTGGTTGTTTCTACTTATACGCTACTAGCTTTTGCCCGCGGTTTCATCCGCCTAGAAGCCATAGTCAGAAACACGTTTCGAAGTTGACCGCTCCTTACCTATAAACTAGCTTTTTTTTATGGATGACGAATCGTAATCATCAGATGACTTTTTCTGGTCTGGGCGGATCGGAAGGTCATCATCATACCATCACGCATGTATTCCCCGAAAGGTTAGGCAGAGGTGTAACAATGTCCACCCACAGTTTACCGGTATGTTTAAGTCCCTTGTAATAGGGGACGAGCCTATTGCCATTTACCGGGCACAAATCCTAACTCCGAGTTGCTACTGAGAATTTCATAGAAAAACACAATAGCACTTTTTGCTCGACCTGGGAATCGACAAGACCTCTAGCGTAGCAGTCGCGCTTATGATCACTAGGCTAACGAGGCAGTCCAGCGGAAGGTGTCAGACTTTTACTGACTAAAACCTATCCGTGTTCCTTCTAATGCTTTTAGAGTACCACGACGGCGGTGACTTTATCAAACAAATTTCGCAACACTGGACCTTTACTACTAACTACCTACCTACCAAATTTCATAGGTCGAGTGGTTTTCGTGTTAGTCAGTGTTCTGACTTATTGTTTAATAGGATTTAAATGCACTTTTATAACATATTGATCGTCTATCTAAATGCCATGGTCTCTGTATCAGAAAATACACTAGATAATAAAGGCCTTTCAGGTTCATAACAATCGTGTAATATGAATATAGAGTGGCCAATGACCAGGCATCCAGCGAACAAACACATTGCCGCACTGTTTTTGAGTTTAAGCGCATGCCGCATAAAACAAATTTCACAAAATCTTTTAAACCTTTTTACAATAGCTCTGAAATAGTCGTCCCATTGATACTGGGTTAAGCTTCTAATGCTATACACCAGCGGCAGACCGGGACGAACATTGATTCTCAACTTGGATTGGTGGATTGATCACTGTTGACTATTCACAACGGTTGTTGAGATACATTTCCACATTATTGAAAGAATTAATGAGTATTTTGTATACTCTAAATAAATTTTACGTGTGTAAATCAAAAACATTCGGAAAAATCATTTCACTAGTCAGCGGGATTGGTTAATTATTCACTATTTAAAATAGTAGTTACTCCAATCATCATGATCTTCGCTGATATACTCAATGTGCGTTCCATTTAATTAGGTGAGGTCCGCGTGGACCCCAGCAAGGGTTCCGTCGGCTTCGGTTCCGGTCTCCACGGCTGGGCCTTCACCCTCAAGCAGTTCTCCGAGATGTACGCTGACAAGTTCAAGATCGACCTTGTCAAACTTATGAACAGGTACGTTTTTTAAAATCCCAATTTTCAGCATTATTTTTCAGAAACGGAATTACATGCATACGCTTGCTTGCAGGTAGAATACGCTACCCTTTTAAATTGTAAGATTCTTCCTTTGTAAACTATATTGTTATATTTTGTATTTTCTCGCAAATAAACCAAATAAATTATGTAATACATGAACTTCGGTAAAAAAGTGCAAAGACAAACAGCGCGTGAGAAAAAAATCACTAAACAGGCGATGCAGTAATAACATTTAGAGGTTATGTTTGTACACGTGTTCGTACGCACGAATATGGAGTTGAATCAAAAAATACCTCACAAAAATGAAATTTCTCAAGTAATTATAGAAGTAAAACGTAGTCGGGTAATTACTTACATTAATACAATGTCTGTTAACCGCCCGTAAGGTCCCAACTGCAGCATTGCAGATGCACGTAATGACGTGTCGCGCGCATTGATTCGTGTACACGGCCTCGCCACAACGAATACGATATAGCTTCGCTTAATGGAACCTTGTGTCTTTCACTTAGGACTTACATTAAACCAACAATAATAATTACTTAGATTTTTGACGTACGTTAGCTTTGTTAATCCCATGTTGTTGGTTGGCAGTTAGTGGTTTATAATTATCGATCATTGCGTGTAACGCGTGTTTATTCAGCATGATGTTTCTTATAATAAATTATTGACAATGTAAACAAACTAAGAATAATATAATACGTATACTTTGTCATGCAACTCGACAGATTCTAAATTTTTAAGCATTTTTTTATATTTTCATCGGATGTGTGAAAATGCAATCGACGAAGTTGAAGTACTTCTTCAATAATACCAGCCCTTGGGGTTTATTAGGTTTCGTCCCATTGATACTGGGTTAAGCATTTAATGCTACACACCAGCGGCAGACCGGGACGAACATTGAATCTGAACTGGAAATCGTGAATTGCTCACTGTTGACTCTTCACTACGGTTGTTGAGATACATCCTATTATTATGAAGGAATTAACGGTGACGCAATCGTCGGAACTCTTTATAAACAAGATGTAACTATGACTACAAGATGGTTTTCTGAATACGTATACACAAGTATAACGCGTATATCACAAACATATGCGCTCAATATTAGTTATTAGTATCTATTCATAAAAATAAATTCATTATGTAGATATGCAGCAATTTGATAAATAAAATAACCATCAGACCTGTATTCCCCGAAGGGTTAGGCAGAGGTGTTCCAATGTACACCCACAGTTCGTCGGTATCATTTAGGTCCCATGTAATAGGGGGCGAGCCTATTGCCATTAACCGGGCACAAATCATAACTCCGAGCTGAGAAATTCCTAATGGAAATACCCAATAACACTTTGCTCGACCTGGGAATCGAACCCAGGACCCCATGCTTATCAGTCGCGCTTGCGACCACGAGACCAACGGGGCAGTTCAAGTTCAGTTTGGGGGATAAATAAAATATTATATAAAATGTGCAATACTGAGCTCAGCACGATTCGAATCTCAAAATCATTGTGCCCTCCGCCATTTATTCATTTCCTCACTACAGATAGACAAAATTCTTATCCCAACCTTCCCTCAGGTTGTGGGGAGAGAACTTCTTCAATGCCAAGACCAAGAAGTGGGCCAAACAGAAGGATAACGACAACAAGCGTTCCTTCTGCATGTACGTGTTGGACCCCATCTACAAAGTGTTCGACGCCATCATGAACTTCAAGAAAGAGGAGATCGACGGTCTGCTCACCAAAATCGGAGTGACCATCAAGCACGAGGATGCCGACAAGGACGGCAAGGCCCTGCTTAAGGTAGGAAACTATTTACATACTTAGACTCTTAAAACTCGTCGCGGACGAGTAACCAGCTACTCGGCACGCTAGTGACAAGGCCTTTTTTTGTCTCAATAATTGATAAATACAATGTCTAAGTTCCTGTACGCATTTTGAGTGACTTGTACTAGCTAGCTCTTGTTAATTCTTAAGACAATGTCTCATAATGTATATCTAATAATATTATCATTCTTAGATTGTAAAATGAGAATATTTTCATAACGTTTTTAGTAGCTTGGCAGTGGCTTTTTGTTACTATCGAGTCCCAAGTGTTGCCAGGTACTTACAATAAGCATCTGGGTGTCAAACAGGACTAACAGTATAATTCATACCGGAATTGGTTGTAAGCTCCATAGCCTGCGACCCCATTAATGTATGAGACATTGATTAAATCCAAACAAATATAAATGTTACTCCCAACCACAATTCTAGTAGTAATTTAAAACACTTGTAATTTTCTCCAATATGTGTCGTAGTATAATTAGGTTACAAAGAATATTTTCAGAGCATTATTAAAAAGCCCATCACGAAACATGAACATTAATGTTTGTAAACATTGGCTCAACTTTATGATTGTATTGTCCAGGTGGTGATGCGTAGCTGGCTGCCGGCCGGCGAGGCTCTGCTCCAGATGATTGCCATCCACCTGCCTTCCCCAGTGGTCGCGCAGAAGTACCGTATGGAGATGTTGTACGAGGGACCCCATGACGACGAGGCCGCTCTCGGCATCAAGGTAAAGAAAGGCGTTTACAAATATGGAAATGCCGTGAACTTAGATGATGTTCATTATTATTATTATAGGTATAGTTAAGTTACTAAGACTTTCAAATATATCTAAGAAAAAAATTATTACCTATTTAACTAGACAATTTATTCTTAACAGATAACTTAAATAAACTGCATATTAAAGTAGGTACATCACATGTATTTATTTTTGATAACATCATTGTCCTCACTCTTTGACACGTAACAATAATCGTTTGTACTCATTGTCCAGACCTGCGACCCTGAAGCACCTCTCATGATGTACGTGAGCAAGATGGTGCCGACCTCCGACAAGGGTCGTTTCTACGCCTTCGGACGTGTGTTCTCCGGAAAGGTCATCACTGGACAAAAGGCCCGCATCATGGGACCTAACTTCACGCCCGGCAAGAAAGAGGTAAGGTCGTCTTTTGTACTCCACTGAGTTCCGCGCGGCACCCATCACAGAGTTATTAATCACCTTTTATTATTTAAAAAATATAAAGAATTTTAAAATGAGCTTTTTGTAAACAACAGCCTAAATAAAAAAAAATCTATTTCTCTTTTTAATATTTATTTCTGTTAATGGAAACAATGTTACTAATTCTATATTCTAGAGGCTAGCCGGCGGCTCTCATTCTTAAAAAAAATCTTTTAATTTATATGCCCACTCTCATACTATTTATCCAAACTTATTTGCATAGGATGTGTACGAGAAGACCATCCAGCGTACCATCCTCATGATGGGTCGTTATGTGGAGGCCATCGAGGATGTGCCCTGCGGTAACATCTGCGGTCTGGTCGGTGTGGACCAGTTCCTCGTCAAGACCGGAACCATCACCACCTTCAAGAACGCACACAACATGAAGGTAAACTTAACTGTGTACTATTTAGTATAGTGTTGTTTCATAGGGTCTGTAATGAATATATTTCCTTGCTAAGATATACAGAACCAAAGCAACAAATGCCTCACCATAACCTTATCATTTCAGGGTTCCAAATCTTGCCAAAAAGCAAAACTTGAAATTAACTGCCTCATTGGTGTATCGTATTTCTTTCCTAGGTCGGCAACCTGCCCTTTGTAACTGGAAAAACGTCAGCTGTGATATGCGCCTCCATACTTATGGACAAATACTATAACTTGTTACACTCCACAGGTTATGAAGTTCAGTGTGTCCCCCGTGGTGCGTGTGGCCGTCGAGCCTAAGAACCCCGCTGACTTGCCCAAGCTGGTGGAGGGTCTCAAGCGTCTCGCCAAGTCCGATCCTATGGTGCAGTGCATCAACGAGGAGTCCGGAGAACACATTGTCGCTGGTGCCGGAGAGCTGCATCTTGAGATCTGTCTTAAGGTTTGTAAACACTGGTCCTTTAATAGCAAGAAAAAGAGTCCCAAGTGTTGCCAGTTACTTCCAATAAGCATCTGGGTGTCAAAGAGGACTAACAGTATACTTCATACCGGAATTGGTTGTAAGCTCCATAGCCTGCGACCCCATTAATGTATGAGACAAATCGAAAAATATGTCACCATGAATTACGATGGTGCTATTTCTTCTTTATAATAACAGTTTTATGTTTCTCCAGGACTTGGAGGAGGACCACGCTTGCATTCCAATCAAGAAATCCGACCCTGTGGTGTCGTACCGCGAGACCGTCGCCGAGGAGTCGGACCAGATGTGTCTGTCCAAGTCGCCTAACAAGCACAACCGTCTGTTCATGAAGGCGCAGCCCATGCCCGAAGGTCTGCCTGAAGACATCGACGATGTAAGAGAACTACTTAATCATTTACTAATTGAAACTGAATTGTTGCTTACCAGTCATTCGATTGAGGAATGTAATCGCCGCCATGGTTTTTTTAAGCTATTAGCTGTTTATATTAGTATACGTATAGTTCTTTAAAAAAAAAAAAACATAACTTCTGGCACACCGTGCCGCGCCGTAGCAAACCGGTCGCCTGTCGGCCGCTTCGCGCAGACGGCTGCGGCGTGCAAACGAAGCATAGCGAAGCAAGCCCGCGTCTAAACGCTGCTTAGGACCTCTATCCTTATGTCCCGGGACTGCATGCTACGGCGCGGGCGCTACATTTTACTTGTAGTAAAAATAATAGTAGCATATAACTACTACTGATAGCAACTACTAATATTAAATTAATATTAACAATAACAGTCCACTCAAAACTTAATTATAAAAAAAAAAATTGTTATTAATAAATATTTTGTTTCTCAGGGCAAAGTGAACCCCCGTGACGACTTCAAGACCCGTGCGCGTTACTTGACCGACAAGTACGAGTACGACGTCACCGAGGCGCGTAAGATTTGGTGCTTCGGCCCCGAAGGTACCGGCCCCAACATCATGGTGGACTGTTCCAAGGGAGTGCAGTACCTCAACGAGATCAAGGACTCTGTGGTCGCCGGCTTCCAGTGGGCCGCCAAGGAGGGAGTTATGGCTGAGGAGAACCTGCGTGGTGTGAGGTTCAACATCTATGATGTCACGCTACACACTGATGCTATCCACAGGTTTGTGATTACATAAATACATTTTATTATGATTATAGATGGTTTCTCTAGTAATAGAGCTCGCCAGAGGAAGTACTCCTTGCCCAGTTCTGTTGCCGAACTACGCGTGACCCAATTTGAAGGGCATTAATGCTAGTATAATTTCAGCTTGTAATACAAGATGGCAATACACTCGTAATGGCTCTAGTAGTGCATAAGGCGCTCATGTAACGCCACTTGCTAACTTAAACAGTGTTTATGTAGTTACGTTTTTTGAAAATGTATATCAGAAATATATAGCTCTTATATTGTACAGGGGTGGCGGTCAAATCATTCCAACGACGAGAAGATGTCTGTACGCGTGCTTGCTGACCGCGCAGCCCAGACTCATGGAGCCTGTGTATCTCTGCGAGATTCAGGTACATGTCGCCGATGATCTATGCATGAAGTATGTTTACAACCACACGTTTGTAGTAACACTTAAAATACGAAAACAGCCTAAAGGCTGTGTAAAGCGCAACGTAATAAAAGCGCTGCAAGTGAAATTGTTACCACAGACGTGCGATTGAGTGTACTAGTATAGACGCGCTAATCCAGTCTTTGTCATAATACACTTTTAATATTTAATGAACTCGGCAATAAGTCTAAATGGCACTGGTGTCATCGAAGAGTGTTGTTGGCAAATTATGGTTTCGAAAGTTCTTATGGATCGCGTAACTTATTGATACAGTTAGAAAGTTAAATCTTAGATATTTACGGAAGTTGAGCAATGTCAGGAAAATGTAACGCAGTAGCATGACTCACATGCCAAACAAGACTGGATTGCGAGACTATGATAAATAAATGAATGTATTTAGTGTTGCGTCTGCGAATGCTCCCAGCATGACCCCACGTTTTTCCTGAGCGGGCTAGCATGCTACGATAGTTCCGCCTTTCCGAGACGTGGCAGATCAACAGTTCTTTGTTTTGGCATCGTCATCCCACAAATACCTTGCCTGAATAGGGGAACTAACACTCCAACCAAATTATAACAACCTCCTTATTATTGAAATATCCTGAAATTGAAAGTGAAAAGTCGTGTAAACATGACACCATGCTTGCTGCTGAGGGCTTTGTGCCAAAGTATGCTTGTGAGTTGTGTTGTTTGTTTTGGAAGCATCTGCCTTCTCATTACATAGCTGATTAAATCAAATAAACAAGAAAACTTGTAATAAATACAGCACCTGGCGTAATGTGATTCATCAAATTTAGGTCGATATCAAAGTGACGATACTCAATTAAACCGATCTTTTTCTTTAACTTGCCTCCCTAATTATTAGCCGCCCACCGCATACCATGCATGAATTCACATGATATTAATAATAAAAATACATAATCCCCACACAGTGCCCTGAGGTTGCCGTGGGAGGTATCTACGGCGTGTTGAACAGGCGTCGTGGACACGTGTTCGAGGAGTCGCAAGTCGCCGGCACGCCCATGTTCGTGGTGAAGGCGTACCTGCCCGTCAACGAGTCGTTCGGCTTCACCGCTGACCTTCGTTCCAACACCGGCGGACAGGCCTTCCCGCAGTGCGTGTTCGACCATTGGCAGGTCCTGCCCGGAGACCCGTGCGACCCCGGCACCAAGCCCTACATTGTTGTGCAGGTTTGTAATAAATATGATACATTTTAGCTGTGTTATAATTCTATGTAGAGAATTAAAAATTAATTAAAAAAATATCAAACCACCCACCACTATACCTATTTCTGCCGCAAAGTAGCTGTGTTCCGGTTTGAAGGGTTTGGAGGGTGGTGAATTTACAGGCACATGAGATATTTCAATTTTGTCTGTGGGATAGCAACGTATTTGCAAGGCGTCTGGTAGTGATCTGATAGGTAGTGGTGACCACCTGACAACAGGTGACCCGTCAGGCTTGTGCCATCCAATGGCATTAAAAAAAACCTTTTTATGTTGCTAATTTTGGGGCGAATATAAGCAATGTACATTGCTATCGATATGTGGCATGGAATATTATACTAGTAAGGATAGCCCTGCAAATAAAATTTTAATTATGATGGATAAGCATACCTTCTGGCACACCGTGCCGCGCCGTAGCGAGTCGGTCGCCTGTCGGCCGCTTCGCGCAGACGGCTGCGGCGTGCAAACGAAGCATAGCGAAGCGAGCCCGCGTCTAAACGCTGCTTAGGACCTCTATCCTTATGTCCCGGGACTGCATGCTACGGCGCGGGCGCTACATTCACGTTATTGAAGCGGCATGAAATTGTATTAATTCGTTATTGTTCTGAAATAATTCGATTTTCTTTTACATTTGCAGGAGACAAGGAAAAGGAAAGGACTTAAGGAGGGTCTGCCTGACGTAAATCAATATCTTGACAAACTGTAAACGTCGTAGCTAATGCAATCCATACTGTAATATATGTAACATTATTGAGCGCGCCTCACGCACTATACAATTTTACGTTTTAACATTATGAATAATTTTATTTTGAACATAAAACGGAATGTATCGCCTCAATTAAGTTAAGTGTTAAGCTCGACGACGCTGGTCGGACCGTTTGTTACTGAGTGGCAGTTGCTGCCACCAAGAGATACTAAATAAACTATTGAAAATACCACAGTCTGTTTGATATGAATCGCTATTATGTCGGGAACCATGATTCATTACTTGTACTGTAATTAATTTTTAAATTATAATTTTTCTATTGTAAACAACCCTAGTGTTTTTATTTGGCTGAAAAAGTCATTTCGATAAAGGTGAGTTGATTTTGTTATGTAGAGCTAAATTCCGGCGTGATTTGGTCTTGCTTAGTAACAATATCTGCCCGAATTCAACTCTTATCTAATTCCATACATTAGTGCAGTAGCATTACAATCACATAACGCGATTGTTATCATATAAACTACAGTGCAATTTGTTCCTTTTGTTGTCACTGCACTAATGCATGATTCGTTGTCAGTTGATCATAAAATAACCTCAAACTTTGATTTACAGGGTATAAGCGGGTCCAGTTAATACAACATTGCCCAACAAGATAAAATAATAAGGGTAAGCATTTATGCAGTGTTATTAAATAACAAACAGACATTCTTTCACACACACAAACACGCACGATTTATTATGACACTCGAATTACTTGTCGATTTCTGTTACTTCCAATGTAATAATCGGCTACAAAAACATAGAACATAATGATGATTATCACAGACCTGTACTGAGTAATGAGGAAATAAATATTACCACACTGAAAATATGAACCAAATCATTGTTCATATACGACTACATGAACGGGCACTTAATGAAATGCTTCTCTTGCAGGAATTGAATGAAAAAACGAAACATAAAGGAATAACATACCATCACGCCTGTATTTCCCGAATGGGGGGGGGGGGGGGGCATGTTGCTGAATATATACGGTAAATATTATTGAGACATGTCTTGTAACATGGTATATGTACATAAACCATTTAATATATATGTCATGTTCAAATAATCAACATTTGTTGGGATAATGTGACTAGATACAATCATGTTCATATCGCGGCGACGGCGTGACAAGCAATTTTAATACATTCTGTAGGTCATCTTTAATGGCAAGTTGTCAGTAGCTGAATGATTAATAAAATATCTAGCTTCGTTTTAACAATCGTTGATACATATGTGTAATTGGTTGTGCACAACTTGAACCTAAATTTGTAATGATGATAAAATTCCTCCCGATGCCTCTATGACGGTTCATACAAGCTCAACAGGACTGAAAACTTAAAATTTGACAAAATAATAGTTATTATAATCTTTGAGAAACCAACTAACATGTACTATTGTTACAGATATATAAATAACGGCATAAAACGCGCCTGCAACGAAGGACGCGGATTAGATCCCTATCAGGTAATTAGCAACTAACAAAAACTCGAGATAGCTTTCAGATAATATGCAGTAATTACTTGTGGTGAACATTATTCAGTTAAAATCTACCTACCTAAAGTTTGTTTATTGTAGCCAACTACTAAGTAACAGATGAATTTAAGATGATGACAAAACCGTTCTAGATGCCCCGTGATGGTTTAACAAGCTCAACAGGCCTGAGATTTTACTTCATACAATTGTTATTAGACTTTTAATATTATCGATTTTATAAGTTTTATAAATTTACAGGATTATGGAGCCGCGGCTGATAAGAAAGATGCAAGTTTGATGCAAAAGGTGAGAACCCAACCCATCTATTAATAATTTGTGTATCACATTTCAGCTTTTTTTAAATGATGAACTTTCACAGACCTGTTCTGAATTATTTTGAGGTCAACCTTTTATCATTTCTGATTAAACTAGTTGATGCTACATTATTTAATGGGTTATTGTGATTTAGTCACTAATTGAATTATATCTTTTTCAGGTACTTTTCTAATGCTGGTGATAACAACGATAATGTAACCGTGTTTATATTAAATTGTGCCTTTAATGTGCTGTTACAGAGTCAGCATTCATCAAAAACAGTACTAATAAATAAATATATAAAATTCTTGAGTTTCCATTACGTCGTAAAACCTATCATCATACCCCTATCTAATTTCCGTGATCACTAAGGACTTCTGCACACGTCCGGCTTTTTGTAGGACCGATTATCGGACTGTTCATAGTTTCGTGGGTTCATGTTCCATTCTCCGAGAAAAATTTGTCGGATGCGGGCGGGTAGCCTAATACTACACGGGCGCCATAGTGTTAGATTTCAAAAGTCCGATTTATTTACGCGTGTTGCATATTGTTAGGTAACTCTGGCATGTAAAGTCTGAAAAGGCACACTTGAAGAAATCCTGGGGATGGGTATCGATAAACTCATGAAAGTGGTTTTCATCGATGCGACATAGATCGTCCTCCTTTTTTTACCAAACTTCGGATACTATGCTGATACTGAGTGACACTCGCGAATCCCTCAGAGCAGTGTAGACGGTCAAAACATTTTAAAATCACTGCGAGAGAATTTTATTTTGAAAGTAAACGGTTATCCACAGTGATATTTTACCTCAAATAAATAAAGAAAACCTGCAATTTTATTTAGCATACGTTCGTGCTTTTAAGGCCGATTCACACATCAGTAAGAAATAATCAGGGTGACGGCACCCTGATTATTTCTTTCATTCATTCACTGAACGCGTCCACAACTATCAGTGTCGAGACAGACGAGACAGTGCTTTCATCCATCAGACAGGGCCAGTGCTGGTACCTACCGGCATTTCATCGACAGAAGGAGAATTAAATAATGACATACCAGAATCTCATGGCAAAACGGAAAACCTAAATTTGTAGTTTGCATGCCGGGGAAAATGTGACTATATGATTTTGATAATCATACTTTTTGTCTACTTTTAACGAACACATGTATTCATAAAAAATAAATCAATCTTGTCTTTTTTTCCACACTTATTTATTGTTTACTAGCCTGCGATTTTGTTTGAATGGTCGTCGGTTATCATGGGGATTTATCTTTGTTAGCGCGAGGCCTTATTTTTAACCCCCGGCACAAAAACGACGGGGTGTTATTAAGTTTGACGTGTCTCTCTCTGTGTGTGTGTGTGTCTGTCTGTGGCATCGTAGCTCCCGAACGCATGAACCGATTTTGATTTTGTTTCTTGTGTTTAAAAGGTTAATTAGGTGAAAATCGGTTCAGCGGTTTCAAAGTTATCAGCTCTTTTGTTAGCTACGGTAGTGATTTTCTTTTTCTGTCAGGGGTTACTAAAAATTTTTAATTCTAAAATAGAAGTAGCCTAAGACACTCCATAAAAAATAAGCTATCTGCTCGTAAAAATAAAAAAGTTATAATTGTTTTTAAAAGGAATAAATTAAAAGTATCTAAATGCCTCAACAAAGTCAAAGTCAAAGCATTTATTTCAATTAGACCATTTACAGGCACTTTGAATTATCAAGAAGTTGAAGCTAGTTGCTCGTTCCAAAGCGTAGGTCTCTATGGAGAAGAACGAGCAAGAAACTCCATGGACACTCTTTTCTTTCAATTTGGTTTTTACAAAATCTTAGTTACAATATTCTTGTTGCTTCTATATGTGAAAACAATGAAGATGTATATAAAACAATACAACAAAAAAAAAAAAAATAGTACCTACTCAAGATGTAAACCATAGCAGTTAAGAGATGACCAATCCCAACTGATAGCGCCCGTTCACGAATTTAGCTCGACCATCTTAAAGGGAGCCGAACGATCCAACGCACGCGCCACCGTCAGTGAGACATTTATGTGAGCATGACAAAACAGCAGATATAATATATCCGCTGTTGAGTAGTCTAGTCAATATTGGAGATATTATTTCAAATTTTGATTAAACTATTACTGTTGCCATATGAAAGTCGCAATATTTTTACGATTTAAAATGTCATCAGATTCTGTTAAACCAAAAAATAATAATGAAAAACGACAGAAAATATTTTGATTATTTTAGCATGTCCGTGATCGTGTAAGAATAAATAACACAGTGGCGGTACTCTGCCGGAACCAGCCGGAATAATATAATGATAAGTGTGAATCAGCCTTTAACAATGCATAATTATACACCTGACCCATGGTGATAAACTAGTTCGCCATTCGTTCGTTCATTTTCATTTCATTTGTTTGTTACGTCAGGCGACTCGACAGTCATAGTTCTACTCACTCAAGTCACTCACAGTCAATCAGTCGAACTTGAAACTCAAGGCTGCAGTTCTGCGCATGTTTTGTAAAATTGGAAACCAGCTAAACAAATTAGTCCCACATAATTGATGGTGAGTGGCGTGCTGCAGAAGTGTTCGCAGTATCTGAACAAAATGTTGCCTCAAGTTGTATTCGTGTTGGGTGCTCCTGGTGCCGGCAAAGGAACGCAATGTTCATATATTTCTAAAGAATATGATTTTGTACATCTTTCCGCTGGCGATTTGCTACGCGAAGAGCGGCAGAGGCCTGGCTCGGAGTATGGAGAGATGATTGAAGAGAAAATTAGGAACGGTGAGATAGTACCTGTAGAGGTTACGTGCTCTCTCATTCACAAGGCTATGAAGAACTCCGGTAAGACGCGCTTCCTCGTCGACGGCTTCCCTCGCAACAAGGACAATTTAGACGGCTGGAATCGCGTCATGTCTGACAAGACAAAACTGCTGTTCGTGTTGTTCTTCGAGTGCTCGCGGGACATTTGTACAGAACGGTGTTTAGGTCGCGGTGCTGCCGGCAGCGGACGATCTGACGATAACCTGGAGAGCCTTCAGAAGAGATTCAATACTTATCTAAATGACACCTTGCCTATCATCGGCTTCTATGATGAAAAGGGTCTGGTGCGCAGGGTTAACTCAGAGGTGTCACCCACTAAAGTGTTTGCAGATGTGAAAACTGCATTCAATGACATTGGAATGCAAGCGTTAAGATCCTAATTAACTTAACATAAGTAGGTCAATCTTGAGCTGTGTAAATTGTAGTTATTGTCTTGTCTTATGAGTATTGACATTATTTAAATAAACCAATAAGCTTTAGATGCTGAGTAAATCAACACATACCTAATACTGTGCTTTAACAACACTATAGCATGAGAATTTTTTACAGCTCTTGCTCGTGTAGTTCAAGGTTTTCAGGTTTTTTTAGAATATTAGTTTTATTATAAATAGAATAAAAAATTGTATTCTCACAATACAATCTAAATTGCCAACTCATCACCTATTGTAGGTAGGTACTGTGCATTGAAATAAACAATACTATAAAAATTTAAACTGAATTATGTATTATTTTTTTTTAATGGGGAATAAGTTACAGTTTAAATGTTGGGTCTATACACTCTTCAAATGAAATTAATTAAGTACCTGTTTATTTGACATAATTATCTGTTAGAATGGATTTAAATTCTCAATTAAATCATTTGGCTTTTTACTAGTTGATAAAGAATATTGCTATCTTTACTAACATACTTTGCAGCATATCTTATCAGCAAGAGGTCTAGAGTTAATGAAGTACTATACAGGGCGTTAAAAACATTAAAGTGTTTTCTAACCATTTAAGTAACATTGAGCAAAAGTACTGTTACTGGAAGTTCATTACAATAATATGGTGTGAAAAATTGCTGTTTAAAACATTAAAAAAGTAGGTACTTAGACCTTCACTATCTCTGTAACCATATGGTTCGGAGTTGCTTGGTATGGTAAAGATATAAAAATACATATCGAAATGACGGGACAACCATGTGGTTCTTATGTGGCTTGCCTGCATGTCTGTTTACACACAATATGTAAGTAATTGTGCATATCATGTTCAAATGTTTTGGCATAACATTGAGTGTGGGGTAATATTTTGTCATAATAATGAATTACAACTTGTACCTACCTACCATACATACAAGCTTAATTTTGAAGCCTTAGCTTAGAAATTTCCTACTAGTACAAAAGATTTAAATCTATTTCCATTAAGCGGAATAATAAAAAACCATTAGCGTTGCTCTCTAAAATTGAGAATCTAGTATAGTATAATGGCCGCCTTCACCAATTCCAGACGACACTTAAATGTAATGCCTAAATAAACGTCCTCTAGATTTTCAACTCTCGATAATACGGAGGCATTACATTTAGGCGTTCCCTAGTGTAGTGAAGGCATGCAATAGTGCTGTACCTGTTGGGTTTACCCGTATATTCTAAATGTGCATTGTCAAAGACACATTCCTAGATTTTCGTATTTATAGCTAGCCCAAAGTATGTGTAACACAGATTGTTGAATAAGTAGATTGTTGAGTAATGTGAAAGTAAATACAATATTTATTGTTGTAAGCTAGAAATTTGTTTTATTATTTACACACCCACACTCTAAATATTTCATGATCGAGTCAAAATACCGGTACTTCAATATTTTTACAACAAATTCCCTGCAAGGGTCGTAAAAGGTAAAAACACCAAGTCGGCAGAGTAACAATTTATACCGAAATGCGATCATGTGCACTATACATGTGCGGCACGAGCCATGTAATAAAACCTTTCAGTTTATGTAACATCGTTTTATTGTAGCGCCCATTGAAACATTCGTTTTCAATCCGATTTAAGATGTGGATAGCTAGCTTAATTAGCTGACTGACCTATTCCTCGAATTATCACAAGTAGCTAAGTACAGGTTTCTATTTAAAAATACATGCTTAAATTTGATGATGGCTGATTAAATTGAGTTATCATGCTGACGTAACGAGATACTTATGTTTATAAAGAAACAACATTGCTTTTTCAGCAGTCGTGTATTAATAACTATTTTCGCGACTACATCCGCGTTAAGTTACGTCTCTAGTTGCTGCTCCGCTCCCTTGAGTCGTAGCCATCACGCCTGTATTCCCCGGAGGGTTAGGCAGAGGTGTACTAATGTACACCCACAGTTCGCCGGTATGTTTTAGGTCCCATGTAATAGGGGGCGAGCCTATTGCCATTAACCGGGCACAAATCCTAACTCCGAGCTGCTACTGAGAATTTCATAGAAAAACCCAATAACTTTTTGCTCGACCTGGGAATCGAACCCAAACCTTTTTTTTTTTTTTTTTTTGGTGGGTGGGTAATCATCAAATAACTTCTCCCGCCCTGGGCGGGGCGGGAGGGAGTGTCAGACTTTTACTGACTAAAACCCACCCATGTTCCTTCTTGTGCCCTTTGCGTTCCGGGGGCGCGGTATCTCTTGCGAACAACCCGCAGCCCCGGCAGGCATCGGCCCTCAGTGGCCCCTTCCTTTTAACCCAAGACCTCTAGCGTAGCAGTCGCACTCAGCACCACTAGGCTACCTAGGCAGTTAGCGTGATGTTATTTAGGAATAATGTAGCTATCTATTGGTGAAAAAATGGTTAAAACCGGTCCAGTAGTTCCGGGCATATTCGGTTCAAACACAAAAATTTCCTCTTTATAATTTGAAACACATTTGCGTGTGCTATGAAATATGGCAAAGATTAATAAACTAAAAGAAAAAATAATAATCATTGCCATTTGACATGGTTATAATTATCTACACTGCACTTTGTTCGGTCATATTCATCATAGTTATCATGTAGCCTGCTAAATATAGACTATGCCATCATAATGTCAATATTTTGCGTGAAAATCCGTTATAACTTAGGTGGGGAGTATAATCTGGGTAAATACATAATTTGTTGTAGTAATATACGTATTTAACTGTTAGTTAAAAATGATTGTGATAGTTAATATTATGTGAAATAAATTACAAGAATAGTATGATATATAAATAATGATAATAATTAATATAATATAATGTAAACTATAGAACTATAATATTGAGAATGTTTATTTTGTTTAATATATGTATTTATTAAAAGTCCGACTGACGGACCAATCGCGTGCAGCGTCGGCGGCCTAAAATACCCAGAAAGGAACCCGAAATCCCGAAAATTAACTTGACATTTGTGCTCATGACTTGTGGCGACTACAATGTCAGTACCTACACTTAGTTGGCAATAAAGAATTTGAATTTGGCTGACGATGATGTTGTAACGTAATGTTTTATGCAATTCAGTTAAACCAGCAAAAGATCTTTCTAATAATGAACGTGAATTCTCTATTAGCTTATCCGATACAAAACGCTTTAGTTCGTCATTAACGTTTAATTCAACAAAACCGAGGGTAGCTAAAATTCTTTTTGTGCGTCCTAAAATCTAACGGCATAAGTACCAAACATCACTCATAAAACGCTGTAGTTCCGTTAATATTTTAAGAATGTTTTATTTGGCCTCTGTTACAGTACGGCCCACGTATCATGGCAATCCTGAAGTTAGCAGATTGGCTGCGCTATGGATCTTTTAGGAACAAAATTGTCTACTGCGCAGCTAATCAGCTAGCTTCAGGACCGTAAAGATACGTCGGCCGTGCTGTAATTCGGTTCGTTAACCGTTGTACCAACTTCCGATAAAATCTGGTGTTTGTTGTCCTTATTCATGTTTTCAGGTTAACTCGTTTGTAGTGTCGTATTATTCTCGAGATTAACAGTTATAAGGTCCGTATAAAGGCCACCTGTTACGGTAAAATTCACAAGTGTGCATTAACTCACGGTTTGGGAATCCCTCCATGTTCTTCGTATTCCTGGGCGGAGTCCACTACTTTATGAAGAATCGCTGGAACTATCTTTTGTATTTGGAGTCGGGGAACGTACCCGTTAACGTGATATCAAGGGTTATTGATTCAATAACGATGGGAATATATTTATTGCTAATCTAAAAACTATAAAGGTTTTATCAATCTTAAATGTAATTAGGTAGGTAGTTAAAGCTTTTTCGCGAAAATTAAATAAAGCTAACAACTGAGCGGCGCAAATAACGACACTATAATGAGGTCAGACCACTACCCGCCGCGCGCTTGTAAACTTAGTATACAAAAAGTAAATATAGAGCGCGCCTCTAGCGAAAAGGCAAAGAATTAACAGACAACAGGCTAAAAGATGGTTGCTTGACTCAAGATTGATTCCGCACAATGATACTAAACAAATAATAGGAAATTATTACCTGACTTCAGATTTTAACAATTTTTACTCAACGTTACCAGACATAAAACATAATCGTTTTACTTCATAATTTTACTTTAGGTATGCCATTAATTCAAGTTGCTTTTCACAAATTAAAACAAACATTTGATTAGTTATGCCACACAAAAGGAAAATGAAAGAAGTGTTGTTACATGTAAAATATTTATTGATATTGGAAATGTTTAAATAATAAAATAAGCAATAAGCACGAAAAAATTTAAAGATAAGTGCATTAAATTACACACAAATTAAAAA
Organism: Caradrina kadenii; assembly: GCA_947462355.1. Lineage (NCBI taxonomy): Eukaryota > Metazoa > Arthropoda > Insecta > Lepidoptera > Noctuidae > Caradrina > Caradrina kadenii. The sequence continues at coordinate 12,468,418 of OX381689.1, read as the reverse complement.
ATAGGTATAATACAAAATTAAAAACCATTTTAACTAAGTTGGTAAATTAACTGTACACCACGCCTGTATTTTTCGGTCGTAGACAGAGATGTACAGTACACTTACGTTGTTCCAGTTTTGTAGGTATTGGTTAAAGTAAAGGTTATATACAATGTTATTGTGCTATAACCCCTGGATTCTCGAACAAAATCAACGTGTCCAATTGTCAATCGCACATGAGCTACTGTGATTAATTGGCTGAATTTATCAACAAGCAAATCACAGCCGATTTCTCACGAATCAATCAATCGAACGAATCATTTTTTGTTTGAGAGGCCGGGGGTGCCTATCAGATTTTTGTTCCTTTTTTTAAAATAAGTACTAATATCAGTCATATTCTTGTATATTTAAATTCACAAGTAGATGCCAATAAACAGTCATAAAAACATGCTAATTATAATACAAGATGTTTAATTTAGTTTCCTAGGTATAAACACACATTTATAGATATTTTTTTACACACATTACACTTTAGTGAGAGAATATGTATACAAGCTATTTATTTTAGCCTATTTGCTGTGTGGTTCTAAATCATAATAGTTGCCTATACTAGAATAAATACATTAATTAACAAGCCATTCAATTTTTTCTTAGATAATAATAATTTCGTGATAAATGAGAACCACACACCGTGTAAATACTTCCTGTTATATCTCTCTGTCTCACCAGAGAATACTACAAAAGTCTGTTCCACACAATGAGCGAAAACAGTCGCGGATGTCAGTAGCCTGCGACATCGTGAGTATAGTTTTTTCACCCGCATTAGGTTGCGTCTTTGGTTACTGCTCCGCACCTATTGGTCGTAGCGAAATGTTATAACGCTTAAAGACTTTCTCGTTAACTGAACTATCCAACACAAATAGATTTTTTCAATTCAAATCTGTCGTTCCTGAGATTAGCGCGATCAATCAAACAAACTCTTCAGCTTTATAATATTAGTATAGGTGTTGTGGTCGGCCTCTAGTCTAATCAGACGCAGCTGAATACCAGAATTTTACATGGAGCTGTCTATCTGGCCTCCAAAACCCAGTTACGACAGTTAGATGTGGGGACCAAAGTGGCTGCGGTACAGTGTGTACATGTGTGCGTGCGAGTTCGCTCGTTGTATAGAACCGACCTACTGCATTATCGTGTGGTCTCACCATCACTTGAGGCTGTAGAGCACAAACCATACAGGACATTTAGATACATTATTACTATGATTAAGGCGTCGGGCCTCGTACACTTTTATGCCCAAATGGTGACAGTATCACCATAATATATCACAATTCAAGCTCCCCTCTCCAAAACTAATCTTATAGTCTAAATTGTGGTAGCAATTGGGCACTTGCAACTAACTGACACCTAATGCTATTAACCAATCATTGTAAGACAGCAAAAAAAGCATTTTATTTTTTGCCCTAAAAACCCAATTTTCAATTAACAGTAAAATAAGATTTTTAAATGCTTTGAATACTAAACCTATAAATACTTAATCAATTGAGTTGTCAAATAAGTGACGTCACAATTCAAAGTACACTTGTCATACAAAATCTATGGGGAATCGCGTTTTGACAGCTCATAAAAAGTATGTCAATTGACAAGTACCCAATTAGTTGGTAATAAAAATGACGTGAATTTTAGGACGGAGTTTTTTAAGAGGTGGGTAAAACAACTTTGTTCTCTTGTTCAAAGACATTTAAATTTAAGCACAATTTCCGTGTTGTTAAGGTTCCATACTCTTCCGTTATTCCTTACTTAGTCCACATAATTTCTCCATGTTATGTTGCCGTTCGTGGAGCCATGAAATAAAAATCAAAAGCAGGTACGAACATGTCATGTACAGCCAAATGGCAAACGTATGGTTAACGAGCCATTATTTTTAAATTCCTTTCAAAAATCGTGGCAAAGTAGACTCATGCCAACGCTCCGTTCATTTGTTATCCATTAAAAATAAGCTAACCTTTTGCACAAAAATGCCTATTCTGCTATTTCCTTAGCTATTTAGTTTGCATTTGAGTTTCTACATAGAGAGCTGTCATTTTGTTGTGTAATGTATGTTAAATATACAACATTATTCTTTGTTTATTAGAAACTTGAAAATGGGTCATTGTACTCATCATTATGGTCAACTTTTACCATGGGAATAACACCCTTAAATCACTCAAGAAGTTGTTCATAATGGGAACCCTATCAAAGTTTCTGCTAAAAAAAATAATGTTGTCTACAAGGTGAATGATTTATGTTTACGTAACTAAACAAAATGTATGGATTAGTTGTTTCTTTTTCATGATGTCAGGGTACTCATAATTAAATATTCAGTATAATGGGGTCAAAGACTCATTTACTGGGTTTTAGCTAAAACTATACTTGGTACATGAATAGTCAGTCAGCCCCGCTGCTAACTACAGTCTGGTTAACCCAAAAAAAGTTATATAAATAAAGTTCTTTTTATTGTTACTTAGACCAGATTATTGACATAGTAAAATAGCACAGGCTTAACGGTTCTTGATCTAGCTAGTGGGTGGAGTACCGCTCTTCTAGTTAGGTTACGAGCTAACCTGTGTTTAGAAGAGAAAGTTCCGATTTCCCGTCGTAATGGTCATCCATTACATTACATCCATTTATACATCACGTCTTACGTCTGAAAAACCACACAAGAACGAAAAAAATGGTGCTACTTATGTTAGTGTGGATTGGGGTGTGAGGGTGTGTGTGTGTGGAGGTGTGTGTGTGGGGTTTGTTGTGTGTTTAATGTACGTAGTGTGCGATGAAAGTATGGGATTATAACACGAACATAATACAATACACTGTGAGACCATTTACTTTAAACAAAGATTTTAGAAATTAATAGAAATCTTTCAGAACTTATTTTTGGACACGGCGATCTAAGAAGACAGGCTAAGTATGCAGGAGATTATATTTCAGTGAACATAAACTCCGGGTTATTACTAAGACATTTCTAATGAATTAACCCAATAGCACTTTGCCCGACCTGGAAACCGATTCCAGGACCCCGCGCTTAGCTGTCGCCCTTGCTACTACGAGGCCGAATGGGCAATTAAGCAAAGAATAGCAACTTGCTATAGTAGCCGTCATGAGTCGTGAGCACAAATGTCGAGTACATTTTTGGGATTTTGGGGTCGGGTCTGGATTTTTTTCATCGGTCCGACAGACGGACCAATCGCGTGCGGTGTCTGTGGGCCAAAAAACCCAGAATGGAACTCAAAAACTCAAAAATATATTTGACGTTTGTGATTACGACTCATGGCGGCAACAATAATAATTTGTCTTGACAGCTATTAGAGAACACACACGTGAAAAAGAATATGGGCTAGAAACCCTATTCTTTCTATTACAAAAAAACCAACAATGGCCAATCAACCCGTGCTTACTCTATCCCTAAAAGACATACATACAAATATTTTATTTTGGAATGTAGCATTTTAGGCCGAGAGCTAAACATCACTAAAAGTTCATACAACTACTTGTTAGGGTTAGATTACGTGAGATCGTAGGTTTGACGTGTCTTTTGCTTGCTTTACCTTTATGATGGACAATTATTTGAGCCTTTCTGACCATATCTTGTTACATTGTGGTGAAAAAGCGCGCCAAAGCAGTATGAACTAATTTAAATACTGCGTTTTCTTTAATGATTGAGCGAGAGAGATTTCTGGACCTTTTAAACATTGAGATTACAACTATTTCACAGTACCTGGAAATAAGAGTGTGGTACAAAAGCACAGGTACTCAAAAATGAACAGATACAGAAATAGTGCATGTATCAACGTACCGAGGGCGACTGTAGAGACACATACCCATATTGCTCATGGCTCTTTTGGGATTAAGGGTTCTCAAGCGGTTCCCGTCTGATTTTCCTTAGCGAAAGAGATGAAAACTTCTTCCAGTGTTGTTTCCGTGACGGAGTAGTCTTCGATGATCGTCGGGAACTCTGTCCGCAGGGCTTCTAGTTTTGAGAACAGATCACTGTAGGTCATGGTGTTGTTGATGTGGTAGTGTAGCATCGTCTGTGGACATGTAATTATGAGCCGATATGAGAACGGGCGTAACGACATACTTAATGAAGCCAAAAGGTACATGATGATGACACGTCGTTATGTGGTCACCGCTGCCTATAGACATCTGCAATACCAGAGGCCTTGCAAATGCGTTGCCATTGCAGAGACAAAGTGGAAATGTCCCATGTGCCTGTAATTACACCGGCACTCAAATCAGAACACAGCAACACTGCTTTGCGGCAAAATAGGTATGGTGGTAGTACATACCGGGAGCAAGTTGCTGTTGTAAAAATATAAATACCGTAAAAAAAATATCGGTACTTTGTTCTTCAATATCTCTATACCCAAACGGTTCTCCTATATGCTTCAAAACAAATAAAAATGATCGTGATGAGGAGAACAACATGTAAGTATGATCAGATCTACAGTTTCCGGCACGTAACTTGGCAAGAATCGTTAGATGCGGCCAAATTAGTTTTTTGTACATACGCTTACTTAGACTTACCCCCACTACGCCAACACCTTGCCAAGGTACGTGCATTAATGAGTCGGAAAAATGACAGAAATCAATCGGCTGTTATGAAGCTTGAATAGTCAAAGTGTACTGGCCATTATTTTAAAAGGTTTTGGTTCAAATTTATTTCTTCGTACAATTGTAGATTTATATGCAATATAATAATATTAGAAAAATGTAGTTAAACGAACTCTTTCAACCCTAGTATCTTTAGAGTTAGAGTGAACAGGCTTGTTCTGGGAATAAAAAATGTGGTCAAAGTTAACTTGAGCACAAAGTAATAGACTGACCTTGTGTTCATCCTTTAGTGTGCAGTTAAAAGTATGTTGTAACTTTTCCTTTAATTTGTTCGTCTGTTTCTTAGTGCCGTCTACCTCTGAAAACATTACCAGGATATTTAAATTTTACTAAAAATCTATTTAAAATATATGATAATTGCCTCGGTAGCCTAGTGGTCCTAAGCGCAACTGCTACGCTAGAGGTTTTGGGTTCGATTCCCACGTCTAGCAAAAAGTGTTATTGAGTTTTTCTATGAAATTCTCAGTAGCAGTTCGGAGTTAGGATTTGTGCCCGGTTAATGGCAATAGGCTTGCCCCCTATTACATGGGACCTAAATATACCGGCGAACTGGAATACAGGCGTGATGGTATATATAAAATATATGATCTACTTCGGGTTTTTCAAATAGTTTGGCAGGATTGAGAATAGGCATGGGAAATTTCATAGAATTGAAATTAATTTCTTTAATCTATGTTTTATACTTAATTTTACAAGCTGAAAATGGCAGATGTGTAACCATTGTACACCCACAGTTCGCCGGTATGTTTAGGTCCCATTAAAAGGGGGCGAGCCATTGCCATTAACCGGGCACAAATTCTAACTCTGAGCTGCTACTGATTAATTACATAGAACAACCTAAAAACACTTTGCTCGACTGGGAATCGAACCCAAGACCTCTATAGCGTAGCTTAGCGCTTAGGACCACGAGGCTAACGAGGCAGTCAAACACAGCTGTGAGCTAACGTACGGTCCGTGGCAGGCTTGTGCGCGATCTTGAACACGACGGCGTGTCCGGGCGCGTGCTCGGCCCGCAGGCTGGCGGGCGTGCCCAGCGCGCGCACGTGGCCGCCCGCCATGATCGCGATGCGCGAGCACAGCGCTTCCATCTCGTCCATACTGAGGGCCATACCAAACAAATACGGTATTAGGTATTTAAAAAAATGTCTGATTTGATTTTGGTAGAGTTGGCAAGTTTGCTGTATGATGTACATACAGTTTACAACGCTACAGATAAAAAACAAAAATGCTTAAGGAAAATAAGATATTTTTCGGTATATTTTGCGATAAATTAAAACTAAAATAGATTAGCTTTCTTTAGCTCCAAATCAAATTTCATATTAAAATTTTTGGTTTTTAGTGTTGTAAAAATAATTTTTCATTGCCCTTTTTTGATATTCATTTGACAATGGAAAATGTTGTAACGTCAAAAGCGCTCGAGTTCCGAGATGTATAAACAGTTTAGTCAAACTATTTTTCGAATAACTGTCAATTTAAAAAAGATACAAGTCATTGAAGATTTATTTCTATCTCCTTCTAGCAAAACGAAATTAAACACGGAATTGATACGGCCGTAGTGACATGTGACGTCACATGCCACGTTGGATCTCTCTGTCTAATCGGTGCGTAATTCATTGTTTAAATGCATAAGTATATCGGCCGTATTTCTTGGTCGATTTTAATTTAATTTTTTGTCACCTTTGCTACGGATATTTTTATATTTTGTTAAAAATGCGATTCAAAAAATTCATGCATATAATTGTGTTCTCTATTTCTTAAATTAGCACATTGTTGAGCATGCGCTGTGAGAGGCACCTGTGCGAGGTGATGATGATGGAGCGCTGGTGGCGCAGCGCCGTGCGCAGCGCGAGCCACAGGCGGCGGCGCGCGGCCACGTCGACGCCGGCGCTGGGCTCGTCCAGCAGCGCCAGCGCCGCGCGCCCGCACAGCGCCGCCGCCGCGCCCAGGCGCCGCGCGCAGCCGCCGCTGTAGCCCGCCACACGCCGCCGCGCGTACTTGTCCAGCCCTGCACACCACACCACGCGGTAACGACACACATTGACCTGCACGACTGGCGCAAACTGTAACTGTAGGTTGGTTATTTGCGAATTTCGGGGTGTAATAAAATCGTTAAAGGTGAATAAGGTTTTGTTAGTATGGTAACGTGCCATGGTCCGGAGCGAGAGGAAATGGGATGCGGTCGCCTCCTTCTGCGAGGCAGTAATGCTTGAGAAGGAGGCGACGAGACGGTTGAGACAGCGGTTCTCCCGTCCCAGCCGCCACGGTAGACGCTCCGGACGTCGGGAGCCGCGAGACGACTACCGACCACCGTAGATACTGACCTGTGGACGGTGAGCAATGAGTAGCTCACCGTCCTTACGTTGCATAACGACAGGCCATGTCGACGGCGCGTTCGTGTTCCACGCGCGCCTCAAAGAGATGTCAGCAAAAGGAAGGGGCCACTGAGGGCCGATGCCTGCCGGGGCTGCGGGTTATTCGCAAGAGATACCGCGCCCCCGGAACGCAAAGGGCACAAGAAGGAACATGGGTGGGTTTTAGTCAGTAAAAGTCTGACACTCCCTCCCGCCCCGCCCAGGGCGGAAGAAGTTATTTGATGATATCCCACCCACCAAAAAAAAAAAAGTATGGTAACGTCAAGCAGATTTATTTGCATAGATGTGATCGCCGCTATGAATGTGACGTGGTTTAACATTTTTAAAAAGAAGAGGCGTCTGCAATCTTGGGTGACACATTCAAGGTGATGAACTCCCCGCGTTACCACCGAATTAAGAACCAATGATGTCTGATGGCGAAACGTCGGGTGGTTCGCCATTGCTGCCTGCTAGATTTTTGATAAATAAATAAATACATAATATGTGCTAATCACTACACATCTACCCTTAAAATTAACTAACACTTAGCAAAAATATTGCTGGGAAACGACTTTTATTCTTTACGCTCAAAGTACCACACGCAAAACATTGTGGTTGCGAGTGCGCCCAACACTACAGAGGTTATGGAGCTATTTAACTTTGTGAATGCTATTGACACATATATATGACCAATCATACACCATAAACTTGATTGATATTTATTAAAATGAGCAACTTTATTAGAAAAGACAAATATTGTATCAATCAATCAATTTATTTGCTTCAATCGCCACCATTAATTTATGTGTAATCCACGAAGACTATTTAACTTTGTTTATTTACAGAATGTTTAAAACCAAATGATTTGTAGAGTAGTAAAATGTTAAAAAAATAATGTGAACTCACCAACAATATTGATCCACCTCCTGACTTCCTTCTTGACCATATGCTGCTCAAATCCTCGCAGGGTCAGCAGTAGAGAAAGATTCTCTTCGCCCGTCAGGAACGTGTCTAGCCCGAAGAATTGCGGGCAATAGCCCAGGGTCTGAAGGTACTGTGGGAAAAAAAGACGTAGTTTAATTAAAAAAAAAAGTTGACTATGAATAACCAGTTTTTGCCCACGATTATGCCCGCGTCAAATTTTATGTTTTGCCATATTTATTGTGCCAAATTTCACCTAGATCAATTCAGCCGTTTAAGCGTGAAAGAGTAACAAACATCCATACATCCATCTTCACAAAATTTCGCATTTATAATATTAGTAGGATTAAAATCAGTGTCAAAATGGCACCTAATGATAGTGGAACCACTAAAAATATGAAATAGACATCATTAACCAATAACTCCACGACATTTCTACAAAAAAAAATATTTTAGTCCAAGAAACCCGATTAAGTTTAAATTACCTGTAAAATTTGATTTTTAGTTGTTTTAAAATCAATAAATATGTCGTCCATTGAGCCCCTAACAAAAGACTAAATAAAGGAAATAAATATAACAAAATGAATTGCCTGCTCAGTTTAAATAAAGGCTATGTACTGCAACGTCATTTTCAGACTATCCGAAACAGAATAATTTGTACTCGCCATTCTGTAAATTTTTTACTGGCTACAAAATTTTGAAAAAAAAACATCTGTTGCTCTACATTAACAAAATGTATGGAGCAGCTGATTTTTACTCATCTCGATGAGTATAATGATGAACCTTTTCAGGTATCGCGTAACACAATTTGAACCCTACAGTGTCAAACATAAAAGCTACGTTCGCACACTTAGATGTAACCATTACCTGCGCGTTTCCTCTCTTGAGGTGGTAGCCGTTAGCAAAGATTTTGCCCCTGGTAGCAGTCTCCTCGGCCGTCAGCATCTTGAACGTGGTGGACTTGCCCGCTCCGTTCACGCCCAGCAGGCCGAAACATTCGCCTGTTTAACAGGATCAATTAAATAATTGCAGCGAATTTAAACATAACATACCATCACGCCTGTATTCCCGAGGGGTTAGGCAGAGGTGTACCAATGTACATCCACAGTTCGCCGGCATGTTTAGGTCCCATGTTATAGGGGGCGAGCCTATTGCCATTAGCCGTGCACGATTCCTAACTCCGAGCTGCTACTGTGGAATTGAACCCAAGACTAACGAGGCAGTTAATGTCTATTTACTTATATATATGTAAAGAAAACCAGTCCGGTAATACGACTGTTTTTCTTAGGTTTATATTTATCTTTATTTTTTCTTTAGGTAAGTCTGACAGTGATGACACATGATGTCATTATAGAATTGATGGCCATAGGATTGAAAAGAAACTTTTATTTATTTGAATTTTATTTATTGATTTATGAGAAATATTTCTTATGTTTTACAGGTTGGTTGTTTTGTTAATAGATTAAAGTTTATTAGTTAAATATTGTAAATACTTATTGTAAATAAAACTTATGTTTTACAGAAACACAATATTGGGTCTTTATTCCGTTTGATGAAAACACCATTATATATAAATATATTATAGTGTTAAAGTAACAGGCAGGCAACAGGCAGTGTCAGGGCAGGGTGATAGGGCCCAGTGCTAAAGGCGGTCGCGACTCTACAACAACACGAGTAACCCATTTGTGAATAGAATACAAGCATGATATTACAGTAATGGTTACCTTTTTTAACAGAGAAGCTGATTCCCTTAACAGCGTTGACATTCCTCCTACACAGCGGCACGTAGTTCTTGTGTAAATCGTCTACTAGCATCGCGTCCGGGATCTGTTTGGTGGCTGTAAAAATATAAATTACCTTATTGAGTGTAACCAAGTAACCAGATCGCCTAATATAATTGAAGTTTCCTTTAAAACCGGTGGGGGTTTTGAAATAAAATTTTAATTTAATTAATAAACTAAACATTTTCTATTAATAAAAATAAACATAATCACGACTGTATTCCCCAAAGGGTTAGGCAGAGGTGTACCAATGTACACCCACAGTTCGCCGGTATGTTTAGGACCCATGTAGTAAGGCCCGAGCCTATTGTCATTAACCGGGCACAATTCCTAACTCCGAGCTGCTACTGAGAATTTCATAGAAATACCCAATAACACTGCTCGACCTGGGAATTGAACCCAAGACCTCTAGCGTAGCAGTCGCGCTTAGGACCACTAGGCCACCGAGGCAGTTAAAGGGTAATAAAATAAATTTTACTCAAAAACTAATAATTAACAACTTAATTAATTAACATTTTTGTAATTTGTGATTTAACTTATATTTTGACATCATTGTGAATAATTTTATTATAATTTTATTTTTTCATATAATTATTACATTAAAAAAATAAAAACTGCCTCGGTAGCCTAGTGGTCCTAAGCGCGACTGCTACGCTAGAGGTCTTGGGTTCGATTCCCAGGTCGAGCAAAAAGTGTTATTGGGTTTTTCTATGAAATTCTCAGTAGCAGCTCGGAGTTAGGATTTGTGCCCGGTTAATGGCAATAGGCTCGCCCCTTATTACATGGGACCTAAATATACCGGCGAACTGTGGGTGTACATTGTTACACCTCTGCCTAACCCTTCGGGGAATACAGGCGTGAGTGAGTGTATATTTTTATTACATTATTTTATAATTTTATTTTGTATTAATGAATTAATTCTCAATTATTATTGTTTTGACTCTAAATTCTTAAATTTAATTTTTTTTTTGACATTTTAAATTTAATTTAATGATATTCTTATCTTGTTTTTCACATCGTAAATTAGAATATTAATTTTTATATGTAAGTTTTATTTTTTATGTAAATGTTGTGCACGTCTATTATTGACACTAACACTAGAATAAGACCTATAAAATGTAAAATAACTATGTTTGTGTTGTTGATGTGCCTTAAATAAATAAATAAATAAAAAAATCTATCGGTTTAAAAAAAAACTTTGAATTTATTAGGCCACTCTGGTTACTCTGGTCTTTCGCTGACTGACACATTTCAGCTATACGTCACACATATATATTTATTCTATTTTATATCCTAAGATGCCATAAAGCCGCTAATTTTGACCAACAAAGTAAGTGATATTGAGCAGAGATGATTTCTGGTAAACGAGTTAATTTTTTTTGACAAAAATTATATTAGTACTAAGCGCGCAATATAACGCAAGCTGAACAATGTGTTTACGGATGCCTCCAGCAGTACAGTGTTCGTGCGGATGTTTAAAGTCTTGATATTTTAAATTTATTCTTAAAAAAAAAAAATTAAAGTTTGGCTTTGATTTTTGATTAATATGATGGGAACTAAATACCACAGAAGCAGAGCGAGGCTACGGAACGGAGGAATATTTAAAAAATCAAATCTTCGCTCCGCCCCCCCAAAGACGACCCACTGACCCAGTTATGCAATCCTATTGTTTATATTTCTCCGTTTCTACGCAGCCTCGCTCCACTTCTCTGGAAAGGCAGCCAAAACACCCGTTGTACGGGGTGATGATTGAAACAGCCAACTTTTTTTATAAAAATTTACTGTTGGGAATAGCCGCCCAATCTCTCTCATCCGCTCGATGTCCCCCGCGCCCCGCGCCCCTGCACACTCGCTACATGTGTGTACTCACGCAGATTGATAGTCTTGCTGACGTAAGCCTTCTCAGCGCTCACCAACTCGTGCTCCTGCGCGGGCTTCACCGCCCTGTACCTGAGGTTCCACAACTTGTCCATCAGACCGTTGAAGAAGCCCCGCTGTGTCAGGATTACCATCGACTACAACAAATAACTTACTTACATACAGGTTAATAATACGAGGTGTAAAGAACACATCACACAGCCGCTAACTACTTATTCGGTGACTACTTATATAACAGTACAGGGTCGTGGGGGTATTAGGCTGCCTATCCACAGAAGCGGAGCGAGTCTGGCTGCTGAGGAGTGGAGAAACAGAGAAATGTTAACCACTAGGATTGCATAAAATGTTCGCTCCACCTTCCTAAGACGACCCACAGACCCAGATACGCAAACTTATTGGTTAATATCCGTATATTGGATATTCTCCGTTTCTCCGCTCCGAAGCCTCGCTCCGCTTCTGTGGACAGACAGCCTTAGTCTCCGTAATACAGTTTAATACTAACTAACTAGGAATTTTGAAAATTTCGGCTTTGCTAAGTGTCTTATTACACCCATTATTATAATATATATCATATCGTTCTGTAAAAAGAAAAGTTATTGTACGAGTACTTTGAAAAAAAAAATCCCATTACAGTGTTTGAACCATATCTGTTGAGCGCGCTTGTTTTGTCAACAGAAACAGTTCCTGATCTAATTAAGAATGAATACTTGCCATCAAAACTACGAACTGCACCGCCATTACAACTATTCCCTTTCCAGGAGCCATTTCTTCGAAGCATAAATAGCACTGCATGTTTCCGCCGGTTGATACTGATTCTGATGAGAAATACAACTTCGTCATTACACTAACTAAACTTATGTAACCGACATTCACGAAATTACGGGCAAAAGTTGATATCATAATAATAACAAGCCCGCAGAGTAGCTTGTGGCGAGCTGTGGGGCTGTAGCGAACCGACGGACCACACCTCAAGAACCTCAGAATATGTTGCACCCTTGTTGCTACGTCACCAAGTGCTAGGGATTCTCCCGTGGGAGAATATATCAAACTTGACGCGGACGAAGCCGCGAGTAGAAGCTAGTAAATAATAAAAATACCACACTATTACTGACTCACTGCGAGGCAAAGCCCTCTTCTCATACAGAGAAGTCACGAGCATTGATTAGCACTTTTGCTCAAGGCTGATTGGCGATTTCAGACCTATATTAAGTAAAAATTTCCTGAGCATGTTTTTCTTCACTGGTGTCAGGAATGTCTAAAAACAAATGAGAAAGTACATACACATATATAAATAGAAAAAGTCATTGGTACTTATCCTGTTTCGAACCTACAACCTCATGCATAAGAGGCGGACACGTAACTACTGGGCCTTTATGGCAAAACTTAGTTTGAAATAAATGCTTTGAGAGCTCACCGCAACACTTGGTTGAGTTGAAGCCTTCTTGCATTATGTCGAGGCCCGGACAGCTCTCGCTCAGCATGTTGCACATGGCGTTGAGCCGCGCCGCTACCACGCAGGTCAGCGCACTGCCCACAAAGGTTTGCGGCGTCGCCACGTAGTTGAACACGGACGTCACGTGGTACAAGATTCCTTTTTTCTCTTCGAATACCATAAATGCGGTACTGATAAACGGAAATAGGATACCTGCAGACATACAACATTGCTACAGTTTGATTGTTTTAACATGGACAACAGAATGAAACATAGATTAAATACAGAAGTAAGTATTTATAAGTTGAATTATTTTAGCTGTAAAGAATGATATGACAATATTTACAGAGTATTACGAACAGGCAGAAGACCTACGTGTAGTATGAAATCGCTTACACGCTGTAACGTTAAAAGAAATTGTCTACGGCGTGCTACTGTAACTCTAAGTTTTTATGTTATTCCTTGTTAACACTATGAAGGACACTAAACGCCCATAGGCGTCATAACAATAAAACTTCTATTGTGTCTCGTTTAGTGTCCTTCAAAGTGTTAATTTAATACAACACGAAATGAGCACTTCCTAGCCTGAAACACAGGCTGTTCAGGCAACTATGCAACTGAGATTTATTGCTAAATAAACGATTTTATTTTTATTAATGAAAGCACTGAGTACTTTGTTCAGAATAGAAACAACGAATTGATTTCTGATATTTGTGATGTGCAACCGCTGAAGGCCATGACAAATGTATTTTATCATTCAGAGTGACCCTGGGTTTAACCCGCATTAAGTTACGTCTTTTTATTTAAGTTCCTGAGACTAGCGCGTTCTTGTTTGTTTTCTTGTTTACACAGAAAATAAGTCAAGTTAACACGGACTTCTTGCTTATTTCTAGAAGTCTTTTTCTGCAGACCACATTTCGAAATTATGAAAAACAAAGTCTCGTGCACGCTACCAACTAATCCGTACTGATATTATAAAGCTGTAGAGTTTGTTTGTTTGGTTGAACGCGCTAATCTCAGGAACTACTGGTTTGAATTGAAAAAATATTTTTGTGTTGGATAGTTCATTTATCGAGAAAGTCTTCAGGCTTTATAACATTACGCTACGACCAATACTTGCGGAGCAGTAACCAAAGACGTAACCAAATGCGGGTGAACAAATTACGAGGATGAAGTCGCGAGCAGACGCTAAAGAAAAAAAAAGTTGTGATAAAGAATAAATACACGTACCAAATGTCATGATCCAGAAGACGAGGATGACGCTGGTACTTCTCTCCCCGAAGTTGAAGCTGACGAGGTACATGAACGCGAAGAACGCCAGGCTGCCCAGCACCCCGATCAACATTAACGTTGCTGCAGATAAGAACATTACTTTAACGAGTTTTTTTTTAAATGCAATCGATAATTAATAAATTTAATGAATAGTCTAGTTGAAAACCTTAGTTTTGTATAATTTAACATAATTTATTTCAATTTTGTAAATGTGAGTACCATGGAGCCATTTACTTGTTAAGTTACGATGTTTTGGACACTATAAGCATGGTGGTTGAGAGCTTTGTCATGCTCACATAAATGTCTCGCTGACGGTGGCGCGTGCGTTGGATCGTTCGGCTCCCTTCAAGATGGTTGAGCTAAATGGTGCTGATGCACGCGTCATGTTCGTGAACGGGCGCTGTCAGTTGGGATTGGTAATCTCTTAACTGCCATGGCTTACATCTTTATTACTATTTTTTTTGTAATGTTTTATATTCATCTTCATTGTTTTCACATATAGAAGCAATAAGAATATTGTAACCAAGATTTTGTAAAAACTAAATTGGAAGAAAAGAGTGTCCATGGAGTTTCTTGCTCGTGCTTCTCCATAGAGACCTACGCTTTGGAACGAGCAACTAACTAGCTTCAACTTCTAAATGTACCTTCTTGACAATTCAAAAGTGCCTGTAAATGGTTTAATTGAAATGAATGCTTTGACTTGCTCACCCAGCATGTCGGGCTGGTTGATGGTGTCGTCGGACTCCATGACGAGCGCGGCCAGCGCGGTGGGCAGCAGCAGCGCCGCCGCGCACAGCAGCATGTGGCACGTCAGCGTCGCGCACCAGTACAGCTCCGCCGAGCACCCCGACATCACGTGGATGTGGCGCGCGCCCGTCGCGCGCTCCTTGCACGGCAGGGACACGCTGTTCACGTTAGTCGATAGGATGACTGTGGAAGATAAAATAAACTAAAATCAGTGAATCAGAATCATTAATGTAGTTAAAAGTTTGCGGGAAAAACTAATAATAGTTTTCAGAATATAATCAAAAGTTTTAACACTAATTCTAGTGTACTCATAAAACTTATCTGGATATTTCCAGTAATCTTCTTAAACTTTTGTTTATTAAAAAGAAATCCGCTTGTCGCCGTCGCCCCGCTCATCGCGTCGCTCGCCCCTAAGACCGAAGTCGTGACCAGGCCGGAAGCCAACAAGCACAGACGCCCCTTAGACGGCGTTACGATGAAATGAATCACCAACCGACAATTATCCCTGCATGCACTATCAACCAAGAATAACTGCCTGATAAATGTTGGTATGACATGGATCAAATGGCAGGGGGTGACTTGCACACTCAATAAATAGGCCCCCAAAAAGGGTCACTAGCACTTCGTGACGTAGCGACAAGGCGGCAACATATTCAGAGGTGCTTGAGGAGTGGAGAGCAACTAAATTAATTTACATCTGATTGTGTGTTATTTTTGTTACACAATATTATATTGAGATGATCGAAGCCACGGGGTATGTAACTAAAAAAATCTAACCTTTCTCGATATATATCAGGCTTAATATAAACAAAGAAGATTTTTGCCAATCAGACCAATAGTTGCTGAGATTAGTACGTTCACACAAACAAACTCTTCCGCTTCATAATATTTATGATAAGATGAGATCTACTTACTGAATGTTATACAGACGGCCCACGTCACGAGGGAAATTAAACTCTTGGGCTGTTTCGCGTTTGTTTTGAGGGTAATCTGTTCCTGTAGAATGGGGTCGTTAAGAGTGGTGATGGTCTTGCCGTCGGCCCATGATATGAAGCGCGTCGCCAACATGTTCGTGAGCACGTTGAGAGCGACCGGCGCCGCGTGGCGAACTGTTGTGGTGTATAGTACCTGAGGGAGATAACGACGGTGTAAAAGTGTGACATATATTTTCATCGGACCCAATCGGACGGGAATCGAACCCAAGATCTCTAGCGTAGCAGTCGCTCTTAGGACCACTAGGCCAACGAGGCAGTTTTGATTTCATGTTATAATAGCTTACCTTAGCTTAGCTGCCTCGTTGGCCTAGTAGTCCTAAGCGCGACTGCTACGCTAGAGGTCTTGGGTTCGATTCACAGGTCGAGCAAAAAGTGTTATTGGGATTTTCTATGAAATTCTCAGTAGCAGCTCGGAGTTAGGATTTGTGCCCGGTTAATGGCAATAGGCTCACCCCCTATTACATGGGACCTAAACATACCGGGGAACTGTGGGTGTACATGGTTACACCTCAGCCTAACCCTTCGGGGAATACAGGCGTGATGGTATGTACCTTAGCATCAGTTTCGTTGACCTCCACCCCGACCAAGTATTTGTTGTACTCCAATATGTTCATTTCTCCAGTTCTAAGTACCGCTGTAAAGAAAACATACAGTTTAATGCATTTTAGAAATAACTACCAGTGTTCGCGGCTTCCCTCACGTACACAAGTGGAACGGAATAAAAAAACAGCCAAGTGCGAGTTGGACTCGCGCACAAAGGGTTCCGTACCATTATCTATAAAAACAGCAAATAAATAAATAACATGCTTGTTGTATGGGAGCCCCTTTAAATATTTATTTTATTTTTTTTTATTTTTTTTATTGAATATATAACTTAATATTCTGTGAATATTTCTAACGGCTACCTGTAGCAGACGCTGTTATCAATATCAAGCAAAAAAAATCACAATTGTTGTATGGGAGCCCCCATAAAAAATATTTTATCCTGGTATTTGTTGTTATAGCGTCCAGAGAAATACATCATCTGTGAAAATTTCAACTTTCTACCTATCACGGTTCATGAGATACAGCCTGGTGACAGACGGACAGCGGAGTCTTAAGCTGGGCGCTCAGTTGTGTCGCTCACTTTTACTACGAAGATCGGATGCGTCGGACATATTTTAGAGGTAATAATTTCAAATCATAACGTTTGTAACGTTTTAACTATAATTAACGTTATAAAAAATTAAAATTAACGTTATATATTATACAGGGTTATTTGTAAAACAATGACAACCTCTCAGAACTATGTTACTAACATCATAATCAACAACTTTTGTTCTATGACATTTAAAAATTTTTCATATTTTAGTTCATCAGATTTTCATACAAAAATAAAAACATTTAAATTGACCGCTCTAAATGTTACGAAGTCTATGCGAAGCAAACGAAAGCGATAGTAAAATAGTGAGGGGAGCGGGGTTAGGGCGGCGGGGGTGTTTGTACTTGACCTATTTACAATTTTACGGAAATCCTTCAGTCGGTCATTCACTTCAAATAACCCTGTATACATATATCTACTAACCAGCAGCAACATCAAGAGTATCCTCAAACAGGACCTTCGGGTACTGTTTCCTGAGCGCTGCCGGCTTCACGTCGGGGAGGTCCACGTGGTACATGACGCGCCGCTCCGAGCGGTCCCCGAACATGTCCAGGTTCATGGGCAACGCGCGGGATTTTGCCTCGGAGGGGTTGCACGTCATCTTCGTAATTACGAATATCATTGTTATCGGTATCAGGACTTGCTGGGAACAAGAGTTGAGATGCAAATTACATATTTTAGAAATAACTGAAAAAAAAATCAAATCCTTTAAGGTCAGTTCACACCGACACTCGACGGGACGCGACACTGCGCGCATATCGACTCTAAATATAACTTTATTTACTACACGAAAAGATACACATTTCATTGTGAGAATTCGGTGCTGGATGGTGCTGCGTCGTGTGATTGCGTCGTGTGATATGGTCATGACACGAACTAGAAAGCTCATCTGGATATTCAGAATTTTAAGACACGTTACCTCAAAGACACTCTTAAACCAAATCTATATATCACTAGCACAGTCCGTTTTGGTATACTGTATTTCTGTCTGGGGCGGGGCTACCAAAATATTTTTTTTGAAATTAGAGCGAGCACAAAGGTCACTTCTAAAAGTAATGTATCTTAAGACGTACAGATTTCCAACTGATAACCTTTACTCTATAAGTGGTCTGCTCACAGTTAGGAAATTGTATGTTCTCGACACTGTCTTAAAACTGCATAAAGCGCTACCGTACGATCCTCACCTCCAAGAAAAAAGAAGGAAACATTTTGTTGCCCCTGAAACCCCTGTCAAATCTTTGTTTGCAAAGCGACAATATAGCCGACAATCTACATCTATTTACAACAAAATAAACAAACATATAAATATTTACCCCTTAACATATCGAGAGTGCAAAAAATCCTTGATAGACTGGCTAAAAAGCAAAAGTTATGATGATATTGAGAATCTTCTACAGTAATCATTTAGACAAGCATGCGCAAAACCTAGTTACACCCTAGTCACACATAGTCACCCTAGTCATTACACCGCATAAAACATCCACACACACACACACACTTCTATCTATTCTCTTATTTTTAAGTACTATTATCCTCTAATTTAAAATAATTATAAATAATAAATAAATATTAATGTTAGAAGTTAGCACACCTCCCAAATTGTACTACTTATTGAAGAGTCTCCTAGCACAGGTATTTTTCTTACTTAAAAGGAGGCTCCTTGTGTAAGTCAATTATATAAGTGAATTTTTTGGTAAATAAATAAATAAATTATTAAATTATTTCTCATGTTGTCAATTACTTCAGAATGTTATCAATTACTTCCTTAAATGACTTATGTTCAAATGAATTATGTGGCGCGATAGATGTCGCGACGTTTTCAGAGAATAGCAATTAGAAGAGATGAGCTCGTTAAAACAAACAAACTCTTCAGGTTTATAATATAAGTACAGTTGTGTATCAGCTTACCCATATAAGTAAGGACCATTTCTTGTGTTGCGCGAACTTCACTTGTCTCTTCAACAACACTAGAAACTGCCGCAAATACAAAGTCTTTCCTGTTACCGCGTGCAGTGGCTCCTCTGAAACAAGGAGACTTCATTAGCCTATTTGGTCTATTGATGTCCATGTTTACAATTGATCTATGGTAATTTAGTTTATAATTTGGGCATTAGTCGTAAATCATCGTCATTATTTTTTCTTTTCTTCATGAAACTAGTGTGTGTTGATTTATTTGAATCAATAGTTGCCTTAGAAGCCAGTGTACTATGATGAAGGATGTACTTACCCGGCTCATCAGGACTGTCCACTTCATCTTCACTTAAAGATGTGTCGACGTCACTGCATAACCTAGCGAGAAAGTTACAACATTATTCCTAATTCGTAGTTATATTTAAAGGTTCATAAAGGTCTTGCCGAGCGGGTATGCCGACGGCATCAATGGACCCGGCGGCTAACTTGTGCGGCATGCCCGTCATGATGCTGTTCACACTACAGCAGTTAACCATCCAAAATCAATCGAAAATGGAGTTAAAAATTATGAATAAGATATAATTTTACGCGGCATTTATTATCTTGCAAGCAATTACTCAATTGTCAACTCTATTCTTGTTATATTTAGCTCATTATCAGTTTATAAGCGAAAAGTGCAATACCACACAAATACCGTCACAAATTTTAAATTGTTACTTAGTTACGTGCGGCTTCATACACTACAATTTTCCAACGCTACAATGGGGTGTAAAAATCAAAATCATTTATTTGCGTAAATAAGGTACAGAGAGATCTTAAATAAAAGGTAAATGAATCTCTTATTCAGCCATTAATTTCGGCGTGCAAATTTTACATAATTATTCTATGTCAAAAGCAAACTATTCTATGTCAAAAAACTGTATACACTCCGTATACAGTTTAGGGCGAACAATACATCTAGTAGGGTTTTATTTTCTATGGCTTCACTTACTTGATGAACACCTCCTCAAGCGTGGAGACGCCGACACCGATAGTATCGATCCCCAGTTGAGACTTCTTGCTCTCCAATGAAGAGAACATTTTGGAGAAACTGCGGCTCTGTGCCGCCGGCAGGTTGTACGATATTAAGTTGACAGATGTCTCCTTTACGGTCGCGTCGGGGATGTACTTTGTCACCGCTTTCGTGATCGCCGGCTCATTTGGAGCTCCGATCGTTGTTAATGTTAAACGGTAGCCGGTTCCTAAAATTAGGGCGGTATTACAATTAACGGAGAACACACACACACAGCATCAACTAGTGACTTTGCCACATGAATTTTCTTGCGAGTTCCTAATTATTTTTCGTGGGCGCATCGTCGCATTTGTTCACGGCTCGGTGTGAGCTGACTTAGTGTATGTCATCGCACTCACCCACAGCCTTCTTGAGGTACATGGGGGTGGCGAAGGACTTGAGCACCCCATTGTGCAGCGTCGCCACGCGGTCGCCCAGCGCGTCCGCCTCCTCCATGATGTGTGTCGTGATGAGCACGGTGCGCTCACCGCGGAGAGACTGTTACCAAGTTAAGTATTACTAGCCTTCGTCGCGTGAAATGTCTGTTATTACATGTTTTTATTTTTGGGCGGTACCCTAATTCTTTTTTTATAATAAATGTTGGGACTTTCACTAGCAAACAGCTGATGTTACATACCATCACGCCTGTATTCCCCAAGGGTTAGGCAGAGATGCACCAATGTACACCCACAGTACGCCGGTATGTTTTTAGGTCCCATGTAATAGGGGGCGAGCCTATTGCCATTAACCGAGCACGAATACTAACTCCGAGCTGCTACTGAGAATTTCATATAAAAACCCAATAACACTTTTTGCTCGACCTGGGAATCGAACCCAAGACCTCTAGCGTAGCAGTCGCGTTTAGGACCACTAGGCTACCGCGGCAGTTAATGTTATGAGAAATAATTTAGACTACTTTAATTTAAAAAAATAATTAGGATACCACGCTAAAACAAAACAACCCCGCGATAACCGTCGTTCACGCAAACGGAATCGTGGTCATATTAGCGAGTTCTAGCGGAGTGCCCATAGTCGCTGGAGAGCCTTCAATAAATAATTAAAATGTTTGTGGCAGGTGTACCCGAAACTTCGGGCTTTGAGGAATGTCTTCATGCAAGTACCTAAGGGAGAGATCACAGTGCTGCTCGGACACAACGGTGCCGGCAAGACTACCCTCATGTCTATCATCACAGGTAAATAATTCTAAAATGAGTACCTGCCTGTAGTTATGCATTTATATTTAAGTGTATTGTAGACTAGATACAATACACTTAAATATAAACGCCCAATATATACTCCTTTGCCTAAGCAAATGAATGAATGTAAATTCCTTCATTCATACTAAAAGATGGAGTTGCCATAGCCTACCAGTAGCAAGTCCCACAGTTGTCTGCGCGTCTCCACGTCGAGTCCCGATGTGGGCTCATCGAGGACCAGTACATCGGCCCCGCCAGCGAGGGCGCAGGCTAGTTGAACCCTTCTCTTCAGTCCACCGGACAGTTGGGATGTCAACGATTTAAGTTTGTGGGCGATAGAGAGCTGGCCCGCTAGCTTGTGCGCTGAATGGCGCGCTTCAGAGTGTGTACCTCGCTTGAGCTGAGGACAAACCATTAGTAGTAATAATTATGGAATTACTGAACGTAGTTGCCCCGTTGGCCTCCTGAGTTAGATTCCCAGGTCGGACAAAAAGTGTTATTGGGTTTTTCCATTACGAATTTCTCAGTAGCAGCCTCGAGTTCAAAAGTTGGTGATCAAAAATCTACGGATGACCGCCGGCACCAACGGCTTTACGTGCTTTCCGAGGCACGGATGTGTCACACCACCAACTTCCAAACTCCGGGCTGCTACTGAGCAAATCCTAATGGAAAAACCCAATAACACTTTTTGTCCGACCTGGGAATCGAACCCGGGACCCCACGTTCATCAGTTGCGCTTGCAACCACCATACCAACGGGGCAGTCCTACCTGTAAAACTTACCAGAGTAAAGAATATAATATGTTCTTCTACAGTGAGGTCTTCGAAGAACAGATTGTGTTGTGGACAGAGTCCCAGGTTCTTGCGTACTGCGTGCTTCTGCGTCACCGTGTCCTTACCGTTCACGTATACTTTCCCTTCTGAGGCGCTCGCCATTCCTGAAGACACATAGACATAGACAGTAGAGAGATTGACTTTTTGTGGGTTATCAAAAAAGAATTAGCTGTTCCTTAAACCTTTTACTTTTTTAACATACCATCACGCCTGTATTCGCCGAAGGGTTAGGCAGAGGTGTACCAAAGCTCACCCGCATTTCGCCGATCTGTTTTTAAGTCTTATGTAATAGGTGGCGAGCCTATTGCTAATTATAACTCCGAGCTGCTACTGAGAATTTCATAGAAAAACTCAATAACACTTTTTGCTCGACCTGGGAGTCGAACCCAAGACCTCTAGCGTAGCAGTCGCGCTTAGGACCACTAGGCTACCGAGGCAGTTACTTACTACAGGCAGGTACTCATTTTATTATTATTTACCTGTGATGATAGACATGAGGGTAGTCTTGCCGGCACCGTTGTGTCCGAGCAGCACTGTGATCTCTCCCTTAGGTACTTGCATGAAGACATTCCTCAAAGCGCGAAGTTTCGGGTACACCTGCCACAAACATTTTAATTATTTATTTAAGGCTCTCCAGCGACTGTGGGCACTCCGCTAGAACTCGCTTATAAAAGCATAATACGTAATAATATTCATAATTTTGTCAAGAATTAAGCTTTGAAATCACCTTCCTAGCTCTATTAAGTTTAGAGAAAAAAAAGGTTGAATAAATTACTGTTATCAGATCATTTTTCAAGGTCACTCAATGACAGTCGAAGATAACCAAAAGATATTCAAAACCTACTCAACAATATGATCTTCAATGAATTTGACTATGCGAGCACATTCTTAACACTTATCCTGCAACTAAAATAATTTAGAAGGGTGTAGCAGGGAGATTTCTGTAAAAAAAACCATCGCTATTCCTACCTTGGAAACATTGACGACCTTGATGCCGATCTCGGTATGTGCTGGAACCGGCTCAAAGTACCGCGGGTCCTGCGCTATGGGGTTTACCGCCTCACTTTCCGAGTCGGGTCTCACGTCGCTTTTGCTCCAATACTGACTCTGTACAGAAATACGTATTGGAGTCATTGCTAAATGTCGGAAATAGTTTAGAAATAAAGAGGTAGGTACACAATGTTGACAACGTTGATGGTTTAAGGTGTAAACTCCAACGGCGGAACCGCAGAGTACAGGCGGCACCCACAGTGGCCCCAGCTACAATGGATAGGATCGGAGATTATGCAACTGGAGTATAAAGCCCACCATTGCGCACATTGTTTGCTCTGACCTATACCTAGGAACCTTCAGGTTACCGAGATGTTGAAGCTCCAACATGTTATTTTCTACACCAAAAATAAAAGTCGTTTTCCAGGAATATTCTTTGCTAAATGTGACTTAGATTGATGGGCAGTATGCATAGATAATGGCTAAGTGAATTGTATTTTTATACCCCGGGACTTTTACTGTGAAAATGAAGTATAGTATGGAGTAATGCATGCCACGAGAAGCCCCATCATGTCAATATGTGTGGAGTTTTGCGAGTTGAGTGTATGACTTTCATCTTTTGCTAGCCTCTGCCCGCGACTTCGTCGTACACTACAGAATTAGGACAGTCCCAAGTTACCCCACGGTAACATAATAACGGAACAAAAAAATTCAATTAGGGGTTAATCTAGATAAATGAAATAATAACGTGTGGCGAATTTTTTACCGACGAGAAAAATTGGAGGAGGTTCTGAATTCAATGCGTATACTATTTTTATGTATGATCACGCTTGACTTTTTATAGAATATTCCTATTTTGATAATTCTTTTTTTCATGGAAAGTTTATACCCCGAAGTTGGTCTCATATAGGTTTGGTTGCCGGGGCTGCGGGTTGTTCGCAAGAGATACCGCGCCCCCGGAACGCAAAGGGCACAAGAAGGAACATGGGTGGGTTTTAGTCAGTAAAAGTCTGACACTCCCTCCCGCCCCGCCCAGGGCGGGAGAAGTTATTTGATGATTTCCCACCCACCAAAAAAAAAAAAAAAAAATATAGGTTTGGAAAAAAAAATTCCAACCCTAAGGGTAGGAAAACAGGGGATGATTGTTTTTTTATGAACTGATTGTAATGTATAACTATGCATAACTTTTTATAGAGTTGTCCGATTTTGATAAGTCTTTTTTTATTTGATAGGGTATTATACCTTGCGTTTATCTCATATAAATTTGGAAAAAGAATCTTATAATAACTTTAGCTTTAGAACTCGGTGGCTATACAATACTACAAACAGAACCAAAGCCACCGACTTCCAAAGCTAAAGTTATTTTTCACTTTTTAGTTTTTGAAGGGGGTTATTTTTTTTGGTTTTTAGTGTTTTCGGCAATTCCATATTTTTGTTAAAAAGTTTTTTAGTTAATTCCGTTTAGCTGTTTATGCGTGAAAAAGTTACAGTCATCCATCCATCCTCACAAAGTTTCGCGTTTATAATAGTAGTACGATGTAATTGGTTGATCATGGATTAAGTAGTGAAATAAATAAATAAATGCGGGACCCACTATCTACACTATCACACTGTGTACATCTAATCCTAGCCTGATCATCTACGATTTAGCGTAACTAACTCATTCTTAATGTACTAACATCATCATCATCATCTTCATCATCATCTTCTTGCGCATGCTTACAATAACAGCTCCAAGAGTCGTTACTCATTACGCTGACTGTGTATTTGGAGGGGTAATACGAGCTCTCGGACCCGGACATCTCACCGTCTTCCATCTTTTCTTTCATGAGCCTATTCTTTTCACTTCTTTTGGATTCACGCTGAAAGGAGGGACGTAATGAAGCAGCTGAATGTATCTTCTATTACAGGGGAATAAAGTCTAGTTTGCCTTTCTGCGCTAAACTAAAGATTGCTTCTTCGTTCGTTCGTTGACAGTCGCAGTATTGATGTCAAATTTTAACCACGTGTGTGTTACCCAGTCCGGCCCCTGGGCCCTTGCGGCCTAATTTGAACCTCGAAACGCGAGATCAGCCGGAGTGCGGGCCCTATAGCGCGCCAGGCAAATATTAATGACATTATCGGACGTGCTCTCCTCACCGTCGACGGCGTTCCGGCTGTTTTAAAACCAAACGACGCGCCGATGGCAAGAGATCGGACGGAATGTCTCATAGGTGGGCCTTTAGTGTGGGATGCTACGTGTAGCCATACCCTTGTGCAATCCTATCTTCTTAGATCGGTGTGCTGAGCTGGTGCTGCTGCTGCAGAACACCTCAAACGGTGAAAGTATAGTACCCATATGCTGCCTGTCCACAGAAGCGGAGCGAGACTACGGAGTGGAAATATTAACCAATAAGATTGCATAACTGAGTCAGTGGGTCGTTTTAGGGAGGTGGTGCAAATATTTTATGCAATCCTATTGGTTAATATTGCTCCGTTTCTCCGCTCCGCAGCTTTGCTCCGCTTCTGTGGACAGGCAGCCTTATTGGTAACTATATGTTCGAGCCGTTGGGAGTGGAAACCCTCAGGTCGTAGGGTCCGCGTGCCCATAGCATTTTTTAAGGAATTATCCAAACGGTTGGATGACACTTCTCGTAACCCAACAGCTTTTTTTTGTTCAGGATGGGAAATCTTCAAATGACTTCCCCCGCCCTGGGCGGGGCGGGAGGGAGTGCCAGACTTTTACTGACTAAAACCCACCCATGTTTTTTCTTGTGCCCATTGCATTCCGGGGGCGCGGTATCTCTTACGAACAACCCGCAGCCCAGCCAGGCAGCGGTCCTGAGTGACCCCTCCAATAATTGCTGACATCTCTTTGAGGCCGCGCCTGTCGATACGGCCTAACGCAAGGGCTGGCTGATACTTTGGCTAGAGGCTAAACATTGCCATCCAACGTGGCAATGCTGTTAGTCTTTTGGGCACATTTCAGTTGACGGCGATGCGGAGGAATTTTTTGATGCCATTTAGTTTTAGTTTCTTTTTTCATTATTATTGTTTTTATATGTTTTCTTGTTTACTAGGTCTGGTAAATAATTCGATGTAAACTTTCCATGTTTTATAAAGGTCCTGCACAAAATTGGAATTTTTCAGTAATTACGCTTTGAAAACTTCTATAACGCGCTAAACAAAATACAGTTCGCATCATGTAAGTTTCCTGCCGGGGCTGCGGGTTGTTCGTAAGAGATACCGCGCCCCCGAAACGCAAAGGGCACAAGAGGGAACATGAGCGGGTTCTGGTCAGTAAAAGTCTGACAGGGAGTGTCAGACTTTTACTGACCATAATCCACCCACCACGCCCAGGGCGGGGGAAGTCATTTGCTGATTTCCCATCGTTAAAAAAAAAGCATGTAAAACGCTCTAAAGTACGATACAAAAGACTGCGTAACAGTTGCCTAATTCTATTAGGTACAATGTATTGAATCTACACTAATAATATTAGGAGTACAAATAATTTAGATGGCGCAGCACGGAGTTTCTGTTAGCTTTTGCAGATGATAACCGGCTTAAAAAATAGTTTGGACATTCAAGAACAACATAACCTATTAATATTATTGATTTTATATTGGTAAATTATAATTTTTATAAGTTGAAAATGTCAAAATTTGAGCCAAGTAAGCGTCATTTGCGGGAAATATTAGTTTACTTCTTTAATTTAAAGAAATCTGCTGCTGAGGCGCATCAATTACTCGTAGAAGCATATGGTGAGGGTACTTTGAGTGAGAGAACGTGTCGAGAGTGGTTTCAAAAGTTTAAAAACGGTGATTTCGACGTAGAAGACAAAGATCGCAGTGGAAGGCCAAAAATTTACGAGGATGCAGAATTGGAGGAAGATTCATCTCAAACACAAAAAGAACTTGCTCTAACATTAGAAGTCACTCAGCAAGCAGTCTCATATCGTTTAAAATCATTAGGAATGATTTCTAAACAAGGAAATTGGGTTCCGTACGAATTAAAGCCGAGAGATATTGAACGCCGATTATGCTTAAGTGAAATGCTGCTAGCTAGACATTAAAAAAAGGGTTTTTTACATCGTATCGTAACTGGTGATGAGAAGTGGATACATTATGACAATCCAAAAAGAAGAAAATCATGGGGATTACCTGGCCACGCGTCAACATCAACAGCAAAACCAAATATTCACGGAAAAAAACTTATGCTGTGTATTTGGTGGGATCAGCTAGGTGTAGTGTATCAAGCACTGCACTAGCAAAAAACCTGCCTGTGCTAATTGCTCGGAGGCACATGAAACAAAAGAGTGCCCCCATAAGAACAAATTAGATTACACACCGACTTGTGTGGCGTGTAAACGTTTTAAAAAACCGTTCGACCATAGATGTGGGTCTGAAAACTGTTCCACCTACAAATTAAAACTTGAGCAACTTATTCTAAACACTAATTACTAATAAGATGGATAGTTTAAAAATAGGACAATTAAACCTTCACAACGATAGAGTGGCGACTTCCGAGTTAGATAAATTAATCATCGAATACAATTTAGACATTGTACTTGTTCAAGAGCAATATCAAAATGCGCGCTTACGTCACAAAGTAGTTCAGCTGGATACCAAAGCACGAGCCGGAATTTATGTAGCACGTTCTGCTAACTTTACAGTAACTTCTTTGCGCAACCTCATGACGTCTCACTGTGCTGTTGCGGAAGTCTCATCAGCTTCCTTTAAAGTTTACGTTGTGAGCTGTTACTTTCAATATTCAGACCCTGTTGCTCCTCACATACATAACCTCCGTCATGTCTTGCGGTCGCTCGCGGGCTGCAAAGTCATCGTTGGCGCGGATGTAAACGCGTCATCGTCCCTATGGTATGGCAAGGTTCGGTCTACGGATTCCGAACGACGTTGCGCTGTTGAGGATTTTATTGCTGAAATGAACCTGATGATCCATAACACCCCTGACGCACCACCTACTTTTTGCAGCCAAATGGGCGAATCTTGTATTGACGTCACACTTTCTAGTGTAGACGTTCGCTTAGCTAGGTGGCGTGTCCTACCGGACGCATCTTGTAGTGATCATCGCCTGATCGTGTACGAATTTGTTTCTATGTTTACTCAAGGTCCGTCCCATATTACGGGTAATTTTAGATATAAATGTAAAGGCGCGAACTGGGAATTTTTTAGCTCGCTTTTTGCGTGTCACGCCAAAGACTTCACTCACGACGGGCTGTCGGCTGAAGAAAGTGCTGAGATTATGTCAGACACTTTTACATACTGTGCTGACATAGCTATTGGTCGCGGATCAATCACCAATATTCGTAGATGTGATTGGTGGAGTGAATACTTAGTTGAACAGCGCAAAAGTTACCGTAGAGCGCGTAGACAGGTTAATAAGCTTAAAAAACGTAAGGTTACCGGAGACCTGCTTACTTCTGCTTTAAATACTCTTAGAATTGCCAGATCGCGCTACAGAGCAACGGTGAAAAAATCGAAGGGTAATTTATTGCGAAAAATTGTAGAAAAACTAGATAAAGAGGGTCCATGGTCTCCCTTGTATCACGAGTTTAAAGC
Source organism: Caradrina kadenii (assembly GCA_947462355.1). Taxonomy (NCBI): domain Eukaryota; kingdom Metazoa; phylum Arthropoda; class Insecta; order Lepidoptera; family Noctuidae; genus Caradrina; species Caradrina kadenii. Next base: position 12,439,732 of record OX381689.1, on the reverse strand, counting down.
TAATAGATTGGTCGACCTTGCATACATTGAAAACATTAAAGTTAATAATAAACATACCACCGGTATCGAAGAAACGACGGAAGTTCTTCTCAATACCCTTATACCCGATGATTCAGCGGCCAGCGACAGCGAATACCACCAACAGATTAGAGAGTGGGCTGCTGTGCCACCTGAATCACCAGCGTCAGATCTACCATCTACTGACGAGTTCATAAATGTGGTCAGAAGGCTACCGCTCAATAAATCATCAGGGGAAGATAAAATATCTAATAGAATGATCATAGAAGCGTGTAAAACAGCGGCAGACGCGATCTTAACTGTTTATAACCGATGCATTGCGGGAGGCATTTTTCCTCGAATTTGGCGACATGGCTTTATACGGATAATTCCAAAGAGCGGCGACAAGCCCCCGGACGATCCAAAGTCATATCGACCCATAACCCTACTACCATCTTTGGGAAAACTACTTGAGCGCCTTATAGTACCACGCTTGCTACCGGACGGGCCAAAATTTCATAACAATCAATTCGATTTCACAATAGGTAAATCTACTGTCGACGCGGCCCTTTCTGTTAGAAACGCTGTTAATTCATCCGAACATAAATATGTAATTGGGATCTTCCTCGATATTTCTGGGGCTTTTGATAACACATGGTGGCCTATGCTTCTACTTAAAATGAAAACCCGTGGTTGCTACAGAAACATCTATTCTCTTGTTTGCTCTTACTTTCTAAATGGTTCCGCGAAGCTCAAACTTGGACATTATTCCGCAACGAAGTCGCTAACCAAGGGATGTCCTCAAGGTTCGGTTCTCGGTCCTTATTTATGGAATTTAGGTTTTGATGATTTCCTCGCGATTCCACTTCCATGCGGCTGTTCCTTAACCGGTTACGCGGACGACGGCCTTCTGCTCATTCAGTCAAGTACTCGGGCTGGACTTGAGAATTTAGCTGACACATGCCTACGTTTAATATCTCAGTGGGGCGATCGAAACCGTTTAACCTTTGCACCGCAAAAGACCTATCAACTCATTTTAAAGGGTAATCTTAAGTCATGGCCTAGTATTAAATTTAATAATGTTCCCGTTAAACGAAAACAATCCGTGTGCTATCTTGGTTTGATCTTGGAGAAGAACTTTTCATTTATTGACCACATTAAAACTGTAGGAGAAAAAGCCAAAAAAAATTTTTATGCCCTAACGAGAATGTCTAAAGCTACTTGGGGTTTATCCTTCTTAACTTTAAAAACTATTTATGGGGCTACTTACCTAGGTTGTATGTGCTACGGTGCACCTGTTTGGGCCGATAGGGCCACCATAGGGGCGGTACGACGTAAATTGCTACAAAGTCAACGGTTAGCTTTAATATTTTTATGCAAAGCGTATAGGACCGTTAGTACTGAGGCCCTACCAGTACTTGCAGGTGTACTTCCAGTAGATCTTGAGGTGCAGCGACGTGCTGCAATGTACTATTCTGCGCGAGAGACCATGGACGCAAGCTTTCTAACACAACGGGACCGTGCTAAGATCTCTAGATTATTTAAACCGCAGACTGACGTCTGGGAGGAACTTTTATCCGAATGGCAATGTAGGTGGGATAATTCCATTAAGGGCCGGCACCTCCATCAGTTCTTTCCCTCAGTTCGTGAACGGCTGGCCAGAACATGGCTGGAGGTGGACCACTGTGTTGCCCAATTTCTCACAGGTCACGGCAACTTTAAGAGTAAATTGTTTTCTTTCAAGCTTGTTGCTTCTCCCTTGTGTCAATGTTCTACATCTGACTGTGAATATGAACAGTCTGCTCATCACATTTTATGGGAGTGTAATCTTTGGCAGAATGAACGAAATATAATGTTAGACAGTATACTGGTTACATCCGGTGTAGTTTATTACGCGGACCTCGTAGAAACTAGAACTAATTTCCGTGCGTTCAGGCGTTTTTGCCATACCTATTACTGGAATCAATGTAACAGCTCACATTAGGACCCACTAAGTTAGTAACAATTGCAAACCGTGGTGCTTGGCAATCTGGGCTTCTCCCAGTTGTAAATATCCCCTTGTGCCTATTGGCCTAGTTTTGTTCTGTCTCCTGCTTGTTTGGAGGGAAGTGGAAACAATATTTTTTCCTACTCCTCCGCTAATCTTTTCTGATTAATTTCGTTGCGGGATCCAAGACAGTTTTATCGTTTCTCCGGGACTCGTCGAGCTTCATTGCCTCGGCGCTCTTCTGGCGGTCTCCACTGTTGATTCTGGCTTACAGAAGTTGCAGTGGTTGGGAATAGTGTGGCGGGCTTGTCCCATTTAAATAAAAAAAAAAAAAGGTGTAGTGTATTATGAGTTGCTTAATCCGAACGAAAAAATTACTGGAGCCCTCTATCGAACACAATTGATGAGATTGAGCCGAGCTCTGAAGGAAAAACGCCCTCAATACTATTCTAGACACGAAAAAATTATTCTTCTGCATGACAATGCTCGTCCACATGTTGCGGCTCCCGTAAAAAAGTACTTGGAAACACTTGATTGGGAAGTGTTACCCCACCCGCCGTATTCACCAGACATTGCACCGTCCGATTATCACCTGTTTCGGTCCATGGCACATGCTCTGACGGCGCAGCGGTTCACATCTTATGAAGATACCAAAAATTGGGTTGATTTGTGGATAGCCTCAAAAGACAAGGAATTCTTCAGACGTGGGATTCGAATGCTGCCTGAGAGATGGGAAAAAGTGGTTGCAAGTGATGGGCAATATTTTAAATAAATCTATATTACCGTTCTTCTATAATAAATATTTAATTTGGGTTAAAAAACGGCGGAAACTTATTTGTACTCCTAATAACTAAAGAGTTTTATTGTTGGTTTGTTTGTTTAAAGGCGCTAATATTGGGAAAACTGATTTTGTATATGATAGCCAAATTCACGAGGAATAAGTATAGGAGATTATCACATTGCGCTACGACCCATGGGAGCGGTGCAGTAACCTAAGACGTAACATGACGCGGGTCAAAAAACCCACGCGGACGCAGTCGCGGGTAGGACCAAGACAGGTGTACAACTTTACCACGATTCATCGCTATGCCGCAGAACCAAACGCCACAAAATCCAACACTGGTTTTATATTTATAATATTTTTATGAATTTGATGGTGTATTTCAAATAGGTCAAGCCTGACTATTATTTGGTAATGGTGGACAGTAGACACGACTGACTGTAATTTTTTAATGTCGGTAGAGTACCAGTTGTTCAGTATTAACGAAGGGAAGCCGGTAAGAATTGAATGGTAGATGACACCACTAATTGATATACTTTTTACGAGCTATCAAACCGCGATTCCCCCATAGATTTTGTACGACATTACTTAACCATGAGGTTACTTTTCTGACACCTCAATTCACTAACTATTTAATGATTTCAACGCAACTAAAAATCTAATTTTATAGTTATTTAAAAATTGCTTTTTTTAGGAATTGTGTCTTGGAATTATTGTTCAATGGTGTCATATACCCAATTGTGTGAGAGTTTTCGCCGCAGCTGCGCAGTAGTCAATGTCCGTATAGAAACAGTAGCGCGCATCGTAATTGCTGGTTTCAGAGCGGAAACCTTACGTAACGCTAATTGTACATCACGGACAGCTGCGTAACCTTACTGACTGGCCAACATTCTACCATGACATCCATAGCGTGCATGCGCGTGTGTGGGTGCCTGATAAAATCTGGACTTTCATCATCATCATCATCATACCATCACGCCTGTATTCCCGAAGGGTTAGGCAGAAGTGTACTAAGGTACACTCACAGTTCGCCGGTATGTTTAGGTCCCATGTAATGGGACGCACCTATCAAAACCGGGCATAAATCCTAACTTCAAGCTGCTACTGAGAATTTCATAATACTTTGCTCGATCTGGGAATCGAACCCAAGACCTCAAGCATAGTAGTCGAGCTTAGGACCACTAGCTTAACGAGGCAGTTTTCCTCTTGGACTTTCAATTAATGAAAGTCTGAAAACAATAATCACTGTGATGGTCCAAAGGAACGTGCTTGTAATCATGCATGAGATTGTGGGCTTGATACCGGGCAAGTGCTGATGTGGCATTTCTAATTCATTTTCTAATTCTAAGTTTATCTTGGACATCGCTAACATCGGTGAAGAAAAACATAGTGAAGAAACCTGAACCTGTCTATACGAATATTCTAAAGCTCAAGATTTGTTTATTTGGTTGAACGCGCTAATCTCTGGAACTACTGTTTTGAATTAAAAAAATCTTTTTGTGTTGGATAGTTCATTTATCGAGGAAGTTCATTTATAACATCACGCTACGACATACGGCACAGGGGCAGTAACCAAAGTCGTAACTTAACGCGGTTGAAAAAACCACGCGAACGAAGTCGCTGGCAGAAGCTAGTAATTAATAAACATACCATCACGCCTGTATTCCCCGAAGAGTTAGGCAGAGGTGTAACAATGTACACCTACAGTTCGCCGGTATGTATAGGTCCCATGTAATAGGGGGCGAGCCTATTGCCATTAACCGGGCACAAATCCTAACGAGCTGCTACTGAGAATTTCACAGAAAAACCCAATAACACTTTTTATTCGACCTGGGAATCGAACCCAAGATCTCTAGCGTAGCAGTCGCGATTAGAACCACTAGGCTACCGAGGCAGTTACCGAGGTAGTAATTAATATAAGTCTAAAATCACCAATCCGCCTTGAGTAAGCGTGGTGATCAATATTCGAGCCTTCTCAGTATGAGAAGAGAACTAAACCCTGCAGTGGGTCAATAATAGGCTTATACTCGTAATTTATACGAGCTCATTACCGAAAAGAGAGAAGATCTCCACTTCACCTTTAAATGCACATACCTTGCAGGGGAAGTTCCAGGGTAAGGCCTGCCCGTACTTGCCGGGCCTGACGAGGGATAGGTACCATGCCAAGCTGTAGAAGATGACCGATTGTAGAATCATGAACACGTAGCTGAGTAGCACGGAGCCGTTGTTTCTGACTGCGTGAGTCTTTGCCATGTTGCTGAAGGAGATGCCGGAGCCTGCGACCAACAAAGTATTGGCATTTATATCATGCTTGTATAGCTGTGTTTACTATCACAATTGGGTAGATGACACCACTAATCAATTGACGTACTATTTATGAGCTGTCAAAACGCGATTCCCCCATAGATTTTGTATGACAATACGAAACTATGACGTCACTTTTTTGACATCTCAATTCACTAACTATTTGTTGATATCAAGTAAATAAAAAAATAATTTTCATATAATCTAAAAATTTATTGGATTTGCAGGGGTAAAATAAAATGTTTTTTTTTTTTGAGAAGTTGTGTCTTGGAATTATGGTATGATGGTGTCATCTACCCAATTCTAATGCATCCTGAGGGCACTTGCGCATAGGTTCGATTGTCAGCACCTGAACCATTGCTGTATGGTTCACTAATGCTAAGGCTACATTGTCGCGATAAAGCGAAGAGTTGCGTTGTTGCGACAAGTCTGGCCAAGCAGTTCGTCCTATCGTGAATCATAACATCATCATTGTATACCATCTGTTATAAGATTTACGTTAGGATCAGTACATAATGTAGACATAGGTAAAGGTAGCTACGATATTGCATTAGGTTAATAACCTGTAATGATAGCTGTAAGTAAGAGATAAATAAATAAATCATTGTACCGCACATCAAAGGGTTTTGTCGTGACTAATGTTCGTGCGATTGGCTACACTTCAGGCGCTTTGTTGACAGCGAGATGCCGAGCGGTTCGCACGTATTTTTGTGTGTGTTGCATCAATCGTTCCGATTTATTAGAATGGATTGGAGTAATGAGAGAATATTGGAATTAATACAAAACTATGAATGTGTATGGACAACACCCACCATCGCCTTCTTTTTATTTATTTAATTCAAATAATAAACATACATGATTTTGTTGCACGATTTTACTTTTCGTACTATAGTACAAGGTGATCATTTTCATGAGTACTGCACTCTCTTAAAGTAAGTCCCTTGTTTACCCTAACAACCTGTAAACCCAATTATACTTGTACACACTTACCAAACACCTCAAGTGAGGCAGCCTCTGCCCAAAACCAGTACATTGGCGTATGCGGGAAGAAGCCTGCGGCCAGTGTCGCAGGGTATGACAGTTTGCGTTCACTGATTACGCGCACCGGGATCCATAATACAATGTACGCCAGAATTGACAGAGTTGCCGCGTATTGTGCTGTGGAAACAAAAGGGGTGAATTGATTAAAAGTATATTTATATATCAGCAATAACCCGCAGTTTTACTCGCGTAATATTAGGTACGTCTTTGATTACTACTCCGCTCCCGAAGGTTGCCGCGTAATGTTATATAGCCTATTATCTTCCTTGATAAACGTGCTGTATAACGCTAAAATATTATTGAAATCGGATAAATAGTTCCTGAGATTAGCGCGTTTAATCAAACAAACCAACAAACTCTTGAGCTTTTTAATAGTAAGTATTGATTTACTAAATCGGGTCATTTGTAATCTTCGTAGTCGTACCGATCGAGTTGAGCTATTTTCGAGTTATTGTGAGACTATCGAATGAAAATAATTTATATACACGGTTATTCATTAAGTCGACCTAGATCCCTTCAGAGGTTATTGTTTCCTTAACTCCTGACTGATTTCACGATGACACACCGTACCGCAAACTTAACCGTTTCAACATGATTATTGGAGCTCCAAGTTTTTTTAAGAATTGGCCGATTTTTTGTCTATTGATCCATTTTTGTTTTAGGTATTTTTTTGTGTAGTAGATAGGTTGCTTTATTATTCTCAATAGTAAAATTGCAGCTAAGTGAACGAACTAAGTAGTAGTAGATGATTGATAGTTATAAATTAAAGAAAATTCGTAAACATTTTTTTTGTGTAATATTTAAAAAATGTCTATGACATTTGCTGCAGTTGTGCTTAAGAACATCTACGTTTCATTAGCTATCTAACAAGACATGCTGAACTACCCCGAAGGGATGGGAGGATGAGCACGGGGTCCTGGGTTTGATTCCCGGGTCGGGCAAAAAGTGTTAATGGGTTTTTCCATTACGAATTTCTCAGTAGTAGCCTGGAGTTTGGAAGCAGGTGGTGTGACACCCCCGTGCCTCGGAAGGCACATAAGGCCGTCATTCGTAGATCCTTGACAGTCGTTACGGATAGTCAGAAGCCAGAAAGTCTGACAATCAGTCTTACCAGGAGGTATCGTGTTGCCCACTAACTGGGTTGTGGAGGTCAGATATGCAGTCGCTCCATGTAAGACACTGATATTCTAACTCCGGGCTGCTACTGAGAAATTCGTAATGGAAAAATCCAATAACACTTTTTGGGAGACCTGGGAACCGAACCCAAGACCTTTACCGTCGCGCTTAGGACCACTAGGGTAACGAGACGAGAAAGTTTTTAATAAGCCAAAAACAATACTAACTTCCTCTCGAAATATAACTGCACACGAAAGCCATCGCCACGACCGTGTTGAAGTACAGCAGCAGCATCAGGAATATGAGGGATCCGTTGGAGTTCGCTATCAGAGGGTTGGAGGTCGTCTTCAAGAGGATCGTTCCACCGATGGAGAATACCAGTCCGCATGGCAACACATTCAGAAAGTGAGACAGCCCTAGGGTGTTGTTTGATACTCCTACCATTTTCATCAGTTCCTGTTGAGGAGAATTGTTTTTTACTGTGTGTGTGTATAAAGCTGCAAATAGATTGCGATTCATACAGCGCTTTAAAACATAATAAATCCTTCATGCATATCGTTTCGTGTATGGCGAAATATAAGGGCTAAAACACAAACAGATTCACCGCACGACGTCGCAGCGCGCCACGATTTACGGCATGTTGACATGTCGGTAACACTGACGACGCGCTCCGCAGTTGTGTGGTGTGGTGCATATTTGGTGTTATACGACCTAGTAACTCCTCAAAACTTGAAATACCTGAGGAGGCTCTCGTTGGGCAGTTGGATCAAGGGCTTGATTCAAAAAGCGGTATTCCTAGACACGGCGCGTATTGCTAGGAGATTTTTTTCTCAGGAGCCCTGACTACCGGTAGCTTGGCCCCTGTTTCCGGTACCGGTGAGCAACTATGTTTTTATTTTTTTATATTAATATTTAGAAATGTAACCTACACACATAACATCACGCCTGAATTCCCCGAAGGGTTAGACAGAGGTATTACCAGGAGCCTATTACCATTAAAAATGTAACTTATATGTATTTAAAAATAAATAAATAAAATAATTACTTATTTATGCTTAAATACCTAACAACGAATAACAACAAACATAATGTTTTACTATATTTACCTTACATAACTGACTACATTTTATAGAACCCTCGGGAATTCATTAAAAGTGCAAGCAGAAATATATTATCTACCAAGGACTACGTTCACCACCCGGATTGATCGGGTGCGGGGTGCTTGTCCAATACCGTCCATATTTAAGATTAACAGCGGCAATACACGCGGCATTGTCGTATGCGTTACGTCGTGCCGCGAATGTTTACTATGTACACTTGTACAATCAGCAAAAGAGATAAGTAACTAGAGTCGCCTAATAAATTCTAAGTTTTTTTTAAACCGATAGATGTTTTTGAATGAAATCTACTTTTATTAATAGAACATGAACAGTTTATTAATTAAATTAAATTTCATTTAAAAACGGCCACCGGTTTCACAGACAACTTCTAACTATATTAGACGATCTGGTTACTTATTTTTTTTGTTGACCGTACGTCGTTTTCCAAGGCACGACGTTGGAACGTTACACGGCGTCGTGTCGCGTTTATGTGGTTTAGCCCTTACGCGCCACATGCCGACTACTACTGACCTACATCGTGATATCAATATTCCCCCGCGACCTGATCATATAAAGGGTTTTTTTTTGTAATCTAGATTTTCTTTAGGGGCTTTTATCAAAGATATGTCAGCCCCATTGTATCCTTTCACTGCAATTAGGAGAGTTAGCCTTTTTATAAGAAATGCGAATTTTGCCGATAGATAGTGCCCAGAAGGGAACGTCTTAATATTAATTCAACATAATTTCTATCTAATTTAGTATTCACGAACCAGGGAACACCAGATGGTTGGCCTTGAATGCTCATGTACCAAATGCCTTTATCCAGAGATATTTTGAGAAAATGGTCTTTCCAGGAATTAAAGCATGCAGATTTAAATTTGGCTGTATATTCCCAGTAATAAGGTACATAATTAATTACACATCCGTTTATTATCGCTTGTTTGGATATGCGCTATGTAAAGGGTGTAAAAATACATTTTAATGCAGCCAATATTTTTTTTGTATTGGACCTTTCCTGGGAATCTTCTGTTTAATTCTACTGTCAGCTGCAGGGCATATCCAATCGGTAAGCTAAAAAGACAAATAGCTTTAATGAACTCACCTGAATACCACTAGTCCGCTCCTGAAGCAGCCGACCCATGAGGAACACGAAGGTCAGCATCAGGGAGAGCCAGCATAACACCGTGAGCATCAAGCAGATGATGGAAGTGTTCACGTTCCTGTTCGTGCGGTAGTATGGGAACTCTTGGAGGGACACGGACTGGAAGTAGCAAAAGAATGTGTGAAAAACTGGCAAAGTCAATGTTAAATCATTTGTTAAATACAATTAGACCATTATAAGGCACTTTTGAACGCCATGCACAAGAAATGATTTTTGAATCTAGTTGCCTCTTCGTATGAAGAAGACTTATATACATACATACCATCACGCCTGTATTTCTAGAAGGGTTAGGCAGAGGTGTACCAATGTACATTGTACACCTCCGGTATGTTTTAGGTCCCATGTAATAGGGGGCGAGCCTATTGCCATTAACCGGGCACAAATCCTAACTCCGAGCTGCTACTGAGAATTTCATAGAAAAACCCAATAACACTTTTTGCTCGACCTGGGAATGGAACCCAAGACCTCTAGTGTAGCAGTCGCGTTTAGGACCACTAGGCATACGAGGCAGTTATTAGTAACTACTAATAATCAAGAATCGGATGCAAATTAAAGTTCAGATGTTGGCTTAGAGTGAACAGGATCGGAAAAATCTAGCGATTCCAAAATTGGTGTGGGCTCTGTTGTTCAAATTACTTCTGGAAATCGTATCCATATTTTCCTAGCGCAAAAACAACTTTAGGTAAATAAGCATTGGTGTATATTCTTCAAATCAATTATATGTAGAAGTCGCATCACAGTTTCCTAGCGAATAATGAACTTTAAATAAAGGAATAATGAATTTTAATAGCGAATAATGAAATATACATTCGATTATCTGATAAAATAACAAAGCGTATTGTATTTATTAATTATTGTGTATCTTTATTGATTTTAAAACACCTACGTCAATCATTTATTAAAACAATCAATCAATCACTCACTATCGCTTATTCACTCACTTGAATGAGCTATTATACTTAATAATGGATTTGAGTACACATCTCCGTTTTTTCTTTTTTTTTTTCTGATGGGAAATCATCAGAGGCTTCCTCCACCCTGGGCGGGGCGGAAGAGAGTGTCAGACTTTTACTGACTAAAACCCATCCATGTTCTTTCTTGTGCCCTTTGCGTTCCGGAGGCGCGGAATCTCTTTCGAACAACCCGCGGCCCCAGCAGGCATTGGCCCTGACTGGCCCCTCCGATTTGCTGACATCTCTTTGAGACGTGTGTGGAACACGAACGCGCCGTCAAGGACAAGACCTGTCTTTATGCAAAGTACGGACGGTGAGCTACCGATTACTCACCGTCCTCAGGCCCGCGTCTATGGTGGCCGGGAGTCGTCTCGCGGCTCCCAACGCCCGGAGTGTCGCCCGTGGTGGCTGGAACGGGAGGCTATCTGCCTCAACCGTCCCGCCATCTCCTTTTCTAGCATAACTGCTTCGCAGAGGAAGTTGTCTGCTTTGCATTGTCTCTCGCTCTGGACCGTGGCATGCACCATGCGTGGCAGGGCCGGATGCGAGAGTTCGCGATGATGTGCAGACACAACTTTGTTGACTCATTGAATACGAGCCATAGCGCTGACGCATGAGCGTATTTCAATCATTTTACAATGCAAAGCTGCGTTTACATGGACACCTAAAAAGGGCATTTTTTTTTGAAGCAAGGTGCTTTATATGTATAAGCCTTCCTCTAGCCCCTGCCTTAGCTAGCAAAAGAGCTGATAACCTAGAAACGGCTGAACCGATTTCGATATAACGTGTTTAAGAACCATCGCTAGAAAACCTGCTTTCAAATAAAAAAAAACACATTCAAATCGGTGTAACCGTTTAAGAGTTACAGTGCCACAGACAGACACACAGACACATCAAACTTATAACACACTTCTTTTTGAGTCATTAAAAATAAAAGTCGTTTCGCAGCAGTCGCTCTTGCTCAAACTTAGTTTGATGGGCGTTATGCGCAGTTAACCGTGAGACGACTCCCGGCCACCGTAGATACGGGCCTGTGGACGGTGAGCAATGGGTAGCTCACCGTCCTTACGTTTAACAAAACGACAGGCCGTGTCGACGGCGCGTTCGTGTTCCACGCGCGCCTCAAAAAGATGTCAGCATAGGGAAGGGCCACTGAGTGCCGATGCCTGCCGGGGCTGCGGGTTGTTCGTAAGAGATACCGCGCCCCCGGAAGGCAAAGGGCACAAGAAAGAAAATGAGTGGGTTTTACTCAGTAAAAGTCTGACACTCCCGCCCGCCCCGCCCAGGGCGGGAGAAATTACTTGATGGCTTCCCACACCCCAAAAAAAAAAAAATGCGCAGTTAACAGCTATGTGATGTGTCTATTTACACCGCGTATTACGAACTCCTTAACTATTCACACTTTTTTTAAATTCTTATTATAAGTTTTTTTTCACGTTTAGGTCTTTTTCTTTTTTTTTTTTGTTGTATTCATTTGTCATCTTTTTTCCATCACAAATAATATTTTCATTGTATCCATTAAATGGTGCTCGTTTCGGTTCAAGGCCATATTTAATTCTCAACCACATCATACAGTCCACTCGTCGTCTTCACCCAGTATAATAATGAATTATAGCGACATGCAATCCGGACGAACACTGTACACGTGTGCAAAGCAATGCATGACTCATTTGTATAACAGTGTTCCCTGCTTAATCGACTGCCCCCGAATGAGGATATAAGTATGAATGTATAGTCGCGTAATTTACGCTGCATTTGTTCTACTAATCCAATCCTTGTCCTACTAATATTATAAATGTGAAAGTTTGTTAGGATGGATGGATGGATGGATGTATGTTTGTTACTGTTTCGTGCCTCAACGGATCTGGATGAAATTTGGTACCGAGATAGATAGTAGTGTGGAATAACACATAGGATACTTTTTATCCCGGAAAAACGAACGGTTCCCGTGAAATTATATTTCAAATTTGACGCGGACGAACTCGCAGGCAGAAGCTAGTTTAATATAAAAGTCCTATTTGTGCCACACGGCGACGCAAAAGGAGTAATTGAGGTCAGTTGACTGTAAATTACCGCGACTCGCAATCCACAAAAGAATGGTAGTTTAGCCTCACACTTATTCTTAATATTTTAAGAGGTCATTGTAAACATAAATACAAACAACTTTCTCTAGTACCACTGCTCAGTAAAGGCCTCTTCTCGTCCACAAAGGCACGAGCTTTGATCACCGCGCTTGTTCAAGCAGGATTGACGATTTTAGACTTTATTAATAACTAGCGACCTCCTCGCGACTTATTCCGCGTGGCTTATTCCACCTGCGTTAAGTTACGTCTTTCGTTACTGCTTCGCTCCCGTGGGCCGTAGGGTGATGGTATATAGCCTATGTTCTCAGGAATAATGTAACTATCTATTGGTGAAAAATGGTTAAAATCGGTACAGTAGTTTCGGAGCCTATTCGTTACAAACATAAAAACAAACATTAAAGTCTTTCCTCTTTATAATATTAGTGTAGGTAAGTTCAGGTTTCCACCTGAAACCAACGGACCCTGAATTATGCAATAAGAAATGACTGAGCAGTTGATTTTTAGCAAATCCTAGTCTTACGATACAGTCTCCTAAAGCAGAAATGCTGAAACAAATTTAATTAACTAACATTGTAGGTATTTCTCTGTTCCTTTTTCTTGTATGTTTATATGTGTGTACATAAATGGTTATATATACAAACAAGGGCAGAAAAGCATACTTTTCGTAAACATTTTTAACCCACTGCAAAAAAAGAGGAGGTTATAATGCTTATCTGCATGTATGTTCATCGATATTTACGTCAATTGTGGACCGATTGTCATTGTCCTTCATGGAACCAACTTTCTAAACCAGTTTCTCTACTTTTTAAGTGATTGCGCCGTTACAAATGTCTTGCCAAAACATCGCTGCAAAATGACTAACCATCTTATTAAAAAAAATAAAGAGTTCTTATTTCAGTTCAAGTCTCTATCTTCAAGCTAGTTTTATTAGTTAGGATTGTGTTCCAACTTCGTTTAAGTTTTTAATACAAAGTCAAAGTTCTTTATTGTGAGGCAGTGGTTACAGACTTGTTACTTTGTTGTGTTTTGTTTGGCATACAATGGTTCATAATCAATTTATTATATTATATCTAACTATCTGTGATAATATCATATATTATACTAGCACTAGCTGTGGGTATACATTGTTACACCTCTGCGTAACCCTTCGGGGAATACAGGCGTGATGGTATATTTTTTTTTAATATACTAGCTGTTGCCCGCGACTTCGTCCGCGTTTCCGTCGTTTTTCGTAAAAAAAAGTAGCCTATGTCCTTCCTCACGGTTCAGTGGTTTTGATGTAACAGACAGATTAACTTTCATATTTTAGTAGGGAAATATAATTATGTCAATCTACAATACTGTTGAAAGATATCGCAATACGGAACCGCACAATATTAATGTTAGTAGACAAATATAATCAGAAAGCTTCGATCTGCTAAGCTATCGGGAGTTACACGTGATATTGTGAGTCAACCATAAAAGATAAACATATGCTGTCGTGGGATATTTTTTATATAATTTTAAAGAGAACATTTCCGTCGTACATGATTTCTGTGTAGCTTTAACCATTAAGGTTGCACACGCGACGGAAGCTTAAAAAATGGAGTAACTTCTCCCGTTTTCCCAATATTTCCCTTCACTGCTCTGCTCCTATTGATTGTAGCGTGATGAAAAGTATACTATAACCAACTCAGGAGTATGAAAAATAATTGTACCAAGTTTCGTTAAAATCCGTCGAGTAGTTTTTGTTTCTATAACGGTTATACAGACAGACAGACAGACAGACAAAAATTTTACTGATTGCATTTTTGGCATCAGTATCGATCTCTAATCACCCCCTGATAGTTATTTTGGAAATATATTTCATGTACAGAATTGACCTCTCTACAGATTTATTAAAAGTATAGATATAGATTAATTCAAATAGACATTGGAATTAAAACTGAATCAAAATGTATTCATTAAAGCATAAAAACGTTTGGCACTAACCCATCAAACTGTATTTTTAAACCCAAGCCCAAGATGTTATTGTTGGATTAAGAATTTAAGCACAGTGAAAATAAAGTTCAAATTGCAAAGGTTTAAGCTATGCACGACTAAAGTTCACTTGGAGGATTACGATGGCATAGTATTCTATACTTATTTCCTCTGAGGTAAGGTTAAGTCAGTGATGATCCAGTGGTTAAAGCGCCCACCTTTTATCTATTAGGTTATGGGTTCAAATCCAGGTAAGAACATAAAAGATTTTTTTAAATGGTGGCAATAGTCACTTATTTTCACAGCTACACAACCAGGTCTGCCTACCCCTTAGAGAAAAACAAGTGTCATCATAGGAGTCGCTATGGAATACTGATATCTCGTGTTCATCTGCATATCCTGACGACGGAGGTAATGATATAATTGCATGGTCATTTGTCACGGCTATCGTTTACTGTGCGTCTATGACCATATCCTATTGTATACAATAGCCATTGTTATCTACAATGATTGAGTACTGAAAGGCCTTTGTCCATGGGAGATGGGGGGGGGGGGGAGGGGCGTCACTTTTAATGTAGCACAGCGTAATGCTTTGACAATACATCTGCTTTTATCACTTTACAAGCTTCTGGCCGCGGTTTTAATTGTCAAAATTAAGCCAAAAGCCTGAATCGTCACCCGGCATCACACAACAGGATTTGTCCCATACTAAGCAAATCTAGTTAGAGCGATTGTGCTCTGCATCCGAATTGAGTCCGTGAAATTACGTTCCGAAGTATACATAGAACTATTTGTATGGTAGTTTAGGGACTATTTTTTTTTTTGGGATTGGAAATCATCAAATGACTTCCCCCGCCCTGGGCGGGGCGGGAGGGAGTGTCAGACTTTTACTGACTAAACCCACCCATGTTTCTTACTACTTTACGCACTACATCCGACTTCCGTCATCAGATTGGCAACTGTATTGCTTGGATTCGGATCAGAGTTCGAATTAGTACGTAAGAAATATCCAAATTCGGTCCGAGTTTTATTAAGCTGAATGAATTCGGATCGAATGCAGTGTGTAACCACTTTTAAGCCAGTTCAATAAAATCTACATTTGTGTCTAATTTTGTTCGATGTGTAAATGTGAAAGAGTAACAAAGATCCATTCATACGCAAAACCTTTGGCGTTTATAATAGTTGTAGGAAAGCTTAGACAAACCCTCCCTGGGCCCGCGCGCCGGGTAGTGCTTTACTCTTTCTCATAGAGAGGAAGCCCCACTTGTGTCCCACTAGTGGGAACATTGAAGGATGATTTTGCTTTTGATTTAATTGCTAACTTTTGCCGACATTTTATTCGAGCGAATTTTATTAAGGATCCCCAATTTGATAGATAATATAATATAGTAATGCAAGAAAAGTTTTTGAGAATTGCCATAACCAACCTCGTAGTAAGTAGTATCGGGAATAATTCCATATTCATACCTGAGGCACTTCGACTCCCGACAGAAGCCTTATGTAGCTCGTGTCGATCGCCCATTGGATGCGCATAAATGAGCCATATTTCATACCTGTTGACAACATAGTATTTAAAAAATATTCGTTGTGGTCATGATCCGTGCGAGTAGGTCAGTAAACATTTTGTAGGTGTCATCTCACACCCTCGTTATGACCGTGAATGCTGTGAACATTATTATTGCTTTTTATTTCTAATAAATATGTAAATAATATCTTACCAAACATCCTATGAGGCCCAGGCGTCTCATCCTGAGGCTCGTATGAATCTGTTTGGAAATCGCCCTTCATACGAATGGTGTAGTTCAGCCGGTCTGGCCAAGTCTCCCCCCACATTTCCTGTCACCAAAACGTTACGTTTCACGATTGCAAAAGAAGTTATAGAAGTTTTTCTAAAACTAAATGTAACAAAATTATGACTGCGTCTTACTTGAAATATGATGACTGCCTCCAAGGGTCGCACATAAGCCCCGAGGTCGTTGAGCAGCGATTGGTTCGATAATGGGAAGAAACCATTTCGTGAATGATCTGCGGCCAAAATAATGAAATTTAATGTTGTAAGAAAAAGGTATAATTTATTATAAGTATAGAGTATCTCTGTCATCAATTCATCATTCAGCAGATGTAACCGGAGCGAGCTCGGCACCTCACACAGGAATCCTAGTTCAGGGGCTGATATAGTAGTCGCCACGAGACGTGAGCAGAAACGTCAAGTTAATTTTTGGGTTTTGGGTTCCTTTCTGGGTTTTTGGGCCGCCGACACTGCACGCGATCGGTCCGATTGACAGTTCAATCGCGTGCAGCGTCGGTGGCGTATACCGGTGTACCACACTGTTGTCCTGTTGTCTAAATACAAGAAATAAACGCATTAATATTTTAATCTATTAATAAATTTTAAAAAGATGCTCACAGTATACCGTAACCGCCACGAGTCGTGAGCACAGACGTCAAGTTCATTTCTGAATTTTTGGGTTCCTTTCTATTTTTACAAAAAAATATTATTATTATAATTTTTTTTTTTTTACAAAAAACCCAGAAATAAACCCAAAAATGAACTTAACGTTTGTGCTCACGACTCGTGGCGGTTACTATACCATGGACTGAATTAGGACATTGGATACATTTTGCTCCCGTTAATACATTCCTGTAGAATACTAATATCTAAAGTTTATGCCGCTGGCAACAGCTGGTAGATACATAAAACGTAACGTACACAATTACTTCGCAAAACATATTCCAAAAAACACGTTACGTACTGCGATCACGGTCTCAAAGCGTGACCCTGACCCCGCCACCCCTCCGCCCATGAAAATAAGTTGAATGGAAGTGAGCCGAATGGCATTGTTTATCACATTTGCGTCGTGTACTCACATGTTGTCAGTTTTACAACGAAACATTTATTAAAAACATAATTCTTTTTTTTTTCGATGGGAAATCATCAATTGACGTCTCTCGCCTTGGGCGGGACGGGGGGGAAGTGTCAGACTTTTACTGGCTAAAACCCATCCATGTTCCTTATTGTGCCTTTTGCGTTCCGGGGGCGCGGTATCTCTTACGAACAACCCGCAGCCTCGGCTGGCATCGGTCTTGAATGGCCCCTTCAAAAATTGCTGACTCTTTGAGGCGCGCGTGGAACATGAACGCGCCGTCGACACGGCCTGTTGTTATGCAACGTACGGACGGTGAGCTACCCATTGCTCACCATCCACAGGCCCTCGTCTACGCTGGCCGAGAGTCGTCTCGCGGCTCCCGTCGTCCGGAGTGTCTACCGCGACGGCTGGGATGGGAGACTCTCTGCCTCAACCGTCCTGAGGTATAACAGTCTGGCATTTCAATAAGCGCAATGCTGCTTCCGCTTGTCATTCGTCTGTAGGCGGCTTAGGTAGGTACTGCTTGTTGTTTCCGACTTCCAAAAGTTTTATAAATTCTTCGATTGAATAGAAATATTTATCACATAGCCAATTATAGACACTTGTTAAATTCCATGTTTGATAGATTTCTTATACCTACAGGTAGTTAATTATACATATAATAATATGACATACCATCATGCCTGTATTCCCCGAAGGGTCAGGCGGAGGTGTAACAATGTACACCCACAGTTCGCCGGCATGTTTAAGTCCCATGTAATAGGGGGCGAGCTTATTGCCATTAACCGGGCACAAATCCTAACTCCGAGCTGCTACTGATAATTTCATAGAAAAACCCAAAATTATTATATTGTATTGTATCGTATGATATGAACTCACATACTCACAATGGTTCCGTGCGGAAATGTGCGTTCAATCATCGCGCCAACCGTGTCGAAATTATCTTAACAGTAGGAGATAGAACCTTAATGTTGCCAGGGGGTATAAAATCTAGTTCATACCTAATTTATCAAGCTTCTGCAGGTTCAGTTTGGCGCCAACGTCTTCCATCAGCGAATTGGCGAGTGGTGTGTCAGGGTAGTACAGGATCCAATATGGAGCAGGCATAACTTCCGTTAAAGGCAGTATTTCCTGCGGAAGAAAGTTTATTTTAGAGAATGTAATTTAATCAACGGTTTGTTTAGTTTGTTCATAGGCCGTTTCATAACTCTTGTGCTATACTTAATAAATCTAAGCATAGAACACATTTTATAAAGTCTACTAGTACTACTACTTTTGCCCGCGACTTCGTTCGCTTAAATCAAAATCGGATAGTGAGTTCCGGAGGTTCGCGCGTTCAAACAAATAAACTCTACATTGATTTTTTTATTAGAATAAAAAAAACTAGGGAATTAAAGTCTCCCAAGTTGGCAACCCTTTTCGTTTGCATTTTATGGCGAGTCCCTCGATTGTATTGTACGTCATTTTTATTTTGCTCTCCCAAGTTGGCAACCCTTTTCGTTTATGTTTTACGGGAAATCCTTCGACTGTATTGTATATAATTTTTATTTTGTTTTCGTTGTGAGTACCCTATTCGTTAGTGTTATGAACACGTAATACGCAGAAGCACATTGCTGTAATCATTATTGTAAAGGCACTTTGTGCAACATAATTGTGACTTTTAAGCTAGAAATGGTCACTTAGGTGTTACGTGACGTTTATGGACGGGGGTCAGAAAGGGTTATATCTCGGAACATTATTCTCGGATAATTTAATCGCAGAAATTCGCGCATGGGCGATTAAAAATCGAAAACTAAAAAGTATCAAAAATTGACGATTTTAAAATTGTGCTGTGTATAATCGCATCGCTCGCAGTGCGCGCTCTCTGTCTCGTATGCTTATTTATTTATTTAACAACTTTAACTTTATTCAACAAAATGTACAAGGACCTAATGCCTCAGGCATTTTCTGCCAGTCAACTAAAGGTGGTGAAGAGATAACATGGCAGGTGCAAATTGTTGTACGAGAGAAAAACAACAAAAATTGAGATAAAAAAAAAGAATTCAAAGCAATTACCTAAATTGAAATGATAACAAACAACGAAAATTCTACAAACTAAAATATGAACCAATTTCCTACTATATAAAATCCTATACTTACGTTAAATATATACATACATATCTTATGAAAACAATAGAAAGGAGAATTATGAGACAACTCTTACTAATTGTTCGAAAAATAACTCCGCAATTTCCGCTTAAACGCATACCGGCTGGTGGCTGTCCTGATATCAAGAGGGAGCGCATCTTACTACATAATGACGATAACAGAATACCAGGAATCCTGAACAGATAGGCACAACCGAGGACAATGGCGGTTGACTTTTTAACCTCATTACTACAAGGGTAAAGAGTACCTAGTTCAACGCAATTTTCTGCGATAGTACGTAAATTGTAAACACAGTGATAAACAAGCTTAACAGTTTTTGCATGATGAGAAGTCTTTATTTAGGCTTTGTCTTATGCTTGAGTTTGAAGAACCAAACTATTGAAACGTCAATTTAGGAGATAATAATATAGCCTGGATACCTTATCTATGGACTTATAATGAAATTTATACGCCATGAACGTATTTACAATGTAACAAAATAATACCTGTTTATACTTGGTATGTACCTCCGATTCCACAAGACTGTATTTTAATTATATAGTTCATCTCAATCTCAATTCATTAAAATTTACCAAGGAAATTGTTACATAGTTCTATAACCAAATCGCTTTCCGTCGTCTGTCCCTATGTACGCTTCGATCTTCACTACGCAACGGATTTTAATGCGGATTTCATCAATAGATAGTGATTCAAGAGGAAGGTTTACATGTATATAACATCATGCTACGACCAATGGGAGCGGCACAGTAACCAAAGATGTAACTGAGGGCGCGCGACATCGCGGAATATTAACTATATGCGCTGCGGTGCACACATACTAACCTACAATGCACACATCCGAGTATTTTGATCGGAATGCGATAAGTTCTAATTAGTAATTCAATCGTAGGTGATAATTAAATAATAGATGCCTTTCTCAGGAGCCCTGACCGCCGGTAGCTTGAACCCTGTTGCCGATAGCAGTGGGCTACTATTTTTAAATGTTTTTGTTTATATAAAAATTAAAAATGTAATCTGTTTAGTAAAAAAATAAATGACAAAATAATAGTAGGTGCCTTTAAGTATCTTTTTAAAAATGAATAACGGAAAATAGTTATGTTGGGCTATATAAGTAGTAATTAATTCTAGCATTTTCCTCAGACACAGATTCGTACTATGCTATCATTTGCATAATTTGTCATAGTCAATAAATACATCCTAAAAACAAATAAATACCTATATTAGAAGTATGAAGTTTGTAATGTCTTAATAAATCCTTACAATAAATGCAAAATATGAATGGCATTGCCACTTATGATCTCCGGCGCTGCGAATCTCTTAAAGAACTATTTAAAAAAAATAATAATATGATAGTGCCTTGTCAATACATTTATGAAAATATTATGTATGTAAGAAAAAATATACATAAAAAAAGTTTGTAAATACGTGATAGAGATAATTTTGATACTAGAAATAAGGACAAAATAGCACAACCATTTATTACATTATCCAAGGTGCACAGATCTTTCATGGGGAGCTTTGTTATAATGAAAACCCTTTTGTTATATTAAAACAAAATTTAAAACATATATTATTAAATGTACTCTTTGTAAACAAACATATTACAAATTAGAGGATAATGTTCAAAATAATAATGCTTGGAAACATGCTGGTCCTGCTCTATTGGATAATTTAAAGTCTTGACCAAATCAACTGGTTGCTAATTTAATTATAAATATACCATCGCCATCACGCCTGTATTCCCCGAAGGGTTAGGCAGAGGTGTAACAATGTACACCCACAGTTCGCCGGTATATTTAGGTCCCATGTAATAGGGGTCGAGCCTATTGCCATTAACCGGGCACAATTCCTTACTCCGAGCTGCTACTGAGAATTTCATAGAAAAACCCAATAACACTTTTTGCTCGACCTGGGAATCGAACCCAAGACCTCTAGTGTAGCAGTCGCGCTTAGGGCCACTAGGCCAACGAGGCAGTTATAAAAAACAAAAAAAAAAACAATAATAATATGAAAAACAAATGGATCTTAACATGTTATGTTTAGTTAATGCATGTATCTGTCTCTGGCATTGTAGCTCCTAAACAGATAAACCGATTTTGATTTACTTTTTGTTTAGAAGGTGATCTGATTGAGTCTTCTTAGTCAGAGTCAGTTGATAAAAGGATGTGATCATCTTCCATAGATTTAAATGAGTCGAGGTATTCCATAAAAATTTTTTTCGTATTGATTTTTGTTTAAATCTTTTGTTTTGTTTTTACTGAACACAAAACTCATTCCCTATTAATACAAAGAGAAGTGTAATATTGTGCATAGTGCACAAATATACATACCTATGTTTTTATCAACATTGTTTACTACCACTCCATTGTTATCAGCAAACTACACTGATAACAAGACATACGCAAACATATCCCTGCAGACCTACTTTATTGTTATTTTTTTTTTTTTTTTTTAAATACATGACAGAGAAGAACTACAACATTATTAAACAAAATCCCAGGTATTTATTTTCTATATTAAATAATATTTCGCATTAATTAATTAGACCGCAGACACCACCAATTAATTGACATACTGCTGTCAAAACTGCGATTCCCCGTAAAATTTGTATGGCAATTGCAAACTGTAACATCACTTATTTGCAAACTCTATTCACAATTTTTTTATTGATTTCAGATTTTAAGTAACTAAAAATCTAATATTATGGTAAGTTGAAAATAATCTAGTTTGCAGGACCCAAAAAAAGTGTTTGTTTTAGGGAAGTTGAGTCTTGGAATGATTGGTTAATGGTGACTACTCACTCGTATGGGCTTTGTCATAGAGCATACCAGAGCATGCAACAAATGAGGATGAAGCACAAAACCAAACCTATGATATAGAAGTAACTTTATCACACGCACAAGAGACTCACTAAGCAAGGAACTTGTCTTCTATCTCGGACAGTTATCATTATTATAGTAGTTGCCACGAGCTGCGAGCACAAATGTCAAATTATTTTTTTGATTTTTGAGTCCTTTTCTGGGTTTTTTGAGTCGCCGACGCTGCATGCGTTTAGTCCATCAGTCTGACCGATCGCATGCAGCGTCGGCGTTCCGAAACATCCAGAAAGGAACCCAAAAAAAAAAAAATTTACATTTGTGCTCATGACTGGTGGCGGCTACTATACCAGATACCATACACAACTAAAGTTTAATTGTACTATTTAAACAATGAATACTCATGTAGTAATGACAAGTTATTATTTTAAAATGGTCAATTCAAACAGACGGACATATATACAGTAAGTTGTTGTGGCTATTTGTAATGTCATACGATTATTGTGAGTCATCTTGCCACTTACAATAAAAACTGTTATCATACATATTAATATAACAGGCTGGTGTCCGCAACTCCACGTCTTAGCGCATATTTTGCGTACGGGTGGGAAGTAGATCATTCAATCCATCTTAGCTTCCCAAAGAAGGCCAGTAGTGCCTTGACGCTCATACATATGTCATCGTTATCATACATATATGTATTATAAATCCCTAGGTAGGTACTTATAGTGGCCGCCACAAGTTTGAGTACTAAGGTCATGATCATATTTGGTTTTTCGGGGTTCCTTTCTAGGTATTTTGGGGCGCTGGCGCTACACGCGGTCGCTCCGACTGACGGACCAATCGCGTGCAGCGTCGGCGACCCAAAAAACCCCGAAAGGAACCCAAAAACCCAAACATAAACTTGATGTTTGTGCTCGCAACTCGTGGCGGTTACTATACTAAATATTACAGAGTCGTAAATCATGCTTAGTGGATGGTAACATTAACAATCCTTAGTATAGGAAATTATTGCGTTTTTTTTTTATAAAGCTTGGAAGAGCTACTGGTCCATGAAAGAGCTATTTAAAGGCGAGTTGCTCATGATACTCAAACAGAAGCTCAATGACATGTGTATTCTCCCTATCTTAACCTATGGCACACAAACTTTGACAAATTCTTTGACAAATTCTCAGAAGTCCATAATCAAGGTTTGCCAGCAATGGAATACAGTAAAAAATTACACAGTAGTGTGTAGTACTATAGTGCACTCCAAAACAGGGATAGCTGATGTGTCTCAAAAGATTGCCCAACTTAAATGGTACTCGCCAGGATATGTCTGCCTTATGCTGGCCAACTGCGGGCCAAAGTAGCACAAAGCTGATTGTCTGTCAACTGACAAATTTTTATTAATAATTTGTTCAAACAACATCATTGCACAGTTTTATTACTATGTTTAGAGGTGTAGTGGTAAATGATAAAGAAGTACATAAAAGATAAAGACCATTGATTGCAAACTGTAAAACAATTGGTGTTAAAGGAAATTGCTAATTGCTCTAATTAGAGACTTAATTACTTACAATATTTTGGATGATAACGAGATGATACTCAGTAAATGAGACAAAACATGACTAGACGTCAAATTTGAACGGGACCATCCCATAATACTTGGCTCCATCTGCCAGAGTAATACTTCTCAATTTTCTTAAAAAAATGGTCTCAACTCTCAACAGATTTATTTTTGATCGACTTCAAAAAAAAGGAGGAGTTTCAATGTTTGACTGATATCTTTTTTATGTTTGTTCATAATACAGAGACTTCACAGTTGTTGAACTTTTGAAAATATCCCGGTCAGTAGGTCGCCATTCCCATTTAGAGTAGAAATAAAAATGGTCACGTCATTTATGATCGAAAACAGATATTTATTTCGTATTACTAACAAAAGTAGGTAGCCGAACAATAATTCTAATAAAGAAAAGTCAGAATTTATATTTTCACTCACCGTGTATGACACTGTGTTTGTTTGGTCTTGGTTCGATTTTGCAGGATTCAATTCATATCTGAAGGTAAATAATAATAAAAAGAACAGCAGTGGTGACACTAAATCCACAGCTGTGTTAATAAATTTTCGCATCCTAACCACTCCATGTTTCCACATCAAAACAGACAACGCTCTCGAATTCATGATTAGTTATTTCACCAAAAGTCTATTACACAACTATTTAATACGACTGCAGCACACATAAACACTTATTTTTCATCTATAAGAGACATCACAATGGATTGTATACACCAGATGATAAAACATTAGTTATTATATTTCGCACGCATAATTGTTTAAAATCGACAGTGTAAACACAGGTAAACGACCAGGGTTTAGATTCTAAAGTTTACTAATAATATGATGAACATTTTATGAAAATTCCTTGCAATACAGTATTTTCATGTTTCAAAGTTATTCATTGAAATCAATAAATCATTGAAATGAAACGAATGAAATAATTTACTGACTGAATCCTGAATTTATGTTGAGTAACAATTGAACGTGTGACGTTGACTAGTTGACAACTTGACAGTTGACTAAATCTGTCTGTTAATTATAGTGTTGCCAACTCCGAGAGCTTTGGGGTACAATATATAGTCTTAGCTCAATATTAAAATCGCTTAAGAAACTGTTTATCTATACTATCTATATTCTATATAATATTATAAAGAGAAAAGATTTTTTGTTTGTTTGTAATGAAAAGGCTCGATTTTAACATTTTTTTCACCAAAAGATAGTAACATTATTCCTGAGTAACATAGGCTATATAACATCACGCTACGACGGCGACGTACGAGAGCGGAGCAGTAACCAGAGACGTTACTTAACACAGGATAAAATATCCACGCGGACGAAGTCGCGGGCATAAGCTAGTAAAGATATACATTCCATTAGGCTTAATTACGGTTCGCTAGTTTTTAATAATGTTAATGGCTATTAACATTATTAAATAAGTACTAGCGAACCGTAGCGTCTCGCACTAAAGGCCTACCCATCTTCCAAGCGAGGCTGTGGACGATGAGCAATAGGTAGCTCACCGTCTGTACGTTGCATGTTCCACGCGCGTCTCAAAGAGATGTCAAAAATTTTTGAAGGGGCCATTCAGGGCCAATGCCTGCCGGGGCTGCGGGTTGTTCGTAAGACATACCGCGCCCCCGGAACGCAAAGGGCACAAGAAGGAATATGGATGGGTTTTAGTCAGTAAGTAAAAGTCTGACACTCCCTCCCGCCCCGCCCAGGGCGGGGGAAGTCATTTGATGATTTCCCATCGGTAAAAAGCAACCCATCTTCCATGGAAATAGAGGCATTCCGTCCGGTCTCTTGCCATCGTCACGTGGCAAACTGTTCGATTCTAAAACAGCTGGAACGCCGACGGCAACGAGAGCACCTCGAATAATGTCATTAATGTTCGCGTGGCGCATTATACGGCCCGCACTCTGGCTGCACGACAGACCGTGGTATCCGAGGCTGCTGACAGTTTCCCTGCAGCGACAGCGATGGCAGGAACGGCATATGGAGCCCCTAAACGTAAGAAAGTAGTGTCGACACTCGTCAAGCATAGTAGGTACCTATGTTTGACGACGGGGAGTGCCAGAAGCCAAAGACCCGACTCAGATTTAGTTACAGCAAGCAGGCGCGCATGTTCCGAAGAGATAGCAGATGCGGTAAATAGGTTATTCTGTACTACCTACCTTGCAGAGCGGCTCATCTTACCGTCTCTGGAAAGATAACCCGACAACCCCATTGTCGGGTGGATCAGAAAAATAAAGATAAATGGACTAAAACAAATAATCATGTCACTACGTCGTGGCCCGTGCATCGTGAAATGTTGCAACTTCATCATCATCTGCCTAGCCTTTTCCCAACTATGTTGGGTTCGGCTTCCAGTCTAACCGGATGCAGCTGGTAAGACTGGTTGTTGACTGATAAAGACAAAGATCTACGAATGACTGCCGGGACCAACAGATTTACGTGCTTTCCGAGGCACGGGGGTATCACACAACCAACTTCCAAACCCCGGGCTGCTACTAAGAACTTCCTATTGGAAAACCTAATAACATTTTCCGCCCAACCCAAGACCCAGGAATCGTACCCAGGACTCAACGTTCCATCAGTCGCGCTTGCGACCACAAGACCAACATCAACATCGGGGCGAATGTGAAACGTTGCGACTTCTTATCGTTGAAATCTACGACTAGCTTCGTAGACACACACGATGCGCTCCTGAGCGTTTCTGCACGGGATGCTCCTCAATTGTTGTTAATAATAATAATTAATGGTCAACCTTAATGATTGTCGTCAGTTATCTTTGAAAATAGAACAACAGCTAAAACACTTACTTCCTCCTTTGGCTTTTCCGTAGTCGGGTAAAAAGAGAGTTATTGACTGTACACTGTTGTTGAAATTGTATATGTTGCAGTCAAAACTCTTAACAAGTCAAAAGTACTTTTAATAAGCAAAATCAGTCGAAGGTAGTTTTATTATTATGATTCATTTATTTCAGACATAGTTTATATTATACATTATATAACCAATTAAAATCCTATAAAACACACGTACATTAAATAATCAACAAGCAATTCAATTAAATAATTTCAAACAATTCCATTAAATTCAATATAAATTAAAACGATGAAATTCAATGTACATTAAAATAATACCAACACATTAAAACAGTCAATACACAATAATAATCATACACATAAATGTCAAATAATACGAGGAGAAGCGCTAGCATGACAGCTGCATCCACCTCTGTATCAGGGACAGGTCTGAAACTCCCTCAGGAGACTGTTCGAGCTGCATCGTAGGCGACTTAATAGCGAAGTGCTTCGCTTCCTTACAATTGCGAAAAAATCATCGGTCAATTACTACAAAACCGCGGAAGCCCTAACAGTATCCTGAACGCATTGTTGTACTGCATCTGCACGCGCAGTGCGCTGTACGCCCGCTGCGTGAAGTTGCTCCACAAGCTGCACGTGTGAAACAACTGAAAATATGCCTTAAATAAAGTTACCTTAACCGGTCTAGTACATCACGCGAGCTGACATATTACACCGGACCGACAGCGCCCTGCGCTTCCTCTCAATGTCCAGATAGTTGACCAGATAGTTGACCAATTCAAATTGACCCAAATAATTGAAATGCTGCACCCTTGTTAAAGAGATGTAACAACATTATTTGGTACTCGTCTTGAAGATCATGAATTCATTCACATATGACTTACAAATGCGCAAAAGTTAGCAACACCATATCATCCGCGTTACTAATATTGTTCATGCATACTCCGTCTATGGAAGATCCAATATTAGTGTTGCTGAGCTTACCTATCAGCTAGTACTTTTGACTGAAATGACAGATGCATTATGTACATCATCGTACCGAGTGTCCATTAAACAGACACATATTGTCATGTTTTATTTGGAATTAAGGGTTCATCCACGGTCCCGTCTGTCGGTCCTTAGAATGAGGAAAGAATACATCTTCCATGGTTTTCGCCGAGACGGTGTAGTCTTCAATGACCGTGGGAAACTCTGACTGTAGTTCTTCTAGTTTTAAGTACAGATCACTAAATTGTATTGCCTCGGAAATGTGGTAAAATAGCGACGTCTGTGGACAAATAATTAGGAGGTTATAGGATACAGGATAACGGGCAAAAATCATTAGGCTGATTTCGTAATGCCAATATATTTTAAGCTTATGGTTAGAGGAGTAGAGAGATTAAAATAGAGTGATTGAATGAATAGAGAGATTAAAGTGCCCGCAATAAAATACCTTGGTTTCTTCGATCAGTGTGTATTTAAACTTAAGCGGGAACGATTTCCTGAAGGTTTTCAACGGCGTCGGTGTTTCGATGCGCCGCACCTCAGCCGCCTTAGGCACACGCGGACCGGAGCAAGAACACGGGCGCTTGGCTTGGGGTACACTAACGAACTCTGAAATGGAGTATTGTACTTTACTTCATCCAAGTGTACTTTATAATCTTTAATACTATTTACTGATAGAGTTCGCCTAAATAGACTTGACTGACTTGACGAGCCAAAAAAGACAACCTCCTTCAAAAACTTAAAAGTAAAAAATAGATAGACATAACATAACACATACCATCACGCCTGTATTTCCCGAAGGGTTAGACAGAGGTGTAACAATGTACACCCACAGTATGCCGATATGTTTAGGTCCCATGTAATAGGGGCGAGCCTAATGCCATTAACCGGGCACAAATCCTAACTCCGAGCTGCTACTGAGAATTTCATAGAAAAACCCAATAACACTTTTTGCTCGACCTGGGAATCGAACCCAAGACCTGTAGCGTAGCAGTCGCGCTTAGGACCACTAGGCCAACGAGGCAGTTAGATAGACATACATATAGGAAATGGGATGGGACTAGGTTCCGCCCGCGTTTAGTTACGTCTATGGTTACTGCTTTGCTCCTTAGGTCATAGCGTGATGTTATACGGTATGTTAGGTTAAACGAAGGACATATGTTTTCAAATCCACAATAGTGCATCCAATGATACTAACATGATGCTGACTGCCTCGTTAGCTTAGTGGTTCCAAGCGCGATTGCTACGCTAGAGGTCTTGGGTTCGAATCCTAGGTCGAGCAAAAGTGTTATTGGGTTTTTTTATGAAATTCTCAGTAGCAGCTCGGAGTTAGGATTTGTGCCCGGTTAATAGCAAAAGGCTCGCCCCCTATTTAATGGGACCTAAACATACCGGCGAACTGTGAGTGTACATTAGTACACCTCTACCTAACCCTTCGGGGAATACAGGCGTGATGGTATGTGGTGTGTATATATAATTTTAATGTTACCATTTTTGGCCTATGGCACTCAGCTAAAATGTAGCTTAAAATGAATTAAAAAAAAATTCTACTGGTGAAATAATGGTTAAAATCGGTCCAGTGGTTTCGGAGCTCATTCGGTACAAACAAACAAAAAATCTTTCCTCTTTATAATATTAGTATGGATTGTGTGACCAATAAATAACGCGAGAACTAGGACTGTTTCAATAGAAGCGTTTGGTGCGAGTGCTGCGGCGCTGGAGAGGTGTGAGGAGTGAGATCTCAATACGATTTTTGAGTACATTGTGTCCATGGGATCTTTTAGAAATGCTAAAGGTAGGTAATGCTTTATAGCTAAGAGTGAAACACAGCGGTGAGCTAGTCTGTACCGTATTTGTCGCGGGTTTCGGTGGCCTGGCGTGATATTGTGAACACGACGTCGTATCCCGGCGGGTGCGATTCGCGCAGCTCGGCGGGCGTGCCCACCGCGACCAACAGTCCGTCTTCTATGATACCTATGCGCGAGCACAGCGTTTCCATTTGAATCGTACTGGGAAACATAGTCAACAAATAAGTTATTTGATGTTATATAGTTATTTAATGATATCATTTTGATTTTGGTAGAGTTGGTTGATTTGAGGTACGTACTGTTACAACGAAAAAGATTTTTTAAATTGATTCTAGATATATTGTTTCTTTTACATCACAGTCAGATAGCTTCTGACATTTGTAAATCATTTCTGAAAGGTACAATTCAAAATAATGAATTAGTAGCCTACTGGCTACCATGCCCATCGGGTTAGAGGATCCCTTCTTTTTAATGGAGGAACTTCTTACCTTGTTCCTCCTCTTTTCTCCTTTTCTTGGGTTTTTTTTTGATATTTATTTGACACGCTACGCTAGAGGTCTTGGGTTCGATTCCCAGGTCTAGCAAAAAGTGTTATTGGGTTTTTCTATGAAATTCTCAGTAGCAGCTCGGAGTTTGGATTTGTGCCCGGTTAATGGCAATAAGCTCGCCCCCTATTACATGGGACCTAAACATACCGGCGAACTGTGGGTACTGTACATTGTTACACCTCTGCCTAACCCTTCGGGGAATACAGGCGTGATGGTATGTTATTTATTTGACAATGAAAAATTTTGTAACCTCAAAATTGTATGTGATAATCTCGTTACAAGAACTTCTAGCAACGATAGGTTTAGGTGACGACATGGTAGGTGCAGCTGCTGAGCCATTGGCTGCAGCTGCGGCTTACCAGCGTTTATTAGATTATGGCCAGTTTCGAACCCATCAAGCAGATGAGGGCAGGAGGCCGCGGCACTGCATTGTCGTTGAAGAAAAAGTGTTGGAACTCAATTACAATTAAGTATCATTCAAATGCGAGCAGACAAGACGCAGGTCCGAACTTAGGGATAAGCCACGTAAATAATCCTAGCAGATAACGCACTACGGTCCAGATTCTGGAGGAGTTTGTTTATATTTCGCTGAAAGTCGTCGTGTACTTATTATGTGTTAGTTAATCGTAGTGTACAATTGTACATGGCTATCGTAATTACGTAGAGCGCGGCCGCAGTGAGCCCTTCCGCGACCTGGACTGTGCGCATAATAAACATAATGCAAGTAGTTGCTTCTAAATCTTAAACATAAATAAATCTAAATCTAATAATCTTAATCTCTAACCGTTTATTACAATTATTTTCTTCATGATTATACAGGGTTATTTGTAAAACATAGGCAACCTCTCAGGACCATGTTACTAACATCATAATCAACAACTTTTGTTCTATGACATTTCAAAATTTATCATATTTTTTTTCATCAGATTTAAATAAACAAAAATAAAAACATTTAAATTAAACGCTCTAAATGTTACGAAGTCTATGCGAAGCAAACGAAAGCGATAGTAAAATAGCGAGGGGAGCGGGGTTAGGGCGGCGGGGGTGTTTGTACTTGACCTATTTACAATTTTACGGAAATCCTTCAGTCGGTCATTCGCTTCGATGCGCTTGCGTTTCTTGATTCTGTAAAAAATTATAGAACAAAAGTTGTTGTTTATGATGATAGTAATACAGTCCTGCAAGGTTGTCATTGTTTTACAAATAACCCTGTATAATAAATACAAAACAAACAATTCTTTAAAGAATCTTGGGCGTAAAAGGCGTAAACCCAACAGCATTAAAATATATTTCATATGGAAGTTTGCAGTTAATACATCATTTTATATTATGGCAACAAGCACCAAAGATGCGGGAGAACAGAGTTAAACTTAACAGTTTTTCAAAATTACTCAGGTACCTGCAAGCAATATTTTAATACTCATGTAAAACCTAATGAAAACGGAATTAAAACAGAGTTTTATCAAGTTTTCAATGCAATATGACCTCTATGTCATGTTTTTTGTTCACTCTATGAAGATTTAGACTATTTAAGATTAGTTAGGTTAGGGTTTTTATTTTTTTTTTGGGGGTGGGAAATCATCAAATAATTTCTCCCGCCCTGGGCGGGGCGGGAGGGAGTGTCACACTTTTACTGACTAAAACCCACCCATGTTCCTTCTTGTGCCCTTTGCGTTCCGGGGGCGCGGTATCTCTTACGAACAACCCGCAGTCTTACGAACAACCCGCAGAGGTTAGGGTTAGGTCATGTTTGGGCAGGATAGACACGTTTGGTTAGGTTTCATATAGCAATCCATCTAAATTGTTGTTTTTTGAGTGACTAAAAATCTGTAGTGAATTTCATTACATTTTGAGCTTCGGCTCATGACTACCTCATATATACAGAAGGTGTAATTAATACGTGAAAACGTTATTTAGACATGGAATACTATACATTACAACAGATTTGGTTTCTGTTGGTTTTACGCCCAGCCCCTTTCTTAGAGTTCGTTTTTTTAACAACTTATAGATACATTATACAAATCGTACGTTTTCCCGGTGATGATGACGGTTCGATTTTGCCGGAGCACGCGTTGCACCCCGCTCCATAGCTTGCGACGCGCGGCTCCGCCGGAGCCGGCGCCGGGCTCGTCCAGTACTACGAGCTCCTCGACGCCGCACATGGCGGCCGCCGCGCACAGGCGCCGTGAGCACGCGGGGCTGTATTTCTGCAGGGGCTGGCGCGTGAACTCCTGCGCGTCTGACCGACACCTTATATTATACGGGGTATAAGAGATACATCACGTAGCTTAACTGCAACTGCCGTAACTGCCTCGGTAGCCTAGTGGTCCTAAGCGCGACTGCTACGCTAGAGGTTTTGGGTTCGATTCTCAGGTCGAGCAAAAAGTGTTATTGGGTTTTTCTATGAAATTCTCAGTAGCAGCTCGGAGTAAGGAATTGTGCCCGGTTAATGGCAATAGGCTCGACCCCTATTACATGGGACCTAAATATACCGGCGAACTGTGGGTGTACATTGTTACACCTCTGCCTAACCCTTCGGGGAATACAGGCGTGATGGTATATATATTTATTTACATGAGTAACTTTATTAGAAATGACAAATATTGTAATCCACGAAAACCATTTAACTTTGTTTATTTAAATAATTATTAAAACCAAATTATTTACAGAGTAACAGGACGTCCACCCCTAAGGTGGACGGACGGCCTGATTCACCGCAGGAGGATGCTGGATGCAGGCCGATTCCCACAGGTTCTTTTGGAAATCTATGGGAGAGGCCTGTGTCCAGCAGTGGACGTCCTACGGCTAATATGATGATGATGATGATTTGCAGAGTTGAAAAGGTCATAAAAAGAAAATGCTCACCAACAATTAGCATCCAGCTCTCGACTTCCTTCTTCACCGTCGCCGCCCTAAACCCTCGCAGGGTCATCAACAGAGCCAGGTGCTCTTCTCCTGTCAGGAACATGTCCATCCCGCGATTTTGCGGGCAATACCCCATAGTCTGTACGTAAAAAAAATCGATGTAGAATTAAATCAGTGGCAATGTGGCACCTAATGATAGTGAACCCCTAAAATTGTGTATTTGACACCACTAATCAATTGATGTACTTTTTATGAGCTGATAAAACGCGTTAGATTTTGTGTGAAAATACTAAAGTATGACGTCATTTTTTTGTCATCTTAATTCAGTAACTATTATTGATTTCAAAGCAACAAAAAACTAACTTTAAAGTTATTTAAAAATATATCGAGTTTTCAGGGGTAAAATAATGTTTTTAAAGAAGTTGTGTCTTGGAGTCATTATTGAATGATGCCTCTACTACTCAATTGCGCCAAAAATGAGGACGAAATGAAAATCCAATTTCGTAGCCGCCATCTTGGATTCTCATTTTTGATATCAGCGCCCCCGAAAATCAAGGATACAACGCCCATGACGCATATTTCGTCGGACTGCCGTACAAACTTTTAATCTCCTATTTCAACTACCTACTCCAAGCCCTTTTCACGAGACAAAAGCCTATGACCTTCTCCAAGGTCTAATCGATCTCTATACCAAATTTCATCAAAATCAGTTTAGCAGATTAGGTGTAAAACCGTAACAGACAGACAGAGTTACTTACGCATTAAATGCCACGATGATGCAACCTTCATAGTAGCGAATCGTTGATACTCATATTGGGGAAACACAGAAACTTGGAGGCACAGAGACACTTTTAGCTTTTATATTATTAGGTACGTAGGTCTGTCGATCATGGGCTCTTAGGCCATGAGTTCAATGACTTCTTTTCAAAGTATCGCGTAGGTGCACGAACAATCACGTGACACAATTTATACCTTAGGGCTCTTTCAATTTATGCGTTTGGTGCCGGACCGCTACGGTGCCGGAGCGGTGCGTTGCGTTTTCCGGACTGCAAACGAAGGGTTGTCTGTTTCTCCTACAGTTGACGCGTGACGTTTGTCGTCCTGCCGTCGGTCGAGCGTAGGACGGACGCAGCACTTCTGCTGCCCCGCGCGCTTTGTATGAAATTAAATGACCGCTTACATTGAAAGAGCCCTTAGGTACTGTGTCAAACATAAGAATTACGTTCGCACACGACGTAACCATTACCCGCACGTTCCCTCTCCTGAGGTGGTAGCCGCAAGCGAAGAGTCTGCCTCTGGTGGCACTCTCTTCAGTTACAATCATCTTGCAGATGCTGGTTTTGCCCGCACCGTCCTCGCCCAGCAGACCGTAGCAGGTGCCTGGGTAATATGATACATTAAATAATAGCATGTAAAAAGCTGCTATTTTGCCATTACGAAGTCATTGTGGCCAGGAACATCCATCAGCAACTTGCTCTAAAATACAGCCTTGTGGAAGTAAACACCGACTTGCCGAGTACCTGAATACTCCTGAATACTGTAACTGTTTAACTTGTTGTGATATTTGTGATACATATTTTTTTTTTATACTGGCGAACTGCGGGTGTACATTGTTACACCTCTGCCTAACCCTTCGGGGAATACAGGCGTGATGGTATGTGTGTGATATTTTAAAAGAGTGTGTATGGAGTTTCTTGTTCGTTCTTCTCCATACAAAACTATCTTTTGGAATGGGCAACAAGATTCAATATTTTTTTTTTTTTCCCTTTTGGTTCGTTTCGTTCAAAAGTGCCTTTTAATGGTCTAATTGAAATAAATGATTTGACTTTGACTCCACGGAGTACTAC